>OZ010585.1:86341425-86896425 GCA_963932145.1 Acanthosepion lycidas | reverse complement strand
TACAATATGGCCTTGAGTCTTCTTGTATATGCTCCATCAAGCCTATCACTCATCTTTGTTAAATTGGTTTGTTCAATTATCCTGCTAACCATTAGACTGTCTCTAACACTTGTCTCTAAATATTTTTTAATCGTATCACCTCATGCAAGGCAGTTAAGCCACAAAGGATTACTGGGTGTGATAAGAACCAAGAACAATAGAGTAATCAGAAAGACAGTAGATAATGATTGCATTTAAATTTTTGGAGATCAAAGTTGGCTGGAAAGCAAGAAGCCAAAAAAGTGTTCCACAACCAAGAAGTGTGAGGAAAGAAACTGTTCACATAGAAATTATGGTTACATCTAGCCAATTCAACTGTGAATTGATAAGACCTTGCTGCCAATCTAATACTGTACTTAAATTCATAAAGTCTAGGTACCATAGCAAAGAGTTCATCTGAACAGTGACCATGAAAGAATTTATAGAAAAGGCAGAGGGAAGCAACATTATGGTGGTGGGAAAGTGACTGAAGCCAAGATACCAAATCCAGAACAATAATATTGCTGATACTTCTTTGGAATTTATCTAGAATCTCTAAATATATAGTAGGAGTACCAGACATGTGGCAGCACTATTCGAAGCATGGAAGAATGATAGACTTATAGACATGTAAGATAGATTCTAGAGAGAAAAAATTGTCTGGCATGGCACCAACTTACTTAGCAGCAGACCCCATAATGGATTCAATATAGTCTTTCCACTTCATGTCAGCTGAGGATGTTAACCCGAGAAGGCACAATGAGTCACTCTCCTGGAGGTTAGCATCAGCCATGCTGATGGAAGGCAGCAAGGGGTCACTCAGAGGATTAATGGAGAACAGTTTTGTTTTGGAGGTGTTAAAATTAACAAGTCATTCTTTTCTCCATTTAACAGACTGAAAATTGTTTTTGATATCAACTACCAGTTTGACTTTATTGAATTGATCAGACTATCGAAACAAAAGTAAATGGTCATATCGTAAATTTTCTTCTTAATGTTACTTTAAAAACATCCTCTTCTTGTAAAACCTTTTGTTAATCCCTTTGTCTCTTGAAAAAGAAGCCAAGAAACTGGAGATAGACAATTAGGACTAAAAGAAATTGATCAAAACTGAAAAATTAGCTAGAAAAGGAATTTTCTTTTTGCGCTTTGATATAACTGTCATCTTGTTGTGAGTAAACCATAAGTTGTAAAATGATTTCCTTAAAGAAAGAAAAACTTGATAGAAAATGAGGTCTTTTGTTTTTTAGTGGAATGATTTTTGTGAGATGTGTGAAATGTTACCAAGACATAGAGCTAATTTAGGATAAAAACAAAAAGTTGGCAATCAAAATTAACAAAGAAGAATGTCAAAATAAATTCTGCTGTAAGTCTGCCATCAAGAGTTTTGACCAGTTTTCTTGTACATTGTGTAATTTTGTGTCATTACATTTCTCAGTGTTGTTCAGAAAACTGATTCATATTTCAGCCACTTCATTCCACAGCCTTCTTATGGTAAGACCTGCAGTTTATATACGATGATGCTAGTTTCTGTTTGGGAAACACAAACCATTTTTTGTTTTAGTTTTTTTTTCTTTGTTAAGTTGGTTGATTTCATGATACTTCAACTCTTGGGTTATTTAATTAATTTTGTATGGGGCACCCAGTGAGGATAAACTCACTACTCAGTAATAATGATCAGCTCATGTTTTTGGTTGAAACAAGAGTTTATTGCGTATGCCAAATAACTTCAAGAACACTATCCTTGATGATTTTCTTTTTTTTACTGTCTTTCAGTTGATGAATGGTTTACCATTCTACATTTTGGAGTTTGTTGCTTTTTTTAATTTAGATTATATACAGTTTTTTTTTTATTAGTATGTACTACTGTCTTTGTTGAACTACTGATCATGTGATATTTGCAAGGTATATATGTTGATTTTGTCTGACTTTTTTTCTCTATTTTCTTAATTCTATAAAGTTTGGTGTGCCTCCTGCTATACAAAGTCAATTATACCCAATCTTAACTAATCTTCACAGGTTATTACTTAATAAAAAAGTTGATAAAATATTTTAAACTTACCTGTAGTGAATGAATGAGACATTGTATTATCAAAGAAAAGTTGCATTTTGATATTTCAACAAAGGTAAAATAAGAAGGAAATTTATTCATTGTTTTTTTGTTTTTTTCATTAGACTCTCCTACTAACATCTTTGTTCATAATTCTATTATGTGTATCATCTTTCAAATTTCACTTTCCACCAACTGTTCACTGTTAGAAAATTTCATTTTACTCTATTTTCTTTTTACTTTTTATAAAGCTCAATTGAAACCATAACAATATTTGTGAAAGTTCTGTGAGAGAATTCATGCTCGGGGCAGACCATGTTTTTGTTAATTATTTCTGCTCTTCTCTATTTCTTTCCCTATTTTACTTTGAGGTATGGGGTAACAGTGAGGCTAGTCTGATTAACTATTAATATTGTGTAATGAGTAATAAAATCAACCGACCTAATCAAACTGTCTTATTTGTAGCTTGTTGATGGAGCTACAGTATCAATGAATATGAAAGGGTCATGTTTGAGTCTGTTGAGGTATCATAACTCCTGCTGACAGAAAAGAAATCAGGTATAACACACAACAGTGGAGATGACATTATTCAAGTGAAGAAAAGATTTGTTTCCACCTTTTACTTTGTGCAATATGCCAAAATACTGAGACTTCATTTTGAGGTTTTTACCACGTGTTGGTGTTGCATTGTAATGTCAAAAAAAAAAAAAAAATCATTTGAGAAAAAATACACTGGTAAATGAGAGTTGTTGTATAGTAGGAGTAGAGGTTTTCATTGTGTTGTAGCCTTGGCTGCTGCTATTAACCTTGGACACTTGATGTCTCTATGGCTGTCTTCAATTGCACCTGTGGTATTTGTCTTTGGTAAGTGCCTGACTAAAGTGGATTGTGATAGCTCAGATGAGCTTTTTTGCCCTAGAGTTGTTTATATATACGATACGATGGATGATTTGTCATCTGAATTACACAAAAATTACACAAAAATATCTTGAAATACTAAAGAGTAAATTTATTCCATAAATTAGTCATAGGCTTCAACTACATCCTCCAGATGACTTCATAATCTGCAACTCTTCTGGACGGTCTCCTTAAGTTGGTGAATGCTGCCATAATCCTTGCCTTCGGTTCATTTTTAGTGTTACAAAAAGGTATGTTGGTCTCTCACTCAACTGTACCCAACACATAATAATCAAGAAGTTTGCAGTCTGGGGCATTAGGTAGCCAGAGGTAAGGGGTGATGTGGTTGCAGAAATTGTCTGACAGCAATGACTGAGTTCTCCTGCTTGTGTGAGACCTCTTACCACTCTCTTGGCCCAGGACAGCACTACCTCCTCAAGGAACTTAGTGTGGACCTCTGTGTTGAGTCTTGGGCCCTGTGATAGATGAATTGAGGCATAACGTTGCCATCACTAGTGATCACTCCAAGCATCTTTGTAATCATCATTAGACTCATCCAACTCTTTCCGAATCCTCTGCACTGTCCTTAGATTGACACTCAAATACTCTGGAATCTTCATAGTGGAGCTTCCCATGTGATGGCCAAACAGTTTCCAAATTTTTGGCAGAGTGAATTGTGTCTCAGTCCTCTTTTTCTCACAGTTGATGCCCAACTGACCTGTCAAAATCAAAAACAAATCAGGTGCATGCATAAATGATTATCTAAATAAAATGAAATATTGCATTTTTTGCCTTTGAGATTTTGTCTTTATGCTTATACTGATCTTCTTTATACCTTAATGTGAAACTAATCAACTAATTTGATTAAATTTAATCAATTTTTTCTTATTTTTAATTGTTAACTTTTGATGGAAAATCTTGATGTTTCATTTTTATATATATTTCTATGAAGCCAACTTTTTCCTAGTTAAATTGTAAGTAATTAGGGTTTGAGTTGCTTTTAAAAAGATCATTTGGTTTAAAATCTAGTAAAAAAGATCGACAACATTTTTCCCTGATGAATACTTTTGACAATCATGATAAAAAACTTTTTCAAGAAAAACATGCCTTATTTTTTTGCTGTTAATTTAATTATGCTGTTAACATTCGAGAAGAACCATCCTAATTTAACGTATCAAAGGTCATTATTAGTTATTGAGAATGTTTTATTGATTTGGAGGGATAATGATGAGATTGATGACCTTCTTTATTGAAGGCCGAGTTGTTGAGAGTAAAATCTTGTTAATCTTCACACTTTTTATTTTTTTGGTATCCATTTTATAAATTAACATTTTGTGAATATTCAGGAGACTAGGATTAACCAGGGTCAATTTAAAAGGAAAATATTCTCCTTAATCTTCAATATCAGGATAAATTTGAAGTTTTTATTAGAAAAATGACAGCATTTTTATTAGAAAATTGTTGTCACAACTTCTTTATAAAATCAAATATGCAAATTGATCAAGTTACTGCAATGAAATAAAAAAAATCAGAAGTTCAAATGAAGTGTGTAAAAATGATTATGTAATGTTAAGGTCAAAAATATTGTTTCTGATGGACAGAAACTGAAAGTTACTTATTTCCCTTAGCAGTGAGTATATATATTTTTTATTCTAAAAAAAAAAAAATTTCTTCATTCAGTGTTTGAATTAAAGTTTGTAAATAACTTGTGTATTTCTCTGTTAATAAGTATTTTTTATTTTTGTTCTTCACTGAAATTGACTGATGAAAACGGGATAGTGAACCTTGAGCCAAAACAATTTTTCTTCAAGACAAACCAAGTTTTTGTGCTTTACAAATACTTGTTATGTAATACATTATCCATAAACATCAAATATGAATATTTTGTTTTTCATTTAGAATCTTTGTGACTTTTGCCTAAAATTCATTTTTAACCAGAAAATGCATTGCTCACTGAAAAGACAATTCCAAGTTTAAAATCACTAAGTTCTACCCCAGGAGTGACTGATTGGCTCCCTGTCAAAGTTGATTGCAAGTGAAATCTTTCCATTTAGTAAAATCATCTTCAAGTTCCTCATGAGAAGAAAGTTAGTGCCTTTAAACATGTACAGAGGACAACTGCAAGAGTCTTGTGCCCAACCCCCAAATCTATGATACGGGTCATCCCCCACCAATCTATTAATAGTCAGTTGTGCTTAGTTCAATTTGTAATGTAGATAAATATAGGTAGAAAAAAGAAACTGCTGATAATATAGTTATGGTCAAAAAGCAACGCTTGGGTGCTCCGATCAAGCACCGCCCCCTAGTATGAAACAGTCCTACATGTACAGATTGAGTCTCAATGTTTGGCATGGGGAGTGGGGAGCAGTTGGAATGTACAGCATGTTAGACATTATATATAGTGAAAACACTTCCTGACTGAATTTGATCTTGTTCTTGTTGGTGTTATATAACCGAAAGTACTAGTGTATATAACGAACATACGGAACATCTTATATATATATATATATATATATATTTATTAAAGACATTTTTATGTTTAACGTTCTTTTTATAAAAATGTCTTTAATAAATAAATTGTCGGACTTTGTCCATTTCGTAATATATATATATATATGTTTGAAAATTTCTCCGAATTAATCAGTAGAGAGACAATATTTATTCATAAATATATATATATATATATATATATATATATATATATATATATATATATATATATATATATATATATAAGCATGAGGGATCTATTTAAAAACATTATTGTGAATAACCTGCTATCCTTGATAAAGGAAGTAACTCAATTCTCTAAAATAGGAGGATCTGGCAAGATATTAGGTTGGTGCAAAAATAATGACGTAATAATGTCGTTTTTTGACGTTAAAAAATACATCAAAAAACGACATTATTACGTCATTATTTTTGCACCAACCTAATATTTATCTGAAAATAATTAGTATTATGTTAAAATAAATCATTAAAAACATTTATGGCAATGTTCTTGATGGTAATTAATATAGAAAAGTTAGCATAAAAACTATGAATTCATTATAATCTTTAAGAGTTTAAATATAACTTACAGGACTTGTAAAGCTAAAACAAATACTAAAATGAATTTAAAAAGACTGACTTCAATATTAGCATTTTGAAACCAGTCTTTTTTTTTTTTTTTTTTTCTTTTTATATTTCTTTAACATGTTGACATATCATAAAATTGACCAACCTAATCAAATTTAGTATTTCTTTTGCATAAACATATACTACACTTTATTCTCTTGGTGTTTTCTCAATTTTTCTTACTTTTTACCCTCTTGTGTTTTACTCTCTCCACCATTCTCTTGCATTTTTCTTTTCTGTCTCAGTTTGTCTCCCAATTGTTTCTACTGATATCATTAGTCAAGTACTTTGAACATTTTATGCATAATTTTTGTGGATCCAATTACAAAATGGAGGTCCTTTTCTTTTTTTCACAGTATTTTTTTAAAAATTCTTATTAAACTTTTGTTTGCTTTGAATAATTGTTGCCTTGATACATGGATAAAAATCAATTTTATTAAAAATAAGAAAATAAAAAAATCAATTATCTGTTAAATTTGTTTTTTTTTTACTCCAAAATTTGTTTTTCTGAGAAAGAAATTGATAAAATCAACACAAATAGATTTGGATTTTAACTTGCTCAACATTCAATAATTCATCCTTAGTAGATTTGTTTTTTTTTTGTTGTTTTTTTTTCCTTAAAAAAACCCATTGATTTTTGATAAGATAATTTTAATGCAGTCATATTGATGAATTGATCTCTGATCATTGATATTCCAAGTCCAAATCATAAATTAATGGGTTTTGTTTGCCTTGATAAATTTGTGGCATCTATTATGCATAATTTCTGATTTTCTTTGGATCTATGGAAGTGGATATTGATCTTCATATTAATCTGTTCTCTATTATTGATTTAAATTATTCTAGTATTATTTATAATAACTTTTATATTATTATTTTCTCATATGATTGTTATAAAATAAGTATCACATAGAATAATTGTGTTATTAGAAAACAATGTTCTTACATATGTAAGAGAAGAGATAAAACTGTAGTCTGAGAGATATTGGCTAAATTTTGATCTGAAAATCTCACTGTATAAGGCATGGACACACATGAATTTGATACATGTGATAAAGAAGAAGATCTTGTTGAAAATACATATTTCTTGGGTAAAACAAAGTGGGCAGAGACCCCCATCTAGTTATGAGCAGCAAGCTTGCATCGCCCAAGGAGATAGTGTCTTTGTCCACTTCTAGGACTTTGCGTCTGTCTATATCGGCATATTCCTAACTATCTGATATTTAGCAGAGTTTATAAAACATTTTTACATGAATATCTGGACATGAAGTGGAAAGACTATATTGAATCCATTGCTATACCAGCTGCTAAGAAAGTTTATTCACTGTGTCATGCTAGACAATTTTTCTCTCTAGAATCTATCTTACATATCTATATGTTTACCATTCATCCATGCTTAGAATATTGATGCCACATATGGTCTTGTGACCCTATATATCTAGAGACCCTTGATAAAATCCAAAGTAGAATCAGCAATATTATTGGTCCTGATCTGGCGGCTTGACTTCAGCCACTTTCTCACCACCATAAAGTTACCTCCCTGTACCTTTTTCTATGAATGCTTTGATGGCAACTGTTTGGATGAGGCTCTTTGCTATGGCACCTAGACTTTATAAATTTAAGCAAAGCACTAGACTGGCAATGAGGTTTCATCAATTTACAGTTGAGTTGGTTAGATGTAACTGTAAGTTCTATGCCAGCAGTTTCTTTTCTCACACTTCCTGCTTGTGGAACTCACTTCTGGTTTCATGCTTTTCAGTCAACTTCAATGTTCAAAGTTTAAATGCAATGTCAATCATTATTTGCTGTCATCCTGATTACTTTTCTGTTCTTGCTCCTTCAGTAATATTTCTATTTTCTAATTCTTCCACACTTAGCAACCTCTTGTATATTAGTGGCTAGGCCGCCTTGCATGGGGTGAGGTAAATTTTAAAAAAAAAAGGCTCCAATTATCGATCATCAAGTTGTGATTAAAGTTGTTATTTCACACGAGTTGGTAGTAAGCCTCCTAAACAAGTTCACATTCCATTTACTAAATTTAGTATAGCAAATTTGGGACATTCAGTAAGTAACACTGTAGTAATAGTTTACTTGACTAGTGTAACAAAATAAGTTACAAAGTACTGGTTATAGTACTAATTGTAATAAGTTAGCCACAGTGAATGTAATGCAATACTTGACCATATTTTGTTGGTTGGTGTTTTTTTTTTCATCAAAATAGATATTTTTAGATCATTTCACCCAAAGCAAGGCACTAAAGCCACTAAGACACAAGAGGTTACAGAGTATGAAAGAATATAAGAAAAAAGGAAAACATTGTGAGAGAACATTAAAAGAACAGGTATTAAAGACAGAAGGTAACAATTGACATTGCATTAAAATTTTTGAAGATCGAAGTTGACAGGAAAGCAAGAAGCTGGAAGAGAGATTCATAAGCAAGAAATATAAAAGAAAAAACTTTTAGCATAGAACTTAGTCACATTTCAACTCTAAAATGATGAGACCTAGCTGCCAATCGAGTACTGATATTAAATTCATAGGAAAGCTCATCAGAATAATTACAATGAAAAAAAATTTATAGAAAAGGCAAAGGGAAGCTATATTACTGTGGTGAGAAAGTGATTGATGTCATGTCAGTACCAATAATATTGCTGATTCTTGGGATTTTATCAAGAATCTTTAAATATATAGCAGGAGCATCATACGATATGGGGCAGCAATATTCAAAGCAGGGACAAATGGTAGACTTATAAATATGTAAGATAGATTGTGCGTGTCTATTTATTGTACAACAGAATTAGTCATTAAACTGGAAAAAGTTGATCCACCAAAAAACCAAGCAAACTCACCTCTGACCCCCACTGAAAGTGTCAGAAATGAAATCTGACTCTTCTTGCTTTTCTTTTACTTCCATGCCATATATGCTCAGCTGATTAACTGTAGATGATGGGAATTTTCATCATTGCAGTTTTATGGTCTCAATGTGAATGATGAAAATTTCTGCCATATGTCTGGATAAATGACATTACTTGATTATGTGCCTTGCTTTCATTTCACCATGTGCAAATCTGGTATATTATATTGATATATACCACCATGATCTTTGGAAGTCAAGTCCCGCTATCTAAAATTAATTTCACTTTTAAGGTTAGTTTTATAGTTTTTTTTTTTAATAATTTGTTTCTCTAACAGGAAATATTGTTCTAAAAGTCTCACATAAATAATTAATTTTTTTCTTCTTTTTGTTTGCATTTTCTTGTAGCTTCTTTTTTTTTTATATACATCTGTAACAATCAGATGCATCATGGTTTCAACTACTCTGTTTATATCTAGAAACTTCTATACTTTCACAATAACATTTCATTTTGTCTCTCTCTTTTTCTTTAGAGTAAATATGTGTGACTTATGAATACTCTTTAAATGCTAATTCCATTGTTCTGTGCATGAAACTTGTCAGCAGTTTTGATTTTATCTTTGATGAAAATCTACCATTGCTCATCATCTTCTTGTAAATATGTATAGAATATTTACATTCTGGGTTTTATAATGATTGATATTCTCTTTATTGTGGAAAGGCCACATTGTATGGCTTAACTCCTGGCAGAAATTATTACATGTCCCCTATTGGTACAAGAATAAAAAACTGGAATTTGATTGATGAATTTTTAGACAGACGGGCTCCTCTTGACTCTATTACTGGCATGACGATTTTTCTTGTCCTAATTCCCTGATATTAAATTTTGTGTTTTACTCAAGTGACATGTTCAGCCACATGGATTGGCAAAAATAGGAATTGTGTTCAAAGTGACATGTGATTGGTGGAAAGCAAAGCACATAAATTGGTCACATGACTTAAATCCATGTCATGTTGACATAGATTTAGCTATGGAAGTTGAATATAAAATAACCAGGAAGCAACAGTGAAAGTTGAAATCAACAATGAGCATTTTGTGGACAGTTGTTTGTTCTTGCTTATGTGGGGGTGGTCACAAGAATCATGTTGTTGGAGGTTATCCACTTGTCTCTTGATGTGGCTGATTAGCAATTGTTATATAAGAATAAAGTGTTGTTGCTGACACTGGAGTTCGAACATGGATCACCAGAGAGTAAACACAGGTTATCCTACGTGATGGGAATTAGTGTGGCATCTGAGTGATCACTATACGAATTACTATTCAGATCACTATTCTATGGTTACTATTCAAGTGCAAGTGTTATTCAAAGGCATCTGACATCAGTATTGTTCAACAATGTTACTATAGTTATATCTGCAATTACAAAGTCTCTACTACAACAAATATTACAAAAGTGACAACGAGGATTCGTTGACATGACGAAAGAAATAAAGATTCCTTTTCTCTTGTTTGACCTTTTTAAACATCTTCTGTCTAGATGAATAAAGCACTGTTGTATTTTATTACACACCTTCTTTTCTGTAGCATGTTCCTTCAGGATATTGGCTATCATGACTCTCCACAATTTCCTGTCCTTTGTATCTACCTGCTTTAATTTATCCCCCCTTTCTTTCAATATATCCTGCGAGTATTAGATTTTCCAAACCCTCTTTCCTCATTATGTGTCCTAGAAATTTCAACTACCTCTTTCTAAGTATTCTTTTTGTTTCCATTTTCACTAAAGTTTTATCATTGGTCACATCTTCAGTCCATAGTGTTCTAAGCCACTTTCTTTAGATCCATATTTCTGTTGCCTCAAGTTTTTTGTACAGCATTCACTGACATATAGGATGATTGATATTATATAACAGTTCAACACACTTTCATTGTTTCTAATAAGGTTTTCCTGTTTCGTAATACTTTACTTAGTTTTTGGAAGGTACCTTTTACTATATTTACCAATATGCATTCAGATGTTGCATTTTCTGTCCAACAGAAACACTTCTTTGATATTTCAATTTTTGTACTTGTTTGATTTTGGTATCTCTAATTTGTAATTTGCATTTTGAGTTCATCCTTTTGTTGACTACCATGCATTCTGCCTTCTTGCAATTGATGTTTAGTCCTTTCTTCTTGCTTTCCTTCACTACTTCCTGTAAGAGTTCTTGTTTGTTTGCTGTGTCTGCTATCAACACTGTGTCATCTGTATATCTTAAGCTGTTAATACTGTGACCAATAATGAATCCTGGTAGGACTACCAATAACAGTAAAGAACTAACTTGTCTGGAAAAAATCAGTTAAGAGAGTCGTATCTATAGGACTAAATTTGAATTTCACCAGCTGATGGATTTTGTGGCTCAATCAATAATACGCTTTCAAAGTTAGCATGGATAGAGGATGCAAGTTCTCATCTTTGGTTGTTATCATTATTTTTGCTTCATGCTGCTTTGCTTAACTGTCATAGATTGTAAAGCAACCTAACTTCTTTAATAAATGACAGCAAAAATAAAATGAAAGAAAGACTAGTAATAAATGAATTCTGAAAAAGACTAGAGCGAAGAAAATGATAATCTCTAAATTGCATATTTATCATTCTTCCATGTGTTTGAGAAAAATATAAAATAAAATCCTTGTGTGCAAATATAAGGAAGTCAGCCCATCCCTGAAAATTACAGAACAGTGGAAAGTCATTCTCTAACAGTCATTGGCAAACTGTCGCCTGCGTGCTACATTTAATTTTCTGAATAGCAAACCTAATTTCATGGGGAAAATTTTATTAAAAAATGTTTTATTAAAATTTTCTTCCAATTCATTCTCACTTGTTCACTCACAAACTCTCTTATACATAAACATAAACATTAGCAATGACGATACACAATGTTTATTGAATTTTCTAACCTTTTGTTGAATGTAATGTTTTAAGCATTTTTAAACAATTGGTGATTTTCACTAATGAAGCTTATATGTGTAAACATATTTTATTTTAGAAAGTTTAAAAGGTTTTCATTCTCTGGAGAAGACATTTATTTTCTTTTAAAATTGGCCTTTGTATTTTCAAATGGATAACTTAAAAATAAATCACACACAGAAGTGTGTGTGTGTGTGTGTGTGTGTGTGTTAACCATGCTATCATTGGTGACAATATTAAATGTCAATTTTTTAATTATAGATAAAAACATTTTCTCCAAAGAAAAACAACTTTTCCCCATTTCTAAGGCCATTTCTATTCAATGTGAAGATGCCTTAACAAGACAAGTTTTTTTTTGTACAAGGTGTTAACCCAAATTCTGAGTAATGACTTAAACAATTACTTGTTTAAAATTTGTTTTTTTTACCACATCTCCTTTGAAGTAGGCCTCTTTTACCACATCTCCAAAATGAAATGGTTAAAAATCCCTGCTAAATTTGGTTTGCGAACACTGTTCATTTTTTGCTTAAATCTTTGAGTATTATTTATACAAATCAACAAGTAACAAATTTGATACTGAATACATAATAAAAATCAAAAGAAGCTGACAAATTGTGACTAATTTGAACAATAATCTTAAGTAGAAGCAATAATTCTCTTAGGGGAAAATACGAAGAAGCCAAATATGGCAGGCCACATATGACTGTGCTGATTTAAATCCTTAAGTAAAATAAGTGAGTGCTTAGCACTCCAATGGGGTGGGGGAGAATGCTCTGTCATAACTAGATCAATGAGTGGGGATAGCAAAACAGTTACCAGTGTGGAAAAGAATCAATGAGCTGAGTTTGAATTTTGACCATGCCTGTTGCATTCATTCTTGCATTGATGCCTTTGAGAAAGGCATGAGTTAATCTATTTTAATCTCTTCCTCCCAGCTATGGGTTAATTTGTAGTGTATTACTGTACTCTCTAACCTGGGTGATAGTCACTATCAGAAGCATGACTCAATTTGAAACAATGGAAATGCAACAGGAAATCACTCCACTAGTTTTCTCAAGCCAGAGTAATGCAATTATGATAAAGAAAAGGAAGATGTGGGGAGCCATGATCTCCTGCTTCTTGAATGGACATGTCATTAAAAAGAAAAAAAAATGATCTAATCATATTTTTTTTCATATTTTTGATTGAATCTGCCTCATCAGTCATGTATCGAAAGATACATGACTGATGAAGCAGATTTTTTTCCCCACAGTAGTTTGCCATTTCTTTCTGTGGTAGACCAGTTGCCATTCTGTCCTGCTATTTACCCATAGCTGGGGTGAGAAGAAGAGGATTCATACCTTTCCCAAGGGTGATGGATTTGACCGGAATGCAAACTCAGCTCTCCAATTCCTCAATCCGAGCCGCTATCCATTACTCCACTGTACCTCCTCAGTACTAAATTTAAATTTTTTTAATTGAAGTGAATTTATTCTACCCACTTTTTGAAAACTTTGTTTGAATATTAAATCTTTGATTTTTTCTTCTGGATCATGCAAGTATTGGACATTATTTTTATTTCTGCTCACAGACATGGAGTGTCATCTTCAACAGGATGTGTATGTTGGCACTTAAATAAAATTGAAACTTTATATTTCAGTTTCAGATTTCCTATCCATACCCACATCTGACTCATAAACTTCTCCTGTACCCATCAATACTAGTCCATATGGGCAGGTGTAGTGAATGCACAAGCATCTCCCTTTACGCTCTCCTCTCAATATGCCTTCTAGCTCACGAGCGATGTGGCGTGTGCTGTGGCATCTGTGGCTCCCAACTTGGATCTCCAGTTATTTTCAGCAATAACCTCTCTGGATCCCATGCAAGTTGTTGATTGATTTCTTGTTTTTTTCTTTTCCTGTCCTATCAGTCTCCTATCACTCTTGAATAGATAGGCTTTCCTCACCCGATCAATACTCCCCCTTCTCTTGAACAGGAGTAGAGGCTCATCCCTTGTTTCCTGTTTCCTTTTCTCTAGACTCAGTAATAATGCTGTCATGAATCTCTTGTGGTGTGTGTGGTTTGTGACAATGTTTCTTCATACTGAGGGTACTGGGTTGGCAGTTTTTCTGGTTGCTATAGCCAAGAGGAATCACTTCCATCTGTACTACAGCGACATGTCTGATTATAACAGATGTCTCTTTGTCTATGTCCTAACTTCCACAGTTGATAAGGCTAAATGCTTTGCTTGGAAATTCCTATCCAACTCAACACTTGGCTTGTCCGGAGTACTCACACCTGATTTTTCTCCCTAGAACGGAGGCTCCATTGAATGAGATGTGCATAACCCTTAGATTAAATTAGACTCTCATAAAGCAAATGGTAGTGACAGAATACCACCCACAGTCCTAAAGAAATGTCCTTCTGAGTTGGCTCCAGTTCTCTCTAAACTATATAACTATTGCCTCGCTGATTCTTGCTTTCCAGCCTGTTGGAAGTCCTCATCTGTTGTCCCCGTTTTTAAGAAATCAGGAGACCTTTCTGACCCATCTAACTACTGTCCTATCAGTCTCCTATCACTCTTGAACTATAGCTCTAGTTATCTCTGAGGCATTTGATAGGGTTTGGCATACTAGCCTTCTATGTAAGCTTCAGGGATATGGTATTACAGGATGATTATTTGGTTTAATTTGTGAAATGAAGATTGTCCTAAATGGGAAATATGAGTGCTTATGTTCCCCAAGGCTCTATCCTGTGTCCTACACTGTTTCTGATCTTCATCAATGATCTCTTTGATGTCATCAGTTTCCAAGTAGGCATCTACACAGACGACACTACCATTTACTTCTGTCTCAATAGTAAATCCGGCATTGCTGACAAAGTTAACCTGGACATTGGTCTCAAAAAGAACCTCCAGACTGGGCAGAAAATGGCTTGTAAATTTTAATGCCTCCAAAATGAAACTGCTCTCATTTACTCACCATAGAGAAACCTCCCTGCCTCCTATTAGCATGGCTGATTCTCAACTTCATGAGAACGTCTCTCTGTACCGCCTTGGTGACATGTTTTACACTGATCTGAGGTGGAACAACTACGGTGAATCAGTAGCTAGATCTACTGCAAGGAAAGTTGGTTCTCTGTGTAATTAATTTAAATTGACTGGAACAATTTTTTTTTTTTGCTAAAATAGCTGATTATCACACCTTTTTCAGTCATTATTATCATAATGTAATTTTCTTTTTATTAAAAATGTTCCAAAAATAAAATATGCTTTTTTGAAACCTTATTTGAGGAATATTAGCATATTTAAAGTATAATTAATCTGATTTAAAACTACTATTATTTACTTTCGATTTAAAATATTGAAAAAATGAATTTTTCAACCCGATAGTGTCTGTCTATTTAAAGTGTTTGTGGGTTTGACAGTTTGTTGACAGATTGATATTTACTTAACAATGGGGACTTGAGGCATTAAAAATGTAATTGAATTAATGTGAGTGCCTTATCATTTTTAAGTACTCAGTAATCTTAAAAATTTGAGAAAATATTCTCCATAATCTAATGTTTATAGAATTTAAAATATCTTCGGCTGTAAATTTACTATAGTTATCACTCTTATTTTCTATAATAGAAAATAGTTATGTTTATACATATAAAAAATATTATTGCGTGATAATTTGTACTAAGCTTTTCAATTTATGATTAATAAATTTAGTTTTTACTAAACAATATCATTTAACCAGTGCAGAAATTTAAAAGCTTTAAAACTTTATAAATTATTCTAATTAGAAAAAAATAAAAATAAAAAAAATACAATTTTTGTAAAAATTCATTATTGATAAAATGTTTTTTTCTTATGACAATCAATAATATCTATACAATATATTTCATATTCATAAAAATAATTTTCTAATTAAATAATGTATTTGATTGAATTTTTTTATTTTACAATAACTTGGAAAAAGATTTACTTTCTTCAAGGAGTCCTGCTTTTAACTAATCTGAATATATAGTTGGGCAAGACATAAGACACTTATCACTTATAGAGATGATAAGGCTGAATATGCCAATTAGTTACTGCCATTAAACAAAAACAATTTAATTTGGGCAAGATATAAGACACATGCAGAGAGATATGATAAAACCATACTTATTTGAGAGATCAGTTTTACGTAATATTGACATGTGCAGAAATAGGCACTTAGGTGCAAGCGCCCTTGGGAGAATTATGAATTCATCTCCTTCCCCATCTATGGGTTAAATAGTAGGACTTGTATTTGGAAAAATCGTTGTTATCCTCAAAAGAATTGTTAATGTAATATTCACTTAACAAAATATATTTCAACTTTGAATAACCCACAAAGGGTTGATAAGCCATAAAAAAACCAAACAATCAAGAAAAGAAACCCAACTTTATATCCAATTTTAAGGGTTTCACGAACTTTGAACATTATACATTTGATATATAAAACAAGGTTTTGAAAAGGAAGAATTTTAAAAATCTTGTGATACAAAGCTATTATAAAAAGAATATATTTAAAAACTTGAAAATAAGACAATCTTTATGGATGTTGATTATTTTTATAATTTTTTATTTTATTATTAAAGATAAAATATAGAAGTAATATTTGTTCACAATTTTGACACAGTCTCCAGAAAGATTTTAGGAAACATTTCTTATATTGGAAATACAGTATATTTTTATTTTTAGCTGTGGTTTTAAAGCACATTTTTCAGTTAGCTGTAAACATTTTTTGTAATTCTATTCTTGACTCCACCTTCACTGATTACTAAATCGCCACACCCTGCCATGGTGAATCCTGCTCAAATCAATTGAGATATTTTGTTTCATTTTAGTGCTGCTTTTTATATTTATTCAATATCTTCTCTTTTTCAGCAAATGTTGTAGCATGAGAGTTAGACAAAAATTATCCATAATCTTCTGTTCTTTTCTCATCTTTTACCTGTATCTTCTCATTCTCTCCCTTATCTGCTCCAATTTTCATAGTGTATGTTTTTACCAAAACATACAAACATGATTTTGTTTCATATGTGAAAATAGAATAAGGAATGTACAGATATTTTCTAAACTAGTATCCTCTCTTTAATCTTTCTATTGCTCTATCTCTCCATAAAATGTATTTATCAGTTTTTACTTTTCCATTGCTATCCATCTTTTAAACATTTGCATGATGTCTATCAAAAATCAAGTCTCTCTCTCTCTCCTTTTCCATGATTAATATTATGTAGGTTTCTTGGCCTGAAAGATATTCAGCTTTCAGTTCAGAAAGCTTGGCAATTGAGCAGATGCTATACTCTGATAGAAATCATAACATTTTTTATATGCATGTATAAATGTGTTATACATACAGAATGATAATAATTACTTTTAAATGAAAGTCAATGTTTTTCTCAAGAATTTAGGTGATTTCAATCTTGTATTGTTTTATGTCACTTGGAACTTGCAATGGTAAAGAAAAGAATTACTATAAAAAAAAATCTTAATTTTTTCCTGTCATGTATGGAAATCGTTTTGATCATGTCATCATATTTAAAAAAAAAAAGTCATTCTTACTGTAAAATGTTTCTAATCATAATACAATATAAACTTCATGAATATTTTGCTTTTTGTTGTTTTATAAGCTGACTTATGATTTTGCCAGTCGTAGAATGAGTTATATTGGAAAACTTTTTTGATGCAATTTGTGTTTATATATTTTTCTTCACAAGGAAATTTGATGAAGTTAAAGTTAGGCTTATGAATATATAAAGTAGGTACTTCTAAAAAATGAACATACATGATGAAAAAATACTCCAAACTTAAAAGAAAAGTTTTATCATCGAATTCTTATGTAAGGAAATACCAAAGGACTTTTGGATTATTGAATTATAGTTTTTAATACTTTTTAGAACATTCAGAATTTTGGTTAAAATTTTGATTTTTTTGCGTCAACCGATTACCATAAATCAGCATACCAAATGGAGCTTCTTTTTGTGGTGAAAAACACATTGATTTTGAAATTCTTGCAAAAATCAGAAAATTGTCTGATTTTAATGAAACTTTCAGGACTTATTCACAAAAGAATGAAATTATGTTAGAAATATTTCTCTTAGAAAATCTGGGTAAAAATACATTTTTTTTCTTTTTTACATCAGTTACACACCATTTATTTAATTTTGTGAAATTCCAAGGAATTCATTAAACATGGCCCAGTGGACAAAAGCGTTGGTTGGATACAGTGACTTGATCCAAAGAGTTGTGAGTTCAGTACCTGGTTACTGCAGTGGTGAATAAAAACTTGGGGAGTTGAGTTAAAGAGAGATAACGGGACATCTGGAAGAGGCATGGCACGTGGAACTAGAACAATCTACTTCAGTGGACGAAATAAAGAGTTCATTTCGAAATTCCAGTCACCTGAAGAAGGCCGAAGCTTATAACGGTGTAACTGTCGTGAATATCGCAACAAAAATGAGAAGAAAAGTCTGAACAATATAAATAAGTTTTTATCATGTTTGGTTCAGTTTTTTCCTGATATAAGCTCCCTTTTTTAAGCGAATTTTTAGATGTACGTAATTTTATGTTTAGTTTTCAGAAACACTGGTTTAAAATAGAGGCGCGAGTATTTATTTAATCATATATATATTTTTTACAGTAAGGTTCACCCTATACAAGGCCCGGAGGTGACCCGAAGTAGAGGGTAACGTTAAGGGGTAGTTTATACGGATAGGTGGGAAAGATAACGGTTAACTAACACTGGACTTGAGCAGGTTAAGATTGTAGTGATTGGGAAAACATCTTCTTGGCAGTCAGTTCCACAGAGTAGTGGTTCGCAGGAAGAAGCTGTTCAAGTAGAACTTCTCACCGATAGAATATGGAGAGGATGTGGGTAGTTTTCTATACTGTAAGTGACATGGCGGGTCCCAGCCGTGAAGGTTAAACCTGGCGGAACTAGGGAATGTAGTTCATCCGAGCACTTTCCATGGAAGTATCGAGAGAGCAGTGAGAGGCTCGCCACACCCCGCCTGAAGTTGGAGGGTGGAAAATAATTCTTCTCCAACGAGGACTCGGAGACGTTCTTGAACTCTATCAAATATAGCAACAGTACTCCATTTTCGGCCTCATCTAGCTCTTGCAACGGTAGAGGATAGCATGAGGACTCGTGTAGCAGTTCAGGAAGCCGACCATATTTTAAATGGAATCAGCGGGTCTAGTTAATAATTCGACTGGGACAGCTTCGGTTCATATTATCCTAATGCCCTCAAGAAAAGGCGTGAATCGACTTACTTTATAAAACATGACCTTAATGTTACAATAGTATCACTTAATGATGTGTAATTGCAGATGAAGTGGAAAGAAGAGAACGTAGCTGTTGGTGTTTTATGTCTAACCATCTAGGCTGACCTCTTTATTTTGTTGCTAAAACAGTTTTCTAAAATAAAGAATTACTAACAGGGGAGGTAACCCTATAAAAATACATACCTCTTTTCTTAACTATATAGTTTTGTTTCAATTGTCTCTTGTGATATGTTGGATATATTTACGGAGATGATATGGTCTAATTTTTTACATTTGTTAACATCTTTTTATTGCGACTTGGCCATCTGTTCTGCCATATCCTATTACATCAATGGTAACAGTACATTTTCACAAAATCATGTCTATTCGTTGTTAGAATACGTCTTGGGATATCACTAAAGGCATTCTATATGGAGTTAAATGTGTTAATAGTTGGGATTCTGAATCTAGTTTCACAGGCCAATACCCATTCTTGGAGAAAATATTGCCATCTGGTAACTTATGTGAAATCTCTTCTACGGTAGTTCTGTGATAGCATTGCTTAATAGCTTTATTTAGACCCTTTGGGCCTTGGCATATTCGTAACTTGCCATTGCTTTTGCAGACCTATTTAGTACTTTTGTCCGTAGGTTCATTAATACGTAGTCCGTAGGTTCATTAATCTTGCGTATTATTCCTTTCCTCGTCAACTCATCCAATTCAGCTTTTATTTCGTTCTTCATATGGATTGGGCATTTTCTAGGTGCATGAATTATAAGGCTGCTGTTTGCCTCAAGAACAATGTGATAATCTCCGTTGAAGATGCTAATTTGGTCAAACACACCGGGGAAAATTTTCCATGAGATCTTTCGTCTTCTCAATGGCAGCAAGTTATTTCCTGAATGGCAAAATGGATAGTGATTAATTTGAAATCCCTGGGGAATGGTAGGCCGATAATGGTTGTCCTTTTGTGATTACAATCTAGAATTGTAATGTTTTTCATTCACCATTATATGCACATTGTAGTAAAATAGATCCATACTGCAGAATATCTGATCCATTATAAGCGGTTTTAGTACTGCTGTTTTACTGTACATCGAATCTGCAAGTAGGTGTCCATATCGTATTGGAGAAAGTTATTAAAATAAACCCTGCACCAGAAAACCGTGCTGATGAATAATAATAAGAGCAACATACGAGAGACGGGTCGAAAATTATAAAAAATGATTGTAAAATATATATATATATATATATATATATATATATATATATATATATATATATATATTATGGGTTATCCTGGGCCTACATAATCTTAGTACATTGTGTATTAAAAATATGAAATTTTAAGCCAGTAACAAGGTGTAGTGGATGGGTTAATTATGTGGTAATATTTGTTGAGAATAAGTTGCGTGTCAATTAACTATTTCCACTAACATCAAAATAAAATACAAAATTCAACTGAATTGTTTTAAAACGTAACAATTAGATTTATTTAGGTTGGTGTACAACATGCAAAGAAAAGGTAGGACAGAGTCGTGTCCCTTTGATTTGGAAATATTTGGACCAGAGTTCATATTACGAACAAGACATATTTAATTAGAAACTAATAAAACATTCAAAACAATGTACGAGCAGAATATTTGGTATATGTTATGTTGGCAAATATGTATGATGTTTTAAGTTTCAGAATGTCTTTCTTGTAATCGTTCGTTAATGTTGATATTAAAGTTGTTAATATTAAGTGTCTTTTAAACAGAAAGTTCTTAAGAAGTAATTTACCTTTTACTGTAATATTGAACTTGCAATTCAGAAGAATAAAGTTTGGAATTGTGAGTTCTAAAATTGGTAAAAGTTCAGGAGTGATTTCAGAGGTTGGTGAGTGAGTGTATTAGAGTTGTTTCGTGTTAAATAAATTTAACTTTGTAACTTCAAAAGTATGAGTGACGTGGAGTTTTTTGGCAGTTGGTTATCTGTCACGAAGCTCATAATATTTATTATTGTATATATACAATAAATGCGGCACAAGGCCAAAAAGGGCGGTTGGGGAAAAGGACGGTCATCACTTGTCTTAATATAAAACTTAGCTAGCCACAACCACTGACCCTATCATACAGAACAATATTCCTTTCACCAAAACACCAAATTTATCCATACCTTTCTTACTACATCCACCAAAAAACCTCTTTGACTCAATGAAAATCCTAAACACTCCTTTATTTAGAAATAGCGACTGTGGTGGGAGGGGCATATCGAGCGAGCCTCCTGCTTCGTAAGACCGAGCTCGCCAATCAGATCATCTTGAACGCCCCCCCTAACTAACACTTGATACAATGACTTACGAGACAACGCCTGGGCGTTGGAGAGGCCATCCGAAGCCCGTAAAACAACAATATTTAAAAAGAACCCCAATGAATATATACAATATGACACATAAAATATTTACAAGAAACTAAACAAAAAGGTGTTAGTAATAAAAACCCCGACAAACTTTAAATGTGGCAGAAATATCAGTTAACCCGACGAAATCGATGCGGGACTATGAAAAATAAAGGAAAAACATTCAATCCTCCCAAGCATTCACACAGGCACACACTCATTCATACACAACAACAAATACGAAAAACACACGCGAAATGAAAGGCGCCCCGCATCCCCCAGAGAACTGACATCACTGACCACCTAAACGAGGGAGGGGATGGGGAGTTAAACTAAAGGAAAAAAATGGGGACAGAAAAAAAAGGGACCAATGAGCAAACACACCCTAGATAAGTTTACAGAAAAAGAAGAGAAACTAAAAAGTCAAAAAACCAAAAACCTACTCTAGCCTAAAACCAGGGATGGGTTGCCCAAGTTCAACCCAAGAAAAACAATATCCTAATGCCTAACCGGCATCAAGATGCCACTCAAGGCCAGCCCCTTTTACTCGGCACATACGCGCAAGATTCACCCACCTTTTGCCAAATTCTGATGAGGTGAGCCGCCGCCTTTCCGTCCTAATCTTGACTTTAAGCTGATGCTTAAAGAACAAGATCAGTTGGGAAGAAGTGAACTTCTCGCCCTCATAGAATTCCTTCTGACGCGTCGCCCAAATCACGACTCTCATAACCCCTAGTAAGCAACAGAACACATAGTGTTCAGCCTTCGTCATCTGCGGCACCACATTGCTACAAACAGAACTGGCTTCAAGGACAAAAAACTTTCCCTGCAGCATGCGAACCATGTGGCCTTCAACAAACCTGCACAACGGCACTACCGCCCTGCACTGAAAGAAGGCGTGACCAATGGTCTCCACTTCCCCCGTACAGCGACGACAGTTTGGATATTTCTCCAAGCCTGCTGAACAAAGTCTCTTGCCGACCCAGAGGGCTACACGAATCACCAGCCAGGTGAGTGATGCCTCATCGTTATTGAGGCATTTCAACCCAGACGCCCAAGGCCATATCGAGCGAGCCTCCTGCTTCGTAAGACCGAGCTCGCCAATCAGATCATCTTGAACGCCCCCCCCCCCTAACTAACACTTGATACAATGACTTACGAGACAACACCTGGGCGTTGGAGAGGCCATCCGAAGCCCGTAAGAGGAGCTTCAGAGCACGACGACATTCGCGATAGAAGGAGCACTCGGCTCGGGGTGTACGGCGGGCCTCTTCCACGCACGAGTGCACACTTCTCAGGGACGGGAAATGCTTGCGGACGTCTTCTTTCCAAAAGCCACCCTCCTCATCCGATCCGCGACACATTTGGTCTAGAAAGGGGATGCGAAGCATATGTTGACGAATCTCAATGCTAGGCATACCCAGGCCGCCCTCAGAGGGATGAAGGCAACAGATCTCGCGAGATGCCATAGGGGCCTTGTCTCTCCTCAAGAAAGAGAACAAGGTCCGTACTAATAAAATTAGTCTGGCATACGGGAGTGGAAGTACAGAGAGTCGGTACAGGAGTATCGGATAGATGTGTGAAACATACTTCCGCCCTTCACTTCAGGGAAAGTCTCCTCCGAGCCCACAGATTAACCGCGATCTCGGCTTTCCCTCCGACCAATTCATTTCCAAGTGGAGATCAGGACCGAACCAGACGCCGAGTATCTTGATCGGCCCATCCGTCCAGAGGAAAGGTCCGGGAAGAGAAGCTCCCTTCCACGCACCCAACCGCAAGCCCACAGACTTATCGCGGTTGATCTTGGCCCCTGTCACCATCTCATAGCCACTGATCTCTTTGCTGACTTCCTCAATCTCGGCTCTGCTCGACACAAGAACCGAAACGTCGTCAGCATAGGCAGAATACCTGGCTGAGGTGGTAGCTCCAGGCAGGGAAATTCCGCGCAGGACCGGATTCGCCTTTAACTTGCGAAGGAAAGGTTCCAATGCAAGAACGTAAAGCAAAGGCGAAAGCGGACAACCTTCACGAATGGAGCGAGACAATACGAAAGGCTTCGATCTTACCCCATTCACTTCCACCAGCGCACCGGGGGTCGCATACAAAAGTCAGATCCAGGAGCGAAAGTCGGCTCCGAAACCGGCCGCCGAAAGGACAGCCTCCAGAAACCGATGGTCAACCCTATCGAAGGCCTTGGACTGATCTAAATTGATCAGCGCGGCTTCACTGTCGACTTTTTCTAAGATCAAGCGTACCATATGAAGGTTATCCTGAATAGTCCTGTCCTTCACAGCACAAGTCTGTTCGGGGCCAATCAGACGAGACAGAACAAGCTGCAAACGGTTGGCTAAGATCTTCGCCAAAATCTTTAATTCTGTGTTTAACATGGTTAAAGGGCGAAAGTTCCCTAACCCATCCCCACTGTTCTTGTCCTTACGCAGCAACTTGATCACACCCCTGGTGAAGCGTTGAGGTATAGACCCCTGCTTCATCCAGTGGTTGAAAATCAGTTCCAGCAAAGGAACAAAAACGGGTGACTGCCTCAAGTAAACTTCGTAGGGAAGACCATGTAGTCCCGGAGACTTATCCAGGCCAACCTGCTTCAGCGCTTCCCAGATTTCCGACCCTGTAATGGGACGCTCGCACCTAGCCGCTTCAGCTGCCTCAAGGCAGGGAAAGTCAGCCAAATAGGCATCGAACTGAACAGGGCTCAGACCGGGCTCCCTGGTGAAAAGATCCTGAAAGTAATCTCGAAAGGCCTCGCATATGCCCGCATTTGTAGTCACGGTCCGCTTATCTGGCAATGTGACGCACGCTGTATGTCGCCTAGTCGCGTTCCGATTCTCCTCTGCACGCAGTTCAGTGGCCATGTTCGTCGCCTCAGAAGACATTCTTTTTAGCCTAGCTCTAACTACCAGAGCTTGATCCTTCTTGATAAGCAAGGAGGACAACTCTGCCTTAGCTAAGGCTATATCCGCACTAACACGGGATTTCACGGCCCGATCAACTTTATCTTCTAAAGCCGTTTGCGCCGCTAATCTATCTAACGACTTAAATCGGCAGCAAACGTTTTAATTTTGCATTTTAAATTATCCCACCAGGCATTTCCCACAACCGCCCCGGTCAATTCCCTCTGAATCATTAGTAGCAGCTGGTCCCGGAAACCTTGCTCACCAAATAATGAACAGTTGAATTTCCAGTAACCAGCCATTCTAACCTTAGAATTATCTAAGTTTACACGGACCCGGACAAGCCTATGATCCGTATAAACTATATAGTGGAAACTTGAACACACTAAGAGTCCTACATCGACTCTCTTAACTAAGACTCGGTCCAGGTGGCTCGCAAGCGTGCCAGGAGCCGAGTTGCCACTATTTGTCCAAGTCCATGTTACCTCCTGAGGGTGCTCATTCCGGAACTTATCGACAAGATCAAACCCGCCGATAAAGTCCCGAAATGCCTTCACATCAGGATTGTTAGTACCCGGATTTTGCCCTATACGATCTATATCGGGGTCAAGGACGGCATTCCAATCTCCCACTAAAACTACCCGACGAGAAGTCATCAAAAACGGCTCGATCTGCCGAAACAAAGCAGGCCGCTCAGCATGGTTATTGGGTGCATAAACCCCAATGAGACGTAAAGCCTTATCCTTTATGATAGTATCCAGCACACAAAGCCTGCCCGCCGGATCTGCGAAGACAAGGGTATATGCAGCCTTCAAAGACCTGCTCACTAGCCAAGAGACACCCCTCGAACGACCATCAAAACACGCTGAATAAAGGGCGAACCCCTTAGACAGTATATCCTCACGGTCATGAGAAGAAAAACGGGTCTCTTGCACACAACAAACATTCGCCCCGAGGTGCTGAAGGTCATGAGAGAGCCTCGCCCTGCGAGACTCGGACCTCAGGCCCCGCACATTTAAAGTAGCTAACCAGAGCGCCATCGAGAAGTCCGATTAGGGTTGTTTACCTGAATTAAACATGGCCGGGGTAAGGATACCGACAGCCTCTCCCATAGACCCATGGCCCATTTCCATTCCGCCGATATCCCAGGGGAAAGTCAA
Organism: Acanthosepion lycidas; assembly: GCA_963932145.1. Lineage (NCBI taxonomy): Eukaryota > Metazoa > Mollusca > Cephalopoda > Sepiida > Sepiidae > Acanthosepion > Acanthosepion lycidas. Next base: position 86,870,838 of record OZ010585.1, on the reverse strand, counting down.
TTTTAGTGCTCTATAAAGGGAGGGGTGAACGAAAACAGGGACCCTCCCTGCACAAAATGTTTTAACTGTTATTTTCAATAATAGCGATGGGTGGAGTCATGTTGAAAGAAGTTATAGCCTCGTCCAACATGGCCCAAATCTGTTTCGTGCCCGGGTCGGATCTGACTTTGTGCGTTAGGGAAGTTACGAGGGTCATCAATGTCTTTGTCAGCAAACTGCTTGATCGACAGTAAGTATTTTAGGTTTGTGATTCTGTTTCCATAGTCTTTAGCTTTCTCCGCTACAAGCGGAGAAATTTTGCAGGCTTCAGTCCCTAGGTTAAAAATTTAGTTTAGCTTTTTTCTTTTTTTTCCTTATCATCTTGGGTAGGGCTTCTGAGTCTTTTTGACAGGGGAGGCATTACAGGCGATTTAGTGGTGGAAGGACTGGGGGTATTGCGGGGGGTAAAGGGTTGTCTAAATGGGCTGGGGTCTCTACAGAGAGGAATATAGAACTGGGTAGAAGAGGAGGGGAAGCAAGTGGAGGCTTCACTCTACAAAGAGAAGTTGAGGGACGAGGAGAAGGTGGTGGGTCAGAGGATGTGGAGGGAGTGGATTTCTTTGTAGAGGGGGACTTAGGTGGTCGGGATGTAGAGGGCTGTGGAGACTGCGAGGAGGGAGAGGTCTTAGATGGAGATGATTTTGCTTTCTTTTGTTTATCCAGTTGATTTTTAATTCTTTAATCTTTTCTGTTTTACTGTATCCAGGGTCGTATTTCCTTCTTAGATCTTCAATGGTCTGGTTTGAGGCCGGGGCATCGCCCTTACTGTTGCCAGAGGGAGCGGGGCTGTAAGTGTCTTTAGTCCCCGGGGCTTCAGGGGACTGAGGCCCCGCTGTCTGACGCTTCCCTCTGGCCCTGCCGACTACCTGCCATTCCCCCTTTTCCTTCTCCTCAGCCACACTTGCAGTGGAAGAAGGCTCTTCGGGGAATGGGGGCTTGGATGAAGACCCAACCGGGGGTACAACCGCTCCGGTCCTGGTAGCCAGCGTGCCCATTACAGGCGTGGTGGTTTTTGAAGACTCGGTCAGAGGGAGAGTTTGGTCGATTGGGACCTGAGCTCCAGAGGCCTTCTTCTCTGGGCAGGAAGAGGAGAGGTGAACAGTCACTCCACACTTCCAGAAAACTGGTTTACGGCCGGTCACGATCACCGGCAGCTTCAGGTCACCGACGTCAAGACAGTTGGGAATAGAGCCGAAGGCTTTTTGATTGAGCATCATCTCAAAGCTCCATCCCCCGGTCAGGCTATCGCAAGAAGCACCCAGAATCTCCCCATATTGGGACAAGAACGCCGCCATGTGCTCTCCGATAACCTGAGGAGGGACCTCGTATACGTATAAGGTCAACAAAAAATACGAAACGGGGAACAATAACCGAAGCTAGATACACAAAATCAAAATGGCCGACCCTAAGAAAAGCGAGTCGAACCAAAAGAAAACAAACAAAGAAATTGGACAATACAAACGATTACAAACAATAAACACGTAAAAATTAAAGGATGGAAAGAAACAATAAATTAATTAATCAAAAATAAAGCGAAAACACAGAATAAAGAAAAACGAAGATAGATTTAAAAAAAGTGAATGAAAATTAAAAAAGAAGACTAGAATGAAAAATTAAAGGGGGCAGAAATAAGAACCGCGAAAATTAAAGGGGTAAAAATGAAAATCAAAAACGGAAAACTGGTTAAAAAAAAACAAAAAAACAAATAGGAAAACTGGAATAAAAAGAAAAAGTGCAAAAATTAAAGGTGGGAGTGGGGCAAAAGTAAAATTGAGGGAGGAAAGAAAAATCAAAAAAACTTTTTCAATACAGTCACAAAAATGTAAAACTAAAATAAACAAACTTTAACCAAAATGAAGATCAAAATGCAAACGGGTAAATTTCAAAAAAGGAGTCGAGCGAAAATCAGCTGTTCGCAACAGTCAAACTCACGACAAAAAGGTCAAGGCCGTCGCGAAGCTCACTGGTAAACTTGTGTTCGTGCATCGTATTTATTTACATTTCTGGTCACGTGCGTGGCTCGCGAACACATTTCATGATTTTTGGCGGTATTTTGTGTTTAAACATGTGTGCGTCGGCGTTGTTATTACTTTGAGATATATTGGCCAATCAGAAGCAATTATTGTAAAACCTGCGTCTGGAGCCTGGATTGTGTTTAGCGTGCACAACAATCTATAACTAACATGAAAATGTAAATTAGAAATGTTTTTAACATTTCTTGTCCAATGAGGATGTAGTGCACTCAGTAATTGGTCCTGATCCACTGGCATATGGAGGTTAAGCTCTATAAAGGTATGAAATCAGGAAAAAATGATATCATTTATGGACACTGTAAAAAGTTAAAAACTTTCCATTACAAATTAAACGACATAAATCAAATTAACCTTGACGGGTAGAAACACTCTTTCAAAGAAAAAAACCTTATTTATAAACTTTATTGCCCCCTGGGTAATATTTACCCAGGTGGCAATAAAGTTTATGAAAATGGGTGAATTCTCAAACACATATTAAAAAATGCATTAATATTCGATATTCTTCATTTACTTAAAAGTGTAAATACTTGAAAAGTTTCAAAGATACAAAATAGAATAGCAAGAGAAACAATACTTTACTTCGAAAGGGCCTTCCCGTATCGTTGTTCTGTTTGGATGAAGGGTTTCTTTGCTTTTGATATTTAGTAGCAGGACGCGGCTGTGAATTTGTTGTCTCTGGACAAGTAATAATTCGGGTTTGGATCAGGAGTGTCCACTCTTCCTGCAAGGTCAGGAATTTAGGCAGGGAGTGACAGTATCTCCTGAAGGTAGGAATTTTTGACTTGGTTTCGTAAGTTTTTCAATTTCTTAAGTAGGTATCCCAGCCTCCTTAAGGCGACACCTTTGAAGAAAGTGTAGAACACAGTTAGAAATTGTAGAAAATTTCAAGCCTTAAGTAGTATCACTGAGATATCAGTTCTGTGAAAAAGTAGAATCACAAGAAAGTGAAATCAAAATTCTCACATTAATGTTTATTAACCAATCAGTGATGTTGTCTCAAACGCCATTCAAGTTTTGAAAAAGCAGACCACCATTTCTTGTATGCTAAAAAAAATGAAACTCTCATTCAGAAAATGATTAACAATGTTTTCCATATTAAAAATTGAAAACTATATTTATTAACCAATAAAACTTCTGAATTTAATAAATCTAACTTTTAACTTCTTGGGGACCGATTTTTTTTATAAATAGCGTAACGTAAATTAATAGATTCGTTTTCAGCAAAACTTCGACTGTGATTTGAAAGTAATAGTGTAGTCTCAAATTTTTGTCCACTCAAAAATTTTTTTTATTAAATACTAAGTTCTTTTATTGTAAATTATTTTTCACTGTTAAAGTATTTTCATAAACCTGTTTGCATAGTTTACATTACGAAAATACCCGAATAATACATAAACAAAGCGTAGCTGTATTCGCGCCGATACTGTCTGCAGTTCATTTTACGCTACACGGAGACATAACGTAAATCGTGGATTTTCTCGTGATAATTTCACATCTACTTTTCACCCTATACTAACACAATTCATTTCTTTTGTGCTGCAAAAAGAACAAAACATTTTTGTCTGAACTTTGTTTGCGAGGAACTTTATAAAGCTTAAAAAAGCTTATTTTTATACCCAATAATAAAATTATTAAATTACTAGGACACTTAGAATTATTTTAATTTGTAGAGCTGTGTTTGAAGATTATTTCTTTCCTTTGCTTTTCACGCACTTTTTCCTTTGTTTTCAACGTCAACAAATGTACATTTGGTGTTAAGAACCTTTTTAGGACTCGAAATCGATGAAGCGAGAATAGCCCTTCTCCCTGAAAAGATAGTTGCTATACAATATTTCTTAAAATCCGAATCAATTCGACGACTTATTGGCATGATAAATTACTATCGAAGATTGTTCATTACTTGTCCCATTTGACAGACATAGTAAAAAGCAGTGCAAAAAAGAACTGCTTTAGGCGCTTTTTACAAAGCAGAGAATGTCCTGGTAACCTTCGTAAAATTAAACCATCTCAATGATGACGAAAATACAGTAGTAACTTTAACAACAGATGTTTCATTGAATGCTGTTAGTGCCTTCTTACAACAAACTAACGGTGAAAGCAAACCCATCTCAAGTTTATCTCTCAAGTTGAATTCTTCACAAATGAAATACAGCAAAATTTCATGAGAACTTCTCGCTATCAACTTATCTGTTTTTCGTTCGAAAACAAGTTGGAGATGTTCCAAGTATTTATCCATACTTTCACTTGTTATAAACACGTCATCGATATACACAAATGTGAAGGATAACTATCTCAATACATTTTGGATTTGTCCCACTTACTTTCCTGAAAATCTGCCGCTAGGGGACGCTCTCTAAGCCTATAAATAAGCAGTGACATTCTCTGTCATCCTCTTTTTTCTTTTTCAGGGACGGTAAGATGTAGGTCAAGCTAAGAGAACGCACGTGCACGCATGTACACACCTTTTACTTCATTTTTTCTAGAACTTTCACCTACATCAAACTACATGCACACAAACAATTCACTAGTTGAAATGTTTTCTTCATTCATGTCCGTTGTTTTGTGACACGCAGTAATATTCTATTGTTTATGTATAGCCTTGTTTTGGTTACTTATCATTTATATATATATATATATATATATATATATATATATATATATATAGTTTTGTCGTTGCTTTCCATTTTATTACCCGGAGTCATATTCCAAGTCCGCCATTTTTGTTGTGGGATAAACATCCCACGGACTGTAGAAGTATTCAGTCGTCGAAAATCGCCACATAGACGCCAAACAAAAATCTGTTTTCGGTACTAAATGCAACGATGATGAACGTTGATTTCTGGAAGGTCGAATTATTTCTAACTGTAGCGTCTTCTGAAATTCCACCTTTGCAATTTTGTATTTTGCCGGGAGTACAATGAGTCGGTTGACTTGTCGCTTGAATGTGGTGTTTAGCAGAGTGTAATACCGGGTCGGTATGTTTGAAAAGGGTTGTAATTCCTGAAGAATTTCACAATGATTTTCCGTTGGGTAGTGCTGAACTGGTACCTGTTGAAAGATAGGGGGGGGGAGGAATTTCTTGGATTTTGGGTTTTTTCGTTGTCTAACACTGTCTTAGTAGCAATGTTCTCTGATAGGTTAAAATGTGTGAGAAAATCTGCTCCTAATATGAATGTTTTTACGTCTGCTTGTATGAAAATTCACGAAAAACGACGGATTTCAAAATTTAGAGTGAGCAATTTTCCACCATATGTGTTGAGTTCCGTTTGCTGCTTTGAATTTATACAGAGCTGGTGTTAATTTGTTTCTTCTGGTGTCGGGGTGATAACTCTAATTTCGGCAGCTATGTCGACTAAAATTTCCTATCCGTGTCATGAGACACGAATGTAAAATAAATGACTTTTCTTCGAGCACCCGGTGGTCATCATTACTAGTCGGTATAGGTGTCACCCTGGTTCCATATTACGAATACACATAGTTTGTGCATTTTATAATGATAGTACCAAATTTATGGCGGTACTAACATATTTGCGAGTTTTCGTGTTGTATCGACTGCTATGCGTCTATTTAGATTAGAATGTGCCTGTGTTAACGCGAGAACTGTTCAAATATTACTGATATGGCTTTCACTCAGTCGATGATCTTGTCTCTTTAGGACTGAACTTGTCGGATTTGGTCCATTTGTGAGTTAGGTGGATTTTGGATTGCGTTCATATTTTGTGGGCATGCGTTATTGCAAACCGTCTTCACATTTACTGCCAGTTTCTCCAGGTCGGTGCCTGGATTAAAATTTAGCTTACATTGTTTGGTAGCTTATTCCGCCATAGCCGACACAGGATGTTATCAGCAAGCTGTGGAATTCGAGAAGAATTCGTGTGTCTCAGGAATTGCAAAGAACTCCTTTTTTTTTTCGATGGACACATTACCAAAAAGATTCGTTCATTTCTTTTCTCCGGACTTGTCAGTTTGGTGTAGAGCAGTCGTTCTCCACGTGTCATATGGGTTCACCTCAGACACCGCGTTTAACAAGTTCAGAATTTCATGGGTGACTTCCAGTGTAAGCTTTTTTTCCAATTGTAGGCGAATTTCGTGTTTTGTGAAGTGATTCTTCTTACCATAAAATGGCTTGTAATTGGGTGAACGATCTACGTCCAACAGGTTGAACAGTCGACAACTAAAACGATAAGTCTGCTTCAATCGGCCCTTCCATGTTTAATATTCTTCACAAAGAAGAATATTTGTGTTTAAAATTGAGATTTCTCGAGTAAAAGTGCCAGTAAAAGTGTAATAAAATCTTCCTGGTCAAAGAACGGGCTTAAACAGTGAACATTATTTCCATTATTCGGACTATTGTCCTCATCTTTGTCGCCATATTTATCACAACGTTTCGGCCGTTGTACGCTCCGGCCTTCTTCAGATGGTTGGAATTTCGAACTGAATCCTTTATTTCGCTCACTGGGGTAGACTGTTCTAGTTCCACGTGCCATGTTTGATGGATGTCAGTTATCTCCTGCTAATTTCCCTCTGAAAGTTCTCCACTGCCTTAACCGGGTATTGAACTCACACTCTTTGGGTCCTGTCACTCGATCTAACCAACCCCTTTATCATGTGCCATGTTTCCTTGAGAACATCTGGGTATGAATTTCTGGGTATTATAAACCTAATGTCTTTAGCAACCATTTTTTTAAGTGCTCATATTGCAATGATAACAGCAAAAATTGCAATATGAGCACTGGTAAAAATGGTTGCAAGAAAGATGAGGACAATAGTCCGAATAATGTAAATAATGTACATAATAGCTCATCTCAGAAATACAGACAGACTTTAAACAGTGAAGTATGCGTTAACCTAAAGGAGAAGAGTAGACTCAGCATTAGGCCAGAACTCTACACACCTGTTGCGTGAGACGTAATAGATATAAAAAAAATGTCCGAAATCGGTGTCATGTACTTTTCTAAAATGTTATATCCAGGAGAGGGCATCTCGAGGTGGTGTACTGGTTTGCAAACTTGTCTCGCTGGAACAATTATGACTGAGTAGTGAGTTCGATCCCCACATTCGGCCATGTGCCACATCTAAGCTACGTTTGGAAAATCGCTATATATATAAAGAAGGATTAAGGGTCGCTGTAAGCGTCAGCAATTTCAGGTAGAAAAATAACATGAACGCTAATCCCTTTACATAAAATTTAATGGTTTGTTCTGGTAACCTTCAGGCAACAAATACCTAAAGTTTTGGGTACACTGTCCATACATGGTTGTATAAAAAATTGCACGCCTCGTTGTCAGTTCAAGAGGGCGAGGTAGCGGTTGGCAGCTCATCGTCTCTGTTGTTAATCCCTTGGCGGCCGCGGCTAAAAAAAGAGAATTCCCTCTTTTTTTTTGTTCCTCACATTTTGTATCCTTCCGCCAGTGGATTTGATTGGTTCACAGTTCAACCAATTTACTTCTGTGAGGGAATTCATCCGCTAGTGATAAACACATCTAATCGCTGCTACATATATATCCAGGAAAAGATCATGTCAGGAATCGCCATTTTTTTGCAAAATGTAAAGAATTATTATTTCATAACTGCTGGTTTCATTTGTCTCGCAAACGATATTTGGCAGAGTCCGGGAAAAAAAAAAACAGCCACAAGATTTAAACAAACAACAAGTAATAAATGTATTAATTATACGTGTTAGAGATGAGTAAATAAGGAAATGAACTTCATGGTTGAATTTAGTTCAACACAATCTTTAGTTGATGTCTCTGCAGTACTTACACGCCGCGTGTTTTATCAGATGGAGATATAGCGAGAGAGCGCTCGCATGTTGTTGCTCGCAGAGTCAAAAGGAAAAAAGAGTTTCAAAAAATTGCACTGCCTGTAATTATCGTCAGGGTCGATGTTATATTTTGTTAATAACAGATAGTTAATTTCATTTTCATTATATCTTCGTTTGTAACTTTACACGTTCTGTTTAGTTTACTGTGTAGCCATTTTATAACCTGCATTATTTCCGGTTCCGGCGTACGCTTCCGTTACCTTAGTAGGGACTTATAGTTCTTGCTGTTAGTATGGGTGTTTGTTTTACAATATAACATATACAGTGTAACCCGGATATAAGAGAGTTGTCGAGACCGGAGAATACGTCTCTTATATCCGGGTTTCTCTTATATCAGGGTTTGGTCTATTTTATATACATTAACACAGGCTCTAATTTGGGACCAGAGAAAATCTCTCTTATATCCGGGTTTCTCTTATATTCGAGTTTCTGTTATATCCGGGTCTCTTATATCCGGGTTACATTGTATATTTCTCTGAAATAATTTGTTTATTATAATAATGGATTAAAAAGACAGTCATATTCTCTCTCTTCCTCTTTTTAAATCTTGCTTCTAGGTGTAGTCGAACGTAGATAAAGAACGTTGGTGACAAGGCGCTTTCGCTTCTTTGATCCTCTGTTAACTTTTGAACACTCTCAGACACGCGTATACACACACGTGTCTATCATACACACACACAGACACAGAAACACACACATACACACACATTTTCATAGCTGCTTTTAGTGTCTTTCCTTTCATTTCAATTGTGTATCGATGTAATATCTTTTATTAATAACATGCATTTTCGTTTGTTTTATATTCGTTGTTTTGTGTTTCTTAGTTTTTTTACTCGGACTCACATAAGAACACGAATATTGTTTGCGGGATAAATTCCCTGGGAACCGATAAATATTTAATATAAAATGTCTATACACATCACAACCAAAGAAGTGATAACTGCAACAGAATGGTGACTTATTTTTATCCGAACATCCTAGTATCCTGCAACACCTTTGTGTGATCCGAATATTTTGGTTTTCCCAAGCTGTTTAATTTCCGTTCCATCATCTATTAACGGGGTGTTTGTAGCTTTCGGCGCACCTGTTTCCCCTGCCGGTATATCCTGAGAGGGAGTACAATGCTTTGTGCATCGGTGTCCAGTTTAATTAACCTTCCGTTTAATGGTCGTGGGTTTGTTATTCAGTCGTTTCCTCATCTGAATCGTTGTATATAGCTACTCTCCTATCTATAGTATCCTTTGACATCTGACCTAGTTGCATTGCTTCGTCTGTTCACTCTCATCATCATCATCAACCCAGTCGATCTTTTGTTTATAATATTTTTCCTTGCGTTCGCATGATTTTTTTTCTTGCATATTTTCTCTCAATTATTTGCCTTTATAATAACCTCCCCTACTATGTGATCCAAAGGCTGGATATTACTTTCGGTCATCGAATCTATTTACATGGATTTGGTTTGTTGCATTTTGCGCCGTTTTGATTTTGACAGTGTTGCGGATGTGTGATATGTGTGTTGGAGAGGAATAGAAGGTTTGAATTATCAGAAGGCTTAAAATTGTGTCTGTTCAATAATCTTCCATCCACAACGATTAATACAAGACAGAGAATAATGATTCATAAACATATTGTTTCAAAACGTAACAATTGAATTTATTAATATTTGATATACATGCATGAATACTGAGTGAAAACGTTAGACAGAGTTGTGTCTCTTAGATTAGGTAATATTTGTACCTAAGTTCATAAAGTGAAAGTAATTATTAAACTGTAGTTTAGAAGAATAAAGTTTCTTTAGCATGTTTGGAATTGTGTATTGTACAAGTTTGTAAAAGTTCGGAAGAGATTTCAGAGTTCGTACTTGTGTGAATGTTGGTAATGGTCTTTAACGTCTGACTGCATTAGTTAAGACGGGAGTCCTTGAAGATTACATCTTTGGTACTTGGTAGCAAGGAATGAGACGAGAGAGAGAGAAAAGAAACACGAAGGAGTTTACACGTATTCTGTTTATATAAGGTCGTGTAACACGTGGGAGGCTCCGAGCATATTGAGCAGGAGAAATTTTGAAAGAACACAAAAAATATCTGATTGGATGAAAAATTAACAAATCGGTGATCTTATAACAAAAGCATGTTTGTGAATTAACGGTAGGAAAAATTCAGTGTGATGAATGCGATCGGTAAATTGTCCTGTGATAATTAGTGTTTATTATTTAACCAATCACAGTTGAGAAAAATGTAGGCGTGGCAAACAAAGTAGTAGTCACTACAATAGTGTTTCCTTATGACCTCGATTCTGTTATAGCAGCGTTCATTTACACACGGGTAATTTTAACAGAACAAGGAATTTATTCACGAATTTACACGCTTGAAGTTGTGTCAGTAAAAAAAAAGTCAAGAAACTAAACCAGAATTCCTTAAGTTCGTAGTTTTAACGTAGTGTCATGAAGAGGAAATGTTCATACAACAGAGATTAAATAATCTGACACAAAATAATATGAAAAAATGTTAAGGTAGGTGAGTTCGTTGCTAATTGAAGGGATATATGGTTTGCATACATTAAAAAGTAGACGATGAGGAATATGTATGTAGATTTATTGGATTATTGAAAGAAAATTCTTCGAAGTCCCGCGTGCTGAATAGAGGCCGATAATACAGGTGAGTATTTTTACACTGATGAGTACTTCAATGCTGGTTACAAGGAATTAAAACGAAACCTTTCACATGACCTCAGACTCTCTTCTCATTTAATTTTTCTCCTCATTTTATATCAAAAGGAATTTCGCATAGTCTCGCTATTTTCTTTCCTCTTTCTGGGATCATCGGCTAACTTCTGTGAAGGCAAGGTTTTCATTTGTCTAAAAACAATTTCAAATTAATTTCTGAAATGCAAACAGGAATTTCCTTCCTTCTACTTGTATTTGACGGGAGTGGGTGGAAGGAATTATTATTTCGCATTCAGTACATTGTCACTCTTCTATTGCATACCGACTGTTTGCTTACTCAGTGATTCCGTTTCTTTGTTAGTAGCTTCAAATGTCCTTCTGGTATCTATTAAGTGTATCCCTGTCAATAAATGATTTCTGTCCATCGGAATGTGCACATCTCCATATTAATTGGTCTACGATTCTTTCTTCAATGCCTTTGAATGTACATGTCCCTGCTATGGGTTTTTTTTTGTTATTTTAGTTAGAAAATTATCAACTGCTTCATGCGAGCTTTGTTTTAAATTTTGAAATTCGTACCTGTGAATGGCGGTGGTACTGCGGTTCGAGACAAATCCTAAACTTTTCAAATACCTTGTCTGGGTTGTTGCTGAAATCCTACCCATTGAATAAGTCTACGAGTTTTTTTCATGAGTATCTACATGACCTTTTCTTCGTCTGTTGTGTTCTTCAGGAAAAAAGCTTTTCAATGCCAGGTTAATTTTTTGTTTTAATTTTTTGAAAGCCTCGATAATATCGTCGGCAACCCGGTTCCTAATAGAGTGGAGATGAGTTATTGTTGTCCATGTTTTTTTTTTCTTTCTTTTCGAGTTTGTGAGATTTTTTTCTTTTCTTTTTTTTCTCTGTATTCATTGTTTCTCCTTCTATCTTAGTGTCCGTAAGTTACTGTTGTCACCAAGTTGTACTTTGAGTAATACATTTGTTAAAAACGGAAACGTAATTTTCTTTTCAGTATATCCGTAACTTGATTTTCATTTATTTACAAACTGCGTAGTACTTGTATGTTCTGTGGCCATAGTAAAGAATTGTTGTTACAGTGTTTAGGTGTTTGCTTAGCAATATAACATGCGCTAATCCACTGTATGAGCTCAGCACCTTTAGTGAACAGATGCTTTCGTAATTTTAAGTGTCTAGTCACTGTAATTATCAGTTCAATTCTTCGGTTTCTTCAGTACCACCAAATATACATTTGTTCGTTTGTAGTCAGCATCTCGCGAAAAAAAAATCATCACTATTTTCAGACTCCTTCTGCGTGCAAGTTTGTAAATAGAAACTGGTGATTATGCTTTTCAAAATCTCCGTATCATCTGCTGTATTCTTCCATTATTGAATCTAAAATTGATTGGTATTCCTGAAAAGATTCATAGTTATTCTCTTCACTTTCACTCATTACTTTCGACAAGGATAGAAAGTGTTCTTCTGAAAGTTTTCACTGATTCATTTGAGGCTCCATTTGTTCCTTAAACTTTGGTAAATAATAGGATTGCCCTTGTCAAACTTCATTTTTAAAAGAGAAAACATCTAATCTCTTCTTCTCCCGTTAGTAAGAGAATATGATTCACTTGTTTATCCTCTGATATGCCCTTTACCAAAAAGTATAACTTAAAGACGCTGTTGAAAAAATTTAAAGGCTTTCAACATATAATCAGTTCGAAGTTCCTCGTCGACATTCATTTTTAATAAAAATCCGTAAGAATTATAAAATAGACAATTTGGTCAGATATCACACACACAAATGTTATCTATGAATAATTGTTCTATTTCATTTATTTGTTTTACGGAAATGGCGCTGATGGTTTTAATATCTCTATCTGGTGCTGTGTAGCGGTCATGCCTCAGTCGCTTGGAGTCTACTCGAAATTAGAGGCTGTCGTTGACATTCCAGCCTAATTTTTCAGGATTCCTTAATTTTTTTCCGGGTTTTACCGTTGTCACCATATAATGGTATTAATGGTTAGTAATTATAGATGTGATGGAAGACGAGCACAAGAATCGTGTAGAGTTTTCCTATATATATATTGATTCATGTTTCATTAAATAATATAGACAAGTTTTGTCTATTTCATGTAAACGTATAGCTGGCAACATTATGGTTTCAAAAACGTATAGCTGGCAACATTACGGTTTCAAAAACGCATAGCTGGCAACATTATGGTTCCAAAATCGGATAGCTGGCAAAATTATTGTTTCAAAATCGTATAGCTGGCAACATTATGGTTTAAAAAAAAAACGTATAGCTGGCAACATTATGGTTCTAAAAACGTATAGCTGGCAACATTATGGTTCTAAAAACGGATAGCTGGCAACATTATTGTTTCAAAAATGTATAGCTGGCAACATTATGGTTTCAAAAACGTACAGCTGGCAACATTAGTTTTTACAAAAACGTATAGCTGACATTATTTTTTACAAAAAACGTATAGCTGGCAACATTATGGTTTCAAAAATGTATAGCTGGCAACATTATGGTTTCAAAAACGTATAGCTGGCAACATAGTTTTTCCGGAAACATCATCTGAGGCCTTGCTGTTGGATGTAGTTTATTGCCATACCCAGCACGCGGATGTAGTTTAGCACCATACCCAGGACGCGGATGTAGTTTATCGTCATACCCAGGACGCTCTGAAAAGATTCATAATTATTCTCTTTACTTTCACTCATTACTTTCGACAAGGATAGAAAGTGTTCTGAAAGTTTTCACTGAGCAAGAAAGAACTTGAAAATTAACTTCTTTCTAAATGAAAGGATTTTTTGCTACATATCATATATTGATTTATTTCTGCCTTGTAACGAAATATTTAACTAATTTTACTTTGTCATGACATCACACACAAATGCAGCAACTCTGTGAAATGTTGTATCTGATAATTCACAAAACATTGTTTTCTTTGAAAAAGTCAATTATTTGCTCTCGTAAAGATAACATTTTGACCAATACTTTTCCTTGAGATAACTAGCGTATTTTTGAGTGATAGGGAAAATCTACAATAATTACCTCGTCATCTACCATTGTGTTTAGATAATGGCATTTGCTCGTATATAGTTCACAATACTTATAATCTTTTGTAAGGCCTTTATTTAGAATAGCAGATTTTGGACAGAGATGGTGCAGAATGTAATGAAAAGAGTTCAGTGCATCTGGAGCTGTGGTTTCTCTTTTTAGATGTGCAATGAATCCTTCATTTTTAGCTATCATAGCTGGAGCACTATCAGTACACACACGTAACAATTTAGTAAGATTCTGTCCAACCTTATGACATTTCTCTTTGAAGTTATTAAAATATCTATTCCGCGTGTCTTTCTTCAAAGTAAGTAATTCTTTAAATAATTGAAAGTCGTCAGTTATTGCACGAATGAAATACAATACTTGTGCCGAATCAGTAGAATCTGTCGATTCATCGAAAGCTAAGGAGAAATATATATTATCTTTTTTTAATTATTATATTTTGGAGCTGCTCTGTTACATTATTGGCCAATTCATACTGTCGATTTGTAATAGTCCTTCTTGAAAGAGGCATATTTTTTTATATTTGTTAACTTAATCTGAATCTAAACATTTTACAACTTCTACAATGCATTCTTTTATGAGCTCTGCGTCGCTGAATGGTCTACCTTTTTTCCAAGCAAATATGCAACTTTATAGCTTGCTTCTGTTGCAACATTTCCTGAATTTAATACAGAATGGAATAATTGTCTCTGCTTTTGCTTTCTGCAGTGCAATCCTTCGAGTTTCACCCTCCAATTTAGCAGATTTATTGTCATAATGAACAGCATAATGTTGATTCGCATTGTATTTTTTAATTGTTGAAATTTCAGTATCACAAAAAGCAAGACATTTTACCACAGTTAAACCCTAAAATATATTGCAATTCCCATTCATCCTTGAAGGTCCTGTTCCCTTTTTTCAAAGTTCGTTTTAATCTTTTGGACATAACGGCTTGGAATTAACCCTAGAACACTAACCATGGGTATATAGTACCCAGTGCAAATTTTCCTATTTTTATTTACAATTTTCGGTACCTGATTTTCTTAATAAATAATGTTTTTCAGTTCCTATTGATGTTAACTCGAAGTACAAAGTTTGAAGTGCCTGCATGTAAAATATTTCAAATAAAGATTTATATTTAATTTTTTTTTTATATATTCAAAATCGGGTATGATATACCCATGGTTAGTAGTGGTGTAACTTTAATTGATGGTTAGTGTTCTAGGGTTAATAAAATGATTTTATACTGAAAAGATAAATAAATCCATAAATATTAGCAAAAAGATAAAACAATATTAGCAAACACAAAGAACTAAAATTATATAAATTGTTGTTATCGAAAAACATGCTAATTATTTGTATCAAAAATCAGGATACATAAACAAAATTAGTAAAGATACTACAAGCCTCAAATAAGAAAGGAACATTTTATGCTGATGACTTGCCTAGGGAAATATAGTTGTGGGAACCTGGGAACGCTGTTCAAATGCAGGATTGTGGAGCTGACATCTAAATGTTCAGCTCCGACCCCCAAATTTTGAAATTTACTGGCTCCAGTTCCAACATTTTCCGGCTCCCGCCTCTAGTTAGTCTCACAGTAATGATTGATAAACCTTACTGAAATGGGGTCTTACTCATTGCTAATTCGTATGGCCATAATAGACGGTTATTAATCTAAATTCTAATGAATATACCTCTGCCTTTGTTAATCTCTTATTATTTATTATGATATTAAAATTGATTATTTATAACAATATAAAGTTAGTAACACATTTTAGTACATCACAATTATCATTTGTTAACTATAAGTTCAATGTTTCAGTGAAAAATCCGAGAAAAATGTTAAAAATATAAAGTTTGTGGTTAATTGAAGTGGTGTGAGATTAGTATTTGAAAGATGATAGATGAAAAGAATCCCTGTTGAAAATATTTACTTATTCAGGTTGAGAAGTAGTAAGTAGGTTGGTAGCAAGATGGCGTATAATTTTACCAGGCAGCTTTTTCGTTGGTCGAAGGAATTTGATTTTTTTTTTTATTACAGCAGTCCTTCGTTCGGTTGGAGTTTTCTTATGCAGTAGAAGTTTTTCTTTGTAAGTTGAGTCGTAGAAATAAATGTGTATCAGTGTTCTGAAAGGCCAACTGTTAAGTTGAGTTAGTTACATTTGCATCCTTTTATGTCCAAGTCTCTCCTTTTTTTTTTTTTTTACTGTCTTCTGTTTGTTGTCAGCACCTTGTATCTGTTCATATGCCATTTTTCTCGCACACCTCGTGATTTTCTGTTTTTTTCTCTAATTTCCCAAAAGCAATGCTTCTCAGCGGTTGAATATTTATTTCTAACAGGCTGGAGAATTTCTTTCTTTGTTTCTCTAGTTTTCCCAAGGCGAGGCCACTCGTTGGTTGAATATTTACTTCATAGCTAGTCGCGAATTTCTTTTCTTGAATTGGCGATTTCGCTAGCCAAACTAGGGAAGTTTTATTTTTAATTTTTTTTCTTTGTACAATAGTTATACTTACAGTATGAAAAAAAACAAAACAAAAAAAAACAAAAAAACAAAACAAAACAACAAAAAACAAAAACAAGCATGGACACGGATAAAATATGGTTTGAATTTTGTGGTCTTTTTTCTAGCTAAAACTAATTTTTTTATCATACAGTATGTACGATTTTTTTTTTACTTCAAATACTGTTATCGAGTTTTTCTTATTGTGGAGAAATAAAAAGAAAATGAAGACAGACGGCCTAAATCGTTATGGGGAAGGTAAAAAGTTTGCCAAGGCGTAACCAACGGATTCGTCGTTAACGAAGTCTGTTGTTACAAACCGAATAATGTGGTGATATATATAATTTTGCTATAAAGATCTTAATCCTTCCAAATTAACACCAGAGAAGAAACCTTATCCAACTCCAACTACACTAGTAATGTACTTTTGATCACCAGTAGTACACGCTCAGAATGATAAATTTAATTATTGCTGAGAAAGAGGAAAATTTATTGTGAACTTTAGGGTGTTGGAGCTAGCACATTTTTTGCTGGCTTCCGTTCCGGCTCCAACTTTTTAAAATTATCTGTCTTCACAGCCCAGTTAAAAAGTTGAAGAAGGCCGCATGCGATAACTCAGAAGTAGAAGTTTATCCCTTGTTTCTGGTTTAGGATTGTGTTTCCGGTTCCGTCTCCTAAAGGCTTCTCGTCCTCTTTCACTCCCAGTAACCCCTTGCGTCTTAGTGGCATTATCGTCTTGCTTGGGGTGGAATGATTAAAAAGAATACAGCCAAAGAAATGTATGCTTTTATAGTTTTGGGATGGAATTGAATATTAGAAAATTTAAACTGTGATCGTAAATTCAACAAAAGTATCTGAACAAGAAGATTTGAATAAGAAAGTTTTATCAAGTAATCAGATAACATTCTATTCTCTCCCCGAGGTATGAAGATATCAACATTTCTAAGATGAAATGTCTAAAACGGAGAGACATTGTGTGAAATTAATAACATTGTTGGGAATGTGCATTCAACCAAAATCAGATTTTATAATCACTTCCTTTTGTCCTTTTTGTTTTTCGTGAATGTCTTCGAAAGCGGCTGTCATTCTGGTGTTTCATTTATTTTAATTAGATTTCGCGCTGACTAAAAATTGCCGCGACTACACGTCACTTAAAGACACTGTAAATCCTGAAAGACAGTTTTCAACATTTGGTCATGTATCAATTTTAAGAGTTAAATTTTTTTTTAATATTCTTGATTAATGAGCTTTCATGTCACATAGCAGGTACTACCGAAATGGATGCATTTTTTCCAAAATGAAAGGCAATAAAATGAGCGCTAACCCATCTTTTTAAAAATATTTAACAAAAATCAGGTAATTATCAGATTGAAATGAAATTTTCAGCATCTATTAATCAGTTGTATACTGAATGTTATTTTATTAGAAAACTTTGTGGAATTACTTTTTGGAATCATTTCAAACCCCCTATTTCGATACATTGTGAACACTTAAAATAGGGCAGATGGTGATGACCTTTTTCTTCCATATTTTTAAAGCAATATCTCTGAAGATAGAATTTCAGTAAAAAAAAAAAAAAAAAACTTTCGTCAATATCAACTGTGAACAGATGGAGAATTTGTCCTGAATAATTAAAAAAATTTAATGCCATTTTCAAGTGCGAACCATTTAATTTCCTTTTTTTTCAACTGTTAAATTACTTTTTGTACGGAAGATCAAACAGGAAATAATCAGCAATTTTAAATCACCTCCCTATTGATTATATAACGTAAAAATGAATTATGCATAATGTCTGGAAGTGTCTAGAATGTTTTGTCATTGGTAGTTAAAAGAAAGCAAAGTGAAGACAATCAATTAACGGCATCAATTCAATAAATCTTTATCGATTTTCTCCATTTCTTTTTTAATAGTAATCATTTCTGTTAAAATCAATTTTAAAATGCCTGATTTGGTGCAATTAAATATTTCATGGTATCGGATAGGTAAATATAAATAAGTACAGAATAAATGCCAAAGTTAAAAGAAAGAATAAAGACAGTGGATAAAAACGTAATTTCATTTTATTAATAAAAAGAATCTTTTATATATATAAAAAATTCTAATTTTCATAAAGGCCTAAAATATACAAATGCATCATTTCCAATATAATTGTTTTTCCACTGAATATTTTTAATTATTATATATTTTTTGTAGTTTCATAATTATTTATTAACTTTATTACATTTCATTGTTTTATCTATCTATCTATCTATCTATCTATCTATCTATATTATTTAACTTTATTACATTTCATTGTTTTATCTATCTATCTATCTATCTATCTATCTATCTATCTATCTATCTATCTATCTGTCTATCTACCTATCTATCTATCTATCTATATTATTTAACTTTATTACATGTCATTGTTTTATCTATCTATCTATCTATCTATCTATCTATCTATCTATCTTATTTAACTTTATTACATGTCATTGTTTTATCTATCTATCTATCTATCTATCTATCTATCTATCTATCTATCTATTAGGTTGGTGCAAAAATAATGACGTTTTCTAACACATGTTACTATTAGGGTGGTGCAAAAATAATGTAGTTTTCACACACATGTTACGATGTGAGAAAACGTCATTATTTTTGCACCAACCTAATATCTATCTATCATATAAATTGTTACATGATTCTAATATTTATAAGCATCACATACGCACACACACACACATTTGTTAGATTAAGTTTTGAAACATTGAGTTTTAGGAATGATTAAAACATATCTTACTGGAATTCTCCGAGGTTTTTATAACACTATTGAAGTATACTTTGAGCAATAAGAATGTACAATTACTCTCCAAGCTTAACAGTAGAATCGTGACGAAATCCACCATAAACGAAAATGACATCATTATTTAATCATAGCTAAGGATCGGAAGCTCATGTAGAACTGGAATAAAGTTCAAATATATATATATATATATATATATATATATATATATATATATATATATATATATATGTATATATATATATATATATGTATATATATATATATATATATATATATGTATATATATATATATATATATGTATATATATATATATATATATATATATATATATATATATATATATATATATATATATATATATATAATTCCATGATCATTTTCCAACTTATTCAAAATGATCTTCGCTCTCTCTAACATTCTAACTTTCTGTCCTGAAGTAACAATGTGCCTCACAGGTTTCACGTACGATTTCATTTTCAAGTCTTTTTTGACTGCTTTTTGGGCTGTCATAGATGAAACTCCCCTCTCACGTGCCAAACCTCTTTTCTAATTAATCTCGTTAGCTCTAAGTTGATATAATGATCCACTGTTGTGACCTCCAGATCCACTTTTCCTCTCTACTGATCCCCCTTTTTTAAACTTATTCACCGATCTCTTGATGGTTCTTTAATGGACTTTGAAGATAAAAGCCAGTGTATGAATGTTGGTGCCATTACTGAAGGCCTGAATGATTTTTTTCCTCTCACCATTGCTAAGTTGAGAAAACAGTGGGGCTGACACGACAAAACAATTTTACCCGTTCTCTTTTTAGCTGAATAACTCAAAGGTTTTTTCAGTGATTCTTACAACATATGGTCTCAAGATAGCTAAACGTCTTATCTGGAAAAAAAAGAAACTCAATTATTAGGGTGGTGGAAAAATAATGACGTAATAATGTCGTTTTTTAACGTTAAAAAATACGTCAAAAAACGACAATATTACGTCATTATTTTTCCACCAACCTAATAGTTTTTTTTTTTCTTAGATATTAAACATTTTATGGGATGGACAATTGTGCTGTAACACGATTTGGACAATTTTGATTCCCACCATATATATATATATATATATATATATATATATATATATATATATATATATATTAAAAGAGTTTTTAGTGCCACACCATCTGAATAGTATTCTTAAAATAGGGAAATTTTATTAATCAAAAAGTCGGATACAAAAGTATGGTCTCGATTAAAAATAGAAATTTTAAGGTACCTTCCAATCAATTTCGTTTAATATTTCGCAAGTGCCCTTGTGAAAGGTATGAATTCATCTCCCCTAGTTATGGGCTAAAAAGTAGGAATTGTTGATGGAAGTTATTTTTATTCTAAAACATTGTTAATATCGCATTTACTCGCAAAATGTACTATAATTACATTCCAAATTGTTTTATCTTTAAATAACCCACATAGGGTTGATAAGCCGTAAAAATACTCAATCAACCCTACTTCTGGAGTTGGTATTTATATTGTTATTCCTGTCGTGCGGTTATTTCTCATGCATGCATCCGTGGTGCAGCTGTATTGATCATGTGGATCTGCACTTGATGTTTAGATCATCTCAGCTCAACTCTGCACTTAGCTTCGTTGATGATCTGGTATAACATTGAGTGCAATATCTGGTATAAGAAACACACTACATAAGATTGAGGACATTAGTTCGAGTAAATTAGTCTATGATAAGGAACGTCTTAAACCTGTTTAATAAGGCCAGGGGAAAGAATTTTAAGCAGATTTGGAGGTTCGTGCCCGTAAAAAAAACAAAAAAAACAAAAAAACAAAACAAAAACAAACAAAGAAACGAAGTGTTAAAAGGACGGTTTTTCCATTGACACCTTTATTATTTTAACTACCTTCACTCCTCAGCAATGTTTACTCTTTTAAAAAGCGATGATTATAATTGTAATGAAACTAAAAAATATGATGAAAGAATTTTGAGAATTGACAACAAAAATATTAAACGCTATTATTTGGCGGGCACGAAATTTGCAGAGTTTTCCTATAAATTTGCCGAGTTTTCGTGCATTGATACATCGATAATTTGCTGACAAATTCGATTATGTTTTGTGCTTCAAAAAGGTCAACCATGTTGACCTGTGTTTGGATAGTTTCTCTTCCCAGGATTAGGAAATAGAGCTTTTCGGTTAGTCGATATGCTGTTATAAATATTCATAAGTAAGCAGTTATCCAAAACATTCAAAGAGTTTGAAAGTTAAATCGAATTGTGAATTCGCTCTTAATCCACGGTGAGATTTCATTTTTGTCCGACCAAATGTAAGTATTAGCATTGTTTAGAGTTCACATCTCGTAACAATATGGTGGCTTTCCATAGATGTGGCTTTGATTTCTGAGATCAAACTAAAATGAAGCACTGTTATAATTTATTTACAAAAGTCATAGAGGATTCTTAGAATCAGATAGATATATTTGAATGTGATTAATTAACTAAAGCCTCTTATTTTATCTGCTGAAGAAATATTTTGTTAAGGCGAAAGCAACCACTGAACGTTCAAGTCTTGTGATGCTTCGAGGTTGTGTGGATGAGGCATCAAGTGAATATTTAATGAGCTCAACCAATATCTACTTAATTCAAAGTGGGACGAATAGTTTTAAGATTGTCTGATTTCTTGTAACCTTTTTTTAGCATTTGATATTTTCGATTTTATCTGAACATTTAATCATGGACATAGATTAAATTTTGAATAGCGATATTGAAAGAAATAACTTTTCGTCTTTGGTCCCTGCATTCCTTATACCGGAAGTAGTTAGTCTCAGTCGGTAGCGAAAGTTAATTTACATACCAAATCTTCGATAATAACGAATCCAACACGGCTCAGTCGTGTCGCTGGGGAATTATCGCTCAGGCAACATCTTTCTATTGACACTAACCGGGTAGTTTTAAGGACGTAGCAAAAGTAAGTGTGTCTTGGAATTATTATTATTATTATTATTATTATTATTATTATTATTATTATTATTATTATTATTTACGTGTGTTATGTTTCTTGTTTTGTAGAGCCGGGTCCAAACTATGGTCCTTGGGTTCTATACAAGAATTGTCATTTAATTCAGAGCACTTTTCTTACTATATGGGAATTTCCTGGGCAACTTGTATGTTGATATTATCTGGAACACTGTTAGTAGAATTGTCCATTCCTTTTCTCACGAGGCCCAGAAATCCGTTTACTATTGGTACAAATATCAGTCTTCATTCTTCACATCTTGTTAATCTTGATCCCCAGGTCCTTGTATCTGGATAACTTCTCGATAATTTTTATGGAGGTGTTTCTCTCAGATGATTCTGCCATGTCAATAAGCATACAATTCCTGAATTTCTTATCTTTTATCATAGTATCAGGTACGTTGGCTTTTATTTCCCCGTCAGTTTGAATTGGCATGTCCCAGATAATAGTTACATCGTTATTATGGGTAGCTGTGTCTCGTTGGGGGTCATACCATCTCTGAGTGGTTTTGATGTTGTGCTTCTTTCATATCTTTCAGTGCATATATGTCGCTACATTGTTATGTCTGTGGGTATATTCGTGTTTTACTAGTTACGGAAATCCTGAGATAATATGGTCGACAATTTCGTCATATTTTCTGCAGATCCTACATTTCGGGTTAGTTCCATCCTTGATTATCTGACAGTGATAGGATCTGGTTGCGAGGCTTTGGTCCTAAGCCGCAATAATTAGGCCTTCTGTCTCAGCTTTCAAACCGGTGCTGCTCGGCCACTGATACGTTTTCTTTTAGTCCATATCTGCTTCTTTTGTTCATTTTATGTATTTGCTATGCAACGCCTTCTCCTCCCAGTTTTTGTTGTAATTTCATTTGGCCAAGTTGTCTTGCTTTCTGTTTTACTCATTTGGCAAAGATGGTACTCGCGTCGTTTATTGTTGGTAGAATTTCAGGTAGATTAAGCTGTTTCATGAAGAGCACAGCTTCTTTGTTGATGGAGTGGATTTGGTGTTTTACTATTTGTAGGAGAGGGTCATTATTTTTTGTGAGGTAGGCTTCCAGTCCAATTGTAGCTTTTAGAGTTAATTCAAGTTGTATTAGACCTCGACCTCCTAAAGATTTTGGTACATACAGCCTATCAACATCTAATTTCGAGTGGTGCATCCTCATTTGGGTAAGCATTTTCTTGGCGTCCAATCTTTTAATGTTATTCAACTTCTAGTTAATAATGTTGAAGCTCTATTTTACTACGGGTATAGTTAAGGTGTTGATTTGGTTTGTTTTACAGCATATCAACCTCAATGCATTATTTAATGCTGACAAGATTTTTATTGCTGGTAATATTTTTTCAAAAAATGTATTGCTGGTAATATTTCTTCTTCAAAAATGTATTGTTGGTCATATTTTTTCCTCAAAAAATTTATTGCTGGTATTAAAACCTACTTTTACACTTTTATAGTGTTTTGATCCTAGTTTGGGGGTTAACTAACCACCCCAGGTCAGGGTGGACCTGGGAACACTAGCAATTAAGAGGTGGTTCCATGCTCCTCAAAACTTCCTAATCAGAGTCCTTGCTGTCGGACGTAGTTTATCGTCTTACCCAGGACGCGCTAAGGTGTTGATAGCCTTCATTTTATTGGCCCCATTTAGTTCGCTTTCTAGTGTCAAACACACTCTTCTATAATATTCTTTTCGGATCTTTTTCTTCATTATTGAATTTTGTATTCCATCTTCTTCATTAATTCCTAAGTATTTGTATGCACCATTTTGGTCTAGTTCCTTAATCTTGTTGATATCAAGATCTAAATCCGTAGTTTTCGTTAGTTTATTGCATTTGAAGTTGGATTTGGCACATTTGTTGATTCTGAACTAATGTCTTCGCTGAAGTTTTATTCTTTTTGATATCCCCTTCAGGACGGAGTTAGGCGATTATGGCCCTCCCCATCTTCCTGTCCTTTGTAGCTCTTAATAAGTTTTATTTTTTTGTTATTTCTCCCCAACCCTCTTCTGTCGTTCCAATGCCCAAGCAAATCAAATATGTTACGCACTGCTTTTCTCGGGCCCTCTTTCCCCTCAATCTTTCTTGTGAGTATCCTATTTTCCAAGCTCTCCTTCCTCATTAAGTGCTTCAGAAATTTCAACTATCTCTTCCTGATGTTGAGTACAAGTCTCCTTTTTGTTTTAATTCTCTCCAAAACCTTGTTGTTTCTCACATGTTCAGTCCGTGGTATCCTCAGCATTCTCCTGTAGAAACATTTCTTTTGCTTATCTTTGACGTGATTGTCCCGCATTCGCTGCCATACAAGAGGGCAGATATCACGTAACAGTTCTGAATTTGGGTCGAATTTGACCTCGTGGGGTGCATTTAATTGCCTGATGCAAATCTACCCTTATTATGAACTAGATGATATAAAATTGCTGACAAAACTATAA
The DNA here is from genome assembly GCA_963932145.1 of Acanthosepion lycidas. Lineage (NCBI taxonomy): Eukaryota > Metazoa > Mollusca > Cephalopoda > Sepiida > Sepiidae > Acanthosepion > Acanthosepion lycidas. The sequence goes on along the minus strand of OZ010585.1, from coordinate 86,846,509 downwards.
TAAAATACAATGAATAGATTTATTGTCTTATTAGGCAAACTCTTTATGATAATAGAATCAGTCTTTCAATTTCATATTGTGAAGAAAACTATTCTAATATGACCGAGATAACTAGATTGTTATCAGGAACTCTTGGCTTTTCGTTGTTCTTATCGGGCAAATGGCAACTCCTTTATTCTTTGGTTCACTCATCATTTCTGTCTGCAATTTTTTATTAGTCTTTTATTATTCGTCTATTATTAGTCTGTTGCACGCTTATATGTCAAATCTGCCTCAAATGACCAACTGATTGAGAATGAAGAAAAATATCTCTTTAGTTCTGAATTATATTCATTTCTAATTGGTTCTTTTTACCTCCATGAAAGAAGAACGGGATTGGGTCCGAAAAGGAGAAGACTAAAGAAAAGACAGACGCACACATCGCAGAAATAATTGCGTTCAATTGAGGAAAGAAAGATATGAAAATTCAACAGAGACGGAGTGATGAAATGGCAGACAATAAATCGAGGTCTTTGGTGGAAGTAATGACTGACTGGCATATTGAATGTATAAGTCGAGCAGTTTGGGGAAACAAAGGGTGATCTACTTGGATACTGGTTGTGGGTGTCTTTGAAGGGTACGTTGATGATTGGAGAATGATTTTCTTTCTTTTTTTCACGGAGGCGGGAGGCAACATTGGCGCAACAAAATTCAGTTGGTCTTGTACGGAGTTAAGCTTAGTATTTATCAAATGCTGTACTTTTATACTCATTACTACATAAAAAAGATATAGAAAACAAGCGAATATAGTCCTTCGCAGGACAGACTGCCTTGGATGGCAAATGGTCTAGGAGAAGGAAAACCTGCGGAGGGTCGTTTGGGGACCTTGTGGCACGTAGTGCACCAGGTTTCTGTAAAAGGCCCTTCAAAAAGTGTGGATGGTCCTGCACGAAACCTTCACCACTATAATCAAAATCTCATGTGCTATACATGCAGGTTGGGGACCGCTTGTGAATTCCAAATTCCCATGAAACTTCAATATTAGAGCCGGCTCAACCTACTTTGGGTGAATGCCGTTACAAGAAGAGAAGAATATAGTCGTTACTAAAAAGTAAAAAGTTGTCAAACTTTTAGTATCTTTCAGAATAATGAATTTGTCAGCGGAAGTTGCAGGGCGACTTAAAAAGAATTCAAGTAATGGACCTTGTTTCTCTTTCAATGTTATCTTTCTTACGACTCAGATTAATCTTTATACGAGATTTGAAATGCAAAAATAAATATCAATAACTGTCCTATTATATTGAGGTCTTGTTTTAGTCATTGTCAATTAAATCTGCACTTGGCTATTTTGAAGAATTCTAGGAGGGAGTTTCAGTTTATGTCAAGTATTAGTTTCTGTTGCTTTCATTAATTTTTTAGTGTCATGGGCGGTATGGCTTTTCTTATTAAAATTTGTCTGTTCATATTATTGTCCTTCACTCAGTAAATATAATTATTTTATTGTTTATCTTAAAATTATTAGTTACACACACACACAGAGAGAGAGAGAGAGAGAGAGAGAGAGAGAGAGAGAGAGAGAGAGAGAGAGAGAGAGAGAGAGAGAGAGAGAGAAAGTTCACCAAAACATGTATACACACTTTAGGAAAGGAAAAAACATGTCTTTCGTAGTTTTGTCACATTGCGATAACACTGTTTACTGTAGTACGATATTTTTTTTCCGACAGATAACATTACATTGACAGCCCTTAGACAAGAAATTGAAAAATGCATGGGAAGCAATCCCACTAAACACTTTGGCCAACGTTGCCCAAGCAGTAGTTCGCCGTACTAATAAATGTCAACGTTAAAGGCCACTATTTCGAGCCTCTCTTGTAATTGTAGATCCCAAAAGTTACTTGTATTAATCTCTTGATGTTTGAATAAATTTAGTATTACAATATCTATACAAGTTTTTCCTTTCCTGAAGTGAGTATACATTTTTTTTTAGCGGACCTTGTATATAAGCACGTTCTCTTTCTATGTGATCCGGGTTCGAATCTCGATTCGTCAGGAAGGTGACTTCTTATTGTTATCGGCGTGGCGAGGCGAGGCGAGGCGAGGCGAGGCGAGGCGAGGCGAGGCGAGGCGAGGCGATCCCAACGTGCGGGTATTTTAAAAAGCCACATGCTACAGCTTCACCGAAGCCATGTGAGTAAAACTTGGTAGATGGAATTGTTTGGCGATGGTTATGCTAGCACAAAGTCATAAATCATAGTGACCGAGGGTATGAGCGCATTGACCTCGTTCAAAATGTTGATCACGCCAGATGATGTGTTCTCTCCCATTAACTGCAAGTAGGGCCCGCTTAATAATTGCAGTCTAACCTACAGGTGTGGTTTGTAGGTGCTGAACAAGCACAGATGAGATTCTGTATACAACAAGGATTGATTAGCTGCCCTAATATATGGGCTTACTCGGATACGAAAGGCCAGCCATTACGTGACTCAGCTAATCTAGCACAAGGCCAAATTCCACTTAATAACAGCTTCCATATGCCAAACTTTTTATGAATTCAACGCATTTCATGAATACGTGTATACGTTCTTAGAGAATACAAGAGATATAATTTGGTTCTTACTGTGGTGCTGTAGTCTGAAGCATTATCTTTGTAGTTCGTCAGCGTTGTCGCTTTTTGCATGTAGATGTGAATGAGGCCGTGAAGATCATCACTGTGAGTGACGTGGACCATGGTGACAGCGATGTGTATCCCGTTTGGGGCCGGATTTCGTGTGTTTTATATACTTTTCGTAGGAACATCGGCTCCAGAATTAAATTATTTATTTCTTCCTAATTGGTCCTAAAAAGTTACGTGGTATGTCTTCTACTACGTCCGCACGATATTTTGGCGGTATCTATGTTAACCACGATGTCTAATAAAACAACCTTTCTGATTTATATTTTCTGTGGTTCTATTGGGGTGTTTTAAGTTGTAAACACTTTGAGTGTGATTGGTTTATAGATATTGTATTTGACATTTTAGTGGACACGAAACCACCTAAATTCAAGTCTCTCGACATGTGTATGTACATAAGAAGGAGTACTGAAATTGACCAAATTGAAATTCCGAGAACTGACCAGAATTTATTTTGGAAACCCTTCTTGACCGGACTGAGAAATCTGGCTCTTCGTTCTAATCTACCAATACAGCTCTATATAGATCAATCGCAGTCATATTTTGTGCTAATTGACGAGTTGATCTGAACCTAAGCACTTCTTAGTATCCTTGAAATTGTATTTTTTCATTAATATTCAGTTATCGATTTTATTTTTTACCAAGGTTGAAAAAATCAGCAAATTTCTGAATCCCACGTGACATTCATTGAATGAATGTACTGTTCAGAATTCTGTAGAATATTTGCTATTTTTTCGTTATTTATTCTTCAGCCCTCTCCATGTCAGAGTGTGGCAAGAATCAAGTCAGTTACAAGTCAAATAAGTGAGTATAAAGTAGCAAAATTGAACGTCACCAAACGCCAGTGGTAGATTATTATATTTATTTTATTTTCCTTTGATATCTGGTGTATACTCATTTCTTTCCGGGTCCCAACCAGAGACCTACGGTCAGAAATGACTTCATGGCATTTTCCAATAATCCTTTTTTCAGGGAAAAAAACCAAGATCACACATGGATATAGTCCCCCACCCCCGTAAGGTGTGAGCTGTACTTGTGAGTACATTTTGCTGTAGTTCTTTAGGCTTGGGCTACCAGGAATCCCGTCATTTATCTATCGGAACCTCCCAGGGCAACTACAACTTGAGGTGTTGATATATTCATGTGCCACATTTATTGAGATTTCGATTTCAAGATCCTAGTATTTTGATAGTTTTTTGAAGATCTTCAAAGATATATTACGGTCTGCAGGGACTGCTACCTCAATAAGGAACATTTTGTTTTTGTAGTTTCTGATCACGATTATTATTATTATTATTATTATTATTATTATTATTATTATTATACCCTTTTCTCCCTGGTTTTCCATTTTCAACCGAAGATCTTGCATTATGGCCATTTTTCATCAAGTCTTGCGACCTAAGATATAACACTTTTCTCAGAATATTTGCAGTGCCAAGTAACGTAGACATCTGAAGAAATGGGAGATTAGGCTTTGTTCTGATTTTCTTAATGTAGATCTTGAGGTTAGGTGGTATAGAATGCATAGATCTATAGTAGAAGCACCAGATCGGATGTGGTAGCAATATTCACAACCGAATGATAGACTTATAAATGTATAAGACAGATTCTGTCGAGAAAATTGTTTAGCACGACACACTGAACTTTCATAGCTGCAGACCCAGCAATTGATTCAATATAATATTTCCACTTCATGTCAGCAGAAAGCGTTAGCTCGAGTAAATGAAATTAGTTTCTTTCCTGGAGGTTAGCATCAGCCATGGTGCTGGAGGGCAAAACATGTTCTTTTACACGATTAAGGGAAATCAGTTACATTTTGGAGGAGTTAGAATGTTAATAAGTCATTTTCAAGATCAACTGCCAGTTTGACTTTGTCGAACCTATAAGACTTACTGTCGAGACAGGAGTAAATAGTTGTGTAATCAGCGTAGATACAATCGAGGACTGATGACATCGGGAAGGTCGTTGATGAAAATTAGGAACAAATAGGTCTAAGTGTAGATCTCTGTGACATACCTGCATTAGTGTAAGAGGATCTAGAAGAGTGGCCGTTCAGGAAGGCTTTCATGGCAGACTCAAAAAAGGGAAGGGAAATAACTCTGAGACAAGGTAGCAATGGAAAGCAAGGTTTAACTTTTAATTGAGAAGACAAACTACATGACTGCCAATAAAAGATGCAGCGCAATGCCTAGTGTCGTAAAAGACGACGGAAAATGTGGCATAGAAATTTGATGGTGTATCGGAATAGCGAGAGACCCTTCCCAGAAACTAAGCATTAAGTATTAAAGCAGGGGAAAATAGTGAGTAACTTAACGAGTTTTGTGTGAATGGATAACAATGGCGGGTGGATGGTATAGAGTAAAAGAAAATCAAGGTATTAAGATAGAGGAAATATCGTTCGAAGCAAAAAATTGCTATCTAATCTCCTATATTGCTGTTAATACTGGAAACTTTCTTTACATATGAAAACAAAATTGGAAGCAACAGAGACAGGAAGTATACCAACGCGAAGAATATCATTGACAGAGCATGTGAGCAATAAGGAAGTCTTTAAGAAAACAGAAACTACAAAGAAACGTATACTTATGATCGGAAAGATTGAAATGACATTTTTCGGGTACACAGTATGGAAAGAAGACCTAGAAAGAAGGTATATTGAAATCAAGGAAATTATGAGGAAACAATGTAACCTACCAAGTTTTTCTAAATGAATGGTAGGGCAAAGAGGAATGATAGTGTAAAAAATTACTTAGAGAAACAAAAGTAAGGAAGCTGTAGAGAGCCATGGTCACGTACTTCCTGAAATATGATACATACATACTATTGTTTACCCAATACAAGACCCAAAAGCCCCTCAGTGTAGAGTGTTACTGTTGTAACCTAGAAAAGCTTACTGTATGAGGAATAATCAAAACAGAGGTTAGAAATGGAAATGGTAGTCGTTATAACATCAACAAAACACAATACTCGCCATCGGCGTGAAGTAGGTAAACCACTGCTAATGATGGATTACTTATTACAGCATATCACCCCCCACTTACGTGTCCAACGTATTCATATGAGGACTGGGAAGTACCCATTAGTGTTCATGGGTATATAAGAGTTACTGGATGAGGTCGTTGTAAAAAGGAAGAAGAAAGAAGTGCACATTATTAGGACATGTTAGCTAGATAACTGTTGACTTGAAGATCGTAGTGATCGAAGAAGCATCTTTGGGTCAGTGTGTGTTGCATAGCCCCCTCGTTCTGGGGAGCTCTTGGCGACGGGGTCAATTCAAAAATAACATTGCCTTCTTCTTTCACGACCGGTGATCGCTAGTTGTTTTTGGTTCGGAGATAAAAGAATTTCAACAAAAGGAATTTTAATTTTACTATTTCATTAAACACGTCGATGTGTACATTTCTAATTAACCAGTAAGGAGGCTTCCAGGCACGAACGGAAAACACGTCTACATTGTATAACGGTTTAAACTCGATTCCTCGAAAAAAAAAACTTTTTATATCTATCATTGTCACGCTAGTTCAGCCAATCAAAATCGACTTCCTTTGTTTTGTTCTGTATCTGACCGTAAAGGTAGAAATGAGGAAGTCTGAGCAAAATACACTTCTCTAAAAAAATAATATCCTATTAAACTATTATTTAACATGTTCAACAAAATAAGTTCTGATATCATATTAAATTCAGTAAATTCACATTTTCAAAGCTAAATACAAACGTATATGCTTGCATACGTACTCTTGTCTCCAACAGACGAGAGGTCAGATTTGTTAAAATTCTGAAAATTAAAATTCAATGACGGCAAACAGTGCACGTCGTTAAAAATTAATGTTTATTGATCCTTGTATGCAACCGGTTCCCACCCATTTAAAAAAAAAAATTTTCGGGCTTTATAAAAAGTTTATAATTATATAATTTTATTTGACTCCCCTGTTTATTAAATTTTTAGAAACTGAGAAACTTTCCATCTCATTTGATACCTTTTCGTTTATTCGAGAGTCCGGTGTATATTCAAAAGTAAGCTAATTATATATTATCAGATACAAGAAAAATGTTTTATCAGTAGAACGCAAAATGTAATCAGGCGTTTATTTTTTGAAAATACGGCAGGTTTGTTGCTATCACAGAGGGGTCCCAATGTCCTTTGCCTAAAAGTATGTGTTCTTCAAACTGATTGCTTTGAAAGGACAGTACACGGCTAGTTTGACTTATTAGGTTGGTGCAAAAATAATGTCGTTTTCTCACATATGCTACTATGTGAGAAAACGACATTATTTTTGCACCGACCTAATATATTTAAAGATTTGTGCAACTGACATTGAGTCTAAATGTGGCCTAACAGATGACAGCGCCATCTGTCTGAAAGATGACTACTGGAAACGAAAGTGGGATGCTCACGTCAAACAAAAGGTGGACCTTTGAGCGAATCTATGGACAGCAACCGGGGCGAGAAAAACAGAAATGTGACACGAGTCGTCGTTCAGACAAAGCAATGATCTGCGGAATGACCACAATAGGGAAAGGTATAAGTAGAAAGTAAATATCTGGTATTAGGTTGGTGCAAAAATAATGTCGTTTTTTGACGTTAAAAAATACGTCAAAAAACGATATTATTTTTGCACCAACCTAACAGCTCCGTGATAAAAAATTAAGTTGAAGAGAATGATAACACTAAGGGCCAATCTAGGGCTCCTCGCTTGTGATATATGACCATTTTGTGCAAATGGGTGTGAGTCATTACTTGTCCGTTCCATTATCGACTAATCTGTGTGGGTTAGAAAGTTTCTTACACGTATGTACAAAAAGAATTACCCCACTCGATGCGCAAGGGCACTCACACATATCGGCATATAAAGACGCTGTATACATGCTGGTATGTTGAAAAGTTTTCGCCTCGACCCATTAAAAAAAATGACCAAATGAATAATAAATTTTTTTATTTTTAGGTGGAGTATGTGTTAAAGGATAGAAAACCTTTCAGCACCCCATCGTACTCACAGGCACAATATATACCTACACATAAACACCATTATGCATCTTGGATATAAATAAACTTTTTGTTGAATAGGCAGATTACCGGTAGTCACTATTGCTTTAGATATGTGCAAAATTTCCCAGCACCTTCGTTTTACAAGATTAGAGGCTTGATTAAAATTATCTTTATTAAAATGAAAACTTTTGTACGCACCTAATAAAAGTTATATGTAAAAAGAAATAACCATTGCCAAAAGGCATTCAAAATACATTATTACTCTGAATAAATAAAGCAGCCAAAAGAAATAACCATAGCCAAAAGCGTTCAAAATACATTATTACTCTGAATAAATAAAGCAGCCAAAAGGAATAACCATTGCCAAAAGCGTTCAAAATACATCATTACTCTGAATAAATAAAGCAGCCAAAATGAATAGCCATTGCCAAAAGCGTTCAAAATTTTCTTGTCGGATCTTTTCATAGAAACAAAACTTAGTTAAGATGTGTTTTAAAAAACAGCAGAAACAAAATTCCAACCCTTTTGAAATCTTAGCACAAGACTCCATTTGGATGTGCAAAATTACATGTGTTTGGGTTGCTGTCTATGCTGACGGTGTGTGGAACAACATTTATTTTTCAATTATTACTGTTTCGGCTGTAGTTACGAGAGAGTTGTTTAGCAAAATGCACGTTCACTCTTCCCCGTCAACGAAATATATTAAAGATGCCCGTTGATTGGACAGAGTTTAGGGAGAGATGGACTCATGCCTTTTTAAAGAACATTAGTACTAAGTGAATATAGACAGCTTCATCTGAAGTTTGAACACCGTTTTCCGATCTCATTTTGTGTGTCAGTAACCGTTATGCTTTCTTGAACTTTATGTGTTTTATAAAGAGAAGATGAAATAGATGACGCGAGAAAGAAAGGAAAAAAGATCTTACAATTGTTATTTTGTATGTCTCTTGCTGAAACTTATTTAGACATTTTGTGTGATTGTTTCAACAAACAAATTTTAAGAAGGAAAACAAATGAAGCAGTCACATGGAAAGTGAGATGATAAGAGTTGGTTCGTTGATTTTGTTTAGCGACATATCAACACCTCTATGGGTTATTTAATGCCAAAACCTAAATATTTTGAACGCAATTGCATCCCTTCAACTACAGAGAAAATGTAATGTTGTTCATTCTACTGTAAAATGTATTGCTGGTCATTTTGCTTTATTGTTGCTTTGTTTACTGACATATCAACACCTTATGGGTCATTTAATGCCGAAATTTAGTTTTCCTCGGAGCATTAGTAATTTCTTTTACAAACATATATTGCTGGTAAAATTTTTTCACAAAAATTCATTAATATATATATATATATATATATATATATATATATATATGCTACAAAAATGTATTGCTGGTATTTTTACTATAAAAATGGATTTTTATAATTTTATAGTGTTTTGACCCCACTTTGGAGGTTAACTATTTACCCATACTTGGGACCCTAAGAGGTGCTGCCACTTCAGGTCAGGGCGGACCTGCGAACAACAGGTTCCACTCTCCCTAAAACCTCATAATCAGAGGTCAGGATGTAAGAGAGAGAAGCAAAAAATTAGATATACTGAAAGAGGAAGAACGTGAGAGAACAGAGAGAGAGAGAGAGAGAGACAGAGACAGAGACAGAGACTGACAGACAGACAGACATCGAAAGAAAAGGTAAAAATAGCAGAGAAATATCAGACGTGTCTTTACTGTGAGTGACGCAGGATTTTCGCACATGCGCATATGCTACCCTCTGACAATCAGTCCGGTATAATATTACACTTTGCGATGATAATGCAGTATAGCATTTATAGAGAAGGCATAAAGATTAAGGTTGGAAAAGAATCGAGGAATAAAGTGAGATATGAAAAAAGCCGGGATGTTCGTGTACAGAAAGGTTACTGATTGATAAAAGACGTGAATATGAATAGAATAAAGATGGTGGTCTAGAAATGAATCAGGAGAAGATGCACACAATAGCCTGGGAAGCCAACGACTACCGAATAAAGGAGATTGCTTTCTCACTGGACATAATGAAGTATTGATAAAGGCAAAATAAACAGAACTGTGTATATGCTTGACAGAGAATGAGAAACATGTGGATAGTTAGATGACGGATACAGAGATGAATAATTCGAGATACGGAGAAATGAGAAAATGGCTTGCGAGTCAGAGGTAGAATAGAACAGGATGGTAAAAGCTAACTTTTTGTTGGAAGAGATCAATAAAAGATGAAAATAACGTAGATCAAGATGGTTTACACTGACAGAGTAACCTACAAAGACAAATCAATATAGAGCTACAGATCGATAAATTTAGAGAGAGAGAGAGAGAGAGAGAGAGAGAGAGAGAGTTGGGTAAGGCTATTAAATATAATTTTAGAATATTTAAGATATGCAATTGATAATTTCTAGGATTGGCGGATATCAAGAAAATAAAGATAATAATGAACTGTATGCTTTAGTCGAACACGACCAGTGAATTGGTGAGTTGCCCTCTGATCGATTTTGTCGTCGATTGACCGTCCCGTTGAGTCAGTTGCTTTGACACGTGACTGGCAATCCGAAATCATTTTGAAATTCTCGGAAATCATTATTAAACATTGACTAGATATTTCAGGAAGCATTTACAGTTTCTCGCTGCAGATCTGGCGACGCTGTTTCTGAAATAATTCTTATTACTAACCTAAATTTCGAGGCTGGGGTTAGAAATAGAGCACGTCTTTTCCGGCACGTCTTTGTCTCTAGCAAAATATTTCTGGAATTCACAATAGACGTTATTAAAAGAATAAATCTGTCGCTGAACGTGTCTTAAGGTAGTTCACCATTCGAAGCGTCTGTCTTCTGCGCGCGCGTGATGTCGGTTGTCAGGAGAGGAGGTGGTAAACCAAATTTGAATGGAAGTAGATAGAATCAGTAAATAAAATTAAAATGAAAAAGTCTAGTCAGAAATGCATCTCGTAAGAAACAGCAGGGACGCCTACCTTGATGCGATGGTGAACAAGCTCGTCAGTTCGTGCGCTTGTCAAACTAAGCTTAGCATCGTAAATAATGATAAAACCACTGAAAGGATAGAGAATGAACTGTAAATCTATCAATCCAACTCTCTTCCGAAAATCGATATTATGGTGTTTGGTCATTGAAATACTAAAGTGGGTTAGACCTATAACTTCTAATCACCTCACGTTCAATAAATTCAACTTAAGCAGAACATATAGAAGCCACGGATTTAGGCCCTTATAAGTGACCGTTCTGTTTAAAAACGAACCACTGTTTATAATGATATGCAAAAATTATAGGTTATTGATGACTCATGTGCTCACTTTCACACTAACTGTCTTGTGAAAGGCATGAAATCATCTGTTCTCTTCCTGTAGTTATGGTTTAAATAGCAGGGCAAAATTCTGCTCTTAAGCCTTGGGTAGCTGCCAGTCTAGGCAACTCTGAATTTAAAACCGCTGAGAAAGCAATAGAATACTTCTACGAAATTATGGCAATTCACAGATATTGAATAAAAAGAAACTAGGGAGAGCTATGATCGTCATACCCACAAGGGGCATGGCATTTGATGAAATTCTTTTAAACGGATTTGCATATTATGTAACAAAATATTGTAGATGTTTTGTTGTTCTTGTAAAATTCATCCTCTGAAGAGACTGCCCCTCGTAATCGATATTCCATTTAATCGGAGTCGACCTCCTTCTCAGAAGTTTCGTAAAAATAACATCTGTGTAGGATTTGTAGATGAAATATGCTTTATAATTAAAGATCCAAATCCTGTTGAAGACCCCCCCCCCCGATTAACCATTTCTTCAGGGATGTTACCATACTCACCAAACACTATCAAGTGTGGGCTGGTGAGACTATTTAATCTATATGGGTGGATAGTTTTGAATTCTGTTGCCACCCAAAGATATGAGACCCAGTCTATCCTGCTATTCATCCACATCTAGCAAGAGAGATGGATTCACACCTTTCCCATTTACTGGATTTCGAATTCTGCTCTCCGATTCCTTAATCCGAGCCACTATCCATTACGCCAATACTTGCCTCCTAGATAATATATGACTATATCCTTTGTTTTCTACGTTCCGAGCGGGCTACTCTCTTGTCTTTTATTGGGCGATTCTGTCCGATACGATGCCTGAATAAGTTTATTGCTTATTTTCTACTTTACCGACGATGATCCGTTGTCATGGCAACAGTATGACTTAGCAGTTATATTTATTAAAAGAGAGCTTAATTATAATGCGTGGGCGTTAAGAGAGATAAGGCGTGGGCGTTAAGAGTTCAGAACTTTGTCTCACATTTCTCATATTTTTCTTATTCGACCATTTTGTCTGATTGGGGCAAAATGCCTGCAACTGGCTTCTACAACACAAAACTTCGATACAAAATGATTTCTTCTTCTACCAATACTATGGTTACTACTACTAAATGATGAAATAATAATAATAATAATAATAATAATAATAATAATAATTTCTTACACAGGCATAACGTATATTCATTTATATCATTATTTGGTACATTTAAAACGTTTTCGGTTATCTAACCATCTCTCTATCTCTTTCTCTTAGTTCTGTTTGTGTCAATTTATTATAGTGATACTATCCTAAAATCAATTATGATTATATATATATTTAGTCTTGAATCAATCATGATATGCCATATATACCAATTGATAACAATTTAGTAGAATTCATTCTGGCAATTTTTTATTTTTGAACATTGTGCATCTTTTGATCCGAGTCCAATACAACTAGACTTGAATGTACGATGGTCACTCGAACCAGATTTCTATCAATATTTGACACACACACACACACACACACACACACACACACACACACACACACACACACATATGCACGCGTGCACGCGCGCACACACAGAGAGTCGACTGAGAGTTAGAAAGCTCTCCCACTCACTTCTGAAGAGTTTGTTTCTTTCATAATGCCCCGTGATTGTCTAGGCCATGATCAGACCTTACATAAACTTTTATAAACTGACATCATGATTTTTATGATTTCCAAAATATACCAGTGACAATAATTTCAATAAGAATCTCATGTATAACAGTTTAGAAAATCAGTTGAAATAAGATTTCTTTATAATTAAAAAAAAAAAGAGCCGTATGAAACATGAGGTAAGAATATCTCGAATATTGTAATCGGTATTTTAATTTCTGCGATCTCTCTTTTGGAATTAATCTTCTTGCATGCAATTTCTGATATTTCGAAAATAGAAGTATTAGTGTTGCTAAAATATTAATTAGTTTCTGATAAATACGAATCCAGTTAAGAAAATCTTTTCACTTTAAAGAGAAAAAGTACATAATAAAAAATTAATGCAAATACAGGCCTTTGTGCCCGCAAGATAAAACGAAGTGTCAAAACGTCGGTTTTTTCCCATGACACCGTTTCTATTTTGACTCCCTTCAGCAATGTTTATGTAATAGAGAATCGGAGACTCAGAGTTGGTTGCATGCCTTCAGTAGTCAGAGAAGTTCAGGGTTTGGGAGAGATGCCTGAATAAGTTTTTTTTCTCAGCCGAGAGGAGCGCTCTTAACGTGTAGGAAAAAAAAAAGAAGAAAAAAAAAAAAAAGACAGGACGAATACAGTACGTTTTTCAAAAGTGATGATTTCAATTGTATAAATCAACTTTCATTACATTTTCTTTGTACATTGAGACCTGATAACAAAAATAAACATTTATTTATTATATTGTTTATTTAAATTAGTTATTAAGTTGTTTATTGGAATAGTTGGCAAAACATCGGCTATTTGCCATTCAATTCAAACTTTATAAAACGGTAAGAATTTTCTTATAGTTGATTCGCATTTTAATAATTTAGTAAATGTTTATAAATTTATGAATAAAATATTTGATTTATATTAATTTCTTCATAAATTGGTAAATAATAAATATTGCGCTGCATTAGTTTTAATTGCATTAGTTTTTAGAATAGTGTAAATATTAAAAAAATTATTCTTGTAAATGAATAATCTAATAAATTAATATTTTTGTTATAATTCTTAAGAACAAAAAATATGTATAAATTCACTGTCATTTGTTTGGGTTTATTACAATTTTAATCGTCTCTTTTTAAAACTAAAAATTGCCGAGGAGTGAAGGTAGTTAAAATGGTAAAAATCGTCCTTTTGACAGTGATTTTTCCTTTTTTTTGGCACGAATGTCCATGTCTGCCAACTATTTTTATTTGTGAGTATTTTCAGTACTGATATATATATATATATATATATATATATATATATATATATATATATATATATATATAATCACCGAGAATTGGTTCTGCAACGAATTCCAGAATATTAATTTTGACCCTTACTGATCTCCGGTCCGATAATAAGACCGACAGCTAGGAAAATGGTCACAGTCCATTGATTTTTCTCTCACCGGTTTCTTTATTTCTGTCTCCAGCGAAAAACCTTTGGGATTATGTTCTAACGCTTAACTGACTTGGGTATGAAGATAAGTTACATCCAGCAGCAAGTTCATATCCCACGAACGTAGGTGTTCCCCAAGGCTCCATCCTTGGCCCCCACTCTATTCCTTATTTTCATCAACGACCTTCCTGACGCCATAGGTTCCCAAGTTGGCATCTACGCGGACGAAGCTACAATTTACTCCTGCCTCAAAAACAAATCTAGTGTCGGTGACAAAACTAACCTGGCTGCTCGTCTTGAAATGGACCTCCAATCGGTTGTTAACTGGGGCAAGAACTGGCTGGTCAACTTTAACGCCTCAAAAACTAAACTACTCTCTATTAATCACCATAGAGATCCTTCCCTGCACCCCATTAGAATGTCTGATAGTCAACTTCTTGAGAGCAACTCTCTGCGTCTGCTCGGTCTCACGTTGACTGCTGACCTGAGATGGAACAAATACATTGAGTCAATTGCATCGTCCACTGCGAGGAAAGTTGGCTTTCTGTGCCGTGCCAGGAAATTTTTCTCCCTGGAATCGATACTTCAAATATACAAATCAACCATTCGCCCTTGCATGGAGTATTGCTGCCATATATGGTCTGGGGCATCTTCTGTTTACCTCGGAGTTCTTGACAAGATCCAGAGACGGATATGTAATATAATTGGCCCTGATCTGGCATCTCGTCTACAGTCACTCTCTCACAGACGCACCGTCGCCTCTCTCTGTCTTTTCTACAAATACTTTCATGGTAATTGCTCCGCTGAGATGTTTTCATTGGTTCCCAGACTCCATGAATTCAAGCGCCCTACGAGGCTGGCATCCCGCTCTCACCCTTACACTGTAGAAACTTTTAAATGTAGCTGTCTCTTCTACTCCAATAGCTTCATACCTCACACCTCTCGCCTGTGGAACACCTTTCCCAATTACTGTTTCCCTGAGAACTATAATCTCCAACTATTCAAATGTAATGTCAATCGACATCTCCATTTACCTTGATCTATCCACTATCTCTCTCCTCATCCTCTCTTCTATCACTCCTATCTGCTCTCACTCCAAATCTTCTGCAACCTCCTGCATCCTAGTGGCTTCACGCCTTGCTCGAGGCGTAATGCTTAAAAAGAAAAGAAAAAAAAAAGGCCTCTGATCGGGAGGTTTTCAGGAGCGTAGACCCACCTCTTAATTGCTGTTGTTCCCCGGTTCACCCTCACTCAAGGTGGTAGCACCTGTTAGGGTCCCAACTATGAACAAATAGTTAACCCCCAATCTGGGCTCAAAACACTATGAAAGTATGAAAAATACATTTTCCTCGTAAAAATACCAGCAATACATTTTTGGGAAAGAACAAAAATTACCAGCAATACATTTTTGTAAATGAAATTACTACTGCTCTCAAGAAAATTAAATTTCTGTATTAAATGACCCATAAGGAGTTTATATGCTGCTAAACAAATAAACTCTCTAACGTTAAGCCGAACACTCTGGCGCAAACAAACCTGCAGCTAACTGATATAAAAATGCGTTTAAGATAGTTACATGAACAGAAATAAAGAAAAAAGAAAAACCTAAAATCTTTCAATCATCAACGACCGTGTCTAATGGTTAATGTGCCTATCTTCTGCCTTCATTTGTAACATGTTCCCGCGCTCAAACAACGACAGACATTATTCTTTGGCGAATTCAAAACCGTGCCGTATCGTTGCAACTGAGAAGCTGTGGAGGAATGTGGAAAACACAGTCATTGTTGAGAATAAAGACGCCGCAGCCTGCTTCTGACATCAATTGCTTCGATGGGGAAAAAAAAAGAAGAAAAAATAATAATAATTAAAAAAAACAAAACAACAACAACAACCTGAAACAATCGGCGACATTAACATGCAAGACGCGTGGCTGGCCGACTGATGTATAAAAAACACCCTCATTGCACAGTTCTTGTCGAGAGACGCATACTTCGCAAGGAGAGGGGAAAAAAAAGGAAACGGTCAAAAACAAATACAACTTGAGTAATGATGTGTGCCGTCGTGAATCGTGTAATAAAGAAACTTGTTCTGAAACACGTCATATAACATCTATTTGTTTGGTGGAAAAATAATGACGTAATAATGTCGTTTTTTGACGTATTTTTTAACGTCAAAAAACGACATTATTACGTCATTAATTTTGCACCAACCTAATATTATATTTTGAAGGGCTGTTGACATTTTCTCAGCCTGATCCATTCCCCCATCCCAAATTTGAATAAAAAAAATGAATAGATTTTACTTCCTTGGACATGCTTTTTAGTCAAACAGAGATTTTTTTTCGAGTGAGACTATAATATTTTGCACGTGTTCATAGTCGTTAAACTAATTATTATAGTTGATATTTACTACATTTAGTTTGGCACACGGCCACTAGTAAGGATATATCTCCCGATTCAGCAATAATGTTCATCCATACTTGCTCGTTAACCCTTACCCCACACCGAAGTGACTGCAGTTCCATTCAATGACATATCGTTTACACAGGCTATCATGACTCTCCACAGATTATTCGTTATGAATTGCTATGAATTCTTGGGAAGGTATGGAGTGGTTTCCCATTGCCTGCTCGGCGGTTTGGAGTTTTCCTTCTCTTATCACTGGCTGCTGAATGCCCACTCTTTGCTCTAATTTAACCCATAGCTGGGGGGAGTGGTGAAGAAGAGACAAATTCATTATATTTCCCATAAAAGTGAATGCAATAGACTCTCCCAGAAATTGAACTCGGTCCGATAGATTCTCGCTACACTACCCCCACACAAAGATTATAGAAATTAAGAAGAAAAATATTGACTAAAAAAAATCTCCAAACACGAGGTGAGTAGGGTTCGTCAGTCACGTGGTAGTTCTTTTAACTTGTTTTTTTTTTTTTTACATAAATATGGTTGGTGAACAAGACATGCACATTAGAGAACTTTGTCGCCACCCACTGAATTCTGTTCGTTCTTTTGCGAAATTCTTTATTCTGTCATGAATGTGTGTATATTTACTTAAACGATGCCAATTCTTTCTCTTTTAGTAAAAATATGTAAAGTATAATCTTGAATCAGAATAGAAAATGAATTGAATTTCTTAAAAAGCATAACTTCTTCTTTACATTATTTATATTATTCGGACTGTTTTCCTAAACCTCATTGCCATATTCCCTATGTTCCTGCCGATATACGCTCCGGCCTTTTTTTTTTTCTATTTGTTGGAATTTTGCACCGAACCTTTGATTTAGTCCACGAGGATAGAATTTTAATTTCATGTGCCATGTCTTTGGATATCTCAGAGTTGAGTTACCAAGGGAAATTAACTAAAACTGAGATATCCAAAAGGTATGTCACGTGGACTAAATAAAGGGTTCGGTTTATAATTTCAAGAAATACCACCTGAAGAAGGCCGGAGCATATAACGGTAAATAATATAAATAGTTACAATAAATAAATTATAGAAATAAAAACCGATAACTTGTTTTTGTGGTTTAAAAAGGAACTGATTAAATGATCCCTGGACGAACAAATACTAAAATTTCTTTAATGTTATTTTTTTTTCAGACTTTCTCCCTCCATTCATATACTACCGTAAAATGTGGCATTAATTATAAAATTAAAAATCCAGTATAAATTAGAGATTTCTAAATAAAAACTATTAATTATTCGTTTCTAAAATTAAATCCGATATTCATTATAGATTTCTAAAAGGAAAAATCATTTCGTCCTAAGGAAGGCGATATAGCCTTTAAGACGAAAGTGGCTGCTGAGAATAATAAAAAAAAAACAACAGAAAACATTATCGAGAAGAAATGGCCATAAAGTAGGATTTAGAAAGACAGAAGATGTTGATTGATGTTGCATTTGAATTTTTAAAGATCGGCGTTAGTAGGAAAGCAAGAAAAATGAAGAGTTCCACAGGCGATAAGTGTGGGAAAATAAACTATTAGAATAGAACTTATGCTTACGTTTATCAATTTCAACAGTAAAAGGATGAAACCAAGCTGCCAATCTACAGTCTACAATCTAAAGTACTACACTTTAATTAATATCATTGTACCAAAGGCTAAATCACATTAAAAAAAAAACGAAAAAAAAAAAAAAAGCCGTGAAAATATTGATAAAAAAATGTACGCGTAAGATACATCACTACTGTGGGAAAATCCCTGAAGCCAAGGTAGCAGATCATTACTGATAACAATGCGGTATTATAGAATTATATAAAAAATAATATTAAATTTAAGTTTCTACCTATTACCGATTAATATCGGCCATCCTCAAAATCGAACGGTAGGCATTAATGCGTTAAAGAAAGAGAAAGTTATTATTGTATGCTTTGCTATTCAGTCCAGCATACTAATCTTGGTTGTTACAGTTGCAGCGTTTCAGTCGTATCTTCTGGCTTTCTTCAGCTGTCTTGTTTTTGAATTTGGGATCCATCTTGGAACTTTGAACATAACCCTTTATTCAATCCGCATGTACCAGGATACCCAAGAATGAAAACCAATCTCCGTTGAATCGAATAAAAGAATTTACCGTATTTCAGTTACCAAGTTTTAACCAATGGTTTGTGAAGGCCACAAGCCTTTTTGCCTACTCAACATACGTGAGGAATAGAGATCTTTCGAATATTTGTAGTTGAAAGGCAAAATTGAAAAACAAGTTACGTCGACAATTGATTAAAAAATTATTTGTTACATATATTATTTGCTATTTTATAATTTAAGCAGTTCCATCAAGAGAAATGTAGTATTGGTAACGTTCCTTTACTTTTGTGCGTAAGGAAGAAAATGTATTTTTATATGAATGCAACTTGTTGGATTAAAGTCCCTGGTACTACTAGATTGGCAACTAGTATTATCCTTTTACTGTTGACGTAGCAAGATATAACCGTATGTTCTATTCTCATAGTTTCTTCTCTCGCACTTTCCGTCTGTGGAACTCTTCTACCTTCTTGCTTTCCTGTCAACTACGATCTTTAAAAATTTAAATGCAGCATCAATCACCATCTTCTGTCTTTCAGAATCTTGTTCTTTTATTATCCTTTCTTCTCACTAACTTTTTCTCGTTTTCTTTCATTCTTTCCCTTGCATCTTGAAGACATTATTGGCTTGCTTAGGGTGAAATGATTTAAAAAAAAGTTCCCATGTAAGTCGACTTGATTTGAAAGTACTAATCGAAAATAGTGTACGAATGAAGGTCAAAGTGACAAGTTTTTCTTGCTACAATCAAGTCGTCTTCTTCGAAGTTGGGTATTATCAGGTCTCCTTGCCGCTCTTCTAGACACGAACGAAACTGCATTGTCGCTGACTTGTCTTCTGCTCTGAGTCACCATGTGGCTATGCCGTTAAGTGTCCGTTCAAATAATCGGCTCTCATAAAAGTAGACGATTTGCTTGAATTTCTTTATAAAGCTTTTCATTGGCTGAATTTCTTTATAAAGCTTTTCACTGGCTGAATTTTTTTTTATAAAGCTTTTCATTGGTTGAATTTTTTATAAAGCTTTTCATTGGCTGAATTTCTTTTTATAAAGCTTTTCATTGGCTGAATTTCTTTATAAAGCTTTTCATTGGCTGATTTTTTTTATAAAGCTTCTCATTGGCAAAAAAAGAAATTTTTTAAATTTCTTTTATTAGCATTTAGCTAATTTTGAATATATATATATTTTTTTCAACCGGAAATGATTCCTCTAACGGGCCTTTCTTAGTTTTTAATTTCCAGTGTCAGAAGCTGTTAGATTGAAAACTTCCTTCAGGATTTTTAAAGAGTTTCGACCGGAGTATAACAACCAAGATGAGTTTTTGAGTTCGGATTTGCGAAGCATATAATAATGATAATTTCTTATCTAAAAGAATTCTGACAAAAAGAAAACGTTTTCAGCGGGAACTGGAATGAAAAACTATTTCCAAACCAAAAATTCGAAAGAAAATATAGAATTAATCTGCAACTTTTAGGTGACTTAATAAACTTAAAATGGAAGAAACTTCCCCTGTTCTTAATTTAAAAAGTATAGACACAATTTGATGTTGGAAAAATTAAAAAAAAAAAACAAAAAAAAACGGAAGAATATACAATATATAAGTTTAAGTGTTATCTCTAAGATTTCCTTACACTGCCGAGAATTGAATTTTTTGCCAAACATTTTACTGTTTCGCAAAATGTTTCAAGAGCTAACAAGAAAAAGGCGTGCAATAAAAAACTTTTACTTCATGTTGCAACGACTATCCTCAGTGGACAAATTGCTCATAGGAAAATATGGCGACAGAATTCCGGGTTATGTTTGTCGTTTACAAAAAAATAGTCGTAAAACTCGTGAGTGTGGAGATAAATCCTTAAAACCAGTATTACAGTAAAAAATCAGAAACTTACTCTGCAGAAATCGTAGCAGGACACTTATCTTTGTGCTGACCTCTTCAACTATCGGAGTTCTTTAGTGTTTGTGAATCCAAAACCAAAAAATAAATTTCTCTTTTCCGACACAAGCCAACATCAGCCAACCAACCAACCAACTGGAAGCTTCTTTTAATAAGAAAGACATAACTTGAAGAATTCAAAAAGATGTTTTATTGATTGTGTTTAATCTATTAGTAAGTACAAATATATAATTTTTGTAACGCGAGCAATTCTTAATAATCGTAAGCAATTATATACAGATAGGAAATAAAATGACACCATTCTAGGGAATACCAGGTCCTGTAATCTTGGATTAACAGGGGGTTTAATGGACAATCGTTCAGAATTGGAAATCGAAGAACTAAACTCTAATTCTAGTCACGTTTGTTATATTTATTTATGCGCAAATATCCCTGGGAAAGGCATGAACCCATCTCTTCTTACTCTAACTATGCGTTAATTAGAACATGTATGATTAAAAATGATTATCTTAAAAAAATTCTTATCATCTAAAAATAGATATTTTCTGACTTTAAATAACCTGCAAAGTGGTTGATAAGCCGTAAAAAGCAAATCGATCCAGCAACATTCGAAATTTGTTTCTATTTTGCGATCGCGAATCCCGTTTCCCACCATGTAGGGGCACCACATATACTGCAGACGAAGTAGAAGTGGAGCCCAACCCACTCCAGGCTCGTTTTTGAATTCAGAGTTACCGTCTACTAGATCAGTTGCCACCCAAGGCTATAGAATATATCCTGCTATTTACTCATAGGTGGGAGAGAAGAAGAGGATTAATACCTTTCCCAAGGTTATTAGCATGTAAGTGAATATAATGGATCCGGCTGGAATTCGAACTCGGCACTCCTATTCCTCAATCCGAGACGCTATCCATTACTTCACCGTGCTTCTATTTACTCAACATTAAATGTACAGGAAATAAAATTTAATTCTTTGGTGCCAACACAAATCTCTCGTCTCATATGTAATGATTGTGAATAACATGTTGCAATAAATTATTCCACACTTCCTGCGTCTGTTGATGTTATACAGAAAGAGGTGTAGGTGGGTAAAATGTACGAGTCGGGAGTTGTTCCATCATGTCTAATACATGAAGAACAAGTTTGGTGATCGTACTTGCAAAACATTGAGTAATATGGGCATCATGTAGATGGGTATTATTCTGCTGGAACTGTACACCACGTTTCTGCTTCTGCACAATAACTGGGAAAATGTTATGGACTTAAATACCACTGTCCTGCATTCTCTGCAGGACTATCAAAAGCGATTGAGAATTGTAACTTATGACACCTCACACTGTGATGCTTCAAATCGAGCATATGTATCGTGGGCAAATACACTCTGGAATCCCTTGGTCTCCGACGCGCTTGCAAACGATTATAGTCTGCGTAAGCGAATAGCCTGTTCTCATCACTGTACACTGCTATTCGATGTTTCAGTCGATCCTCTCATCAGACCACCGGAAATATTCACAATACTCTTATCCACGTAAATGGAAATCTTGCTGCAAACAAACAACCCCTAACGATCTATGTCGACAATGAAGTAATATTTATTCTGATCCGTGCTGTTGTCTCAGTGTGGTATGCTACAGTTACGCTTACAATGAATCAATTTTGGTGATCGGCTGTATTACGCAGTCGTCCAGAACCTGGTCTACGGGTTTAAGAACGTTCATTTGATCACAGTTACCGACATCAAAGTAACACCGGCGCGTCACGCCCAGCATGCGTAGCAATTCTATGAAAGGACTGTCACTTCTCGAAGGCCAACAATCCAACCCTTCTTAAATGACTCTGAAGAAAAGAAGCATGTGCACATCTCCCGGGTATGTCAGTTGTTTACATTGGCCTCTTTCATCATACTGAACCTTAACGTAGCATGCGCCACCGTCTAAAGCTCAGACAGTTCAGTGATATAAAGGTTGCTTTGAAAGGTGGGGGGAGAATTATCTTGGTTTCCTCTACTCTCCATAGTCCTGGCTATGACAATAAACTACATCTAGAAGCAAGGCCTCTGCTCGGGAGATTGGATGTTTTTGAGGAACCTAGTACTACCTCTTAATTACTGTTGTTCCCAGGTCCAATCTGATCCGCAGTGGTCGCACCTGTTAGGATCCAAACTATGGGAAAATAGTATCCCCCCCTAACCAAAGCAAAGAATTTTTCATGACATTCCTAAACTAATCTAAAATATAACTTTAGCAAAACTACAATATAAAACACACATATCATCGCTTACAGTAATTATGTCCACATAAACATGCATATGTACAAAAGTTGAGTATCATCAATCATGTACTAAATTGTGAAAGAAGAATAACATATCTCATATTTTATTACTTCAAAGCTCCCAAGGAAATTAAATTTCAGTATTAAATGACTCGTAAGGAGTTGATCTACCGTTAAAAAAACTCTACTCTCCAATGCCCACATTAGGCATTAGTATATAACTGATATATTAACACCTTAATAGAATGGAAAGAAAGACGAGAAAAAAAAAATGAAAGAAATGAATTCAAAAAATTAATGTCATATACATTACTGGAACATACAAATATTTCGTTTATGTATGTTATGCATAACCATACATATATTCATTACATTTTGTCTCGTGCAGAGAAATATAATATAAAAATATAACATAAAAAAGCAAGCCTTATGGGAAGAAGAAATATAAAAGTTGTGCTTGTAATGTTTGTCGGAGGGGATGATATATTTTATGTTCCTTATTTCGGACGTGTGAAATTTGCTCGCTCGCTGAACCACCGCTGCCTACCAAATCTGTCTCTGTCGGTAGCTGAGCAGCAACTTTCTATCGTCGACCTTGTGGGGGTCATTTGCTTTCACAAATTTATATTAAACACAATGCCACAAAATAATAGCAAGAAACACGAAAATTCAGACAAGAGAAATTTTACAAATAAATAGATTTTTATATAACCAATGTACAAAACAATAGTTATGAATGTTATTTAAAATGGTGAAATAAACTTGTCTTTTTAGACTTTTGTGTCGGGTAATGTTCCAGTTTGATAGTCTGCAAGTTGTAGGGTAATTTGTGTGAATTTGGAAAAAATCAGTTCAATGTTTTAATGTTTGTATTAAAAATAAACAGTTTAGTTTATGGAAAAAGCGTGTGTGAATGTGACTTACGTTGCGTTTGACGTTTGAATGTCTGTCTCTTGGTCGTTTGCCGACATGTGTTTGGTTTATATTGAATGAAGGAAATAGACTATGGTTATGTTAAAAAGGATTTTTTTAACTTATAGTATGGACTTCAGTTGAGCGTTATTTTATGATGAGTGTCGTCACGTGATATTTTTGAACCAATCAAATTACGTTAGTTGTAATTTAATTTGGAGCCTATGTTTTGTTTAACTTTTGAATTTTTGAGAACAATATAGGGTCTGGATCCTATAACCTCCTGTTTATCATGTGGCCTTCAGAACCTTTTGCGAGGTCAGTAAATTCATCTCGTAAAAAAGAGAAAATTACCCTCTGCTTCCCTACAAGTTGACCGGAGTGTTTTAAAATTTTCTCTGATCCCCTCATATGCACCGAGTTTACTCAGATAAAAATTTGCATTTTTACATTTTAAGTTTTATTTTGCGTCAGTTGCTTTTTATATGAAATAAAATTAATCGTCAAAGGTATTCTATTTTCAACATTAGCGTGTAAAATTTCTTCTTTATTAAAACTGATACTGGAAGAGGAAACATGCTTATGTTTTATTCATTATAGAAAAGACTTGAGAATAGTTTTGAAAACAAAAAGTTTTGTATCACTTAGATAAAAGCTAATCTTCCTGGTAGCCTATATCTAATGTAGTTTCTAATTGAGCCTTTTTTTTTATTCAGCCTATCACGTAAATCCTATCGAACGAGAAGAGATCAATGAAATCAAAGAGTCAATCCACTCTATCGCTGCTCATTTATCGATTATATATTTCATATTTTTTCTCTTTTTATACATGTGTACACGCTTGACTAGGAATAAACTATTCACCATTGTAGAAAGGGATGAGTTTTAATGCCCTTAAGGGAGATTACTCTGTTTCGAAACTTAGGTTCAATAACCAAGTAATGGCGTCCGAATAGCAGTGGACTGCTTTTAGAATAACAGCCTACGTTGTAAAAGGAAGTCTTTCATTAGGATATCAGAAACTAGCAACCAATGACCCCAAGGAAAATGTAACTGTTATTATTCCCACGGACGCATTACAATTCTGTTTGTCGCTTTTGTCATGATACAACCAGAATATGTGAGAAACATTTTCAAGAGCCATTACTATCGCTTCTGTTGTATCTATTGTACAAATTTGTACGTAAAATATTTACTTGAAAGTCATTAGTATGCGCCTACTTAGCTTGCATATATATATATATATATATATATATATATATATATATATATATATATATATTTGCAAACCTAAGACAGGCATCTCTCTCTATATATATATGTGCATGTAATGAAACTTTTCCACTCATTCACACGAACACACATATACATATAAAAGAGAGAGAAGCATCTGGTTAGCAAAGTTCGAATTACTCTTATGTTTATCTGCAGATGAATGGTTGACAACACATCGGATCAAATGTCGGTTCCTATTAAGGTAACAGATTCGATACCTGTCGGAGAGCGCATATTTTCTACGAAATTTCGCCGGTATGTAATTAATACTGTTTAATTAAAAAACAGAACATTTACTTAAATAAATATCTACAAAAATAACTTATAAACAGAAAATAATTGTCGGATTTAATCCATTTCCTAATATATATATATATATATATATATATATATATATATATATATATATATATAATGTATGAATGTATGCATGTATAAGGTTAAAAGACAATAATAAAAATGTATTATTTGCCGACGCGTTTCCTATTCATATACAGTTTTCCTATTGTCTTTTACCTTTATACAGATTTTCTTTTTCTACAGGTTAACCCTGTGAAAATTTTCATATATATATATATATATATATATATATATATATATATATATATATATATATATATATATAATCTCGTTTGAGTATCGCGTCTTCACATGTTGGTAGTGTCGTGTATATATATATATATATATATATATATAATATATATATATATATATATATATATATATATATATATATATATATATATATATATATATATATAATCTCGTTCCAGTATCGCGTCTTCACACGTTGGTATTGTCGTATATATATTGCAAGTATCGTGTTGTCATCTTTATAGATGTTGCTTTTGAGTCTAAAAGTAATATTTTTGGTTTTGTTTTGACGATAGTTACTTGCTTAATACATTAAGGCCTTCGTTTGCGGTGAATTTGTTTTTTGTTTTTCCTCGTTCTGTTAAGTTTGAAGATTTTGAGACGGTCAGCAGACCCCCATGAAATAAAATCACGAGTCATATATTTTCTGTATATTTTTAGGCAATTAGACAAAATATGATAAGTATAACAAGAAAGATATTAGAAGTCGGAATTTTAGGATTTGTTTGAGTCTTTTCACAACACAAAAATGTATCAATGTTTCAATCAAGGCTCCTGATCAGTAGATGTAACCTCCGCGAATCCCTAACAAGGGGCAAAATGTACATTTAATTTTAGTTATTACTATTAATGCGCCCTATTGATATTGAGCTCTGTAATTACAAAGACTGCTTGCCTTAAAGAAAAAAAATTATCGCCCAGTCAACCATTTCACATTTATTTATCTTGTGAAACACAATTTTTGTTATATATTATAACTCCTCTTCACGCCGCCTACGCCTGACAGTGGTCCAATCCCCAGGGTCTTAGGACTATAGGGCTAACCCTGCGCTGGTCAGTACTGACGCTGGTCCAAGTTGGCTGTTGATCGCTGACCGTTTCGATCCATACCCACTCTACCTACGTTGTGTTCTTGATCTCAGACCAATGAAAGATCACATGTCGTCGTAATCGTAGTTTGGGTCGAGCCATGGCGGAAGCTATAATAAGGGAAGAAATATCTTCACGAACAAAATTAAAACGAAAGAATTGTTTGGGTTAATCTTCAATTGGTAGTTCATAATACAACAAAAATTAACCCGCATCAATCTCTATAGTAACACTGGGCCTCGTCAAAAAATCTGGAGGAGCTGGGTTAAAGTTCTTCAGAGTCAGAAGATTTGGTGGCGGCTGATATGGATTCCAGAGGCACTGATGCAGGAATTCTCCGCGCAAGCCCCCGACCCATCAAAGCTATATGCTTATATGCACTTTGGCTCAAAGCCGGCGTGAGGCTGACGGTTCTTGTGATTTGGTGATTCCTCAATTTTCGCATTAATCCCAATAAAGGTTCTTTGTCCCCTATTCCTGCTTCCCTAATCAACTTTCCAAATTTGGGGAATTATCCACTGTCCTTGGGAGTAGTCGGAGGGATCGCTCCTCCTCCTCCAACAACTTTCTTCACTTTACATCTCGCATCATCACTCCATACAAATGGTGCTAAATTCTCCTTCCTCCTACCCTCTTAGCATTCAATCTCAGCCTATTTACCAGAGCATGCATAACTGTGACAAATTTAATTTTTAACGCGCGTAGGTGAAAAGGGCGGGCTTTTATTTTATCCATTAATTTTAATTCTCTGATTCCTTTCTATTTCCCAGGACTTATCTCTGTCTAGCGAAAATATAAACCAGATCCCTCTCTTGCTCTCCGACGACAGGAATTGTTTTCATAACTTCCGTCTTAATCGTACATTCGACCAGTAAGAAAAGTTCGTTCTCATTTAACCTTGTTCTCATGGATGAGATAAAATTATTTCCCAATTCGTTTCACCGCATGCCAGATTCTTAATAGATAAAAAGATAAATTCTTGGTGCATCTTTCCAATTCGTAGGTGCGAGACAATCTATATGGCCCCTTTTCACTTCTCATCACCAGAGAAAATGACTTACACACGCAGACACTCTCTCTATATATTCAAGCTTATACTTCATATTATCCAATTCATAGCCTTCCAGCTCAAACTTAACATTAACCACTTCATGGCGTCACTGTCACATATGTACACTGCATGGGGATATACGTATGTTAATGTGTGCCATCATCAGTCCTATCACTGGATGTGATCTAAGGGTCATGATACAGCTGTGAATCTGATCAGTTCACTCTACATATTTTGGTTGAAAGCCGGATAGATATTCATACATGTGAAGCCAATCCCTCTCTCTAGGTCAAGCCATAGGCGATGTTTTCCAATTTGAAGTCTCGCCTTGGTCACAGACACATGATCATAGATTCCATTAAGGTCGTTGACTCCAAGTCCTGAGCATGATGATACACTACATCCGGCAGCAAGACCTGTTACAGTTTTTTTGTGTATATCATGTAACTAGTGAGCCAGTCAAAATGACTTAACTCCCTTTATAGTCCACCAATAGAAGGTTAACCAATCAGAAGACGTAGAACATTCAATTCGTCGTGTATAAAGGCGGCCATTGTCAGGCGAAGGGAACCAGAAGGACGAACTCTGCTCTGCTACTTTTATCGAAATATCCACTGCTAACCTGAACAACGGTTTCCTATTGTTTTCGAAATATTCACTGCTAACCTCTGGATTCTATACTCGAAGGCGACCGTCAAGATGAATAACAAGACCTCTGATCGGGAGATTGGAGGTTTTGAGGAACGTGGAACAACCTGTTAATTGCTGTTGTTTTCAGGTCTACCCTGAACGGGGTGGTAGCAACTGTTAGGGTCTCAGCTATGGGCAAATAGTGAACCTCCTAAATAAAAACAAAAGGCTCACTATGAAAATATAAAAATATATTTTATAGCAGAATGACCAACAATAAATTTTACCTGTACTTGAAAGCATGCAATTGCGTTCAAAATATTTAGATTTCAGTATTAAATAACATATAGAAATTGGTTGATTTTGTTTAACATCATATCAATCAAATCGTTTACTCTATTCTAGGAAGCCTTCTGCTAAGCAATATCGTGGTATTATCACACTGGTTGCATTTACAGCCATGAAGTCCATTGTGCTAGATGATCATTGGCCCTAAAAAGATCATCTGCTCTTTCACAGATCTTGTATTTATTCCTACCGGGTATCTTGTATCTTACCAGAAAAAGCCTGGTGAGTGGGGTCTGGTTTACTCGCTAATGGCCCGGTATAAACCAGCAGACAGTATTGGGTTATAAGGTACAAGTAGCACTCTCGCTGAGTGACCCGATAGAAAATGAGTATACATCTGAGCAGAAAAAGGACCAACCAAAATGTAAAGGTGGTTCCACGCTTCTCAAAACCTTTCGATCATTGGCCTTGCTGCCGGGTGTAGTTTATCGTCATACACAGGACAAAAATTTGGATGAGCCCGAAATGCGATTTGCAGGTCGGGAACACTAGAATCAAGCAGACGCGGAAGTTTAAATATCTGGGAAGCGTTTTGACAGAGGATGGTAAATGCGACACTGAGATCTGCAGATGTATTGGGATGGCCAAGGATGCATTCCAAAAGCTGGGTAGAGTATTGAGAGACAGGAGGATATCTTTGGTAACGAGGAAAAGAATACTGAACTGTTTTGTGACATCTGTCCTTTACGGTAGAGAATGTTGGACGATTTCCTCAAAGATGAAGAAGAGACTCGAGGCGACGGAAATGTGGTTCTACAGAAGGTTGCTCAGGATACATGGACCGGGTGTGTGAGCAACGATTAGGTCTTAGAGAGGTTGCAAAGAAGGAGGTGTCTTACACTTAACATCAGGAAGAGGCAGCTGAAGTTTCTGGGACACACAAGGAAGAAGGAGGGCCTAGAGAGTCTGATATTCACGGGTTGAATAGAGGGAAAGAGCGTTTTGGTAAAACAACGCATAATATACCCAGAGGACTTAAGCAAGTGAATGACAGAATGTGATCTGGGAGAAGTAGCAAAGGAATGGAACGTTGAGAGCTGCAAGGGATAGAGGGAGGCGGAGAGCCATGATCGCCTACATCCTCAAAGGACACGGCACATCGAATATTTTGAGTATCAAACATGATTTGGTGACTGACACCCACAGACATGAAACATTATTTACAATCAATATAAACGACTGTTTCTGAATGAATGGTATAGTATAATAATGGTATAATTTAAATGAATGGTATGGTTAATTTTATGAAACGTCATCCCGCAAATACTGAAGTTATTCTCCAGATCTTTCTGAGATTGACTGACTAGTTATATTTACCTTCGTTACTTAAATGTCAAGGTCATAAATGAAAGAACAGGGACAACCTACATAGTACTCAGTACAAATTAATGTAAATTTCGTACTGAATAAATATATTAAGATCTTAATTACATTTTTCTGAAAGATCAAGACAACACTTGACTGCAGCGGTAGGCAGCTTTATATCATCATTTCAAAATATGCTTTTAATTTAATACAATGAAACAAATTCGGTTAATTTACCTTACCAACTAAAATCCCTTCGCCTTTTGTCATTAATAAGAGCGCAGTGATATTTTTACAAGTCCTTAATTTAAAACGAAGGTTCTCACTAAAGGCTAACTGATAGTTTTCCAAGCCAATACTAATACAATAATATAATTAACATTGGAAAATTCTCAGTCCCATCAAGAAAACTGTTATGGGAACTGACCATAATAACATAATGGATTATTCCATACGTAATAAATACTGCGCCTCAAGAGGAAGCAGGGAGTTCAGTCCAAAATCAGGCGACCGGCTGACAGGCTGATCGGTTGAACTCTCTGCCTTCGGGCGGGGAGGAAACCGAACGAGGCTACGCCGAAGGGCGGAGTCTCTTTCGGGGAGGTTAACCGACCCTATACCCGTTTATACGGGTTCAAAGGGCATATTTTTGGCCGAGCCCACGGGCTCTTAGATCCCACGGGCTCGGAGATCTCACGTTAAACCGGCCTTGTGCCACATGATGCCCTCGTCGGGGAAGGGGGCGGTGACTAAATATCGTCCAGCCTGAAGTCGGGCGACCGGCTGATCGGTTGAACTCTCTGCCTTCGGTCGGGGAGGAACTCGAACTAGGCTATGCCGAAGGGCGGAGTCTCTTTCGGGGAGGTAAACCGACCCTGAACGCGTTTATACAGGTTCAAAGGGCATATTTTTGGCTGAGTCCACGGGTTCAGAGATCCCACGTTAAACCGGCCTTGTGACACGTGATCCCCTCGTGGGGGGTGGGGGGTGACTAAATACTGTTCCGTCTGAAGTCTAGAGTTCCGTCTGAAGTCTGAGTTCAGTCTGAAGTCTGGAGTGAAGTCCGTCAGGAGTCAGTCAGTCGAGTCAGAGGCAGTCCGAAACAGATTCGCGTTCAGATAATTACTATTAAACTTGATTGTTCGTACTAACATTTTCCACCTCTCTGTATATATTCCTGTTTTAATATATCTGTGTTATTTCATATCCGTATTCGAGTTCTTCTTTATTGGTTCTACCTTGGACTATCACCGTGGTACAAGGAACCGGACCATAATAAAAACGTTACAGGGAAATTAGAGTTTTAGATATACGAGACTAGATATTAAAAAGTATAAGTTTCGCTATCGTTTGAAATGAGACACCTTCATCAAAGTGTTTGTGAGGCAGCTATACTGTTTTCGAAGTATTTAGACATTTTGGACATATATATGTAAGTCCGGTAGAAAATCCTCTGTGACACAGCCTTAGCATATTAGGCGTTGCTGTTTTGGTTTTTGTGCGAATAGATTTTGACGGTGTGGAATTGAAACCAGTTCTTCCCCAAGGCCTGTTGCCAGCAAAGACCGTCCTGCTATTAGACCCTAGCTGAGGGGACGGAGAAAAGATGACTTCATAAGTTTCCAAATAAATTTAAACGAACCCAATAATCTCAGCTGAAATTTGAACTCGTCGCTCCAGTCCCACTTCCCACGTCAATAACCATCCGGGGACTTTGACAACAGATAAAGAGGAAATATACTTTGATGAAATAAATTCTCAGAGTACTTGAACCAGACCTGAATCTGAAGGTAATTCTATCAAACAACTAGGCTTTCATAGTACAACGGCCGAACAATATCAGAACATCTTGGGTAAGATGATAAACTACATCCAGCAACAAGGCCGTTGATCGGGGTACTGGAAGTGTTAAGGAGCGTAGAGCCACCTCTAAGCTTCGGTCGTTCCCAGGTCCGCCCTGACCCGGTGTGGTCGCAGTTGCTAGGGTTCCAGTTAGGCCCAAATTGTGAACACCCACACAAAAATTAACAGTACCTTTTTTTTTTTAATAAAATGACCAACAATACAGTTTTATAGCAAAATGGTAGTCAATGCAGTACTAAAAAAAAATATAAAAATACATTTTTATAGAAAAAATTACCAACAATCGATTTTATGATCGACAAACTATATATCTAAAAAGCATAATTTTATTCTTCCAGGGTAAATATATGTACAAAACATCTGTAGTTGAAGGCATACAAATACATTCAAAATATTTAGATTTCGACATTTAATAGCCCATAGAAGTTAATATGCCGCTAAACAAAATCAACCAACCAATGTCAGAAAAACAATAAAGTGAAGAAAAAATAACTTGGACGTTAAACCGGACGGAAGATATGACGTCGTTGTCCTAAAAAATCAAGAGACGATCAAGAGAAAGGATATTGATATATTTGAGGCAATAAAGAATAAAAAAAATAAATCAACAATCGGTCGTTTGACTCTCGTAAAAACAAAATGCACCTGGAAGTAATAACATAGAAAAATAAAGAAATCAGGAATTAGAGAAATTATTTTTTATAATATGTTTAACTGACGGATTATAATTAATTAGAATGTGATCGTATATTATCCTTCTGTTTGTTTGGTCTGACAAACACATGTCTGATAATGTTTAGCTAACGGAATTAACGAGAATGTGGAAATATACATTCTCTGATTTTGATCTGGGATAGAAAGAAATGTATTTCTTATGGTCAACTCGTTACGATTAATGTTAATATTATTCGTTGGTTTGTTTGGGTTGGGATACCAAGAAATTTATGTCTGGCAACATTTTGATTAATAGATTGTGATCAATAAGGATGTGATTGTATATCGATTGATGACTTGATTGTAATTTGACATAAACAGATATTTGATTTCTGACAAAGATTAGCTAACGGATTGATTAATGAGAAACTGATCGGAAATTCTGACGTTATTGTTTTTTTACACCAATTCACCCTAAGCAATACTGTTGGGGACGTGCAGAATTTATTAATTATGCCTGAAAGAATCAGAAGGAATTTTTGTAGGTTGCGTGACTTTCTGCATCCACAACAAATAAATAAACGAAATTTAAAATACGATTAAGAACAAGACATATTAAATTAGAAACTAATATAACATTTATATACAATTCAAAAAAATATACAAGCAGGATAATTGGTACATGTTATGCTGGCAAAATGTGTATGATGTTTTAGATTTCAGAATGTCTCTCTTTGTAATTGTTCGTTCATTTACAGTCTTTTTAAGTTTGTATTGATATTAATAATTGTCGATATTAAGTGTCTTTTTAGAAGGAGTTTTTAAAGAGTGATCTACCTTTGACTGTAATGTTTTTTTAAGGTCGTTCGCACATTGATGTTTACTTAATAGGTAGCGAATATAATTCATTTTAGATAAGCAATGTTTGAGAATCGATATCCACAGAGTTGATTGAGTTTTTTGATCGTGAGTGAGTCAGCGATGATGTATCTTTTCGCGGTAAAATCATGCTTTCGAGTGACGTGGAGTATGTTGGTAATTTCTCTGTGGGCATTTGTTACTGACTGCCTGGGGAGGTCAGCGTTTATTTTTATAAGTCCTGAAAGTCCGAAGTTGGCTCACTTGAGTTTTGGCGCAATTTCGTTTTGCACGTGAACTTTCAGTGATGAACCAATGAGATTGGTTGATTCGCCTAGTACAGTTTTAATTGGTTGGAGTTTTCCGTACGTAGGCGTAAGATATAGACTGTTCTGTTGCTAGGGTTGATAGGTAAGAAAAAAGGACGAGTCTACAATACAATAATGTCACTAAGACACAAGGGCGTCTATTGAGAGTGAAAGAAAACAAAGACTTTAGAAGGAACTTGGAACGCAGTCTTAAACAGGAAACAAACAAAAAAATCCCCTCTGTTCCTGTTCAAAAGACTGGTGAGAAGTGTGAACTGGGTGATAGGCGAACCTATCTCCCTCTAATTTTTGTTCTTGACAATACATCTGACCAGTTATGATTCATGAGTCGTTTTCTCCCATGGCGTTTCAAGACACTCCACAATTTCCTGTCTATTAATAAAATTTGCCTTTTCGTTATCTCCCCATTTCCTCTGTTCTACATAGTATGTACACAAGCTAGTTAGGCAGGGCCTATGCGCTTTTTTTCTTTGTCCATCTTGCTTTCAATCTATCCTGTAATTAACAACTTCTCCAAGACCCCACTTCCCTCATTGTGTATCCCGGAAATTTCAAACATTCTGATGTACTTTTTATTATTATTTTCTCTAAAACTTCGTCGTTGTTCACATGTTCCGACCATGGTATTCTCGGCGTACTTCGGTAGAACCACATTTCTGTTGCTCCAAGTCTCTTTATCTGTGACCACTTACTGTCAAATAGGTAGAGTGGCATTATGTAACAGTTCAGTACTCTTTTCTTTGATTCTAACGAAGTTTTCCTGTTTCTTAATATTTTGCTTAGCTTTTAAAAGTCATCGTTCGTTATCCCAACAAGAATATATACTATTCGTTTATTTAATCTGGTATACAATGAGATTCTTTTTTGTCAATATGTTTTGTTAATTGGGTATGATTCATAACTACGTGAATGTGTATTTCATTATTTCTTTGATCGGGGATACACAAATTAATTTCTGAGAATGTTTGCTTAAGAAATTATTTATTAACGAAAAGGTGATCGTTTATTATTTGATCACATTTTTTGTGATCATACTTAACCTGTTCGATTTCATGCTCAAACTTCAGCTCACGAATGATAACCATTTTCTCCACTATCTGTCTATCTCTCTTAGATGAGGTATTATGATTACTTACATTACTTACATTATTCTTTCCTGAAGAATTTCGGAGCGTACAACGGCCGAAACGTTGTGTATATGACAGTGAAGATGAGGATAACAGTTCAAATAATGTAAGTAATCATTTTCTCCACGTTCCTAATTCATTTAAGAAAATGTTGGCTTATTGAGGCTATGCTGTTTTGGTTCTTAAAGTCTGACTAAATGACCAATCATCGCAACTTTCTAATTGCAATATAATTGGTTGGGCCCAAAACCTTTCAACTTTCCTTCTTACTATAGATAAATCTAATACTCAACCTGGGAGCCTTTCCACCTGACAAGTCCAGGATGAATAACGATTAATCTATCGTTTTTCCCAGCCATTTTATCCTCCCGTTTTACACTTGTGTATAATTCAGAAGTACATTAGAACAATAGACAGTTCTAGACCTAGATGTCACCTTTACTTATTACTAAATGTTCACCCAATAAAAGGCCCAGGAGCCACTCAAGGTAGAGGGTTACTGAATTAGGTTATTGTATGGACTTAAGCCGAGGGAGTAAGTACAGATTATAAGGATATTTCAAATAAATGATGGTTGACCCGAGACTTGAAGAGGATAAGCCTGTAGAGTCTGTGAAACTAAGTGAAAACTCTTGTTAGCAGTGAAATATAAAGGAAGTGATGACGATTCGACCCTGTGTATGTGGTATCGCGTCTTTCTAGTTGTCAAGGACTGAACTGTTCCTAGTAAGGAATGTAGCTCGTCTAAACGTGTGCCATGGAAATAACGATAAGCTTGTGTCGTTCCATCTGTGGGAAAGAGGCTGTTTGAAAAGGTTTGAAAATACTTAATCACCCACAAGGCCGCGTAAACACTTTTTAATTCTATTCAAAAGAAGTTTAGACAGCTCTAGGCCAGATGTGGCATCAATACACCATTTCCGATCTAACCTGACTCTTGCAAAGATGAAACGTGATAGAAGGATTCTATCAAGGCTGAAAAGTGAGGATTGTGAAGCCCCAGTCCATATAGGGCAGCAATATTCCATTTTTGATCTGACTCTTCTAAAGATGAAACGTGACAGAAGGATTCTATTAAGGCTGAAAAGGGAGGATTGGGCAACCCCAGTACATATAAGGCAGCAATATTCCATTTTTGATCTGATCTGACTCTTGTAAAGATGAAACGTGACAGAAGGATTCTATTAAGGCTGAAAAGGGAGGATTGGGCAGTGCCAACGATAGAGAATGACAGGAATCAGTCAGTTTCTGGAGCAACACAAGAGACCGATCATTTCCCCAATTTTCCAGCAATGGATTGTATATATGAGTCCTATATGTATATGATCTGAGTTGAAATTTAATTCAAATAGACGTAATAGGTTAGGAACCTCAATTCAATGTCCCAGTCGCGTCGCACTCGCGAGGAACCCTCATCAGTTGTATTCATTCAGCAGATAAGGTTTTCATTTACAGGTATTTATCAATTACTGCATAAGATATCATGCAGGTTGTGTCAGTATTTTCCATTTCGTGATCGTACATGCCTGAAGATAGCATGAACTCGTCCTGATAGCCGTTTCCCTCTTAAGCGCCAAGTAAATAGGAGAATTGAACCCGGGGGCTAATTAAGTTATGTATTATCAATAAGACGGGGTAAATCTGAGAATGCAAACTATAAACCCAGGAGTATTGCTGGCATGAAAAAAAACAAAAAACAAAACAAACAAATACCCCCCATCACCCCGAAAAAAAAAAAAATAAAAACACAAAACAAACAATCAAAAAAAATATCCTCAAAATGCTATGGAGTTTGAGGATAGACCATTTACTACCTTCAGCACAGCCTATGTATGTCATATTATCGCAGTTTAAATACACGACACTATTCTTTCAGTTGGGATACTCTCTCTATTTTCATGTATTTAGAAAGCGTTTCTGTGAAACCTTTCGTAATCTGAAATTGGCGTCAAGCGAAAAAGAAATTATCATTTATTGATGTGGGATATTTTTGAGTGTTCCAAAAACAATCAACGCAGCCAGATATAGAAGTCTATTATGTTTTCAAAATACTTTCCCGTATAAATTTTCGTTTCACGCCATTTCGGATTTCGGATTCCGGGGTGGTGGGAAATCTTAAAAGCGAAGTGACGTTAAGAGTACTTTTGACAAGCGGGAGATACTTATATATTATACGAACGACTGGAGCTTATAAACCTTTCCGTACTTTTAAATAACGGCGAAGTTTCTTGACTTAGAATCAGTTGAGGAATGAAAATCTGACAGTTCGTCTCAAATTTCACGCTAAACGTGTTTTATTTCCCTTTTATTTTAACCTCCCCCACCCCCCCAAAAAAAACCGTTAACTCAAATATGAAACCACCTCACTTTCTTCTGTGGATCTCAAACATCAATTCTATCTGGTTTAAGGATAAGAAGACCAATAGACATTAAAAAGACGATAGATAAAGATGTGCGCCCACTATTAAATCAGAAACATTCTCAAACTAAAAAGAAACTAAACAAACATTCTCAAACTAAAAAGAAATTAAACATTATTTATTTTTCAACATAGTCTCCTTCCTTGTTAATGCACTTAACTCAATGGTGGGTAGCGATCAAACATTATAAAATGAAAATTTCGAATAAAAAAAATTAGCTAATAACTGTGCATTAAGATATAGTTATTGCTCCCCTTCCTCGAGTATAGTAGATATGTCCGTAAGTCTCTGAAAAATAAAACAATGATGCCTTAGTCCCCTTCAAGTGTCTTCCCTTGGAACCTCACAAACTTATCCTGGCGTTTCTCCCAATTTTCAAAACAATTTGCTATCACCTGCCACGTAACATTATCGTTAATCTTGTCTTCAGTCAGAAAATTTCCCCTGACTATTCTATGGTGAATTATATTTAGGGAAATTTAAAAGTCGCAAGGGGACTTGGCAGATTCGAGAGATGCGATGACATGAAAACGCATATTGACCTCATGGTTGTGACGGTTCCGCAGGAGAGAAGCCCGGTCAATGTTTTCTTATTGCCGGCTGAGAAATTCCTATTTACGCATACGCAGTAAGGTCTCTTATTGGTTGATAAATTGCACCAAGGCTGCACAACCGGTTCTCTAGTTATTTAATTATAGTTGAATACTTTCCGGCAAAAAAAACAAAACAAAAACGACAAAAAAAAAAACCAACTTTGTTAGCCACTGAATATGGTTCATTTCATCTGATATCTTCACTTATTGAGTAACACCGACTTTACGGGTCATTTGGCTTTTGTTTTCATCCTCAGATGGGGTTGGTGTGTCGTCTCGGTAGGGTTGATTCGAGTTTCCCAAAATCTTATGATGTTGCGTTTGATGGTGATGACTAATGGGTAGATAAAAGATACGTTGTGTACCGCAGATAAGTAATAAGCACTTCTCAACAGCGGCCGTGTTATTTCTTTGTGTCCAGGACAACGTCGGGAATCAATACTGGAATGAGAACTCCTTCAATATTTGGGCAAGTTTGTTGATAGCACTGAGAAAAGGTTTATTGAATCTTAAGTCTAGTAAAGACGATGTCTCTATTATCTACTGAAGGACTAAGCACTATCCCGCTGGATGGTGGCCTGAGAAATCTAGTAGTAATTGGTGAAGCAACGACTGGCCTTGGTGTCACTCGCTTAATACTCCGTGACTTTGTTCGCTTTGGCCACGGAAACGCGGACGTGTTCTTTTGTGAGGCCACAGCGGTTCACGAGGCAATCCGGAGCAAATATGTAAAATTTTGGGAAGGGGTGTCTAATTTTTCCACTTTCGATCGCCCTATCTTAGAAAATCTTTTCATAAACCACACGACTTCCATTGTAAGTAATTCGTTTACCCCATTTCTATAAGAATATAGACGTTTTGGGCGAATCGTATTAATGCAGACAGACCCCGAACTCTGGTTCTCATAAATCTTCTCATAAACCACGTGGTTTCCTGTATTTAAGAATTTTGGTTACTCTTTTTCTGTAAGAATACAAGCGTTTTAGATGAGTAGCATTAATATAAGCTAACTTCGAGTTTGGGGTCTCAGGACAAGTAAATTAGGACACCACGTCTTCTTGTCGGAGGAAAGTGCATAGGTCGGTGAAAATTTGGTTTTACTCAATTTTATGGAATCTTGACGAGTTATTTCTAGGTTCAATTCTATTTGGAACCGTTCTTAAATTGATATTATTGTTTAAAACAATTATTAATTCGTTTCTTTTTTAATCTTTTCCTCAGGCATACAATGTATTCTTCTGATAATTTTAATAATTACTTATTAGTTGTAGTAAGAGTGTAGTTCATGTAGGCAATACTTTCATTAAGTGTTCATACCACGAGAACAAATAGTTCTTTCATGAAAAATTCCCTTTTTATTGGTCATCAAAATCTTTTTCTAGTCCATACAATTCTGTTTAGTTTCTCAGGTTAGTTTCTACGTTCATTTTTTTTTTACTATATACATGCAAAGCATAGTTGTTTCTTTAGAAGTTTACGCCAAGTCTTTAATCTGATCTTCTTGACTGCTGGTAGTTATTCGACTCACATTTCTACAGGTGAAAGTTAAGCAACGCTGAGCCTGGTCAGTACCTAGACGCTTAAGAATATTGTTAATTGGAGATTCAAGTTGGGTTCATTATATTCACTTACGCGCAAATACTCTTGGAAAATGTATAAATCTAACTCTTCTCCCCGAGCTATGGATTAATTGGTAAGATTTGTATCACTAAATTATTATCCAAAAAGAAGTCATACAATTTAAATATTTTCTGGCTTTATTATAACCTGTAAAGGGTTGATAAGCCATATAAAACGAAACAATCGATCTTAATTTATGCACTAATTGTTGTAGGTTAATTTTATTCTACTGAGCCTAACATTTGGGGAATTTCGAAAGCCTCAACTTTAGGAAACTCTCTCATCAGCGGATCCCACAAACTGCACAGCGCAGCTGAAAAGTTGAAAAAGGCTGCACGTGATGACCCAGAACGGCGCATGTTCTTGACCCCTGCTTTATATAATTCCATTTTCTTCGCCGGGGGCTATTGCACATATTCCGTTTGATAAACTGACAGCTTGTAGTAGCATCTTCCCCAGTCATCACTTCTACCTGGCAATTTCCTTTCAATGCTTCCCTATCTCCTTTAAGCAACCCCAATATGAATAACTTCGTTATGCTACCTAGGCTTTATGAATTTA
The DNA here is from genome assembly GCA_963932145.1 of Acanthosepion lycidas. Classification (NCBI taxonomy): domain Eukaryota; kingdom Metazoa; phylum Mollusca; class Cephalopoda; order Sepiida; family Sepiidae; genus Acanthosepion; species Acanthosepion lycidas. Next base: position 86,806,750 of record OZ010585.1, on the reverse strand, counting down.
AGTGCAGTACTAGATTGACAAAAAGGTTTCTTCAATTCCTAGTTGAATTGGATAGATAATACCCAAAGTTCTACGAGGACAGTTTCTTTATTTTTTACCACTTCCCACTTGTGGAACTTTTGGCTCTATGCTTTTCAATTAACTTTGTTCTTCAAAAATTTAAATGCAGTTATCTGCTATATTCCTGATTACTTTTCTATTGTTCTTGCTCCTTAGTAATATTCCTGTTTTCTAATTCTTTCACACCAAGTAACCACTTGTGTCATAGTGGCTTTAGTGTTTTGTTTGTGGTAAATATGATTAAAAAAAGAACTCAGGACTACTTCTCGCATAAATTGGACTTTTATATAGATATGCTCCCAGCACATTTACTTGCTTCTTCAAGTGTTAATAGTATGAATCTCTTCCTCGCTACATTGAAAGTCATTATTTACATTATTCAGACTACTGTCCTCATTTTTTGTTGCCATATTTATCACAACGTTTAGGCCGTTGTACGCTCCGGCCTTCTTCAGGTGGTTGGAATGTCGAACTGAACCCTTTATTTCGCTCGCTGGGGTAGACTGTTCTAGTTCCACGTGCCATGTCTTATGGATGTCAGTTATCTCCTGTTAATTCAACTCTCCAAGTTTTCTACTCTGGCAATTGGAACTAGAACAGTCTACACCAGCGAGCGAAATAAAGGGCTCAGTTTGACACTCCAACCCCCTGAAGAAGGCCTGAACGTACAACGGCCGAAACGTTGTGATAAATATGGCAACAAACATGAGGACTATGTACGAATAATGTAAATAGTGTATATAATACCTCATTTAAGAAATATAGACAGATATTCATGTTCTAGACCTGTAACTAGCCACTACTCATTCCCATTTTTGCTTTTGTTGTCGTGGTGACACCATGAAGAATAATATCAGTCACAATCGAGGCATCCTGCAAATATAACAATCTTCCATCTGGATTGCTTTGCGCAGGCGCTTTTTGTTTACCCAGCTGCACAGGTAAAACGACCCCTCCTCTCCAATTTCATTTCACTGCCGTCCACCCAAGTAATCGTTAAATCGGCTGGCGTCACCCAATCTCTCGCTATATTCAGCTGTTTTAATTTCTGCCGAATTCATAATTGACATCGAGGAGACCGTGTCAATCATCGATTTCCTTCAAGGTCTTAGTCTCTTTACTTCATATACTTTCGCTTCCGTCATTCTCTCATACGTCCTCTCGCTTCTTTGTCGTTGTCAGGCGAAATACGCCCTTCATAATCCGTCCCTTTCTATTCTCACTCATACGGGACTTCTACCTATCTCTCTTCTATACGCGCGGTAATAAACTTGCCTCCTCCTTCCTTGCGAGTTCGTTCCTTCCACTCTCTCATATGTGTCACGTTTGTAACAAAAGAAATAAGAGAACGACAAAAATACCAACTAAATGTCATAAGAAACAAAATAATTTATTTTAATTTGAGTGATTATAGTTATAGTCAGTGGCTAAAAGGAAAATCAACAAAGGCTTACCGAAAAGAAGTTAGAAATACTTCAAAATAACTTCAGTTAAGAATTGCTGGGTTTTTGTAATTTACATGTTAGGTCAGCGAATGGGAGTAAACGGACTGCTCTGAAGTAGATTTGTGCAACAACTGACATCGCCAGCCAAGTCGCTTAATTTTGGCGCCAACCAACGAATGAATAAACGGATGAAAGACCTCCATTTGTAAGGTCATATCCGACCACATCAAAGAATTCTTCGAAGTCTTTTATCTAAATGACCCAGAACTCTTAACACTTGCTCAACAATATCTTCTATAACGACAAGTATAACGTCGTTGGTGAGAGTGACATGCACCTTTCTTTAAGGTTGAAATCGACGTCTGTGAGATGTTTTTATGGGCTGGTGGTGGTGTGACGAGACCGAGATGTTGAAACCAAACTGCCTGGCAAGGTGCGTTGGTGGGAGTTGACGTAGCTAATGGTAGTGGCGAAGAGGGAGGCCTGGAGTGGATAGTGAAGGTTGATCGAGCGGAATGTCTGTTGGATTCTGATTGAATGGATCAACGAAACTGGCTCGCAGTGATAACGACGAAGGAGGCCTACAGGGGTTAGTGAAGTTATGAATCTGACTTCGCTGATTGTGCGAGTGTGAAGAGTCCGGTGAAGTCACGAGTCTGACTTTGCCGATACAAGGGGTTGCGTTGGCGGGTTGATGGCGCAATGTTTCCGTTGGGTTCTGATCGAATGGATGATCAACGAAAACGAGGTCACGGCGGTGACGACGACAGCGCATCGGTGTCGACAGGTGGACTCTCGGCTTGCTGCTACGTGTGAAGAGTCTGGTGTAATAAGTGAAGCTTGGGCGAGGTCACGGCGTTGACGAGAGAGGTGATTATGGTGGGAACGACAGATGGCCTTTCTACCTGCTACGGTGTCGCTCGTTTACGAGGGGTTTTTTTTTCTAAGCAAATCTGGTGGCCCTACCCTCGGGTTATCTTTTTCTTTTTTTCGGCGGAAACGATCGTGACTGGCTATTGTATTTTATTGCAGAAATTTGTTTTGTGGACCTGATGTGATGCGTGGAGCCACTGCGTATAAAACATTTTTTTATTTTGTGTTTTGCTTTCATAGCATTCACATCCGGCCGACATGTCGAGTAAATTAGAAAGAGATCTAATTGCAGCGGCGTATCACAAAACACTTTCCAGATAGTAAAATTTTTGTACTTCTTTGATTTTTGATGTCTCCAATGAGTATTTTGTTTCTTAGACAGTTTCTCTTGGTAACCACCATTCATATTGTCATCCTAAAATTATTCTTATTTTTCTTTGCTACATTCTTTCTGGTTTCTGGTTTTCTTCTGTAACTCTCATCAGTGCGATGTCATCTGCATATTTTATGGTGTTAAGATTATACCCATAATGATAATCTATGTCTCTTCAGTACGTAGGCGATCATGGCTCTCCATATCTTCCTATCCTTTGTAGTTTTCAGCAAGGTTTGCGTTTTCACCATCCAACCCACTCACTGCTCCGCCATGCATTTACACATAGGCTCAGATGAGCTCCATTCTTTAGTTTCCCGAGTTCATACCTTTATATCTAGGAAACGCTATACCACTTCCACGAAGTTGAATCATTCTCATTTCTTACGTATCGCAAACCTAAGAAGAAAATTCCACTTGGAGAACTTTTTCCAACAACTACCCTGAGAGTGTTTCTCGAAATACTTTCATATTCGTTACACTCAATTACGCGCATCCCTGGGAAAGTTAGGAGCCCCCTTTTTCTTTTACACCCAGCTATGGGTTAAATAGGACTTTTCAAAATATGCTTATCTCTAAAAAAAGTTTTAATGCAATATTCATCCGCAGAAAGTTTTCTTACAGTCTAAAATATGGCTGGGATTTAGATAAACTCCAAAATGTTTGTAAGTTATAAAAAGCAAATCAGTTCTGAACACTTCAATCTTAAAACTGGTTAAGTCAAGGGTTAATCATTCTTTTCCCCATATTGTTATCTTCATTTCTTGCAAATTCTTTTCAATTCCAATTGTATCTCAATCAGAATTACCATTTTGACTGTAATCTGTTCTCTTGAGTGGTTTTCGAGCTTTGTATTTGGTGAAATTTAATATAAAAAGACCCGACTTCTTATTCAACGTTCTACCGTTTCTCTCTCTTTTACTTTCATTTGAGTTTCACATTCTATAAAGGGCGAAGGAAGGACTTAAATCCTAAAATGAAATTCAAAGGAATTGTATTGACTCTAGATTTGTTTATTTGAAGAATTGGCCGGCACGAAAACCACACAAGTGTTAACGTCTTTCCTTGCGAAATGTCAAGCGCTAAAATCCGTGAACCATTACAGATTTGGGTCTGAATTGGGGGTAAATATCGCGGAAAAGAAATCAATGAAAGTTCACTAAAAATGTACCTAATGATGGCAGTGGGGTCGAGAACGACCAAAATTGATTGCATATCTTAGTTTATGTCTGCAAAGCACAAAAGAGATTTTATATGTAGCATTTGCGCCAGGTCTCAAGGTGACATCTTAAAAAGGGTAACTTTCTCTAGTTTCATCTTTTCAGCTTTTACAACTTTCTCTTACTCTGGAATGTAGTATATCCGATTTTACTTCTCTGTGTAAAACTTAGACAAAAATACCACTTCTTTGCTTTAGAATTGTTCAAATATTATGTGATTATATTTTCAAAGATAAGCCATAAATAAAGTTTTTTTCCTTCCGAGAGAGAAAGCGTACAAAACCAAAGTCGAGAGCACAAGACAGTATCTGTTACTGATAAATGTAGGGTAAAGCTGGGCACGCTGATGCAATTTTTTTTTTAATTGACGCTAAACAATCACCCCGCTGTTTGAGCTGAATCTTGGCAAATGCATACTCCATCCAGTATGTTTGCCATTTGTTGAATGTACTTTGAAATGCATAGAATCTACTCATTCGCATCCTTGCACCACTGACAAAGAAAACAAAGTCTCTCACATCAAAGTCAGTACATTCCAATTGAGAATTGCACCAATGAGGTTTCTTCTTGGGTCAAAGCCGACATTGATGCTTTCTTTCCCTCTTGGAAATACAAAGGTGAAACCGCAATCCTCTCTATTGTTCACACCAACATGCTCGGATGCTAAAGCCCACAGGAACCTTTATTTTCGCCTATACCAGCGTGACAGCTCTAGTCACAACAGACGCCTATTCGTTGCTGCTCGTAATAAATGTAAAGTTCGTTTGCAAAGAGAATGAAGCACTGCATTGCATCTAACAACTTTGGCTCTCGCAATTAATAGCGGCTCTATAATAGTGTATTAAATAAGTGTAAGGTCTTTATTCCTCCCTTCTCAATCAATTTAAGGCGTTAACATCCTATGCTGTAAGTCACCATCTTTTGTCCCCGTTATTAAAAGTTCTGGGGAACAGTCCGACTCTTCCAACTATCGATCTAATTAGCTTTCTACCCTTTTTTGAAACTCCTAGAGGCCCTAATCAATGCCGATTTGGTTCATTATCTCATCACAGGGCCTTTTTTTTCAGACAAGTAATGTCTTTCGTTTCTCCAGATCAACTGCTGATGCACTGACGATAATTTTGGATAGAGTCTATCAAGTTCTAGATAAGAATGGTGAAAAGCCCGGTCTGTGTAGCTTGGGCCATCACAAAAGCTTTCGACAGGATTTGGTATACAAGCTGAAAAGTTACGGTATTTCCGGACAAATTTTTGAACTGATTCAATCTTTCCTATCAAATCGTGAAATGAATGTAATCCTGAACGACTACTCTTCCAGTTACTTTCGTACTAATGCAGGTGTCCTCTAGAACTCCATCCTCGGTACTATTTTGTCTTTAATTTTCATTGTGACGACACAACCATTTACACCTGTCTCTATAGTAAATTTGATTTGTTTGATAAGGTCAAATAATGGCATCTGACTTCCAAAACGAATCTTCAGTTTGTTGTTAACTGGGGCAAAGGATGGCTTGTTAACTTTAACGCCTCCAAAACTAAACTGATCTCTATTTGTCATCTATCAGTATGGCTGATGCTGCCACCCAGGAAAGTGACTCGTTGAGCCTTCTCGGGTTAACGGTCTCAGTTGAAATGAGGTGGATAGACTATATTGAATCCATTGATAGGTCAGCTGCTAAGAAAGTTGGTTCACTGTGTCGTGCTAGACAGTTTTTTTCTCCAGAATCTACCTTGCATATCTATAAGTCTACCATTCGTACATGTTTAGAATATTGCTACCCCATTTGATCCGTTACTCCTGCTATTTACATAGATCTCATTGATAAAATTAAAAAAAAAAGGATCAGGAATATTATTGGCTCCTGTTCTGGCATCTCGGCTCCAGTCTCTTTCATATTGCCGTAAGGTTGCCTCCCTTTGCCTTTTCTCCAAATGTCCTCATGGTAATTGTTCAGATGAGCTTTTCGTTGTGGTGCCCAGATTTTTAAAAATTTAAGCGCAGTATTAGACTGGCAACGAGGTTTCATCAATTTACCGTTGAGTTGGATAGATTTAATCATAAGTTCTATCCCAACAGTTTCTTTTCTCGCACTTCTCGCTTGTGGAACTTCCGGTTCCATGCTTTCCAGCTGACTTTAATTTGCAAAAATTTAAATGCAATGTCAATCGCTAGCTACTGTTCTCCTGGTTACTCTTATGTTCTTGCTCCTTAGCAATGTTTCTGTTTCTAACTCTTCTACATTCTTGTATCTTTGTGGCTTTGCTGCCTTGCTCGGGGCGAAATCGATTGAAACAAAGATTCCTCATAAGCCCCGTTTACACAACGCGAACACTGGATCTACTCCTCCTGTCTCTGAAATTTCCATACGCACCACAACAAAAATGCAGTACCATTCACAAAGGGTACAAGCACTAGTTTTAATTCCTCTGCTCCTTTTCCTCCTTTGCTGACAAGTGCTTTCGTCTCCTCCCCACCTTTTCAATTCTTTTATCTCTCCACGCACCCAAGATTTTCTTGTCACTCTTCGTTTTCATGCTTGACAGAAGATTGTTGAATTGTGTGTCAGTAAGAATTTCGCCTTTCCTCTTTCTTGCATGAACCTAAGTAAATTCTCAAAAGCTTGTGGATTGATGTATATTGTTCGCAGAATTTTGGCAAGTGGATTTAGTTGAAGTAAAATGATAGCAGTTCATCATATATTACAAGGGCATAAACACATTTACAAATGAATTTGACTCGGATAAAAATTAGGACAAAAAATATTTTTTTACTTGCTGCGCTAAAATCACTGATTTTTCACAAAGTTGGTTCAGACATCTTGGATTCGAAGAATTTCGACTTGTAAACAGGAATGGAACAGGAAATCTTAAATGCGCATGCGCTGGTGTCACTTGCAAACTAGAGGCTTCCGTTTCTAAAATATGCGTACTGCGTCAGTTTACTCCGCCTTATCCTACATAGCAAAGTACAAAAACAAGATGGATATTAAGGTTAAATATGTATTTTTCTTGTATTTTTCAAAACTTTAATTCCATCTCAAATTCTTTAATTATAGTGCGTGTATTTTAAATTTAAAATATACATATGAGAACCTTGCTATATGTCCTAACATTTGCATTAATTCCTGATAATTGACAATACCTTTCATCTTGATTTTCCCTGCGTGACGAATAGATTCTGTGGCGAAATTTATTAAAACAAAGTACGAATAAAATTTAAGGTGTTTGTGGTTGAGTAGCGTTAAAGTATGTGGTATGTGATAAGATCCACGTTTTCCACTGTCCAGTGGCGATAATCTCTGACCCAGGATAGACGCAATAACTGATACCGTGTGTCAGCAATTGTTGTTCGACGATTGTAAAACCTTATTGAATGCACTCAATAAGAGGAGGGGGGTCAGATTCTTTCATGGTTTGTTTTCACGTGCCGCTGATGTATGTCCAGAATTTATATATATACCTTGCTGGCGCGTTTCGCCGAGGTCGTCATCCCTCTTACCAGCAATAAATTTTTGAAGAAAAAATTATTACCAGCAATACATTCTTGAAAGAAGATATTACTAGCTATATATTTTTGAAGAAAAAAAAATTACAAGCGATACATTTTTGAAGAAAAATATTACCAGAAATAGATTTTTGAAGGAAAAAAATTATACCAGCAATACATTTGAAAAAAAATATTCCAGCAATAAAAAAATTTGTCGCCATTAAATAAACAAAAAACAAACAATGGCAACAAAAACAACCAATGGCAACAAGTAAAATGGATAGCATATGTAACTATAAGGGAAAAGAATAATCAACATCTTGACATTCCACACTACCGTAAGCAAAGGTCTTGGGGCTGAAAATCTCATCAAAATGAGAAATAGCAATAACAGTGGACATGCCAAAAAACAAAAAAAAAAAAAAAAAAAAATCTGTTTTAACGCTTTACCTGTGGTAGAGAAAAATGACATAATGCACAGCTACCAGTTGAACGATGGGCAAACGCTAATTATCTTTATATCTACCGTGAAATATTACATACCAATTATTTGCGAATTTTGACTCAGGAGCTCAGGCAGAAGGAATAAAATTGTTTAGGAACGCAGGGCTCAAAGGGTTAAGAAAAAAACTTTTTGTAACTTTCAACCGATAGTAACGCTGACTGTTCGGTAAATGAATGTCGTATGTTTCCTTATAAGGAAACTGCTATTCCCTCTATTTATTAGATTTAAAGATATTAAAGCTTTACACTTGAAATGTCTGCACGTGTTTGTTATCTGTCTGTAAGAAGTTGGCGCCAAAGATGCGAAGCCGTTATGAGCTCGCAAAAGTTATAGAATGAAACCTTGTTTCCGAATTGATTTATCTGATCGAAGAAAAAGACTAACTTTACGGAAAAAAATAGGACAATGTTCAGACTAATTCTGCATTATGATTTTGGTTTGACAAATGGTGTCAGCGATTTGAAAGGCTGGCTAGCAGATTGCATGAGGAAATGAGACCAATACAAATAAGAACCTTAATTTATTTTATGGGATTGAAGCAGAAAATGATTATTAGACGTTTGCATTTGCAAAGAAAGAAAATGAGAAGGATTCTGATATGGTCTTAGCGAAATTCGATTCACCTTTTATTCCGAGGAATAATGTCGTCCATGAGGACGTGAAGTTCCAACTATAAACACAACACCCTAGAGAATCAGTATCGAGTTTTGCAAGGACATTATACGAAGTAGCGGACTCGCTATTCGGTCGTAAAAAGACAAGCTTGTTAACCATTACACCACGTCGAAGTGTCAAACAAGAAAGAACAAATAATTTGTAATAGTCTACTCAGAAAAAAGTTGTCGGAACAGTTTCTGCTAACTCCAGATTTGAAACTCGAAAAAGCTATTGAAATTGCGAGGAACATCAAAGCATAAAATAAAAGGAAGAAACACATGGAAGAAGCAAAGGAAATGATAGAAAGAAACTTATACGAAACACCGATAAAATTTGACGATAAGGTATATACCTAGGAAAAGGAAAACAGGTGCAGAATATGTAAGTGACAATATTTTTAGGGACCCAGTATACAGCAAAAGTGAGTGTTATGATAAGAGTACGGTGGCAGAACAAAGAAGAATCAACGAAAAATTAAAGAAATAAACAATTGTAATAACATAAAATACAAAAAATGATAAATCGGTGTAGATGTCTCCAGTTGGCAAAGAGAGATTAGTGAAGTTGTAAAAGACACTAGATGAGGCGTACGGAAGAAGATGGAGGAGGAGTTGTGATTTGCTGGGGCGATGATCTATGGCAAGCTGGTCGTGTCTGATGACTCTTGGAGATGGGAATGCGCTAACTCTGTGAACCAGAGTCAAGATACCGTCCAACTGGCGAAATAGCCCTTTGACGGGCTTTTATGTCCTTTCTTAGGTTCAAATCGGTTCCAATTTCCATTCTGTTTCTTTAGGCGGGAGTGGGTGCTATTGGGTGGAAATTCTGGATTGTATTTCTTATTTTTTTCTTTTGAGCGTGTGACTAAAAACAGAAGATATGTGCGGAGCATGCGCATTTGAGTTTTAGTTCAGCTTTGGGCATTCGGAGCGTTCACATCCGGCCAGTGGTGGAAATTAGTGTAGAAATGAACCAGAAGATCTGGTTTTAGGGAGAATGTAACTGGAGGATTAGCAGAATACGCCAACCCTTGGATCATTTTCTCGTAGGATATTTTCTAAGATCCTTTCGCAGAGAAATAAAATCATCGACCAGGTAGTTCGCGAATCTGCCCAGGCGCAAGCATTAGTGGTATAAGTTAGAACTTCTTTATGTACCGTATCACTTCAGGAAGTAGGCGATCATGGCTCTCCATAACTTCCTGTCTTTCGTAGCTGTTATCAGTGTTTGCTTTTTTTAAGCATCCTTCCCTCTCCCTAATCTAACATTCATTTACACAAGCGTGTTAAATAGGTTACTAGCTGTTTCCCTCTTACCTTCAACATGCCCGGTGAGTGTTAAATTCTCCAATCCCTCTTTCCTAATTATTTGTGGTAGAAATTTCTTCTGAGTATTGTGATTTTCTAAGCGTAGCTTAGACGTGGCGTAAAGCCGAAAGTATGACACCCAATACGGATCGGATTCGCTATTCAGTCGTGATATAACAAGACAAGCTTGTTAACCATTACACCACGTCGAAGTGCCCAAATAGTTTTCTAAGCGTAGTTTAGATGTGGCACAAGGCCGAAAGTGTGGGCACACAGTGAGGATCGAACTCATTACTCAGTCGTAAGTGATCTAAGAAGACAAGCTTGCTAACCATTACACCCCGTCGAAGTGTCCCTGTCTCTACCGAGTATAAGTGTCCTTTTTGTTACCATTTGTTTAAACTTTTTCATTACTCCCATGTTCCATTTATGGTATTCTCAGCATCCTTCTGTAGAATCACATCGCCATTAACCTCAAGTCTCCATCTGTGAAGAGATTGTTCAGCATTCATTATCATATTGGAAGATGGATATTTATATAACAATTCAGTGCCCTGTTCTTTGTTTCTGATGAAATGTTGCTAAATCTCCCCAAATGCCGATAAAAGTCAATTTGAAGTGATTTCATTTGCTTGTTTAGCGGCATATCAACTCATTATGGGTCATTTAATGCCGAAATTTAATTTACTTTGGACCTTTGAAGTAACAAAAATATGATATATTATTTTGCTTTCACAAGTGAATACATGGTAAATAATACCCAGCTTTCGTACATATACATGTTTGTGTGGACATAATTACTAGAGGCAGTAATATGTCTGTTTTATGTTGTAGTTTTGTTGAAGTTGCATTTTGGAATATTTTGAAAAGAGTTCCTTCATATTGGCTGCTTGATTTTGTTTAGCGGCATATCAACCTATATGGGTTATTTAATGCCGAAATCTAAATATTTTGAATGCAGCCGTAAGTCTTCAACTACAGACAAAATGTATTGGTAATTTTTCTGTAAATAGGTATTGCTAGTAATTTTTTATATAAAAATGTATTTTTGTACTTTCATGATAATTTTTCTGTTTGTTTCGGGGTTAACAATTTGCCTATAGAAGGGACCCTAACAGGTGCTACCACTCCGAATCAGGTTGGATCTAGGAACAAGGCAATTCAGAAGTGGCTCCACGCTTCTCAAAACCTGCAATCTTCCGATAAGATGCCTTGGTGCCAGATGTATTTTATCGTCATACCGAGGACTGAATTTCTATAGTCCTCCAGACGGCATATTATAGTGCAAAGATAAATTTTGTACCTCCACTATATATAAACGAAAAATGTACACATTTGATACGTTATTAACGACAGAGACTCTGGAAATTTACCAGTTCGACTTGAAATGCGTATAATGTGTATCATAGTTAAGGAAATCAAGGTAAAGTTATTGGATAAACTTATAAGGTGTCGCCATAAAAGAGAAACTTTGTGAAAATCTGCCCGAAAAAAGTTGTAACAACGAAGAGAAAATCATGTCCAACTTTACCAAAAGTAAAAATGGAATTTTTAGAACATGATAGTTCAATTGAAAAAGTTACCCGGTGAGGCCGTACCATTGAAGAAGTAAATATTGACGTACGGTCATATGCGTTGACTTGAAAATGCGCAACCTCACTGGTAAACGTGAATTTTACGTGCCAACCATCTTAGACGATAGAAGCACAGAATTGAACAGCTTTACAAGTTTCATGGTGGTGTTGTACAATAGGCACTGCCACAAGAAATCTTTCAAATTTTTATTTCTGATATTAATACAGCATTAAGCATTCCAAACCAAAAATATTCACTTTTATAAAATTAAATATTATAAAAGTTAATAGCATTGTACAGTTCGTGTTGTAAATTGATCCTAGAGCGTCCTAGGTAAGACAATAAAGTACATCCAACAACAAGTCCTCTGATCAGGAGGTTTTGAGGAGGGTGGAGCTATCTCTTAATTGCTGGTGTTCCTTAGTCCACCCTGACCCCGGGGTGGTAGCACCTGTTAGAGTCCGAACTATGGGTAAATAGATAACCCTCAAACTGGGGTTAAAACACTATGAAAGTGTAAAAATAGGTTTTAATACCAGAAATACTTTGTAAAAATTTATTACCGGCAATAAATTTTTGAAGAAAAATTATTACTAGCAATATATTTTTGTAAAAATAATTGAAGTTGATATACCGTAAAACAAACCAAAACAAACTAAACGATACATTTTTTGAAAAAAAAAAAAAAAGAAAAAAAATTACCAGCTATACATTTCTGAGAAAATATAACCAACGATAGATTTTTGAAGAAAAAAAAATTACCAGAAATAGATTTTTGAATGAAAAACAATTATTAGAAATACATTTATGAAGAAAATTATTACCAGCAATAAAAATTATCAGCATTAAATAGCCCAGTGAAGTTGATATGCCGTAAACCAAACCAAACCAAACCAAACCAAACCAAACCAAACCAAACCAAACCAAACCAAACCAAACCAAACCAAACCAAACCAATTTTCCGAGACGAAACAAAAATGCATACTACATGATATCTAAACAAATCTTTAAATAAAAATGAAATTGTAATCTTTTTTTTATGTATTAATATCAATTAGTCTTTCCTGATTACGATCTTTCAAAAAAAAAATTTATATTTTTAAATTTAAATAAAGCATGTGGTTTGGAATATTTTCTTTACGCCTGGGAAGTTTTTTTTTTTTTAACTGAGGACGGTAAGTGTGGCACTAAAATCCGAAAACGCATTGGCATAGCGAAAGATATCTTCGAAAAGCTAAGTATTAAGAAACAGAAAAATTCCGTTAGAAACAAAGAAAAACGTACAGAACTGTTACGTAATATCAGTCTTCCTATATGACAATCACCTGATAAGATAAAGAGACTTGAAGCAGTAGAAATGTAGTTCAACAGAAGTATGCCGAGAATACCATGGACTGCGCAATGACAAAGATTTAGAGGAAATGGAAACAAAAAGGTAACTTATACTTAACATCAGGAAGAGAGAATTGATATTTCTAGGAGGAAAGAAGGCTTGGGTGATTTGATACTCACAGGACATACTGAAGCCAAGAGGCACAAATGAAAACAACGCATCGCCGATCTAAATGGATGGTGGAACAAGAGAAATAACAAAAAAGACAACTTATTAAGAACTTTAAAGGACAGGAAATTGTGGATAGCTATGATCACCAACGTCCTGAACAACAACATAGATGGATCAATTTAAAGTGAACTTACATAGCAAACTGGAACCCCTATTAACTTTCGTGATATTTAATTAAAAAAATGTCTTCTTGGTTTGTGGTGGTTAATGTATTGTAATATGAAAAAAAATCTTTATTTCAAGTTTAAATGCATATACCAATTTTCCAAAGTTAAGTGTTTCTAGTAGTTTCCATTAGACGTCTGCGAAGAAAGTTGTTTATTCACAACCTTCTCAACATTTTTATTTCAAACACCTACCCTTGGTAATTTCGCCAAGACCCGAAATATTTCGGAACTAAAAGATATTTGGATAGAGTAGAAACTACTACAGACCCTGCTTTAGTGTCTGGGAAATCAAACTGAACACTATGAATGTCTAGCAAACGTCCTGAAAATTCTAAAGCAAAAGTCAGTGTAAAACAAAAGTGAACAGTGTGAATTGAGAAAGAATGGCAAAGAGAATTTCGGACACATTATATCAAGAAAAAGATTACAAATAAATAAAGAACGAATACAAGAGATAGAGGAATGGCCTGATCTGACCGATGGACATCAGTTCAGATGCTTGGAATGGCACACCAAATTTGTCAAATATCATTCATCCCATGACAGACTGCTAAAAATAAATAAAACAAAAAACCTTCTATATACAAAGAGTGAAAAATCTTTCTTAGAAATAAAATTACTATCAACTCGCACGTATATTTTCTCGTATTGCGACCATTTCCTAACTCTATAATCAGTGCCGATGCAGTCAGCTTTGGACTTGGAGATTAACACCCTATTAAGCGGCGAAATGCGAAAGAAAAGTAATGGTAATATTAACTGTTTCCTTATAAGGAAAAATTAGGCTTTCATTGACTGAGCAGCCAGTCTGACATTTAGTTGAAATTTCTAAAAATATATTAAAAGGATTTTTTTTAGGAAAATAACTTTTCAAGTCTTCATTCTTATTGCTTTTACCATTATTGATGGGGGTTTCCTTCCTAACCTTTTGTTTGAAGCAGTGTGGAATGTCAGTGTATTGATTATGTCGTTATTTTGTGTTGCTGCTGCTGGAAATCTTAGAAAGATGTCTTTTCTGTTATTTGGTGCATTTCTTTGAAGTAATTTTGGCCATTGATAAAGTGATTGTATACAGCAGGAATTTTTAGACATTTCTGAACGGTTTTGGTGCTATGCATAGCATTCAGATGAAAGTCTCATTCTGAAGAGGCTTTGTGAAAACATAGCTTCGGTTTTTAGGTTTTGTAGCAACTTGCAGTATTGGGAGAAACTATCCCTAGCGCAGATTATTCTATATTCACTTTCTTTATCTTCAATACTAAATTTATGACTGATCCCGATACAAGGTATTTGAAATGTTTAGTATTTATTAATTTCACTACGTGAATTTTCATGGTGGATTCAGGCTGTGCCATCATTGCTTTTATTTCCATTCCACATCATAGTTTTTGTATTAGAAAGATTTATCTTCTCAATAGCACTTCCATCATCGACTGAGATGAATTATGCCGACATTGGGAAGAAATATCTGGATAATGCTTGCCCTTGTGGGAAATTTGATAAGTACAGAACAGGACTTCAATTTTACTGTGTCTTGCAGACCCAAACCATTATTACCTTTTAATAAACTGTTGTAATGTCTTTGTTCAAAATGGGCTGAGAATTAGGAAAACCGGAGTTAGTCTCTTCCTTTGATACTCTCTCTATGTAGAGGAAACAAAGAAGTTTATTATTTATTTATGGCGGTCGAGTAAAGATTTAGAATTATACACATATATTTTATCCGAAAAGCATTGTATAACATTAGAGGGAAGTGAAAATGCTGAAAAATGGATTAAATGAACGATCGGTGGCTGAGAATTTATTTTCTCAAGATTGTATTGTGATTCTCTTCAGACTAAAACTATCCAGAACACAATGGTCATATGTATATAATATAATATAATATAATATAATATAATATAATATAATATATACAAATATAAAATATGAATAAATATATAAAAATATAAATATAATATATGTAACGGGCAAAGACATCAGTGTGATATCCAAGAATATCCCATGAAATTCAGGATATTCTCAGAAGATACGCTTTCTGCAATCAGCATCAATTTTCGAATTCAGACGAAATTTTGAAACAGACACTATGACTAGGGATCTTGATCCATTAACTCGGCAGGTTGAAAAACGTCTTTGTCAGACGAGGGTGTCCTAAATGAAGTAGGTATCAGGAGGTTTGGTGGCAGCTGACGTGAACTCCAGAATCAGCTGATGCAGAAATCAGTCCAAGACTCCGGGCTCCCAGATGCATCTATTTATATGCACTTTGACCCAAAACTAGCGTGGGGCTTAAGAGTTCATGGGATTCGGTGATTTCCCAATTTTCACATTAATCCAACATAGTTTTTTTTTTGTTCCTTATTTCTGCTTTCTTGATCAACTTTCCAAATTTATAGAATTATACATCCTCCTTGGGAGTAGTCACAGGGATTGCTCCTCCCTTAACTCAAACCTGCTTCAATTCACATTTCGCATCACTACGGTACTAATGTCTATCTCTTCCTCTTTCCTTCTCGGTATTCTAAATTTGCTCACCTCTCAGGGCTGGCATAACTTTCTTTTTGACAAATTTAATTTTTAAGTGCGTAGGTGAAAGGGCGTATCCTCATTCATTTAAATTCCTTGCCTCCCTTCAACTTTCTTACAATTACCTCTGTCCAGCGAGAACACAAACCAGAACACTGCTTTTCATTTTAACTTTCCGAGCGATAGATAAAATTATATCCCAATTTGTTTTCGTCAACGAAAATATATTTGTTTACCTAAATTCTCAACAAAGAAACACGATGTTCTCCATCCTTGGTCCGATCACCATCTTAGCGAACACCCAAACCAGATCACCTGCCTGTTACGACAGGATCGATTTTCATAATCCTAACCTTCGCAGCGGGTTCATTCCTTGTTTCCATTTCTCAATTCGTTTTCGCCAACGAAAATATTAATCCCGACTGTCCCTCTTCTCGTTAAAGTTATGTGTTTTTTTTACTCATTTCTCAAGAAAGTGATCAAACCATTTCCCCAAATCTGTTTTCGTCCACATACCAGACTCTCAATAGATAAGAAAAAGTAACTCTTGATGCATCGTTCTAATTTGTAGGAGTGAGACAATCCAGATGGCCCTTTTTTTTTTCACTTCCACATTAGCAGGGAAAATGTCTTCATTCTACCTGTCTTCCAGTTTATATTTCATTTTGGTCTTAACCCTCTTTCTGCTCAGAATTAAAATTTTACCACCTCACAGCCTCAGTGTCACCTTGGAATTCCTAAGGTTGGAATGAGTTAGCAAGACCAGTTTACCTGAGCAAGGCTTTAGTTTAACAAATATTCCTTGAGTAGGCTCATCACTAACTTAAGAATTCCAGTAAGGGAGGTAATTAATTTAATAAACAAAGAATTAAGAATTAAAGAAATAAGTATAGTCCGAGGTGATCTACTGATCAACGATATATATATATATATATATATATATATATATATATATATATATATATATATATATATATATATATATATATATATATATATATGTGTGTGTGTATGTGTGTGTGTGTCATCTACAGACAGACTGTTTCGCTGTATTTCAGCTCATAAATGTGGTTAGACATCCGATCTCTTCAAGCCGGGACTGAAACCCAACCGATTTGATATAAGGGTAAAAGTATTAGGTTGGTGCAAAAAATAATGACGTAATAATGTCGTATTTTGACATTAAAAATACGTCAAAAAACGACATTATTACGTCATTATTTTTTGCACCAACCTAATATTTTTCTAATATAATTGTATTACTAATCATTTAGTGGGCACGTGGCTGAGTGGTTAGAACGTTCGTATTCTGACCATAAAACCCGGGTTCGAATCTGACCATAGGAACGTGCCTGAAAACCATACCACCGGTTGACCCAAGCCTTGTGAGTTGAAGGAACCATTGGTAGCATCGATAGCTGTGTTAGCACGAAGTCATAAGTCATCGTGGCTGGGTGCTTGAGCCTGCTGGCCTTATTCAAATTGTTGATCACGCTAGAAAATATGCTATTTCCCAGTAACTGCTCAGGTGACCTCTGTGGGTGTTGAATAAAGCGTCTGCAATAGGGATTGGCTAGCAACCCTCTTGAACGGGTATCATCGAATACTAATCATTTATGCTTACCATGTCGTACAGAGTTAGAATCCATTTTTATACTGTATTTTTTAAATACTTTATTAGAAAGTTAGTTTTACACGAGAAAAGTATTCACGTTTTTGTCGTCAAATTTAGTTTGCCTCAAAAACACGAAATCGTTATAAACCCACACAAATTATAAAATGAAAGAATAATTTTGTTTTTTCAAATACATTTGAAAATGATGTACCCTGTGGTAAAAGATATTGTCATTTAATGCTGGTTGTTTATTCGTCAGAAAGATTGCTTCCAGTATTTTAAATTCTATTTACAATAAAATAAATTAATGATAATTTTGTTTGGAATGATGCTTGTTTGTGTAATTCTTTAAAACTAATTATATTTGCTCGTTGACGACATTGTTTAGGAACTCTTCAAAAAAGTGTTTTGTGTTGTTCTCTTATTCATTAAAAAAATATGTATAGATTATAAATTATCTCGGCTGACCACATTCCTCATAACAGCTATTTTATATTTGTCAGCAAATTCACTAAATATTATATATATATATATATATATATATATATATATATATATATATATATATAGGCAAGGTCGAATTTACTGCTTATAGACTACAATCTTCCATGAATCTCGTACATTCATAACTGCTCATGGCGTATCAAATGTAAACAAATGACGTCATACATTAAGAAATGGACAAAGTCCGACAATTTATTTATTAAAGACATTTTTATGTTTAACGTTCTTTTTATAGATACAAGTGTTTAAGTAAATGCTCTGTTTATAATAAACAGTATTAAATAATATTTACCGGCCTGAATGTCCGAGAAAGTTTATAAGCAGTAAATTCGACCTTGACTACCTAACGCTCCTTTGTGGCCGAGTCGGATAAGGCACGTCAGCGTAAATGACGGCTCCATATATATATATATATATATATATATATATATATATATATATATATATATATACAAGTATAGGATTGGTGTATACGGAATAAATTCCAATAACCAACAAATGCTATTCTTAAAAGAGTGCCCAATACAAAGTAGAGCAAATATAATTATTTATTCGAAAATTATAAAATATATTATAAAAGACTACAAAAATAGCCATTCTGTTTCAACACTTCTGGTGTCTTATCAAGTGATGGTGTTGAATGTAGAATAAAAGGTTTTAAAAGGTTCAAGTCAATCAAACATCCCTCGCTAGGGGAAACACTATTACATAAAATGGAATGACCAATCAAAATACAAGTATGAGAATTCAAAAAACTTGACAACGGACTTAGGTTATAATAATTATTTAACGCTTTAATGTTAGGGTTAGATTAAAACAGAATTCATTTTAACAAATGAATATTAAATTATACTATAAAATTAAACATTAAAATTACCAATTTTAAATTTAATCTACATTAAGTTTAAAATTATAAAATCATTTAAAGAAGAAACTGAGAAAAAAAAATGTTTTTCTATTTATTTTGTTTTTATTGAAATAAAGTTGCAATAAACGTTAAGATCAAATGTTGCTCTGAACTTCGTGACAGCATAGATACATTTGGAGTAAAGACATGGGCAGGGTAGGGTGAAATTTTGCAAAAGACAATACATACACAATCAGATATATATACTTAAGCTGACGTCCATATCGTCGCAAGTAACATCAACCGTCATTTGCTTATATAAATAATAATTTAGTATCGGAGAAATTAAGAAATTTCAGCGAACTCAGATTTCTAAACGGTTTCATAAAGGAAAGAAAACTTGATAGAAAACTTTATTTTCTATTGAGTTCGATCGATTTTTGAATTTTACAGCGACAGTCTAGAAATGCTGCATAACTTCATGAAAAACAAATTGATCAATCTGTTTAAATGTAACGCTCATAGGTTGGGAAGCAACTTGTGACCTTGTGTGTTTTCATATATATATATATATATATATATATATATATATATATATATATATATATATATATAATCTTGGATTAATACAAATATAAAATTTCTCACTTAGCTGATGTTATTTTTAGCATCCGAATCTAGAGTTTCGTAGACGGAATCTTCAGCAATTGCTCCGTCCGCTCATCAGAAGATACAAGCAATTGACTGTTTATTTTCTCATTTATCGTCACTTTTATATCTAGTTTAAAAAAAATTATGCACGTTTTCATTGATGTAGAGTTGATATTTTTCATTTTCTTTCATTGTGCCTGCCTGCATGAATGTGTGTGTGTAAACACGTGTAGAATGTCATGGTCATTTCTACTTTTCGTCTCTTTATGATCTTTTATTGGTTTTATACCTTCGAGTGTCCGAGACAAATGTAGCAATCGGACACATGTGCGCGTGCGCGCACACAAACATGCATACACACACATATATATATTTAAGCACTGCCCCAAATCAATATTATTTAACAATAAAAAATATTGACAAAAATGTGCCATAATAATAATAATGACTTTGATGTAAAAATGGGTGGCTATCATGGTGCAGAAATATGCGAACTGATAGGCATATACATAATCAAGAAATTAACAAATATTATTAACAAAGAGGGTATAGATCTATATAGGGACGACAGTCTATCAAATCTAAGCAATTGCAATGGCAGAATTACAGAAAAAATAAGTAATAATAAAAACCTTCAAAACTCTATGATTTACAACTGATATAAAATCCAACTAAAACGTTGTAAATTTCGTAGATATAACATTCAACCTAAACAACGGAATATTGAAATGATGCACGAAACCAAAAATAACCCACTATGCTTTAACAAAAATCCCCCCTTAACATATTCACACAAATACCCATATATATAAATATAATTTCAACAAATTTTAGTAGTTTAAAAATATTCAATGAAAAAAAATAACATATGAATCAACCCTAAGAAACAGCGGATATTGAAACAAACTAGAGTACAAATATGAAAACATTTAAAAAAACAACAGAAAAAGAAACATAATTTGCTCCCCCCCGCTACAAAAATACAATAAAAACAAAAATAAAGCAAATATTCTTCAAAATAATTGACAAACAATTCTCTAAAAACATCAAATTGTCAAAAATCTATTTATACAGTGGATGTCTGTGTATCTGTTTATCTGTCTATGTGATATCTTTTCATTCGAATTCCATCTAACCGATTTTGACCAAACAAGGCAAATACATTGTCCAATGTAAGAGATAGATTCTTAGCGTAAAAAATCGATAAATTTTTAAAAAATTCAATAATCGATAAAGCTGATCAAAACTCAATAAATTCAACATTCTTCCTTCGATTTTGTTCAAACTCGATATATAGGTTACTTACATCATGACGAGCTCAATGATACCTCATTTGTTATTTCTATGTCACTGCGTTTATCGAATAACCACGAAAAAAGAAAAATCGATTTCAACATAAATTTTAATTTAAAAACTCCCTCAATTTTCAAGCAATCTAATACAGTCTTCACTCAATTGTAGCTAACAATAAGTTGATTGTTTAGCCATTTAACTTGATAATTGAGTCCATGCATGTAGTGGAAATCCGTGTAGATAGCGAAAATGGCGATTTTTACTGATTTCTTTCTTATTTTTCGTTGATCTTTCAGCCAATTTTCATCAAACTTAACAACTGCTTTATAAATTTATCCTCTTTTTACATCCCTGGTAGCACACTGACAAATTGAATTTCAAAACCTCCAAAAGAATGTGACCTGAAGTGGGTCGTCATGTTGCCTGTTTTACCCCTTCATATTCTCGGCTAACTTCGATTGAATAAACACAGAGTACTTCTGTTATATAAACAACTGAATTAATTCGAATTGTTTTTTTTAATGAAAGTACTTTAAAGTAATTGAAGAAGATAGACTCTGTTGCATCTAAACATGATACTGTTTTTGCTCCATTCTAATTGAATACTTTTTCTGATCAACCAGGTGGATATGGCTGCTAGTTATCAATAAAAATACAATCATCATGAGTTAAAGCTGCAGGGATAACACGTAGAAAATAATAAGCACAAGTAAAAAAAAATATTCAACAAAACAGATGACAATAACATCCAGAAGAATAACACCATCAAATATAACTGCAGAAACAAGGAAAATTGCCGCTTAGTAATAAATGTTTAACCCACAACATTATATACAAAACTATTGTAACTAATAACATTAACACAGACGAATTACATAGGCACCACATAAAAACTTTAAAAGAAAGACATAACCACAAAATGTAATTCGAAAGAAAAAAATACGCACACAATACAACCCTATCAAAATACATATGGAGCCCCCCCCCCCCGCCAAAAAAAAAAGACAATATCCACACCAAAATCAAATGAGAAATTATAAAAAGAACATCCATATACAGTATTTACAGTAAAAATTGTAAACTGTGCTTAGAGGGAAAATTAGCAATAATTAGTTTTAAAAACCAAAATGAACTCTTAAACAAGACAACTTAACTAATGGGTAAATGTAAACATAAATACTTTCTTTGCTATCTAAACACTAATAAGAATAAACAAACAAATAAATATAATATAAACTTTAAATAAATGAAATAAATATAATACAAACTTAAATATTAATAAATAAAAAACGAACAAGACATTAAACACACACGCACACACACACACACACCAAAACTACAAACGAATAAATCTTACCCCCTCATAATTGATACCTCAATATATAAAACCAAGGGAAAAAACTAATAAACATCAGATAAACGATAATATATGATGTAAACAAATATTTTACTACATATATACTATTTAAAAACTACATATATGTGTGAGTGCAGTAGTATGTAGTCTATATACATATTCAAGCAGCAAAGAAAACACTCTACAAACACAACTTAGCATAGTAATAACCTAAAACCTTGCCCTTTAAATACTGGTTTATTAGTAACAAAACACAGACACAAATGTGCATGTGTCTGTTTACGCGCGTTTATATGGTTATATATGTTCACGTGTGCATACAAGCTTATATGTGCGCGTAAGCATATAAATACAGGCATATGCATATAAATTCAAGCTATAATAAATAAAAATTTAATTATAGACTAAAATCTAAAATTAAATACTTAAGATACCACTAAACAAAATTAAAATTAATACTTAAGATACCACTAAACAAAATAAGAAAACGAAATAATAACCAAGTGAAGACATAAAAATATTTATCATTTAAGCATTAATATTAATTTTTTTATGAAAAAAAAGGAATACAACTTTCCTAACTCAAGAAAGGACTAGAACGTTAAAAAATTAAAAACGATGTCTAGAGAATAAACCGTAAATAAATAGCAATAAATAGATACAATTGAAACGAGAGGAAAAGGAAACGAAAGAAAAAAAGGTAAGGAAAGTGGAGAAAAGGCGACGAAAAGGACACATAATCACATCACCCTACACGTACGCACATCCGAGCAAACGGGCGACCTCAAGAGTGGACGGACGAGTACGTCTACGAAACTCTGGTGTCAGGATGCTGAAGATTATGTATATATATATATATATATATATATATATATATATATATATATATATATAGCGCTGCCGATTTTGACGTCAGGTTAATTTTATATCTTAAGCTTTCAGCTTATTTTTTTTTACTATTTTCTGTCTGAACTTCTGCGATGAGGAGTTATCATTATTTACATGCTGACTATTGTCCTCATCTTTGTTATTATCACAATGTTTCGGCCGTTCTGTTATTTTGCTATATGTGTGTGTGTGCGTGTGCGTGTATGTAAGATAGTGTATCTGTGGACAATATGAAAAAAGATAAAACGAAAACTGATCTTAACCGAGGTGTTTCGTCACCTGAGAGACTTTATTTGCCTTGATAAAATTCCTCAGAGGACGAAACGCGTCGACGAACGTAAGCTTTCCTTTTATCTTTTTTATCACACACACACACATATATATATTTTGAACAATAAAAAAAATTAAAAAATTAAAATCTTCAGACACACTGGGTTGTAGATTAATATTCTTTCGTTTTTTTTTATTATTATTCCATTTAGATTCTTCGACTAGTTTCGGCCAAAATGGCCATCATCGGGAGGAGAAATATTTCTGCTTGCTGCTAGCACTAAACTAAAGAAATGAATGTCTTGATGGAGAAAATGAACTTTTGTCTGTAGTTTTCATTTGTTTTTTTTATTTTTTTATCTTTTTAACATGAATCTTTTAACATTCCTTGTGTTGGTCAAACAGTCTCTTTTAAGTTGTTATTTGAGATAAGAGCTGGATAGATACATGCTGCTATGAATTCTCTGGTCAGTTTGACAGTTTTATTGGACCTGGTGAGGGGATGTGTCTCTGTTTAGAGTTTGTGAGTATGATATGTGTAAGCGTGTGTATTGCTGTGGGTGTGTGTTATCATTTGGCTCATTAGGAAGTGAGTGCGTATGATGTGTGTAAGTGTGTATATTCGTGTGGGTGAGTGTATAAGTGTGAGGCCTCCACACCTCCGTAAGCCCGTCTGTCTTGTGTGGGCGAGAAATGTGGTTAGTTTTTTTTATTTGTTGAGTTATATCTATATATTGTTAAATTTGTGATTTAGCCCGGCTGGATATTTTGTTTTTAGACGTTGTATCCTCTTATTTGCATGCGACTCTAAAATCTTTCTAATGTTATCTGCTCTGAACTTTTCTATTCTCTCAATTATAGTGAATTTGGCATGGGTTTTGAAATCGTGTTTTTCCAGGCGGAAATGTTGTTCTACAGGTAATAATTTTTATATGTATGTATATCCGATAGAGCTCTCTGGAGAACAGGATAATCTAAAAAAAACAAAAAACAGTGGCTGCTGCTTCTATTAATGCATTGTATGAATTGAGCTCTCCTGGCTACTGGCGTATTTCCCTCTCTCTCTGCCGTTCGCCGGCAGCTTAGGGGTAGGATCTCTGACTGATGCCAAATAGGTCGAGTTTCGATCCTGGATTGAAGCATCGGACGTCTGGTAGCCTCCACTGAAGACCTTGTGATACAGCGAAACTGTCTGTTTGTGGATATATATATATATATATATATATATATATATATATATATATATATATATATGTATATATATATATATATATAGTGTGTGTGAATCAAATGTATCGCCCAGATTCTGAAAAGTGTTATTCATAATTGTTTTCCTGATTTATTTTTTTTTACGTTAATGTCTTCATGAAAACTTTCCCGGAAAGTCGATCTATGGAGTGTCGATATCATGCTCCTCTGATCTCGCGTTTGAAATTTCTTTCTCTAGCGGCTTATGAAATCCCTTCTTTATCATGAAAAGAAACTGAATGCTTAAATTTCTGCATTGTCTGACGAAATTGATATTGAACCCTGCGAGCATGTGTACCACTTTGTATATGCTAGTTTGAAATTGTGAGTTGATCCCAAGGGAGGACGCTTTGAACACTGCAAATAAAGCAGTTTGGTACAGTTCCTTAATAAATTTCTCTTGAATAAATGGTTAGATAAAGACGCTTTTCATTGATTTCTACCTTTTTATACACTAAAATACAAACAGACAAACAGCTGACAACTGTAAAACAGAAATTGTGTGATACTTTTGACTGGCTATATATTACAATCTTTAACAAAATATACTATTAGGATAACTTAGATGCTAAAATGATTCCTTTACTCTAACTAAAAAATATAATTTTAAAGAATCTCTGTGCATGAAATTAAGAAAAAAACTTTTTGTTATTTTAATATTGTAATAATTCTATAGAAACACTCATTTATTTAAAAAAATTCCAGACATGTAAGAAAAAGAGTGACGTCAATTACAGATATGTTTTTTAAATAATGTGTGTATCTATTTCGAGTGTGCGTTTGTATATATGTCTATGCTTTAATGTGTTTATTTATCTCTCTTTCTGTGTGTCTGCTATCATATTTCCTCAACACTACCCCAGTCACAGTTCTCATCCTAAGCCTCCACTCGACGAGTTTAGGATGCCACGTTGATTTTCGCCGAATTTAAGGTTAGGCTACATTTAATTTGCCCTTTCTCAAAAGATAAATTCCGCTAAAAAACCTTATGCTGTGCGGAATAAATTATTTAAAATTGACATTTGAAAACAAAAAGTTAAAATAAAAATGTGTTCTCTCAAAAACAAGGCATAAAAATCATTAGAGATTTTAAAAAGATTATTTATAAATTTAAAGCAATTAACTCCGATCAGGCTCAGTCCTACCCAGCCCGACAAGCCACGTTAATTTTATTTAATTTTTTACTTACTTCCTTTTTTTCTTTCTTTCTTCTTTGTTATGAACGACATCAACGAAATGTATTTCGGTTAGTATTTTGTGACACAGAGTTAAAATAATTTTGTATCCAACTGATTTCAGGAATAAAAAAAGCGCATAATGAAAAATTTTTGTTGCTTTAACAATAGATTTATTTGAATGTTGACTCACTCGGGCTAAGCCCGATCTCCGGAGTTACCATTGAGATATATACTGATGCTTGATATATATATATATATATATATATATATATATAAAACAACGTCCGCTGAAGCTGTTCGAATCACTTTTATAAGTTCAGTTTCCTTTTTAGTCATATTTCATTTTCAAAGGAATAAAATTCAATTATTTTCATTTAACTAACGAGAAGAAAATTTCCATTATCTTAATAAAATGATACTGACAAATCGATAATTATTGATCTAATTTTACAAATCTATAAAGATAGTGTATTAGTTTTCGCTTATCTTTGACGTATTAAAAAGACCAAGGAAAATGGCGAAGACTAAAAGCAAAGAGTACTGATTAAATACATAGCGCAGATTAATTTTATCATTAACTTCATATATCGATTACTTTCGATATTCAATAAAATAAAATTGTCTATCGCCTTGAAGTGTGGTTAACAGTCCAACATTTTTTCGGGCAATTGAACTTATGTTTTTGCATCGCTGGTGTTGTTAATACAACATTTAGGCTGATCTTTTGTACAGACGGTTTCAGATATACAACACTTTTCTTCGTTTTATAAAATGTGACTTTTAAGAGGGAACATATTAATTAAATTGTTCTTTACGCTTTGACTCACAAAGAATAGCGCTAAATTTCCGTACAGTATATGAGTTATTTCCTTTTCAAATTCCTCTAACGTATGAATAGCACTGTGTGTGCACATATTGAGGCATGTGTTGTTGAAGACTACGGAACTTTTTCGTTTAGTTTAAATTCCTTTCGATCTTTTCTTGCAAATTTCATTAAATCGTTGAAAAAAAAAAAAACAATCTTTGGCATGTTGCCGAACACTTTTGGTTGTCGCCAAACGTCATCATGGTTGTACGTTTTTGGTTTTTGGGTTGCTTTTTATTTTTATACGTAATATCTGGGGGCATTCAGGCCGTGTTATTAGATTAATTCATTAGCGATTTCGGAGGGGGCTGGTATTTATTATTTGGAGGATTAGTTATTAAATATATTTAAGATGTTTGTGCCACTATTTTTCTATATCTCTGAGATGAGGTATTATGATTATTTACATTATTCGAACTGTTATCTCATCTTCATTGTCATATTCACATCTTTTCGGCCGTTGTACTCTCCGGCCTTCTACAGGCCGATTAGAATTTCGGACCGAACCCTTTATTTCGTCCAACGGGCTAGACTTTTCTAGTTCCATGCCTCTTCCGGATGTCTCAGTAATTCTCATTTAACTCAACTCTCCAAGCTTTGGCTCACCACTGTTGTACCCTGTTACTGAACTCACAACTCTTTGGGTCTACTCACTGGATCTAACCAACGCCTTTATATACTGGGCCATATGTGATGTAAGTAATCCACTGTGCCGAATGTAAATAATGTAAGTTTATAATGTATGTTTGTGTTGTTTGACGGGTTTAGTGTATCTGTGGATGATGTTAGTCATTGCTAGTTCATCGAGTTTACTGTTGCTGTTCATTTGATTCCTATATAATAGGTTAATGGTGTTAACATTGTCTATTTTTTTCTGTGTTATTATCTGAAACGTACTGTTTTATATGTTGGTCGACTAATTTATTGGGGAATTTGTTGTTTATGAGTGTTTGTTTTATATTGGTAAGTTCTTTGGAAAATATTGTTCTCGATGAGATGTGAAAATCTCTATTGACTAAGTTTTTGATTTGGGCTATTTTATATTTATCTGGACATTCGCTATGTAAGTTGAGCCGGCAGGAGTTTTTACTTGTTGACTCTTTAAATATTGTTGTATTCAATGTATCTTTGTTGCTGGAGTCTATGGGTACGTCGAGAAATGGTATTTTGTTGTTGATATTTAGTTCGACTGAATTTTAATATGGAGTTTTCTTCAAAAGTTTGTTAAAGTTTATTAATTGTATTGCGTTTTTGTGTTGTTATAAAGATGTCGACGTATCTGGTGCAAATGGTAAGTTTGGTTATATGATTATTAAATATGGTGTTTTCGATGTGAGATATGTAAAATTCAGCGAACGTGGGACCTAGAGAAGAACTCATAGATACGCCGTCG
Organism: Acanthosepion lycidas; assembly: GCA_963932145.1. NCBI lineage: Eukaryota > Metazoa > Mollusca > Cephalopoda > Sepiida > Sepiidae > Acanthosepion > Acanthosepion lycidas. The sequence goes on along the minus strand of OZ010585.1, from coordinate 86,778,879 downwards.
ATTTGGGTATATATTTTTCCTAGGGAGTAGTAGAAGTGAACTTGTGTAGTGCATACTAATAATAGTTGTTCTAGGATTGTAGGCTTTATGGCAGGAGGGGTAAGTGAAGGATGGCTGTAGACATTGTTAATAATTAATTTAATGGTTTCATGGACGGTCCCCGTCCATGAAACCATTAAATTAATGAAAATGTTAGTTAAAATTAGTTAGTGAAAATGTTTTCAACGTCAAAGGATACCATTATACAGTTATTATGGGTAGTGGAGTTTACGATATGTATGAAATCGTTAGTCGATTAGATATTGTATTTGTTAGGTATGTATAGTTGGATTAATATTTTTGGCTATAAGGTATACAGGAGTAGGAATTTGTGAGATGATGGTTGTGTAATATATATATATATATATATATATATATATATATTGTGTGTGTATTATTTAGTTGACCAAGATGGCATTGTGTGTGTATTATTTAGTTGACCAAGATGGCATTTTTATAGCAAGAAGTTTTTTTATTTATTTTTAGTGCTCGAAGAGCTATGATAATATTCTAACTCGTAATAGAGCATAAAAAAAAATTAAAAAAAGATTTATTCTGCATGAAAAGAAGCCTATAAATATGCAAGAGAATTCGGGTTAAATGTTGAAAATAGCGGTGAAGTAGATGCAACTACGACAAAATCAGCAAAAAACCTGAAACAAGAATCGAAAAAAAAAAAAAAACAGATTGAGGAAAGCTGGAGCCAAAAGCCTCTACATAGCCAGTAACTTATCCGAAGTAATATTAATATATATATATATATATATATATATATATATATATATATATATATATATATATATATATATATATATATATTGATGTAACAAGTGGTTAAGGAGTTCAGTACTTAAGAGTAAAAGGTGTATTATTACTGCACAGGACTAGAGACTGCTTACACGCACCTAGCAAGCTAATATCTAACATAATAGTCTAGGTTCTATGACCAATACATTGGAACTGTTAATCACCTTATCTAAGGATAGTCGTACACAGTGAGTACAAAAAAAAGGGTAGGTCAATATCTATTAGGTAAGCCAAAAAGTCTGTTCGTTATATTTTAAGCAAAAATAAAACAAGATTTAAACAGCTATTTATTCAATCAATGATATAATCACCGTTTCGTACCAGTGTCTTCCGTCATCTTGTGGGGCAGATCCATTATTCTCTAAAAGAATTCTCAGTACTAACGAAAAACTCTTCCACGTAAATTTTTGCATCCTCTTCAGAGTTGAAGTTTCTTCTATTCAGTTAATTTTGGAGAGACCGAAACCGACAGAAATCTGAATACGCAACGTCGGCTGAATATGGAAGGTGCAACAAAATTCCCCAACCAAGCCTCAGTGACTTCTGTCACGTCTGCAAAGAAGTGTGCAGTCTGGTGTTGTGGTGATGAAAAACAATGCCAATGCCCTTACGATTAACAAATACTGGACGCATCTGGTAGATCTCTGCGTTTAATTTGTTCATCTGGTCACAGTATACATCCAAAATGATGGTCCTGTCCATAAAAGACAAACCACTTCCAATGTCACCAAATTGAAAGAATAACCTTCTTCGAGTGAAGTCCTGCTTTGGAGGTTGTTCATAGTAGTTTATCACGCTTCCGCCATGATCGTTTGCACGTCACATCGTTATAAACGATCCATCCTGTGTCTCTAAACAAGGATCATTTTCTTCACGTTTCTGCAACAAATCGCATATAGGAGTCCGCTGAGCGAGGTTAGCCTCATTCAATTAGAGACTCAAACATCAAGCCTGCTGACGTAACCAAATTGATGATTTTCACACTCAGTTTAGATATTTGGAAAATATCTGCATTCATCCTTGTTGTATAAGGGGTGGAGGTTGGGTTCGACTAACTCCTTCATTTTGTCGCTGTTGATGCCAGTTGCTCGGACCGAACGACGTGCATCTTCAACGGAAAGATTTTCCGATCGGCATAGCATCCTCTTCATAAACAGTGCATATCTTCTTCCAGGGTTTCGCCGCTTTTTTGTCCTTTTTAGAATAAAAAAAATGCATTAAGTATCGTTAATGTTCGTTCTGGTTCTCCATTTTCAGGGATATCCCAAGTACATAAAATAAAACGCGTCTCGTCGCAAGTTCCTTGGCATATCAAGTAGTGATTTTCCAAGCGTTGTTTAGATGTGACACAAGGCCGAAAGTATGGGGCACCTAGTGAAGATCGAACCCACTACTCAGCTATAATTGTTCTAGCGAGACAAGCTTGCTAACCCTTACACTGCCTCGAGGTGCCCCCGTTGGAATTTCAAGTATCTAACAAGTACGCACGCGCAAGGGACAGACTGAAGTTAGCGACTTATTACAGTGCTTGAAGTTTAGTGTCGACAAAAACCAAACGGAATATTTTGTCAACTCAATACATTGGAAGATCTGTTATCACTTTGGGATAAAAACAGCTGCAAACTGGTATGAACGCCATTCTGAATATAGCTGAGGGTGCAGATATTACCATCGTCTGGTATCAACATGGATCGAACAATACAAACAAATCGCCCAGACAGAAAATGTTGGTTCACTGATTGATAAGCGTACCGAGTGGCAAAAACTTCTCTGCGAAGGTTTTTGAAAACTATGCAAATACAAAGGCCCGGTGACGGAAATAGAAAATAAATGTGGCACTTAAAAACTAAAATTGTTCTTTTTGTGGTTGGAGCTCTGGGTCTGATAAAGAAAGGATCTCAACAAATTAACAAAATTTTGTTTAATTAAGAGGATACCACAGAAGATAATTGATTATGTTCCGGCATGTGATTATAAAACAAATGCAGGTTAAAAATAATTTTTAATAATAATAAATAGATATAAAATGAAGTATGCTAATTTATATTGTCCCTGCTTTGAGTTTACCGGAGTTACATCCACTCTTTAGGAGACTTGATGGTAAAAATTTACTATTTTTATTTTGTTCCTCTCTACTTGATTGTGAAGAGGACAAGAAACTAGCAGTTGCCGAGAAATATTCAGAAATATTCATTTTTTTTATATTCTATAAGGAGGTTCTATAGTAGATTATTTAGAGACTTAGTTTATGAAATACTGGAAGACAAACCGCTAAAAGGACTATTTCTTTCTGATCGATGTTAAGTTTTCGACCTGACCCATTTCCAGAAATCTGGCCAATTAATCAAATATGAGAATTTCTCTTTTAATCCATTCTTCAGGTTAAAGACTTTTCAGCAGCTACCTCTTGTACTCATCAATTCTCACAGCACATTTGTCAGAAACTCTGTAAGAATGCTTGCTAATGTTTTCGCAAGTTTTTATTAAGATTTCAGGAATTTTTTCGAGAATCTAAGCTCATTGGTTGTGTTAGTGATGTCACTGTGAACCAGTTGATATCTTTTCTTTTTGTCATTTTGTTGGGTAAAAAGACGAAAAGGGGTTTTAATTCTAAATAAGGTTGTAGAATGGATCGACTGAGATATTATAATCAGAGCATAGTAAATGAATCAAACTGTTGAAGAAAATCTTTGAATAATTTTTGGTTGGAATTCATAATTAAATATTTTAACACAAAATAACGTATCATTTTACCAACCAGTTGCAAAATATTAATTTTTTTCGATACCAGATTATGTTTGATATTATCGTACAGGTCTATGGCGGCTTGAGTTATATGCCGCATCTATTTCCTTACAAAATGAATCATTGCAGAAAAAGTCCAATCTCTATAGAAATGTATAGTTTGAAATGAGTTTGATTCACATTTCAAAAACAATTTTGTTATTTTTTCCTAATTGACCAATCTATATAAAAACAATTAGTCATAATATCTGATTAAAAGGTGAATTTTATTCCAATAGAAGCGTGAAAATCAAAAGTATTCCGACTCGATTATTAATATTTCAAGACAAGAATTCCACCATTTACACTGAACATAGACACGTAGATATTTTGTACGTATTTTCTTTTTTTGATAGTGAAAATATCCTTTTCAATTGTTATTATATTATAAGTTCAGCTTTTGTATATTATGTTACAATGCCTATAATAATTAGAATGATATTGTTTGATATTTATTGCCAGTGTCTGAATCAGACTTCAAAGAAAAATTGTTGACCAGCACATCCACTCGAGTCAGGCGTGGTTAAAAATGAACAAGTAACTGTCAATAAGAATATTTACTTTTCTTGCTTATATTGTTTTTTTTTTATCATCTTCCGTTGTAGTCACGTTTTGCCACATTCGACAGAAGTTTTCTCAGTGTATTATTTGTTAAATTGGTGAAAAATATGTGGAAGTTTCTTGACTTTTCCATCAGAAAGTAATGCGTAACACAACAATCTTAACCTCTTCCGGTCGAGGGCCAATATATATCGATCCGCCATATCATCGTGATATTCACTTCTTATTTCCTCTTCTTAGGTCCATATCACATAACATTGTTATGATCCAGAATGATGGTGATATTCACCATTCTAAAAATAACCTTGCCATCAGTGATGATAAAAAATAAGGATATTTCATCATCCCTGAAATAAAGATGAAAATTTTCATCATTCTAAAAATAACCTTTCCACCAGTGATGAAAGATGAGAAAGATATTTATCATTCTTAAATGTGAATATAAAAACGGCCCTTCCACTACAAGTGAGGACGGTCAGGACAGTAGGGTCAGTAGAGTAGAAAGTAGCAGTAGTAAAAAGGCCTAACACATACGTATCCTGCTCTGGAAAATCCAAAACTGACGATCTCAAACGTTATCCTCACCAACAAATTTCTCGGAACAAATAAAAACAAGTAATTACATACTTTTAAAGAAACAAAAGACAGTAACACTGAAAACATTTTTAACACACACCATACCACTATCTGTAATTCACATAACGAAAAAGAAAAATACTAATTCTTGTTATTAATGTCAATACGTGTCTCGAGTATTATTGTTGTGTGTTTTTATTCATTTCAAGGATTCCTCTATCAACTACTACTACTACAAATACATCTAACAACGGGGTAATTACTTTAACTACCTCAAAATCCGACCCCATTACAATCTCATTCGTTAACCCTCTATCTTGAGTGGCTCTTGGAACGTCTATTAGGCAAACCTTAGTTAAAAATGTGACAAAATATAATGATTAAATCGCAAACAGTTTTTGAAATGCAAACAAAAAGTTTACAGTTTGTACAACTCCAAGAATGCATAAAGAAATTCTGTAAATTGATTTCCGGATTTTTATTCAAGAAAACATCCCAAGATTTATTAATATATTGTCATTATTGCTTTACTTAATGAAGCTTTATTTTTTCTCTGATTTTTAAAGGTCATTTTCTATTTGTTCATGATTAAAAGAACCTCTTATCGGAAAAGAATCGCTATATATTAGGTACCCCCACTTTAATCGTTTCCTTTTTTATCTATGGTAGACTAAACATGACATTATTATGAAAAGGTCAAGTGCTTGGATTGAAGAAAATAAAAAAATGTCTTTTAGCTAATGTTTATTAAAGTTCATTAACCATTAATGATTAAAGAGTATTTTAATTATTATAAAAAAATTCCACATCAATGTGTTAATTTTGTTGCTTAATTACCTTTATCTTAATTTCATCTCTTATTAAACTTTTAAATTAATTTAAGAAAATTTTATATTAAGAAAATTTTATATTATTTTAATTTTTTTTATAAAGCATCTTCAAACGTAACTAATAGTCAATAAAATATTACATAATTGCTGAAAATATGTTAATTTGTAAAAATTACTAGGTAGTTAAAAACGAAAAAATCCGTTCTTAGATTTTGTAAATTTATGTCAATTCTGGTCATCCATACTAGTTGTCATCACTTTGGAACTGATCGATACATCAATAAAAATGAAAGAAAACATGGACTCGCCGTTAAGAAATGCTTGTATATTACTTTTTTATGCTGTATAGTAATGTTTATTTGCTAATTTTATTCAAATAACGTATCACAAATATATTTTATTTTTGGAAGATTTTTAAAACCAATAATTTTGTTTTGTTTACTTTTGTTTTGTTTTCTTAAAATTAAGAAAATGGCCGCTTTCAAGAAAATTTTCTGAAATCGGCCAAAATGTTGAGATACCGATCTATATAATTTCTATTTGAAATACACCAGAATATTTTACTTACTGGAAATAGTAAATTTAATCATTTAGCATTCAATTTTTTTTTAAGCATTTCATCCTAAGCAAGACAAGAGAGCCACTGTAACACAAGGGATTACATATAGTGGGAGCAAGGGTAAAGAGTTGTTATAGAGGAAAGGATGAAGAGAAGGACGGAGAATTAGATCAAGGTATCTGAAGATGTTGATTAACATTGCATTTGAATAATTGAAGATTATAGCTATCAGGGAAGCAAGTAAGAGGAAGGGAGTTCCACACACGGGAAGTGCGAGACATGAAGCTACTGGAGTAGAAGAAACGACTACACTTAAGTTTCGACAGTGGAAGGGTGGGGCTGAGATGTCAACCTAGTAGCACGTTTAAATTCATGCAGTTTGGGAACCAGCGAAAGTAGCTCGTCGGAGCAGTTACCGTAAAAGTATTTGTAGAAAAGACAGAGGAAAGCAACGGTACGTCTGTGAGAAAGTGACTGTAGACGAGATGCCAGATCAGGGCCAATCACATTACATATCCGTTTCTGGATTTTGACGAGGACCTTGAAACGAACAGCGGGGACTCAAGACCATATATGGCAGTCGTATTCCATGCAAGGACGAATAGTTGATTTATAGATTTGAAGGATAGACACAGGCGAGAAAAACTTAAAACGACAGATAGAACCATACTTTCCCTGCAGTAGATGAAGCTTAAAGCTAAAATGAGATCTTCAAGAATGCTTTTTCATTTTTAAAAATTCATTTTAAACCTTAGGTATCGAAAATTTATACCGAATGGAGGTATCTACTATATATCGAATTTCTTTTTGTATGCCGAAAGAGTGTCTTACGTTTTTTAAAATGCAAAGGGGGTAATCAATGCCTCCTTTCGAGCGGTTATTAATTTTGAAGGAATTGTCTAAGAATCTGCAGAATTTTCTTTTAAGAAACACATTTCTTCGATAATAATGTTCGTATGACTAAAGCTTCAATGAGGATAATAGAAATATCTGAACTATCAGCTGTATGTAACCGCTTTCTCCCATCAATATTTAAAAATGTTTTTGAGGGAATGAAGCCTGTAGTTCTTAGCTAGGACCACACTTCTTCGAATTTCGTGGGCTGACGCTACAGAATCGCAAAGAACTGTACGAAATAACAGAAACCATGTTAGTGGAGAGTATATGCAACTCAGAGAGAAAATAATAGCATGACTAGGTTCAGCGAAAGAAATGTTCTAATTCATAAAGAAATTCCAAATATGGTTCTTACAGTTGAACTCTTCGAATTCTTAGGAATTGATCAAAACAGATTATCTGTCGCTTTAAAAAGTAAGAGTAACATTTCAAGGGTTTATTTAAAAATACTATTAAGTTGGTGCAAAAATAATGACGTAATAATGTCGTTTTTTGACGTATTTTTTAACGTCAAAAAACGACATCATTACGTCATTATTTTTGCACCAATCTAATATTTCAGATAATAGAATAACTGTTTAACAACTTACTAATTAGCAAAATGCTTTACTGGTTATTGAGATACGAACTCGTATTGTAACCAAATTTCTATAGATACGATATTGGAACAATATAAACTAACAATGATAGATAACACTTAATAATTTAAAATGAATTCATCACAACTCAATATATATTTCTTCAACCATTCCAAATAAGACTGTCATTGGTATATTATTTATTTATGTGTTCTCTTCCTGACTTTATATTTTCATTTGAATCTATATATGCTCATTATTGATACATACTTCGTCTAATGCTAGCTCTGGTTCATGTAGTTTTGTTTTACGATAGTATTCAGCCCAACCTTTCGAAACTTATGTAAACCCCTTCTTCCAATGAGTCTTTTAGTATTCACATGTGAGCGATATTGTCTCAGTATCTGATTTCATCTCAGTCACGATGTTTCTGACTTATGGAGAAATTATGTTGCCTTTATTTAAGGTAGACGAAACGTGCGCATTCCGTTTATCGCGATTCTATCTTTCTTGGTGTATTTGTTGCTTCGTTAAGGACGCTGAAGATAAACGTTTTCTTGTTTGGCGTTATCTGTCTGATGGTCACGGATTTGAACCATGGGATAACTTCCTCCAGAAGTTACTCTATCAGCATGTTATATCGGGGATATTATACTGCCATTTTGTGAATGGGTTCTAGACTGTGCAGCAGTCTCTGATGGAGCATCTCGATACGATGATGGAGGGTACAGATATGGCTGAACCCATAGACAATTCAATCCAGGATATTGATGCGCACACTACCTGCTACCGCGTCTTCACCTATACTCAATATTTGGTTTCTAATCAAGACGATGAGAATGTGTTGTTGCTATAGCTCACTGTAATCATTATCATTATTTGTGTCGTAGGGAACGGTGTAATAGGGTCATTGTTGCATCCACAATTGCCCGAAATCATTGCAAAAGAGTTAGAGAAAAAGCAAAATACAGATATGCACAGTAGTCCAAGCCAATTTCGAAAGCAAATGACTTGGATCGCGAGTGTTCTGGAAAATCTCTAACCAAATACTCAATAGAGGCAGCGTCTACTATCAGAAATTACCCTGAAATTATTTCATCCTCGTCAGATAAGTTAAAGCTCTTTTCAATGATATTTGCCTATAACTCCCTTCCCGATTCCACCTCTGACTGAGTAACAACAATAATATTTCTGCCACAGCCCGAGAAGTTTGAAGACTTTTCAAAAGCCTTGACTGTAAGAAAGCTGTCGGTCTAGATAAAATCCCAGTAGTTGTCCTTAAGAAGATTAGCCCTGAGAATACGGGTGAGTACTCATCCCCCATCTTGATATCGACCCATCAGATTTATTAGTGTCATCAGTAAATGCTTTGAGGTTTAGATTGTTGAAGATTGTCGATCACCTTAATAAGTACAATATCTTTAGCTACAAATAATATGGATTTCGTTCTGTTCGTTCCATTGCTGATATCCTTACTCACAGAATCAGTGTGGCATTAGAAAATAAATACATTACGAGGAAGATAGCATTAGATATATCATTAGATTTTCAAACCAGCTACATACTCTCACCCTCACAGCTAAGACCCGTCACACCGCTTACATTGAGGCGAGCCACAATCATTGTCTTCGTATTCAATTAGTTCCACCCGAGAGAATTCTTTTCCAACCACTTCAATCTTAACCTGTTCAAGTCTAGAGTTAACCGTTATATTTCCCCACATATCACCCTAAACTATACCCCTTACCTTTCTAACTTTTACCGCGCTCCCACAACAATAACAATAACGACAACAACAAAACGCTTTCAGTAAACCCCTGTACGACGAATGGATGTTGGGCGTTTTTTTGGGTTGAACACTATTAAAAAAACAAAAAAAAACAAACAAACAAACAGAAAAGATGACATTTCCACGTGTGCCGCACAATTGATTGGGGAAAGTTATTCAACGGGAACTGTTCAAATGACTTGTATTCGACTGAGTATAAACCATAACTTATCCTTAAGAATGAGAGAAGCAAAATAATAAAAAAATTAATGCATTTTGAAGTCCCTTGCATTTAAACTGCATATTTGCATGGGTTGGTGCATAATTACCAGGCGTTTTTAAACAATATTTATTGTGAAAAAAAATAATATAACAATTCAACAATAACATTTTTAAATGATTATTCCGGAGCGTATGATTATTGACATGCATTTGTATAACCTGAAAATAAAATATTTTTATTTGAAAAAAGTAAACAATACGGCAATTTTTATTAACAAATAACTCTCTTACAAAAACGCCTGATAATTATGCACCAACCCAATAAGATTCGAACATCTGCTTGCATTGGGAAGGCAAGACAAACGAAAAATATGTGCCTACAGAAGCAAGCTAGCCGCTAATTGAAATATATTTCTCTTCTTAAAACATCAGACGACAACTTTTAACACCGAATCACTTCAGTATTAAAAGAGAGGTCTCACTTTTTGCAAGACTTTACCATGAAAAAAAAAAAAAAAGAAAAAGAAAAAAGCAAAGGACGCAAGAAAGACAGAAAAGGAAAAGAATAAACAAAAATAGAGAATGAAAAGAAACCCGAGCAAAGGAGGAAATGTCGAAAGAAAGAACAGAAGAGGACAATGAAGAAAAGTGCAATAAGAAAGTAAACACGCGTCTCTTGGATTGAAACAATCAGACATTCACGCGGGACACTTAAGCCTACATTCTTACAGATGGCTACACGCTAGTTCACCGTTTTGTGAATAGTTACAGTGAAATATGTCTCATATTCTGTTTTCCCTAATTACGAACATACAAGATGAGGGGTACACCTTATCCTACCGGAGTGGATTCCGCCTGAAGAACATTCACTAGTCATTCACTGAGCATAAATAATCGATCAGCTTACTCGAGTGAAACAGTTCTTTGTAGCAAGTCTGTATTATTAAAAGAATCTGGTCTCAGTCGCTGCAGGAGTATCTTTTATCGTTTGAACGGTGTGTACACCAAACTCTAAAATGATGTCTTTGGAATATTTTATGAGAAGATAAATTCCTTTTACCTTTGTAGCTCTCACTTTCCAAGATTAAGGTTAAGAATTAAAACAGTTTAAAACTAAGAATTTTATTTGGTATATTGTTTTGCACGCTTTATCATTTTGAATATATTTTTTATAATCTTATATACATATATCTCTTGAAATGTTTGCTCATATTGGGAATTGTAAAGAACTATAGGGAAATAAGGTTCTAATCCTCTGAAGTCGATCGTATAAAACCGAATGCTCCTTCTCAATACGCCGTTCTCGAATTCGTGCACACGTCACCAACGTAAAATTCGGAAGATTTATTATATAAAATACAATTTCGGCACAAGGCCGAAAATGGGGGAATAGGTCGAGGCTGGTCGCCACTTACTATCTTATACCTAGCTAATCCGATTCACTCTTTACAATTTGCACATTCACCACAAGAGCTAATCCATCATCAATCAATCCTCCATATACCACAATACCGCATACTCTCACGAAACCTACAAAACACACACACACACACACACACAAAATGGTTAATTAAAATAAAAATGAAAGACAAAAATAAAAAAAGGTCATTTTCCAAGTGTAGGTTAGATGTGGCACAAGGCTGAAAGTATGGGGCTCGAACTAACTTTTCAGTCGTAACTGATCTAGCGAATTTATTTATTACTGTATAAATACAATAATTGTGGCACATAGCCGAAAGGGAAGTGGGTAAAGGCTGGTCTTCGCTATCCTATTCCTAGTTAATCCCGATCACGACCCATTCATCCAATGCGATTGATCCATTTACCGAAAGAACTTATCGATCACCATTCGAATCTACATATACCAAAATACCGCATATTCACAGGGGTAACCCACGAAAAACACCCCATGACATAAAAATTTAATATCTATTTTCCAAGTGTACTTTAGATGTGGCACAAGTCATAAAGTATGGAGCATCTAGTGAGGATCGAACTCACTTTTCAGTCGTAACTGATCTAGCGAAACGCGCTTCCTATTACACCACGACGAGGCGCCCTCACTAACGTAAAAAATCGCTTCGCTCTTCTCACTGCTTCAGTCCTTTTTTTATGAGGCCAAAACCACGGCCGACTGACCAATCAACGTTCTTCGCTTCGTCTTCAGTCCCACAATCAAATATCATCCTCCAGTCCGACCAATCACCACACGGATTGCTATTGGTCGAATCACACTAAGGTGTATAAAAGCTAGCATTACAGAATCATACACTTCTAAAATTGGTGGAGGAGATTCATGCCATTTTCAAAGGAACAAAGCTTAAAACCGCTACGTGTCGTGTATTGAGGTAAGGAACTTATTTTTCTTTGCACCAGATGCAAGCCACTCTGACTTGCTTACGTCTACGTGATTGTTCACCACAAGAAAACCTATATATGGAATAATTTTGAGGTAAATAACACTGTGTAAAACAATTTATGTCCTTGGGTAGGGACTATCATTTCCTATTTGCTTATACCAAGAAAATATGACAAATCGCTAATATATTTTTTAAACTTTGCTTTTGTAACCAGGAAAATGATATTTCTGAAATTTACATATTCCCATTGGGAAAACTGGCGAATGTGAACATTCTCGTTCACGCAAAGTAGGAACAAAACAATATTATTCAAAAGTAGCATTTATTTATTCTAAGATTACACAAGAGAGACTACAAAAAATTTAGAAGTGAGCAGTTTTTCGCGATTTACACTTATACTGTAAATTACTTTCACGGATCAGTCTCCAAATATAGTCCGTCATGTTTTCGTTATACGATCCTTGGTAGCGGCGTTCAAAGTCTAGTATAACCTGGTAGAAGCGCTTGACTTGTTCCTTTGAGAACGCCCCTCCATGAACTTATCAAGAATAGCGTCAAGGATATGGGCTTTTAGCGACACCTTGCAGCCGAATTTGCCGTAGTTCTTCAACGGAGTCTCAACAAGCTCCACATTTTTCAGCCTTCTGATTCCCCAGGAATCTCCGAACCACTGCAAAAAATCTCTTCCACGCAGCTTTCTCCGTCCTTGTGAGCTTCTTGGGGAATTCCCTGCACTCTATGATCTTCTTTCTTTGTGGTCCGACCAAGACATCGGCTTTGACTTTTGCCACAGACAGCTTAGGGAAGAAGTCTTGAAGCTACTTAATGGCTGCAGACTCCTTATCTAGAGCTGCGATAAATTAGCTCCAATTTGACGTTGTTCCTCTTCACATTGAGCTCGGTCCGCTGTGTCCAGTCCCGTCTGTCGTAAGGCGCTGCAGTATCCCTGCTGTCTCAAAGAAGACCCACCAGTAACGCTACTATTTTGATGTCTCCAATAACCTCCCAACTGTATTATTCATATTTCAATGCATCTACAAAGATCTTGACACTGCTATATTAATCTTTGAGCTGCACCGAGGAAGCCAGGTGAAGAGATAGATACATGTTCCTGTTTTGAAGCAGCGCAACTTTGAGGCTCTTGGATGTGCTGTCGATGAAGTGGTATCACTCGCTGGCAATTCCAGTCGTCTCGAACAGACTGGTCACATTGTGACAGAAGCAAAGCCCATCTTGACATATTTTTTGGTGAAAAAACTTCAAAAACACTAGTGTTTCTTTCTCTGGCATGAGAATTTCACACTTTAATCTAACCAATTTCATTGCTTGAGTTTCGACGTCAAAAGGTCGGCATTATGTTGTGAGATCAAGAACTTTGATCAGGTCGTTGAAGTTTATTTGGTTGGAGTAGCATGGGGTTTCTCTCCTCAGCTTCGCCTCGATAATCTTCTGAATTGCTGTTCTCTTCTGAAGACAGTTCCTCTTTCTTTGGAGGAGTGGACACTGGGAGCTCATGACAGTGTGACACTGGGGCGATGGATGACAGAAGGTTTCGATGTATGATAGCAGGCGCATTCTTGTCAGCTCGACGTTTGGTAGGGTGCACTATACAGAAGCAATTACTTGAGTGGTCAGTTAGTCTCCTCTCTCCTTGTTGGACTGCGATGGTGAATTTCATGGCTCTATTTTCTCCTCTGTACCATCCTGCAAAAAAGCAAAATAAAAACATGAGTATAAAAATACACTTATACTTCACACCGTCTTATTGAAAATTAAAAAAAAAAAATTATATTTTTGATTTTTGAAATTTAAAAATAAAAAGTGGGCTGAGTATGTAAAATTCTGACTTTGGACCCCAATTAATGTAGCAAATGCCACAAAAATACGAAATCTTGAATACTGAACATTCCTAATATTCCGTATTTTTATGGCTCTTGCCAGTTATGCTGAAACATTTTTAATACATATTTTTCAATAACACCTGATAAAAAAAATAAAAGCAGAAAATATTTAAATTAAAATAATTCCAAAACTTTTACACTTAATTCCACTATCTAAACAAGTAATATTTTCCATCTTACCTTCTAGAGTTCGTTCGTAGAGTTCACAGGTGAAATGAGGTGCCCATGGTTTGCCTTGATCTATGACAGACATTCCTTGAAATATGTCTTGTCGGCCACGCACATTTTAGCAAATGTTTCCACCTTTTCACTCTTGTCTTCATAAATTTGCCACAGACATAGTAAAATGCATCTACCGGATGCTTAGAACCTTACGTTGCCATCTATGACGAATGCATCTATCAACGCCGACTTGTCTGAACTTGCACAGCTGGAAGTAAACTGAACTGCTGAGCATATGTTCCCTGTATTTATACTGCCATCTATGTTGCTAGAACGTTCTAGAAATTTTTTCAAACTTTTAGAAAGTTTTAGAAAATTCTCCTTCAGCAACTCAGCGCTAAATCTGCCTGGAATGTTATGAAAAATAGGCTAGTTTTAAAACCTCGATGTCTATGTCCCAAAAGCAAAGTTTGAAGGGAATAATAGTCATTTTCTTTGCTTTTTAGACGGAAGCAATTAGGAAATTGTACTTATTAACCAAAGACAAAAAGTCAAAATTTTGTACAGTGTAATATGTGGAAATAAATAATACAGTAAACTGTTTTTGTGGTACGCATACTTAAATAATCACATAAATATGCTAGCGACTAACAATAGTAACTAATATACATAGATTATATAATTTAACGGATATCAATTTTAACAGAATTTCTGTTAATAAAGTGTACAATGTAGGCTAGTAATAGAAATATCCATTGATAAAATAGATTTTCTGTGATTCTTGTTTAAATTACCGCGAGGTGCTTCAAAAATGACGAAAATCTGAGTTGACTATTGCTAAGTACTGAACGTTTTTACTTCTAATGTGATAATTATATATGAATAAAGACAAAATGAAAACTTAGTTGACGCGTTTCGTCTTCTGATGGACTTTATCAAGGCAAATGACGCAAGTACAACCAGCAGCACCATATATGTCGATATAGAATAGCTTTTCCTTTTGTCTTTATTCATATTTTCTTTATATATATATATATATATATATATATATATATATATATATATATATATATATATATATATATATACACACACACATATATATATATATATATATATATATATATATATATATATATATATATATATATATACACACACACATATCTATATATATATTGGAAAGTTTCTGGATTGTGTAGGCTGTCATTGTAACGTACAACGGCTCTGCAGAGAGGTTTACAAATTTGAATAACCTCCTCCTATTAGATATTCCTTGGCACTGTTACCAAGACCTTCGAAATGTTTTTTTAAAAAACCAGACACGTTTCAAGGCCGCTCGAATGTTTGTTCAAGCTGATGAGGGTTTAAGGCGACCAGTAAGCAGCAAACTATCAGAAAATGTTGCAAAATATTCTCCATCTGTGACTTCGCGATGTTTCCCAAAATGAAACTGAAGGTAAATAGACATCGTTTCGAGGCTGCATATGAAATTCAATCTAAATCACAAACGTCATTGGGCGACCTTCAAAAAAAAAAAAAAAAAAAAGAAAAAAAATGTTTTCACGATAGGGAACAGGCGTTAGGATCGTTGCATATTTTAAAAGGAATGATGGCAAAATTTAAATGCTACATGAAATAAAATATTTTTCTAGAGTAACAGTGTACTTTTTATTCTCAGTCTTGTCCTAATTTTTTTCCTCAACAGGAGTAGCTAGGTTCCCCCCCTCCTCGGTCTTCTGTTTTCTGTTTAGGATTTGGTTTCCGGTTTCTTCCAAAGTTTTTTCTCTTTCACTTCCATTTGTCCCTTGTCTTAATGGCATTATTGCTTGGGGTGAATTTATTAAAAAGAAAAGAAAATGCACACTGGTCCTGAAAAGCTGTCAGTTCGATTTTCATTTTCTAGCAGCAGTTTAGACAATAAATCTAGCCCCTCCCAAAGGAGATGTACGGTTTGGAAGGATGGCTGCCTAGGGTTTGAGCGAATATCATTGGCAGAGGAGCGAACCTCTCTCCCGGTCCGCACATGATGCTCGCATATCGAAAGCCGCTCTATCCTTACTGCTTCGGCATTTATATAATCTATGCCTTTACATTTCATTAGAATTTTTGTAAATAAATTTGATCATCCTTTCATTTTGAATGGCGATTGGATGACTGCAAACAAAAGGAAATTATTTTTCGGCGGAATATATTAATGAATTGCAAACGCTCTTTTTTTTAACATAAAATCCAAGATTTGGTTTTGTACACATGGTTTCTTTGAATAAGGAAATAGCAAATCTTTGCTACTGGTTTCTTCATCCTGGTAAATATAATTGCGTGTCTAACCCTTACGCTTTTTAACAATCCGCCAGGAAGAAAAGAAATTTACTAGTTCGTTTTATTGTGTCGCTGGGCTCAGCATAAAAAAAAAGAACTGTATATTTAGAAAGGTCGTATCGCAGTAATTGCGCAAAGGAAAATAATTATTTATTTATTTATTATTTTTTTTAATACCCAAAAAACACTATCAAAAAGAGTCCAAGGATTGGAAAATTACTTAAAAAATGTTTTATGTTCTGTGAATAGAACCCGAGAAATCTCTACTGCATATTCCTATGCTTTGGAAAATTAGATAAAAACATGTTTTCACAATAAAAGTATGTTTCAGTTCTTTTGTAAGAATAATTCAACTCCCGAGAGATCCGACATTAACGGATTTCATCATGCAACCGTAATTGAATTTTTGACTCGTCTCTTTTACATTTTCATTTCCGTTGCTTTTTATCGCAACTAATAGATCGTCATTCTGCAATTGTTGATGATAATAACTAAAAATACTTCAGCTCAGATATTCGTGTACTATATAACACTATACTTAATTACTTAGTCTGGCACAAGGCCAACGTATGGAAGTATCAATCAAAGCAAATCCTAAGACTAATATGCAAACCCTTATTCTCTGGCGAGGTGCCCAACGTTTTCACTAATCCCAGCTTAATCTAGTACAAAGCCACGAGTGCAGAGCACTAATTGAAAACTGAACACTCACGAGGAGGTGATTGTTATATCTAACAACGGTTAAGAAAGCTGTATCGTTTTTTAAAACAAATATCAACCGATAAACAATCATCTCTTGAATGAAAAAAATCAATAAAGTTAATAGGAGAAATTATAAAGATTTCTCACCGTAGGGCAGTGGTTAACAAACTCAACTCGCAGACTATTAATATTGTATGAGTGATACATATTTTGATCTTGTGTCACATTAAGCTAAGTCTAGTGAATATCAATAATTCAAACGCAGATAAGAGAGTTAGTAGGCAACCAATATTTAAGCAATTGTGATATTTTAGGGTTCATCTTTTAGCTACAAGGACGACTTTTCTTTTAGTAATACACTACTTTTTTATGCTTTTTCTTGAAATGAATATTGGACATTCGAAATAAGAAAATATTCCGATTGAATAAATAAATAACTAAAGTGACGTAATTTCTTTTATTTGATGACTTGTATAAACGTATGTATGCGTGCATGTGTTAGTGGCTAGTCTAGCATTGCTGGGCCTTATGAAGATTGAACTCACTACACAAATGAATTGATCGGCGCTTGTTAAAGATTTCACTAGAGTATAAGCTATATATAAAGATCGTTTCGGGCGTGAATCCTACAGTCACTATCCAGTGCTGATATTTGCCTTTAGCTACAATCTGCCTATCTTCCTCCATAAATATTTCAAAATTTAGATAATATATTTAATTCCTCTCTCACTTGAATTTGAAAAACTATTTTCTTAAAAAAAAAATAACCAAATAGAAAGATTTTATGAATTTAAACCGAGAGAAATACTGGCTGCACTGCTAATGAATGCAAAATGTTTCCTTGTAGGGAAATGGTTAATATGCCATTACCATTATAAAGGGAGACGCAGAAATGCCTTCCACATCATGATAAGACGTTAGTGGCACTGGTGCCTTTATCGATCTAATGTCTTAGCATTATGTGGGGGATATTTCTACTGCGACACACACACAGACACATACACGCACATATATCCTATTACTATATAAAATTATGTGAACTTCGTATCTTGTGTGTTTGCCAGAAGTCGTACATAGAGAGTGGGGAAAAGAAAGATGTAAATTTACTATCGTGTAGAAAGTGGGATTTTCTAACGAGAAAGTATCTAAAATACATGAAACCCGGCCCCAAACATGATTCACACAGCTGTCATCAATGTCCACGCCACTCTCGCTTGTGAACTTTAAATCCTCGTGCTAAAAGCGATAGCGCTGACAAACTTCAGAGACCACTTCAGGCTACAACACCGTCCACAGTAAGAAACACATTCTATCTCTTGTATCCTCTTTACTATGAACCACGCACACACGTGTTGACTTTTTCACACAAACACACATATAACAACATTTCATTGTTTCTCATATACGCACACAAAGAGAATATATATTTTATTTTAGAATTTTATTAGCCAAAACGAAAAGACATTACTTTCCAATCTATGACCAATTGCTTGTTTTCTTGTTATATTAAATAAATATTCATTTGTTGAAGCTACGTTGTCTTTTCTACTGAATTTTATTCTGTCAATGAAAATCGTTTGATTATTCTAAACGGCCGAATTACGCACAGTCCCGTAACAATATTTTATGTTGTTGTATCAAATCCCAACACACCGAATTTTGACATTCCAAGCTCTTATTGTTTAGACAGACAATTGTTTTAATGTTAAAAGCAACTTCAATAACTGCAAATAAATGTATTTTTAAAATATCTCTACTTTCACAAAATCTTTATGAAACTAAATATAACAGTAAACAGAACAAGGTTGACCCAACGAGTCACAGGTGGGGTCTAGTTATTATATATATATATATATATATATATATATATATATATATATATATATATATATAAAGAAATATAGTCTTAAGGTGTGCTATATTTATGGAATAAAGTGCTCAATATCAGAGATAGAGCATGCGTAAATATAAAAGTGAACATAGAAGTCAACACTTAGAGGCGACAGTCTGTTTCAAACTATATGCAATCGTCAGGCCTGACGATTGCATGTAGCATGAAACAGACTGTCGCCTCTAAGTGTTGACTTCTATGTTCACTTTTATATATATGTATATATATATATATTCTTTGATGAATTTACACATTCGGTGTATTTCATTTAATAAATTATAAGGCCAAGTGAAGAAAGATTGAGTGAATTTATTGTTAATAAATGTTAAAAACTCAGTAGATGGAATCACAGTGACAACTTAGGTAAAAAGTGCTAATCAAGTGAAGAAAGCGCCCACTCGTTTGCGTAATTGGCTTACTGTTTGCTTACACATAAAGATAATGACATTTCATAGTTGATGTGTTTAAGAAAGCCGTAATGACAATGGGAGACTCAGTAATCATATTTTTTACTTATTTCATACATACACAGAGACAAAGTAAAGCATTCCAGCCTCGTAAGGCATTAACAGTGAATTTGATCTTCACTAGGTGCTTAATTAATGTAGCTTTGTGCAAGAACTGAAAGTAAATAGATTCCTTGACGGAAAAACAATAGCTAGCGAACACGTCTTCTGAATTTCCTTTTACTGTTTATCCAGTACAAGGCCCAAGAGCCGCTTAAAGTTGAGATTTATTAAATGAGATTGTTTTATGAACGAATGTGATGAAAGCAAATATAGATTATGAGGATATGTAGGATAGATAGCGATTGATGCTAGACTTGAAGAGGTTGAGATTATAGTGTTCGGGTGAGCATCCTATTGAGTTTCTGTTTCATAAAATAGCGGTTCTTAGAAAGAAGCTATCCGAATAGAAATTCCATTTCTCTGGTATACAAAGGGAACGAGGAATGATTCATATGGGCTTTCTTATGCAAATATAGATATTGCCGGACAAATATTTGATCACATTCAGTATTTTACACTGACTCTTTCAAAGTAAAAAAAAAAAAAAGAAAAAAAAAGAAAAAAATCTTCGGTTTCCTCAGCGACACATTCTACTACTGTATTTAACGCAAACATTTGTATTATATGCAAAAATTAGTTTGGTAGGCTAATTTTTAGTCAGACATCGTAGAGTGCTACTAATTGTACCTCACCGAACTCCATAATATGGTAGTATTAAATGTCAACGGTGTGGGGTCTTATACTGCACCAATTACGGTATGTCAGTTAACCAGTCGAATGAGAGAGAAAGAAAGAGGGATCATTAGAAAGAATTATAGTATATATATATATATATATATATATATATATATATATATATATATATATATTGCAATGACTTATTTGCTGTCATATAAAACGCCCACTCCGAAGAAATAGTTGAAATCTATTTCTCCAATTTGATATCAGTTATTTAGTGAGTTAGTCTCGAAGGCGTCGTAGATTACTATTACTTATATCTAGCCCAGGGCCGATGTGTACTATTCCCGATCATGGGAGGTGGCAAGCCTCATTGGGGGGCCCCGGACAGTGCTTTTTGACCCTAGGTATCTTATCAACATTTTCCTTTTTTCTCTCCACACACGCATATATATATATATATATATATATATATATATATATATATATATGTGTGTGTGTTTATGTGTGTGTGGGTGTATGTATGTAAAATATGTATGTATATAACTATATATAACTATATATATATATATATATATATATATATATATATATATATATATATATATATATATATATATATATATATATATATGTAATTTTTATATATATTATTTATATATTATATATGCGTGGTACTTATTGGAAAGCGCCCAGTAGAATTGATAGTGCTAACATATTTAGTTGGATTGATGTGAGTTTGTGAACCTGGGTTTCACGCTGTCTGTGATCGTTAGACGAGCACATATATATCCCACAAAATTAAACTCGGCACAACTGACTATTAAAAGATGGAACATTTTTCACGGATTTTGACGTCATACTGTTTTTTTTTTTTTTTTTTTTTTACTTTTTCTCCAAATTCGTGAATTTATTTTGCTTATAGCATGAACCCAAAAACTCTTTCTCTCACTCTCACGATATGAAATTCACTATTTTTCATCTATAATGTTTCATGTATTAAAATTATTCAAATCTCGAGTTGATGATAAAAATTGCCACAAAACGTTGATTTAATTAATATGTCTAATGACTTGTTTTTAATTTGTATATAGATACATTTTATTTATTCTCAATTTTTCTTGTTGAATTGTTCACCTATATTGCATATGATCCATTATTGTACATAATTAGGTTACAAGAAATTTTGTATTTTATACGAATACTACCTTATGAAAATTGAGATGTAGTGGTTCAGACGATAGCATTGCACTGGCCCTTATCCTAACTCACATATTAAACGTAAATTATAGAGCGGACTGTTTTATATGTCGCCAAGCACAGTCGTCTTAGCTTATAACTGAAACATCCAGGAAACTACAATGTAAAGTAAAGAAAAAGAAACGAAAAATAAAAAAAAATCAACTGAAAATAACCCATTTGGTCCCTCTTAAATATCCTTTAACAACTTTTTCTTTCTTTTTTAAATACTAATACTCAACTAAACAAATCTCGATATCCACTTACAGTAGAGGCTTACTGTTAAAATGTTTCTTTTCATCGATGTTCACCCTGCACAAGGCCCGAGAGACATTCGACGTAGTCGGCTACAGAGCAAGAGACACAGTTTATGCTGATATGTGGGGAAGATAACGGTTGACTCTAGACTTGAACAGGTTAAGACTAGCATCCTTTTGGTGGTCGGTCCCATTAAAACAGCGGTTCGTGAGAAGCTGCTCTAGTGGAACTTACATATCACCAATGGAATACGAGGGGAATGAGGGTGGTTTCCTTCAATGTGCGCAGCATCGCTGGTCTTAGCCGTGATCATTAGAACTGGTGGAACTAAAAAAAGCCTGATAATTATGCGCCGACCCAATAGCAATAGAGCAGCAAGAAACTTATTTCGTTTCGTCTGTGGGAAAGGCGTTGTAGGGTGGGAAATAATTAATCACCAACAATGAGGCGAGGACGCTTTTGAACTCTCTCAAAACTGAAAAGTGAGGATTGAGCAGCTCTTGCTCATATATGGCAAGAGTACTCTATTTTGGGTCTGATCTCGCTCTTGTAAAAATTGATGATGTTATAGACAAGTGTATGGTTGCAAGAAAGAAATACGACAACAGCGGAAATAGATTTACGTGGTTTATTTCAACAGGAACTTGAGGGTTCGGGACAGTTACCTTGTGGTATAGTTCATAAGTCGGCCTCGGGTCTAGGTCGATCTCTCATAGTAGTTCACACATGTTGACGGCGGTTGATGCTCTCCTGCTAACAGCTGCTGACTGCTGACCGTGACGGGTCTCGTTCCTTGCCACCTGTTGACTGCCCGTTGAACTTCCGTGTGACCCCTTTTATAGCGTTTTTTATGGCTTAACAGGCTCGAAAAACGAAGCGAGTATAATTAGGAGGGAAGCATTTTTATTGGACGAAAAATAGTACACTTTAAATATTATTTTATTTTTCGACCGGAACTCGTGTGACGGGAACATTTGTAAACGAAGATAATGGTCATTTTGTGACGGGGCTTTGTCCCGTTCACATCGGGCTCTCGCTCTTGAGTATTTGCCTGTAAATCGACCGAGATATGTCTTAATTTATTTTATAACAATGATAGCAGGAGGCGACAAGAACTTCCTAGAGCGCTACAGAGAATCGACCGTGAATGAAGTGCGTTTGTATGTGTGTGTAATGAATGAAAAGATAGGAAATGAAGATTATGAGGATAAATAAGGATTGACTGTTAACTTGAGGAGGTTAAGATTCTAGTGTTTGTTGCAGGTAAAACAGTTTTGGGAGAGTGTTTTACCCAACTGTTTATTCAATCAGTCTATTTTCTGCTAATTATCTTTGTACGCGAGTGACGACATATTTCGATAGAATAACTAACAACGCAAATAAAAGTGGATTCATAACTTTCTTAAAATATTAGTTTGAAATCAACAATAAAAAACAAAAGTTCAGATGAAATTCGAACACGTTTCTTCCATTCCTATTTTAGTAACAATAATCATTACACCGTCTTGCCCCTCCAATCAACAATGAAACTAATCGTGAAATGTCAAAGTAACATGTACCATTGTGGTTGTGGCATATCACCTGGTTATATATTTGGATGAATATTAGTTCATTCTTTTTTATGTCTAATCGTAAACCTGTCTAGATATAGAAAATAATGACATGTCACATCGGAGTCGATATAAAGAAAAGTTCATATAAGAAAAAAATAAAACGAACGACAGACTAACTGTCGATGTCTACCTTGCGGCTTGCATAGAAGCAACTCAGTTACTTCATTAGATAAGTCACGGTATCATTTTTCAAAAGTAGCAGTCGTAGATGCTGAAATGTTCTCAATCTGACTCTCTCTCTCTCTCTCTTTCTCTCTACCAATGGAACAAATACCACAATTTTAAAAAATCCCTTCTTGGTCAGACCGAGAACTTATAAGTACGCTTTGAAAGATTTTACAAGCAGACGAATGAACATGACAACAGAGAGAGGATATGAAAAACTAGTTTTGCTAGATTTTGCAAAGAGGTTGCATTCTAGTCTGTTTAACTAGTACGGCTGTAAAGAGTTTTATCCTTACTAGGTACCCTTCATCTTGGCCTTGTGTCCGGCGTACCTGGAGGAAGACCTATTTTTGAATTGTGATGATAGATCTATAGCGAGACAGAAACCTTTCTTTTGACAAGGATAATTTACCGAGGGCACTTTGAGATCACGTGATAGCCTGTTAAGGGCAGCGTCGGTTACTGAAAGCTGAATGTGTTTTAAAAATGAACAGAAAAGATACCACAAGGGCTGTACTACATCCCTTTTGGGGGTATTAGCAGGAATTTCTCTGTATGGAGCAATTTCTCACTTCTATGCATGTACTGCATGTTTAGTATTACTTATGCATATATAATCATGTTTTGTATACAGAGTAACCCGGATATAAGAGAGTTGCCGGGACCGGAGACTAAGTCTCTTATATCCGGGTTTCTCTTATATCCGGGTTTGGTCTATTTTGTTTAGGTAAGTATGGCTCTAATTTGGGACCAGAGAAAATCTCTCTTATATCCGGATTTCTCTTATATCAGGGTCTCTTATATCCGGGTTACACTGTATTAAATATTTTTATATTTTACTCGTTCTGCGTTGGATTGGCGTTGGATAATGGTCAGCAAGCTTGTCTCGGTAGATCAGTTACGACTGAATAGTGAGTTCGATCCTCACTGAGTGCCCTACACTTACGACCTTTTGCGACATCTAAGCTGCGCTACACAATATTTAACTTATTTTTTTTAAATTCATCGACTTGCGTTATTCTAATTCTTTTCCGCATCTTGTTGTTAGCGTATCATAGATATGTTAATACCTATAGTGTGGGCACCTCGAGACGGTGTAATGGTTAGCAAGCTTGTCTCGCTAAAACAATTACGAATGAGTAGTAATACTTTCGGCCTTGTGCCACATCTAAGCTACGCTTGGAAAATCCTTATTAATACCTATAGTGAACATTGGAGAGTCAATAAGACCAAGATATTTCCTCTCCTTTTTGAAGAACCCCAATAAAGTTAATGTTTAAGGGGTGTGCAGAATGAGTTACGCACTCGGTAGGTAGGTATGAACAAGTGCTGAACTTATTCACAAATATTGTGGAACACTTATTGGGAATTGATCTATGAAACAAATTTGCTAACATTTTCACTAAAACAAGCCCCCTACCTCCCTCATCAAGCGAATTGTATAAATAAACTAGGTAAACTCAACGCAACTATTTCTAATGATCACCTGACAAAGGAAATATTAGACATCAACTGAGAAAATTCTATGTAAATTGCCGTTCTAATTTTATTGGTCAATATGATAACAGGATTTCAATTATGTACCATTATCTCGTATTACTTTGGTCAAAGTGGCATTTAAAAAACACTTGGTTGAATTTGTTTTGGGGAACATCCACCTCTATGGATTATTTAATGCCGAAATCTCAATATTTTGAACCAATTGTATGCCTTCAACTAAAGATGAAATGTATTGTTGGTAATTATATTATAAAATGTATTGCTGGTAATTTTACCATAAAATGTATTGCTGGTAATTTTACCATAAAATGTATTGCTGGTAATTTTACCATAAAATGTATTGCTTTAAAAATGTATTCTTGGTCAGTTTTTTATACAAATATGTATTGCTGGTATTTTCACTATAAAAATATATTTTCATACTTTTATAGTGTTTTATTTTTGTTTGTGAGTTCATTTTGATCATAGCTGGGACCCTAACAGGTGCTATCACCCCATGTCTGGGTGAACATGGGAACAACAACAACAGTTAAGAAGTGATTCCACGCCCCTCAATCTCCCAGTCAGAGACCTTGCTGCTGGATATAGTTTATCGTCATACCCAGAACTATTAAACAAACCAGTCAACAAGGAATTTTAAAGTGTTTCGAGCTGACCATCGACCGTTATTCACATGTGAGAAGTGAAGAAAAGCGTTCACAGTGAGTGGCTAATTAATCACAATTAAGAAGAATGTAGTTTGCACAATTCTTTCATTAAAAGCTTCGATAGGATTTTTTTAAAAACATTCTACTGACACATCAATTTCACAAAGTATTGAAGTTGTTCTTCTTAATTCTTAACTCTCAAGATTTAAATAAATTGAACTATTTTCGTCATATTTTTTTTTCATTTGTGCCAAAGCTCATTATCGACACCGATGGACCCACTTGAAAATAATGATGACGAGTATAAAAGCATCAGTGAATTAACACGTTCCCCGACAAAGAATATTAACCTGTACATGACTTGACCTGTTAAGCGCGAAATGGCATTAATTATATAGCGTTCACCGTCTTAAATTTGCGTTTTGTTTACATTTTGTCCTCCGCACATTGCTCTAACAATACCTGATTTTTACATTGATGAGAGGCATTACTATTATTCTATTCTTGGCTGATACATACTTGGGCTAAGGATTATATGTTCGCACTGAAAATCTTAAGCATCAACAAAGCGTAATTCCGAGAGAAAAGAAAGATCGCTGAAAAGTATTAATGTTCAAAGTCACAATCTTAACAACATAAGATACGAAGATGACACAGTATTGATATCAGACAAGGAAAAGAAATTACAAAATCTCCTACAGAATGTAGCGACGGAGAGTGAGAAGAAGGGACTAAGCATAGACTACAAGAAGACAGAATGAATGGTCATCAGTAAAAGGATGAGCACAAAATGCTATTTGCAGGTCGGGAACACTAGAATAAAGCAAACGTGGAAGTTTAAATATCTGGGAAGCGTTTTGACAGGATGGTAAGTGCGACATTGTAATCCGTAGTCGTATTGGGATGGCCAAGGACGCATTCTAAAAGCTGGGCAGAGTATTGCGAGATAGGAAGAAAATAATACTGAGCTGTTACGTGACATCTGTCCTTCTTTACGACAGCGAATGTTAGACGACTTCCTCAAGGATGAGGAGGAGACTCAAGGCGACGGAGATATGGTTTTACAGAAGGATGCTTAGGATATCAAGGATCGAGCGTGTGAACAACGATGAGGGTTTTAGAGAGGGTGTAAACAAGAGGAGGCTTATATTTTCTGGGACACATAATGAGGAAGGAGGGCCTGAAGATTCTGATACTCACGGGTAGAATAGGAGAAAAGAGACAAGGGAAAACAACGCATAATATATATATATATATACAGCGGGCTTAAGCAAGTGATGACTGAGTGGCCTGGGGGAGGTTGCAGAAGAAAGGAACTTGTTGAGAGCTGCAAAGGGTAGAGGGAGGTGGAGAGCTATGATCGCCTACGTCCTGAAAGGACATGACATATAAAAAAGAAAGAAAGAAGCTGTTTATGCATACTGTGATAGTATTTGATTAGCAAATACGTCAAATCTTAGATCCCCTCTGATGATTACCGGTATAGTAACACAGAAGGATGCTGAGAATACCATGGATTGAACATGTTTGCAATGACGAAGTTTTAGAGAAAGTGGAAACAAAAAAGGAAACTTATTACATCAGGAAGATATAATTGAGGTTTTTAGGAGAAAAGAAGGCTTGGTAGATTTGATACTCACAGGACACACTGAAGCCAAGAGGAACAGAGGAAAACTTCATCGACCATATTTGAATAAATGGGTGATGGAACAAAAGAAATAACAAAAAGACAACATTTATTAAGAGCTACAAAGGAGAGGAAATTGTGGAGAGCCATGATCACCAATAACATGAAGGGACACTGCACATAGAAGAACAACATGGGTGATTAATTTACAGTGAACTTACATAGCAAACTGGAATCCCCTATTAACTTTAAATATATTTAATTAAAAAAATATGGAGATCTTCTTGTTTGGTGTCGTTAATGTATGGCAGTATGAAAAAAAAAATTTCAGGTTTAAATGCCTATTGAAATTTCTAGGACACATAAATAAAGAGGGCTTTACTATGTGATAGTAATAGCAGACATTGAAGGTGTGAGGGAGAGAGTCAAACAGTACATAACCTTCTTAACGTGCTTGTATAGATGGATGGCAGAACAGGGTTTAGGTGAGATAATAAAAAGACAAAATTTACTAAGAGATATTAGGTTGCAAAAATAATGACGTAATAATGTCGTTTTTTGACGTATTTTTTAACGTCAAAAAACGACATTATTACGTCATTATTTTTTGCACCAACCTAATAAAATGGACAGGAAATTGGGGAGAGCCATGATCGCCAACATTCTGAAGGGGCATGGTACATAGAATACCTGATAAATACTAAAAGCTTATATTAAAAAATATGCACATGCCGAAATTTGAAACATGCAATGAGCCCAGGAAGAGATACAGTCAATATTAATTTGAAATCTCGATCATTTAATGTTATCGATGTTCTGCCAAAACATGATATCAATTTAAGAGGCGTAGCAAGAAGACATTTCGGCTTCTCTTTACAGAAGAATTTCTAATGACCCACTCTTGGTTAGTGTCAGCCTTGGTGAAAAAAAGAAGTCGTTCATAGATCGATGAATCAATAAAAATCAGCACAATAACATAAGCGGTTGAAAATGGAATTTGATTTTATAATAACAGAATGTTATCTGTATTTTTTTTTTAATTAAAATTTGTTTTAGAACGTTTCGACATTCGGTCTGTAGATTGTACGTTGAACAGCTGGAAAAATATTCACTTATCAGAAATTAAGACAATTGTTAATGACAGATTGGGGCAATTATAAGGGAAAATAGAATTCCGGCCCCTATATATTTGTCTACGTATACTCAAGATTAAACGTACAGTTATTATTATTATTATTATTATTATTATTTAATCAACTTCACCCCAAGCAAGGTAGTAAAGCCACAGAGATGCAAAGGGTTATTGGGTGTAGAAGAGTTACAAACAGAAATACTGCTAAGCATTGAGAACATATAGCGATTGACATTTCATTTAATTTTTTCCAGATTAAAGTTGGTTAAAAAGCATTGAACCGGAGGGGAATTTCATAAGCGAGTAGTGTGAGAAAAGAAACTGTTAGCATAGAATTTTCGGTTACATCCAGACAGCTCGTTTGTAAATTGGTGAGACCTCGACGCCAATCTAGTACTGCACTTATATTCAAATAGGCGAGGCTCTATAGCGAGTAGTTCATCTGAACATAAAAGTATATAGAAAAGGGGAAGGGAGGCAACCTTATGGCAGTGATAAAAATGACTGTAGCCAAGACACCAGATCGATGCATATAATATTGTGAATTCTTCTTTAAATGATCATATATAGAGATCAATAAGTACATGTTACGGTTTTTTGGATATATACATGTGACTAGTGAGCCAATCCAGATGACTCAACTTCCTTTATAGTCTACCAATAGAAGCTTAACCAATCAGAAGCCGCAGAACATTGTATTCGTCGTGTACAAAGCCGGCCATCTTTGTTTAACCTATCGGAAGGACCAGTGCTAACTTGATAGGCGAAGAGGATAGAAGGAAGAACTACGCTCTGCTAAGATATCCACTGCGAACCTGAACTACGCTCTCCGAAATATTCACTGCCAGCCTCTGGATTCTATACTCGAAGACGACCGTCATGAAAATGTCTAACAGTACATTGGTCCCAAACTAAGGGATGTATTAACAATACCCAGACCCCTTATATTTTATCTGTATATATTAAACAGATGTTAACAGACTTCTTCTTTCGCATGCATACAATCATAGAGTTGACGAATAACATACCGCAGTACATTATTTAACTCCACTTGCACCTCTTGACACAGTACAGAGAGTTTCAGTGGGTTGACTTAAAGAGTCTGGTATAGTTCTTCCTCTACCACATATTTCCAGTGGAGTACAGGGAAGTTATGAAACACTTAACACCTATTTTTTCCATTTTTTCTGTTGTTTGATCCCCCTGAACGCTATTTGATCTGCGATTGGCCTTTATAAGCGCGTGATATTCAGAAACCCTTGCTTCACCAAAGGAATATCAACCTTTATCCTGAAGAAGCATTTGAAAGGTCTCAGTAGCAGATTTGCCGAGCTTTACGCAGAGGCAGAGGCGTTGTTGGAATGTGTTAACCATTGTAAAGATCGTATAGCTACTCCAACACAACATGTCGTCCAGGGCAGTTATCGAGCACCTAACAGAGTACATAGAGTAGCACGGCTCTCCCATGAGCGACCGTTACCCTGATGGAACAGCATTTTGACTTGTTACAGGAATAGAAACAGAAGTGGTTTAAGAATGTTCTGGGCGTACATTGCACTGTTGAAAGTTTCCTTCACATAGTGTAGCGAGAGCTGGTACTTATCACAGTCTACCCTGTGACGCCAAACATCTCACTCAACTCAAGTGGTTCTTAATAGAACAAAAGCGGTATACGTGCGTCTATGTGGCGTTAAACCTGTTGATATTACTCTCTTTCACTATAATCAACCTTAAACACATCGAATATATTGCCCGATGCTATTTTGTATATGTCTATAACATTACTGTCTGATTTTTCCAATTTATAATAAAAAATATAATGTTCATTAACTATTCATTTTATACACGCAAATTGACATTAACATCTTAATTGACCAACTAAATCCCGTCCTGTGTATCACGATAAACTACATCCGCATCCTGGGTATGACGATAAACTACATCCAACAGCAAGGGTTTTGATCAGGAGATTTTGAGGAGCGTGGAAGCACCTCTTAATTGCTGGTGTTCTCAGGTCACCCTTGATTCGGGGTGATAGCATCTGTCAAGGTCCCAGCTATGGGCAAATAGTTAACTCCACGAAAGGGGTCAAAACACTATGAAAAACACCTTATTGAATCCATTGCTAGGTCAGCTGCTAAGAATTTTGGTTCAATATGTCGTGCTAGACAGTTTTTCTCTGCAGATTATATCTTGTATATCTATAAGTCAACCATTTGTCCATGTTTAGAATATTACTGCGAAATTTGGTTCGGTGCTCCTGCTATTTATCTAGATATCCTTGATAAATTCCAAAGAATCTGCAATATTATTGGACCTATTCTGGCGTCTCGGTTTCAGTCTCTTTAGCACTGTCGTAAGGTTGCCTCCCTGTGTCTTTTCTATGAAAACTTTCATGGTAATTGTTCGGATGAGCTCTTTGCTAAGGTGCTTAGACTTTTTGATTTTAAACGCAGTACTAGTCTGGCGCCGAGATCTCATCAATTTACATTTGAGCGGTAGCCATAAGTTCTATGCTAACAGTTACTTTTCTCGCACTTGTAGCTTTTGAAAATCCTGTTCCGGCCCTGCAAAAATTTATATGCAACGTCAATCGTGTTTCTACTGTCCTCTTGATGACTCTTCTTTTGTTCTTGCTCCTTAGCAATGTTTCTGTTTTTAATTCTTCCACATCCAGTCGTCATCCCTTGTGTCCCAGTGGCTTTATTGTCGTGCTTGTGGCGAAATCGATTTAAAAAAAATTAAGTTTAGCTTGAGACGAGAACAAAAACAACAAGAGAATCAAAGCCAGTAGATCGAGCTAGCTTACAATCAACTATTTAACAATCGATCAACAGCAGGTAGATTTTATAGCTTAGTTTGCGACCCAATAAGAATCAAAACTCATTGTATCAACTAATAGGTTTGCTCAAGTTACGATTGGCGCCAAAGATAAGTGGTTATATCGAGAAGTTTCCGGAGTAGGATCTCCTGACTTCAGAAACTATTTGATTCAAATTCTGATAAATCTTTCGGTCACTGAGAGTTGATTATTTTTTACATTTTATGTTGTTTGGTCGCTCTCAGTGCACATCATATTTGACCTATCAATCGATTGGCCTTGATAAGCGCGCGTTCCACTCAGAAACCCAAAAGAAACGTTAAATGTTAATCGGAAGAAGTACTTCAGTAGTTTCACGAGCATCAAGCAAAATTTGATAGAGGATAGTTGTTTGAATTTGTTAACCATTTTAAAGATCACAGAGCCGTTCCAACACAACTTCGTGTATTAACCAAACACTTTTAGAAAGCTCAAAGCCTATTCACTGACTGACCTATCCCGTTGGATATTGTTGCTGGAGTAATGCTGGTTGTGAGTCGGAAAACACTTTTCTCCTGGTATATTTATCCCACAACAAAAATGGTGGACTACGGAATGTGAGTCCGGGTAATAAATGAACAAAGTAACAATACTAAACACACGCACACACACACACACACATATATATATACATATATATATATTTATGAATAAAAATGACAATAGGAAAACTATTAATTGCTGACGCGTTTCGTCCAATGTGGACTTTATCAAATCAAAATACGAAAAGAATTTAATTGAACAAGGTAACTAATAAAAACAAAAACAGAATGTTCCTAGCAACTGGAATGTAGAGAAATGCTATTTTCATATATGTTCAATTAAATTCTTTTCGTATTTTGCTTTGATAAAGTCCACATTGGACGAAACGCGTCAGCAATTAATAGTTTTCCTATTGTCATTTTTATTCATAAATATTGTCTTCTCTACTGGTTAAATCGGAGAAATTTTCATATATATATATATATATATATATATATATATATATATATATATATAATTATTTATTTAAAAATATGATTCCAACTCGCTACATAAGAGGTCTCATGTTTCAAAACAAGAGCCGAAAACTTCAACATAATATTATCCACCCCACCTTATCCTGACCCGGCATCTATGAAAGTAACTCTATACTGATACAAATTATTAACACCCCACTCCTGCCGATTCTAAACAATCCGCCCTTGATGTTACCATGGAAATTTTTGATTTCAATTCTGACCATACTATTAAAACTCGTAAATTTCAGAAATAAGTCATTCCCAAAATAATTTCGCTTGAAGATGGAACAGAGCCTACTTTAACTCAAGTTAATTCTAATATTATTTTGAAGTTTTCGGCTCTTGTTTTGAAACATGAGGCCTCTTATGTAGCGAGTTGGAATCATATTTTTAAATAAATAATTATATTTATGCTCTACTTTCGTATCGAGCACTATTTTTTAAAAATAATTACAAAAATACTAAGTAACTTTGGATTATTTACCAAACCAGTTTCTTTCCTATTTTCTACAATATTTTCACATATATATATATATATATATATATATATATATATATATATATATATATATATATAAACGATAAGTATATATATTAACTAAACAAAAGTATACATAGACAATAGAAGATTGTTGCTTGTTACAAAACAGTGAATATGAATGAAGGAAGCATTTAAACTAGTGAAGGTGTTTGTGCTGAAGTAAGTGTAACAAGCGTATGTGATAGTTATGTATATATGCATGTGTGTGAGAGAGAACAAAAAGTCAACAGAGGACCAAAGGAAGCGAAAGCGCCTCAGTGGCAGCGTTCTTATCTACGTGCAACCTGCATCTGAAAGCACCCCCCCCCAAAAAAAAAACCCGAAAGAAAGAGTGACAGAATGTCAGTCCCTAATTATAGGCTTTAGGAGCGTCCCCTAGCGGCTGTGTTTTAGGAAACTAAGTGGGTTAACTCCACATTAGTTGCGCACGCATTTTTGTTGAACGGCGCAATCAGATTTCGCGAACACTTGTAGTTATTTTATTAAATTTAGCTTAGCCACTGGACTATAGTCGTGGTAAATTAGTTTTGTAAACTAGGAGACGATTCTGACGGAAACGTTGATTGCTGATAGACGAATGTTCAAAAGAAAAAGTAAATGATCTTTATTTACATTGCCTCTTCAAAAATTTGACTTTGGTGACTCAAAACCAAAGAAAAAAATGTTAGTTTCATAAGCAAATAGCATTTACTTTTACAAAACCGGTGTGTTTTATAGATCACCTTACATATTTAACAAGTCGACTGTCATGTTACCAAACATTGGTGGTGACAGCATTTCATTTTAGACCAGGTACTAGTGACTATTATATTTTAATTTTAAGTTGATTCGCTAAATGTTGGAGACGCTCTGTGCCTATTTCTAAATAATGCAATGTCTGTCGCTTCATTAGAAAATTTCAGAAAATGCATATGACACTCTGCTTCTCTTAACTAAGCATATAATTGTTAGAAAATCATGTATATTTTGGTTGGTAGTCAAAGTGTTAACAAAAAATACTTAACAGATGACAAACCTTCTCTTTTGGATACGAGACTGACAGTACGTTAGTCATTGTTTACTGTTATATTGTTAAACGTTGTCTTCGTTTGCTGTTTTTTTTTTTCACGGAAATGTTTGCCTCATGTCGGTAGTCCCTTGTTCTTTTGTTTGATAATGAGGCAATTTATGCGCATTAAGCTGTTTACTTTTGTACAGTTGTCTTTCAAATAAAGCTAATCTTTTCATTAAATTTCTACCGAGGTTTTTAATTTGTAAAACACTGAGACGTACATTCATTGAGTATTGACCTTCATTTGATATCCGCCATTTAATTACGTTTCTGCATTCTTCGGTTTTAAAAGAAGAAATAAAATTGCTTCTTGTTGAGTTTTAGATGTAACTTTGGAATTTCATTAAGTACAATGACGCCTATTAGACTTGTTGAGTTGTAACTTCAAACATATCGAAAAGTTGTTTGCGTAATTATTAACAGTCGAATGAATATCAAAATAATAATAATAGTTGATGTACTCATTTTTGTCATTATCGCTTCGAGAACAACAATCATTCAAAAATTATTTGCGATACTTCAGAAATAAGAAATTCCAAAAGATGTCGCCAGCGTACAGAATATTAATGATGTCGCTATTTTAAAGTATTCGGGTGTATATGTGTCATTTGTAATTAAAGACGGAGTCGTGATGGATTAAAAAGCGAGCGTTGTTCATTTACAGAAGTACACATTGGTAAAAGTTGCATCACACTTGGCATGGAAAGATAGTTGACGACAGTTCTTTTTTTAAATGAATAGAATTTTTTCCATTTTCACGTATATTTCGATTAAGTGTTTAAATAAATTTCTTTTTTTAAGTACTGTTCCCTGTCAGACAGATATGAATTTTTGATTAATTCGACTGTTATTGTATTTACATTATTCGGACTATTGTCCTCATCTTTGTCGCCATATTTATCGCAACGTTTCAGCAGTTGCACGCTCCTCAGGTGGTTGGAATTTCGAACTGAACCCTCCACTTCGATCACTGGGGCAGACCGTTCCAGCCCCACGTGCCAGGTCCGACGGATGCCAGTTATCAACCAGGGTACCGAACCCTAACCGGGTACCGAACTCACAACCAGGGGGTGAGAGTTCGGTACCCGGTTAGGGCGATGGGGAGCTTTCAGAGGGAAAGTTGGCAGGAGGTGGCTGATAATTGGCATCCGTCGGACATGGCACGTGGGGCTGGAACGGTCTGCCCCAGTGATTGAAGTGGAGAGTTCAGTTCGAAATTCCATCCACCTGAGGATAACGTGCATATAGCATGGCAGGTGTTAGGTGTAAATGTCTGAGTGTTTAACTGTTTGAATAAAATGAGAAATGTCGATATAAAATGTGAACACGTTAGAATAAAAGTCGTTAATAAAAGTCAATGGCTTTTCCCCTCCAGATTCTTTTAATGTCTCCATCGGAATAAAAGCTAAACAACTATCAGAGGCACAGAACGTGATAACGTAACGTTTGAGAACGAAATTCTATCTGAAACATAATTACTACCAAGAGGCAAACATAATCTTGCGTAACTCCAAGATCGTTTTAACAAATTAAGATGATTAGATAAGTGTGATACGTCATGCACCCCACACTTATATATTATATTTGTCCACTCGATGGAACGCTCGTGAACATATCATTAAATTGGTTCTGTGCGTATAGTTCAGTGGTTAAAGCAAAGGGTTTGTTAATCCAAAAGGTTTGCTATCTGTCAATGAGTCGTTCATATTCAGACAATGTATATTCTGTTTATTAAAAAAAATGGAACGACCACTTCATCGTGAATGGTGGTAACTTTATATCCAGCCAATGGCACTCACTCTAATGGCTCCAATAGTCGAAGAACGATCACTCAACAGGGTTGATTGTTGAAAAATGTTCTTATTTTATATGCGGTATGCTTTCAGGATATAAGCAATGATGGCTCTCCACAACTTTCTATCCTTTGTAGCTCTTAGCAGTGTTTGTCTTTTCACCATCCCCCAACTCCTTGTTCTGCCATCCATTCACACAAGCTCGTTAGGTAAGTGACTCGCTGTTTCCTCCTGTCCCTCTTGCCTTCCATATATCATGAGAGTGTCAAATTTTCCAAACCTTCTTTACTTGTTATGTGTCACAGAAATTCCAACTGTCACTTTCTAGTATAAGTAACCTTTTTGTTTTCAATTTTAATGAAAATGTTAAAAAAATTCTATATCAAATGCCTGACTAGTGATACTTGTTATCATATATTCTTCAAAAAGAGGGAAAAATTATGAAAAATTGACAAAGCCTCCTTTTTTTTTGACGTCTACCAGGGCACATCTATAAACTGGAAAATCAGTAGGAATATGAATATACAAATTAACCTGGAATCAAATTCTTAGAAATCGATGACTAATCAGTCGAATTTGATTAAACTTGAAACAATCTATAGTACGAGGGTCATTCAATAAATAAGGTGAATTTTTCGGTATAAGGACTTCTAATACAGATAGAAGCTTACTTTTTTTTTCAACGTAGTCTCCCAGCACTGTCACACACTTTTCCCATCTGTGCACAAGCTTCCGTATTCCCTCAGCGTAAAAATCTTTGGACTGATGTCTCAGCCAGTCGCTCACAACACTTTTGACTTCATCGTCACTTTTAAACTTCGTGCCTCTCGTGAACGCTTTCAAGGGACCAAACAGGTGAAAGTCTGAAGGGGCAAGGTCTGGTCTGTAAAGGGGATGAGGGAGCATTTCCCAGCCCAGCTCGTTGATGGTCTGCACCGTTTGGGCTGCCTGTGTGAGGCCTTGCGTTGTCATGATACAAGATGACTCCTTCTGCCTGATGACCCCTGCGTTTGTTCTTTATGTCTTTCTTGACCTGCCTCAGCAGTTCACAGTAGTTCTTCTCTCAGAGTAAATGAGGTCATTGACTGATTCGATCACCTCAGGAGATCTCATTTCTGTAGGCCTCTCAGACTTGTCTTCATCCTCAACACTGCTCCGTCCTTCTTTAAACAATTTAGCCCACTTGAAGACATTTTTGGCTGAAACGTGTGGCACCATACACAGTTGACATTCTCCTATGAATTCCAACTGGCTTGCACCCTTTAGCAATCAAAAACTTGATAACTGACCGCTGTTCAATCCTGGAGCATGCTTCTTGGTTGGCCATCTTTGTTATTCGCCAAAACTCGTTTTTTTAATCTGCAAAAGAAATTAAATCCATGTGAAAAAGAAGTAAAACAAAAAAAATAAAAAAAAGTAAACTTCTATCTGTATTAAAAGTCCTTATACTGAAAAATTCACCTTATTTATTGAATGACCCTCGTAATTAATGTGTAAAAACTTCTTTAGGATTTTCGAAAAAAAAGATAATAAATATTAGGTTGGTGCAAAAATAATAATGTCGTTTTTTGACGTTAAAAAATACGTCAAAAACAACATTATTACGTCATTATTTTTGCACCAACCTAATATATATATAAAAAAGTGGGAAGACTGTAAGTAGTTTCTTATCTATGTCAGAATTTGGTGTTCGAATCTTGATAAGGCAACAATTTGACTGCTGATTTTTTTTTCTGAAAAGAACGATTGGCGTTACACAATCTTCATACCAATATTTCCACTTATATGGTTGAGTACTGTACGAAATTTAGTAAATATTACGTTATTATTATTAGGTTGGTGCAAAAATAATGTCGTTTTCTCACATATGTTACTCTGTGAGAAAACGATATTATTTTTGCACCAACCTAATACTTCAAACGTTATTTCTGGTGGATACCCTGTTTTGAAATAGATACCCGCTTCTTTTTTAAAATGACGTCTACCGGCCTGTGTACCCGAAAAAAAAAACAGGTTACGAATTTGCGTCTTCCTTTTTAGAAGAAACTATCTTTTGATCCGGCGTATTTCAGGCACCTCGCCTAGAGAGAGTGTCAAAGACCAGCACAGTTCTATTTACCTATTTAAGGAAAGCATATTCCCTCTTTGAGATTTTCTCGAAAGTCCGTATCTACTCGAGAGGTACCCCCCCCCCACGCAGGATTCGAACCTGCGTCTTCTTTTGCAGGAGAAACCATCATTTGATCCGGTGTGCTTTAACTACTCAACCACGAAGGGCTTCACAATCAAGCTAATAAATACTGTTTAAAATGAAAAAGGTGCTTCGACTCAAATACATGTATCCACTATAAATAACGTTTGTAGTATTCAGGGTGTCCCTAAAAAAATGCATATTTTCTAGAAATGAAATTTCTAAATTTTTATTGAACTGCAATTTTAAGAAATAACATCTTCAACAAAACCATGTTTAATTTGTGGAGGTAAAAAATATAGTTAATGAGATTTCCGATGTCTCCAGATTTTAGGAACACCCTGTATATGTTTATTAAGTAGACATTGAAGTCAACAGAGAGCGGCAACGAGTCTGAAGATAGCTTTCAAGCATGAAACAGATTATCGCCGTTCGATGATGACCTCAGTGTCCACTTTTATATGTGCATATACTTTATCCCTGAAACTGAACACTTTTACCCATAAATATAGCAGACCTTAAAACTATATTTTTTATCACATATTTGATTGAAGATCACGGAAATATTTCTTTTAATAAAATATTTAGATAATTATTATTATTATTTTAATAATTTTTTTTAATGATGGTTCAAGATGATAAATTTATTTCCTATTGAGACATTTTGGCCGTCTTAAAGGAATAAAGGCAATAAGACATATTATCAATGGTAATAATAATATAAGCCGTCTCTTTTTATAAGGAAACATTCGGTATTCATTGGCCGAACAGCCAATGCTACTTTCGACGGAAATTTACAAAATCTCTTTCTTAAAGCAATTTTGCAGGAAAATAGATTTCTCATGTCCACTCACTATTATCATTCTTTCTAGGATCAGTGGGGGTTTCTTTCCTAATCTTTTGTTTAACATCGTGTGGAACGCTAACACTTTCATCATGTCATTATTTTCTCTTCAAGTTAAATGTGGTATTCATTTTAATTCCTGATGTTCGAAGTCTTCGAGTAAGGTGGTTTCTGTTATTTGGTAAAATTCTTTGTTTGTGGTTGGGTAGCGCCAGTAAAGTTGTTTTCAGTCGAGGTAATATCACAATACGTGACATGATAAAAATGAATCCATTTCAAAATATAATTGTACGAATTATCGAAATAAGATTTTGGAGAAAGCAAAATCCTTGAAGATTCCATTGCGTGACTATGTGACGGCCCCAAAACAGTTTTGTTACTTTGATAGAATTCAGCTGTCTTGCCACGTCACAAAATAAACTGTTTTCTATCCAGTCAGTTTTCATTGCACTAAGTCGTGCCTGGTATCTATTTCTCCTTTCCACGGTTCTATGATAAAAAAATTATTTATTTCGGCCAAAAAGAACTCTATTCTAAAAGGATACGCTCACTTCTCAGCACTGTTTGACATGGGATCTTGAATCTCTCGTCATTTTGATCCCTGTTGGATTGAACTCACTCTGTAGCAAATATGCACAGCGGTAATAAACGAATTGTTTGATTCGTTGTGGCGGCGAAGAAGTAAGTTTGACTTTGGGAAAAGAATTCACGTTCTTTGTGTTTGCAGTCAAAGAAGATCCGAATCAAGATCGGGCCAACTTTAGTAGGGCTCGGATTATGGTAATTGTTTGAGCCTCACCCATTCTTACCCACAATAAAAGAACTCGACTTTGAACCACTTACTGATCATTGTGGATGAAGGGGGAGTTGTACATTGAGAGTTGTGGTGTGAATTTTTTTACTCTTTTTTTTTTATTTAAGTTCCCGATATTTTCTGAGAGTGAATTTTGATCTTTGGAATTACGACTTCGGACTTACGATATTTTGGATCTGAACCTCCCTGTTAACACATTTGTTAAATTTAATATCATCTTCCTTTTCTTTTGCGCGTTGTTGATAAAACCTAGTCTACCGATGAAGGCACATAGTTGTAAGACAATAAGACCTAAGACCTAAGACCTAAGAACCCAACACTCAACGATTTATAAACCGGTCAAATGATTCTTAACTGGTATTCATAAAAAATTCATTATATCCAATTAGTAAACACTGCCCACGAAATACCTTTCCGTGTGGATCAGTTATGACAAATTTAGTCTAGAAGATAAAGAAATTGGAAATAGAATAAGCTACCAAGAGATAGTTTCGCCCAACATCGCAACTTGCTGCAAATCCAAAACATTAACCTAAAACTTGAGTCATGTTTTTAAATATCCTCGTCAGATCAAGACTTTCATATGCATGTGATACATGGCACCAAACCCGTTCAGAAATAACTAAAATGTCAGCTATGCCAACCGCTTTCTCATATTAATAAACAAAAAATGACTTCGTGCGAATGAAGCTCGTAGGTTTTAGCAAGGACCGTCCTTCAAACCTTATAGACTGGCACTACAGAATAACAAAGAATTGTACCAAATAAGAGAAACCGCACCAATTAAAGACTTTAAACAACGGCAGCAACTAAAATGGATACCACTTGTAACGTAAAGAGAAAAGTAATGACATAATCAATATGTTGATGATTCACACTATTTCAAGAAAAAGGTTAAGAAGGACCTCCCCGCCGTTAATACTGGAACGAGTGATAACAGCTTATTGCCTTGAGAAACCTATTTTCTTGAAAAAATTTTTTAATAGAAATATTTTATAAATTTGAACCGACAGCATTGCTAAATGTTCGGTCAATGATTGTAGAATATTTCCTTATAAGGAAATGACTAATATTACCATTACGTAATTACTAAAGGTAGATGTTGAAAGATTCCCTAATAAGGTGTTATGGTCGGAGTTCCTTGTACCACGGTGATGGTCCAAGGTTAGAACCAATGAAAGAATAACACGAACACAGGTATGGAATACAAAGATATATTACAACAGAAATATAATACAAAGAAGTAGAAGTATTAATAATGACTATCAGATTTGGTTAGAGCGAACTATGTTGTCTCGACAAGTATCACTATTCCAATGTCCTTACAATATGCTCTCAATTATCTCTCCTCGTCTTACAATATCCTCATACCTTTTTTGAGAGGCGCAGTATTTATAATGTCAAGAATAGTCCATTATTATTATGGGTAAGTTCCCATAACATAAGCAATATCAGATGAATAGGTCATTTGTGAAGGTTCAAGATAGTTTTGGGTTACGGTCGTAGTAAGAACTGAAGTATGACTAAATACATCTGAAGGTTTCTATTTATGTAGGTACCTCCACGAAAATGTAAACAGAGATAGCATGATGAAAAAGACGCCGAACTTGACGAAAACAAGTTTTTATCGTCTAATGTTCATATTATTATTAAAGAGGAAAGATCAAAGTATTTTGGGGGTATTTTTTACATTTTTAATCGTTCCTAGCACGTCCGAAATTTTCGTTAAAAATCTTGTTTTTTTTTGTCAAAAAAAAAAAAAGGACAGATAATCAATCATTTTCAATCATTTTCAATCATTTGATAAAAAAGATGAAAATCTGACTTTGATATTCTTTTAAAAATGAATTATCATTTTTTCAAAACTGATTTTAATAAAATCAGAAATTATAATGTCTATTTAAAATATTTTGAACCAAGCTTAACTTAGCTTCTGCACGGAAAAAATGTAATTTGAAAATAAAACAAAGCAGGTAATAACCTTTCGCGTCTTTGACAAGTGTTGACAGATGTGATTCATGACGTTTAGATAACTTACGGGAGGATAATTCTTTCTACGGATGGTAGGAAGTGAAATTATTTAGATTTAAATGAACAAATTATTTACCTCGTTACTTTTAAGGAAAACTTTCAGCGCTCTAATTTTTAATTTTTTTTTTGTACTTAGCTTTCATCTTTGCGTTTACGATTCTTTATGGAAAATATAAAGAAATTAAAAAATAAGACTGTTAAGAGTGAGATTAAATTTCATAAGAAAAAGGTATCTAATTAATTTATAGGT
The DNA here is from genome assembly GCA_963932145.1 of Acanthosepion lycidas. Lineage (NCBI taxonomy): Eukaryota > Metazoa > Mollusca > Cephalopoda > Sepiida > Sepiidae > Acanthosepion > Acanthosepion lycidas. The sequence continues at coordinate 86,737,176 of OZ010585.1, read as the reverse complement.
ACCTTTCTTATGAAATTTTATCAGAAGTGTACATAAAATACTATAATTTTATGTACATTTATTACATTTTACTGTGTTATTTGTATTTCCATTCATTTTATTATTAATTTTGATATTTCATTTATGGAAAAATGTCATAACTGAGATTAATATAAAAATAAGATCATATAAATTAAAGTTTAGCAGTAGTTAAATTTCATAAGATGATACTGATACTTATAGGTACCCTTCTCAGTTGAAATTGAAAAATCAAATTAACTTCTCCATACGTGTTTCGCAAAAGTAAAGGCCTTAACAGCGGAGAACAATGCTGAACTCAAATAATGCAACTAAATTGTATTCTGGTTGGTCTTCCATACTTTATAATTACTGCCCGATTATAAGCACAAAAATTACATTTTTTAATTACCATGGCTAATCTGATTGGTTCAAACGATACAATTTTCAAAGCGCCAGACAATGACGATCTCATCTGGACACTTTGAAAGGTTGATGTTGCTTTTAACTAATGTTATAATATTTTTAAAAACTTAATGTAAAAATCTATTATAATTAAAAGAAATAACAAATAATTGTATTAAAAATACAATTTTCATTGAAAAATTTTTTTGCTTTCAGAAAATATTGTCCATATTCATAAAAACAACTAAAAACAAATAAAAGCATTTGAAATTAAATAATATATTTGTTTTATTGAGTTTTGTATGTTACAATTCAGAGCTGATTTTCAGGTACGTTGGCTCCAATTAAAAAAAACAAACCATGATTTGCATTCTTCAAAGCCTTGTGCTTTTAACTATTGTAATCACTAAGCCCTGCGCGCTCGAATTTCAAGAGTTTTTCATAAAATTAGTTATGGGGGTGTTAATAAATATATAAAAAATATTTCTGCCATGACTTTAATAAAAAAAACATATTTATAATAATTTCGATCATCTGTGAATAGTTTCTGAAAGTTTCATTAAAATCTGACAATTATTTTTATTTTTGCAAGATTTTCCAAATTAATGTGTGTAATACCAAAAAAACGTGCTAAAATTATCTGTTATTTACTAGCCCATGTTGGTACAAAGAGAAACAAGGTTTTTTTAATCAAAATTTAGAATGTTCTAAAAAGAAGCAAAAATTTTAAAAAATAATTAAAAAAAACTTTGGTCTTTTCTCTTCATAAAAACATAAGCATTTAGACGATAAAATTTTGTTTTCATAAAGTTTGGCGTCTTTTTCATCAGACTTTTTTAGCGATTTCGTGGAGGTACCTTTATGTGCTGTTTCAAGCTAGTTTCATGTTTTCATTTTATGTTGTTTGTTCCGGGTGTTCATATTGACATCCCATGAGAGAAGAACTAACGTTGTGGACACAGAAGCCCTTTCAATCTGATTGCATTATTATTATAATAATTTTTCGGGAACAGCTACTTTTTTCATGCGTAAATAATATAATTCTTTCCGTTTTGTTACATTTTGCAATTAGCCGCATAGCCATTTTTATGAAACCTTAAGCTATTTAAAATTGGCAAATGGTTAATTTTTGGCCTTCAGGGTGTAATTGATAATTAGTTTCCAAATTCTCGGAAGCATATCTTTAGATTAAAAAACCTTGAAACACACCTGGTTATTCAAGGTGAGGGCAAATTTGTATTGTTGCTAGTTTCATTAAGTGTCGACTTTAAAGCAACTAATATTAGCAGCTAGGTGTCATAGTTTCACTATTAAAATTGCTGCTTTTAAATGTAAGTTCAATGTTAATTGTTTCTTCTTTCGCACGTCTCGCTTGTAGAATTCTCTTCCGGCTTTCTTCTTTACTGTCAACTACGATCTTCGAAGATTTGAATGCAACCTTAATCGTTATCTTTACTGCCCTTGAACCCGTTCCTTTATTGTCCTCTCTGTTTCTTTCACCTCCAGAATCCCATTGCATCAAAGTGGCTTTGGTTTGTCTTGCTTGAGGGGAAATTATAAAAAAAGCAATCGTAGTAGTTATTTTTCTGGAGGAATTGGTTGTAGTCAGCAGTGTATTGAACCAACTGCTTATATTTTCTACGGTTAGAAAACGTTTCTCTGGAATGGAATATCAATTATAAATAATGTAATGATTGCTTTACTGTTGGTAATGCTTTATTGTCTCACATGTTCCTATGTGATCCAGATTGATCTTACATATTCACCTACACTAAACTTTTTAATAGTAGCCTAAACTAAAAATCTGGTTTACCAGAGCCTGTCAGCTGATCTTTCATTTGATCGAGCGCTAACGGTTCAGTGCTGGAAAATGACTTGTAACATTGAATACCACAAAAACGAAGCTAGTAACTTTACATCATCATTGAGCTTAGCAAAAATTCTCGTCAGCCACAATGAATGGCTACATTCTGAAAGGCTCCCTCGCTTTGAGCGCCTAGTGGAATAAGTTCACCCGAGACCTCAATTGGAATCATATATACCAATCCATCGCTAAAGACGGTGAAAAATTCTTGGCTTCTACCGCTCCAGAACTTACCATCTATGATCAGATCAATAATAGAGCATTGTTGCTATATCTGGGCTGGATCTACCTAATCCGCTCTATTCAGCCTCGACAGACTACAAAATCGGCCTTGTGAGTGATGAATCATTTTCCACCATACAACCCCTTTTCCCACAGATGCTACGTCGCAAACGCTCAAGTTATTTTGATGGAAGATGTTCTGACGAGCTGCATTCCCTTGTTTCATCAGTTCAGACATTTACAGCTAAGAATCGTCTTGTCATATATACAAAGTCGAATAATCTTCATTCCCTACTTATTCCATTGGTAAGGAGGAAGTTCTATTCGGGTAGATTTTTTTTCCCAAGAGTCGCTATTTTGTGGAACAGACAACCGAAAGGATGCGTCGCTGAAATCTTAAACTCTTCATGTTCGGAATCATAGTATCACCATTTGTCCTACTTAGTCTACAATTCTTACGTCCATAAAGTAATCCCATTCAGTAACCTTCTAACTTGAATGGCTCTTGGGTTTTGTATAGAGTGAGCAGTAGCGTTTTATTTTGATATTAAAACATATTTAGTTTGTATCTTTAAAAATGTGGGACAACTGATTACAACTTGACGTAGTTGACTTTTATCAAATGTTGGTACCTATTAAGTTCAGTCATCTTTATCCAGTCACGAGATTCAAATGTGAAGCATAATTTATATTTTGTTCCTATTTCTTCATCACTATTTTATTTTTCAGCCATTCTTCTAAGATTTTGACACCCGTAACTGAATCTCTGGGCATACACAGCTATTTTTTTTAATATGTGGCATCCTTTCAGAACGTGTACCCTCGTAACTCTCCACAAATTCCCCTCCCTTGTAGTTGTAAGCAATGTTTGACTCTTGACCATCCCAGTTTATTCCACACCACCCTGTTTTCCATTTGCCGTTTCCATATGCCCCTCTTGCATTCAATATGTCTCGCGAGTGTTAAATTCTCCTAGTCCGCTTTCTTCATTATGTGACCCAGATATTTCAACAGTCGTCTTTTCGTTTTAACTATCTTTTTGGTTCCTATTTTCTTTTAAAATTTTTCGTTGTTCATATGTCCAATCCACGGTATTCTTAGCATCCGTTTGTAGAATCACAACTTTTTAAGCGTTTCACCCCAAGCAAGGTGGGAAGCCACTAGCACGCAAGGGGTTACAGAAGATTTGGAGTAAGATCAGATAGGTGTGATAGAGGAAGGGATGGGGAGAAGGATAGTGGATATATTAAGGCAACTGGAGATGTTGATTGACATTATATTTGAATAGCTGGAGATTATAGCTCCCAGGGAAACAGGAATAGGGAAGGGGGTTCCACAGGCGAGAGGCGCGAGATATGAAGCTATTGGAGTAGAAGAGACGGCTACATTTAATAGTTTCGACAGTGAAAGGGTAAGAGCGGGATGCCAGTCTCGTAGGGCACTTGAATTCATGAAGTCTGGGAACCAGCGAATGCAGCTCCTCGGAGCAATTACCATGAAAGTATTTGTAAAAAAGACAGAGAGAGGCGATGGCGCGTCTGTGAGAAAGTGACTGTAGACGAGATGCCAGATCAGGGCCAATTATATTGCATATCCGTCTCTGGATCATCAAGAACCCCGAGGCAAACAGAAGGGGTTCCAGACCATATATGGCAGCAATACTCCATGCAAGATCGAATTGTTGATTTGTAGATCTGAAGGATCGATTCCGGGGAGAAAAATTTCCTGGCGCGGCACAGGGAGCCAACTTTCCTTGCGGTGGACGAAGCAATTGACTCAATGTAGGTCAGTAGTCAACGTGAGACCGGGCAGCTGCAGAGAGGTTCTCTCGAGAAGTTGAGCTGTTAGGAAATTGTCCAATGTTTACTGCCATATAAGAGGATTTATATAGCATAATAAAACCAGGTTGGCCTTCTGTTTCTCTTGGTATCACCTTATTGTATTGGTTGAATAAGTCCACTGCAAAAACACATCTCTGTCTTACTCCTCTTTCTCTTGATGTCTGTGTTGTGTTAATGTGACACTGAGGCGGTGAATGAAGTGATTAAACATCAATTCTAATCAGGAAAAGAGAAGGGTTAACCCAAAATGAAATATAGACTGGAAGATAGAATGGAGACATTTTCTTGGGTGAGAATTGGACATCTCGAATTCTTCTCTCCTAAAAGTTTATTTTTCTAATCTATCGAGAGTTTGGCTTGCGGTGCAAAACAGATTCAGAGAAATGGCTTTGTCTTTCTTGAGAAATTAAGGAAACACATATATTGGAAAACATATGAAAACAGAATGAACCCTTTTTCTTAAGGTTGAAGTTATGAAAATCAGTATGGCGTGCCAAGAAGGTGATCTGGTTTGAGTTTTCGCTGCGACGCCTACCGGCCCAGGGATGGTAAACGGTCTCTTTTGTTGAGAATTTAGGTAAACAAATATATTTTCGTTGACGAAAACGGATTAAGAAATAATTTTTATCTCTCGCTCGGAATGTTAAATGAGAAAGAATTTCTCTTAACGAGTAGGATGTACAGAACGATTAAGGCTGGAGATATGAAAACATATTTTGTCATAGATTGTCTGGTTTGTATTTTCCCTGGACAGAGGAAAATAGATAAGATTCGGGGAATTAAAATTAATGGCTGGAATGGAACTCCGCCCTTCTGCCTACGCTCTTTAAAAATTAGATTCGACACAGTCATGCATGCCCTGGGAAATGGTTGAATGCTGGGAAAGAAGAAGGAAGGGACAGAATTTGGCCTCGCCTGTGCGAAGTATTGGTGCGAGTTGTGAAGTGAAACAGGTTGGAGTTAAGGGAGAAGCAAAGTAGGTGGATAATTCTCCAAATTTGGAAAATTGATTAAGAAAGCAGAATCTAGGGAAAAAAGAAAAATAAATTATTTGAATTAATGAAAATTGGGGAATCACCAGATTCCCAGAACCCCATGCCAGTTTTGGGTTGAAATGCATATAAGCAGGTGACTTTGGGGAGATCATGGACTTTTGCCTGATATCTCTCTTTGAGCGTTTCTGAAATCCAACCAGAATTCCTGATTCGAAAACTTTGAAGCCAGCCTTCCAGAAGTTAAGTCCAGTGCCGCTAGAGAGATTAATGCGGGAAGGATTCATTTTTGTTGTACCAAGAGCTAATATAAACCAATTGAAGTTTAACCCCACGAGTCTCGTTTATTTATTTTCGCCGTGATGATATTTTTTCTTAATATAGCATTGAAAGGCGCTGCGAGACTATGACGACATTCGATCTTCTACTGCCCTGAGATCAAGAACACAACGTGGGCAGAGACGGTGCCAATCGAAGCGGCCAGCGACCAATAACCAGCTTGGACCAGCGCAGAGTTAGTCCCGTGGTTAAAACGCCATCTTAAGACCCTGAGGACTGGATCAATAAACTGGGTGTAGAAGGCAGGGAAAGGTGTTACATTATTTGGTGCCAGTAACCAACGATGTGACCCTGTTGCAAGGGTGTGTCATATTAAGAGCCAGTTACCCTCCTTACTGTCATGAATGGACTGATCTATTCATGATAAGCAATCGTGGGTAATTGTTCAGAAAGAAGAAAATACTATTGCAGTGCTTTGTGTAGCTGACTATTGTATACTATTATCACGACTGACTCGATAGAGTTAAGTTTTGTCTTGCCAGAGTCTACTTGTAAAAATTGTTTTGTATCAGCATATTAGCAGTTTGTTTCCAGAAAACACCACTTACAAATAACGATTTTTATATTAGACACTCTGTTTATCATCGAGTAATGAAAAAAAACAACAAAAAAAACAAAAACAAAAAAACAAAAAAAAAACAGCTGTTATTGAATTTAAAAAAAGATCCGTTATTTTGGATGAAAAACAATACTTTGAATTTTATGATAATCGTCTTTGCTTTCTCAAAAGATGTCTAAGAAATCCTCATTATGCGGAACCGAATTCCCATTAATAACATAACAACGTTTTTACTTGGCTTGAAATAAAGTAACACTACCAGAAAGAAGCGACATATACAGTTGCATGACCAGACAAGCACTCAAACGCACTTGACAAAGATTGCAAGTTGTGTTGTCAGTGGCACCATATTACAATCCTGCGCCTTGTCATGCTATGCTGTTCCCTCCATGTTCAAGAATGGATGATAAAGAGAGCGAGAGAAAATCCGTGCAAGTTAGATTCAGAATGTATACCTGTGCTTGCGAACGCGACTGGTTTAGCGCGCATGGATGTGCTTAAAAAACGTGAAGAAAGATGGCGTTTTTTTTTTCTTTTTGCGCGCGCGTTCGCACATGTTTGAACACGTTTCCTGGTAGGCAGACACGCATTTTGCTCGGATCTGTCTGTATCAAGGCCATATTTTGATGAAAGACGTGAGATTACCGAATTCGTTGAGCAGGATTAGATGCCTTTAAATGTCGGCGTTGGAAAGTCAATCTTCACCTACTTTCAAGCGTCGATACTTTCAAGACTATATGAAAATATTTGTAACCAAAGACGCCTGCCATAAAGCTTGTCTCCATAATCATTGCTCGATCTCCAGTGGTTCTACGACACTTGTTCCCAAATTTGACCTAGTTTGACATATATATCTTCTCTTGGTTCAAAGATTTGCAGAAAATTGAACTTTTTTTTTCTGTTATTTTTCTTGTTTCCAAAACGTTTCGGTTAATGGTTTATGTTACCTTCTTCAGGTTTTATTTTCCTTTTTTTAAATGCTGTCCCTTCGGGACGTGATGGGGGCACAGTTTCAGTATTTGTATTATTATTATCTGGGTCTGGAGGAATGGTTTCTCGTTGCCTTCTCTATTTCTACTCATATAAAAAGAGATAGTCTTTTTTTTTTCGGTAGTAAAAAGCAAAAAGCAGTGAGAAAAAGAAAATTTAAACGTCATCAGAAACGTTTCTAAAAATGTTATTCCATTTTTAACAATGTGTGCAGGACAGCGTGTTTCGTAATTTTACTCAATGTTTTCAGTTCCTTTCTTTAATAAAAAAAAGTATTCTATCCTTTTAGCAACGAACATCCTGCATTGAACTTCATTTTAATTTGACTTATGCATTTCGCTATCAAGTTGATATCTGCCGTTGCTTTCAATCTTCTCACACTTAATAGAGTTGCCTGTAATTCGGACATCTTTTCAGAAAAGATAAAGTCCACATACGTATACCTATGGAAACACGGATCTCTCCCTTATATTCTCATCATCATTAGTTGTAAAACATGTAAATTCCCAAGAGAGGAGTGTTTGACGAAAAACTTAATTTGCAACATTTCCGCTCTTCTTCTTTTTATGAATGTGTTCCTTTAAGACGTGGGAGATAATAGCTTTCCACAACTTTCTTTCATTTATAGTTTTTAGTATGATATCTTTTTGGTATCTCTCTTAAATCCTGATTTATCAACTCCTTAGGTAGGTTATTTATTTATTTCCTCTGTCTCTCTTGCTTTCGATATGCCTTGTGAGTGTCAGATTCACCAAACCTTCTTTCTTCATTGTGTCCTAGATATTTCAACTATCTCTTTCTGATTCTAAGAAAAATTGTCCTTTTTGTCTTTGTTTTCCTTAAACTTCATCGTTAATATCTTATGCTGTTAACATTGTGAAAAACGAGGTAATGAATACAGGCAGCATTTTCTCGGAGGTATTTAGGGGAACGAAGCAAATTTGTCTTGTTAGTGAGCTCGAGGGACCGATAGTTAGCTATCACGTCTCACAGACCTTTGATAGTAAGTGTGACCTTCAGTGAGAGCTCTTGGCTAAGTTAATAAACATTCGTCAAGTATGACTTTGTCAGATATATGGAATGTAAATTCGTAGGCAATTTTATTAGATGTGTAATGTGTACATATATGAGAGAGTGAGCGAGAGAAACACAGAAAGTGTGAGAGAACGGGTATAATACAAAAACTGAAATAGTCACATTTACTCGATTTTGGCATAAGGCCATGCGCGCAACATGCATTGAGAATCAAAATCCCTATTCAGGAGTAATGTTCTGCAAGACTCACTTACTGATTATTGCTCTACGGCTAGGCGCATTCTCGTCTGAATAACATTCATTAAATCTTGTTAGCCGCCATCTTGTTATTTCGGAGCACACATACACATTCGAATGGTTCAACTCGAGTGAAAAAATCAAAGGTCAGTCGATTGAAAGAACAGGACCGGAGAAAATGTCACTTGATTTGGGCGAACAAAAGAGTCGGTTTTACTAAATAACGAACAAAACCAACGTACTCTAGATTTCACAGCAGCCAACGATCGATTATCGATTCTGGTTCGATGGTAAATCAGTGCGGTAAAGATTTGAGCGAGTTTCAGTGAAAGTGAGCCGTTGTCAACGTTGCGCTAAATAGCTGAGGAATGAGAAATTGAAGCACTTAAATATCTCGTGAGAGAATAATGCAAATACTTTTGTGTTTTTTTTTTTATCGTTTGACATTCCTTTGAATAAGTAATGCACCGGTGGGCTTTACCTCCTTCTTCACCTACAGAAGGCACATTTTTACCGGTTAAATAGTTTTCGCCGACAATGCAATGACTATACCGTTCAAGTAAAACGATATTGGACGAATCAAGTTGGCCGATTATGAATAAGGTGCATAAATTCACGCACAAATGAAATTTTCCCTTTGCATATGTGTGTCACTTGAAATGATCTTTCTTTGAGTTGAGTATTCGAAAGTCGTGGAATTGGTATTAGAATTGGGATCTGTTCATTCAGATAGGATTAAAGTTATTAAGCTGTGTGATGAGGATAGACGATGCAAACTGACAGATCTGGTCTGATTTTCACACACACACACACACACACACACACACACACATATATATGTAGATCTACAACTGTTTATAAAAACAAGTTTGTTTATTACCGTACGTCTGCAGTTGACCGAGTCATGATAGACTTATGTTATGGCGATTTTCTAAGCGTAGATTAGATGAGACACAAGGTCGGAAAGTATGGAGCACCCAGTGATGATCGAACTCTCTACTCAGTCATAGTTGTACTAATGCGATAAGCTTGCTAACCATTACATCGCATCGAGATGGCCCTAGACTTATGTTACGAAGGAATTAATCAGGAAGGCGATGTTTGAGAAAAATATAAGGTTGTCCCATATGAAATGTATTTATTTGATTATCGACGTTCCATGAATTCTACCTAAGGTTTATTAAGATAATCCATTACTTTAGTGATTATCGACGTTCCATGAATTCTACCTAAGGTTTATTAAGATAATCCATTACTTTAGCGCTTATCGACGTTCCATGAATTCTACCAAAGGTTTATTAAGATAATCCATTACTTTAGTGCTTATCGACGTTCCATGAATTCTACCAAAGGTTTATTAAGATAATCCATTACTTTAGTGCTTATCGACGTTCCATGAATTCTACCTAAGGTTTATTAAGATAATCCATTACTTTAGTGCTTATCGACGTTCCATGAATTCTACCTAAGGTTTATTAAGATAATCCATTACTTTAGTGCTTATCGACGTTCCATGAATTCTACCAAAGGTTTATTAAGATAATCCATTATTTAGTGCTTATTTCTCTTTGCCATTTTCTTTTCAGGTGGTTTGTTTTTTCATAAATAAATATTATTCGTAACATTCCTAAAATTAACAATTTAAAAATGTCTCCTGCTCATCTCATACGAGTTCGAATTAGGCCATGTTTACGCAAATGCTTAACAAAAGATCAGGTTGGCATTTGGAAGTAAATATTTTTAATGTCAAGACAATACAGAGATCGTCTCGGAAATTTCATTCAGGAAATTAGGGCCTTAAAACTTAAACAAGAGGAAAACCTAATTTAGTCAGAAAAAATGATCAAATGAATGCATTGGTTTGAGAAAATTCGAAATCAACTTCAGAAATCTTTTAGATCTGTCAATGTCTCGCACGTCTGTCTATCAGCATTAAGAACTGTCGTAAAGGTAAAGAAGATGGATAAGTTTATCCCACATGAATTGACTGAGAAACAAAGAAACCGACACTTAGAGATCTTCTCCATCTTGCTCTTGAAAGTGAATCATTGCTTGTAAAAACAAATGGCTATTCTTTGATAACTGTAAGCAAAGCCTTTGTTAGGAGATATCGACCCATCTAATTTTTTCACCACAAATCTCTTCCACAGATTATCAATTATCTAAACATTTTGAGCTTTCCATAAGAAAGGGAAAGTTCTTATATGAAGAAATAGTTGAATTATTCGAACAATTTATTAAGGCAAACAACCTGATAGAAGGCAAAATCCTGACAGAAGGCAAGAAACCTGATAGTATTTAATCAAAATAATATCCATTTTATTCTACGGAATGTCAGTCGTCAATATGCGACATTTTATATGAAACTACGTAATAACTTACATCTGGTATTTCCAGGTTTTAATTATAAGCATATTATTACATAATGTGATAGGTTTTTCTCTTTTTGCAAATCAGAGAGACATAGAGGGCAGTAGAGCGGTACAAAGATACTTCCTATATTCAAATGGGTCTCATAAAACCGACATTTTTTAAACAATAAGGAGTTAACATATGATCAATATTTTTTTTTTAATTTTAAGTTTTTAACGAGTGAAAGGCATCAATTTCAATTTTTTAAAAATTCTTCAACAACTTTGCCAATCAGTCTTGTCAAATGTTGTGGACTATCACTGGTTTGGGGGAAAAGTCAAGTAGACATTTTCAACATGTTCCTTCATGATAGCTCCAAGATATATATATACCAAGCTATTGTAGAATCATCAGATAATGAAGAAAAAGTATATATAAGAGTAACTGAAGGACCCTGAAAACAAAGAAACAATGCACACAAAACATGTTTCAAAAACAGTAAATACGCGAACAGCACAAGGCTTTCTAAGTATATCTGGGAAATTAAAAACAAAACGCAAATCACACCAAAATATCATGGAAAATAAAGACAAGATCATCAACCTACAATAATCAATCAAAAACCTGCAAACTTTGCTTGGAGGAAAAATAACTATTATTACCTTTCCAGACCAAAATAAATTACTAAATAAACGATCTGAGCTCATCTCAAAATGCAGACATGAAAACAAATTTTTACTACGTTACTTAAAAATCGAAAATTGAAAAGAATAAATAAAAATAAATAAAATAATATAAAAAACAAGTAAAATAAATTAACCCAAGCAAATAACAAACAAATTACACCCGTTAGAATAGACGAAATAGAACAAATAAAAAAAATAAATACACAAAAGCAAAAATAATCAATCCAAATAAAGTAAACAATAAACAAATTAACAAGCCAATAACCGTTAGAATATACTACAACAATCAATCCAAAAATTGGACGAGAAAATAGCTATAACTGCTATATAGCGATAAAAAAATCGAAAACCGAATAGAGTAAATAAAAATATACAAAATAAAAAATAAGGAAATAAATAAGAAAAAATAAGTAAAAATTAATTCAAATAAATAAATAGATTAACATATTAACAAATCGCTTCCGCTAAAATAACCGTTAGAACTAATAAAAATAAACATAAATAAGCAAAAACATGTTCGTAAGCCGGCTTCCGATCTGGGTTGATCTCTCATAGTAGTTATCACTGGTTGGCGTGGCGCTCCTCCTGCTGACTGCTGCTGACTGACCGTGACAGGTCTCTTCCCTGGCCTCCTGTTGACTGCTGTTGTTGTTCACCGTATGACCCCTTTTATGGCATTTTTTATGGCTTAACAGGCTCGAAAAACGACTCGAGTATAATTAGGAGGGAAGCATTTTTATTGGTCGAAAAATAGAAACACTTTACAATATTATTTTATTTCTCGACCGGAACTCGTGCGTCGGGCCTATGCGTAAACGACGATAATAGTCATTTTGTGACGGGGCTTTGTCCCGTCCACATCCGGCTCTCGTTCTTGAGTATGTTAGTTTATTTACCTGCAAATCAGCCTAGATATGTCTTATTTTATTTATAAATAGATCCCCCCAGATCTCGATCTGATTTACAGTGAGCGTTATTCGTGTATATTTGGGTGATTAATTCATGATAAAGTCTCTGAAGTGTGTGGGAAGTTGTCCTCGTTTTCTTCTTATTGGCATTTGTTTTGGTATGGAGTTATTTGCTGAATTATGTGTCCCAGATGGATGTGATGGAGAATGATCCTGGTGACTGTTACATGGTGGAGGCAGAGGGATTGTATTGGATAGATGTGTTGGACGTGGAGCCAGTCGTCGGATATCTCTCTGTGTCGAAGGAAGAACTGGTACAATCCGCGGGCGGCGTCGATAGCACGGTCTCTCGCGCATGGTATGGCTGTAAAGTGTCGGCTGAAGCTACCCAAGATGAAGCTATCCAAGATGTAGCGCTTTCCCTTTAAGTTGGGCATTGTGACAAAGTCTATAAAGACGAGATCGAATGGTCTCTTTCCTCGTTTGCAGTGGCCAATGGGCCAGTGGGTACGTCTACCGTAGTTACCCTTGCACTTAGCACACGTGTCGCAAGAATCGACATAGGTTTTGATGTCGCGGTTTTTGAATTCCCACCTGTAGCTGGAAAGGAGTTCTCACATACGGGTAAAACCTGACTGGTTGTTGCCCTCGTGTGCCTGGTAGAGGTATCTGGGTCGTAGTTTGTATGGTACAACCAATCTCGGAGAGTGTTTACTGTCTCTTATCATCAAAACGGAGGTGCCTGGTTCTAGAAAAAATTGGTGCAATTGTTTTTTAAAAAGCGTAGCTCGGTGGTCGTCAGGATCGATATGAGGTTCGCTTGGAGTGGGTGACTGGAGGGCGCTGATGATCGTTGCCAGGGCGTCATCCTTCTGTTGTTCATTTGCGATGCCGAGGTGGTTGCAGATTCTCTGAGTGAGGATGGTGGTGGTAGAGTGATAGGAGAAGAATGCGTTGGTGACGCGTTTGTTGGTGCGGGCGTTTTGTGGTGTGTGAGTTTTGGGAATGAGCTGTAATCCGTTAAACTCGCCGAGGCACCAAGGTGGGATGCATACGCGGGGGTCTGAACCACTTACTTCGGTGTAGGGTCGTTCGGGGCTTTCGTTTTCTTATGTCCGCAACCTCTGTTGAGCATGTCAGCCCATACATTTGATTCGCCTTCGACATATTCTAAGACGAATTTATAACATGAAATTTCTTCTTGCCATCGTCGTATTTTGGCATTATTGAACTCGTTGGTCCAGGTATGTCAGCGATCTGTGGTCAGCGAAGATGACGAAGGGGCGGTTGCGAAGGAAATAATCAAATTTCAATATTGCCCACTTTACTGCATATGCCTCTCGTTTCGTCGTGGACCAGTTCTGTTACGTGGAGTTGAATGTATGGGAAGCGACCGCTATGATATCTTTCTTCCCGTTGTCGGCTTTTTGCATTAAGATTGCTCCACATGAGACGTCACTGGCGTCGGTAGTGAGTGTGAAAAGTTTGGAGAAATCCGGAAACGAGATGACGGGTGGCGAAGAGAGACGGTCCTTGATTTTTTTGAAGGCTCTGTCGGCATTTTGCGTCCAGATAAACGGTTTATTAACCTTGTTGAGTTCGTGTATGGGACCCATAAGTTTTGAAAACATATCTAACCTGATTTGTTCGTGAAGACGTGTCTCTAGGAATTGTCTGATCCACACTAAACGGCCGATAAGGCTTTGTAATTCCTTTTTTGATGTTGGAGGTTTCATTTCCCTGATGGCACAAACGTATTCTGGATCAGTCTTGAATCCTTCGCTGTTTACTATGCGTCCGAGGAATTTTGCCTCTGATGCGAGGAAGGAACATTTATCTGGATTCAGCTTGAGTCCGAATTTTCGGAGGGCAGTAAAAAATTGTTCGTGGGAGAGTATGCACTCCCTAAATGTCCTAGCGTGGACCAGGTTGTCGATATAGGAAGAAATGTTGTCACGGGATGTGACTGTAGCTAGGGCTTCTGTTATGCAACGGGAGAAGATTTGTCCGGCAGATGTAAGGCCGAAGGCCAGGCGCGTGTATTGATAGCATTGGTCCTTCCATGTAAATGCTGTTTGTATCGGTCTCGCTTGTCGGTCTCAATTTGCCAGTAGCCGCTGCGTAGATCGAGGGAAGTGACATATCTATTGCCTTTGCCGATTTTGTTGAAGAAGTGGTCGATCCTTGGCATTGTCAAGATCGACAAAGACCTTGTTGAGAGTTCTTTTAAAGTTAGCGACGACGCGAATCGATACGTTTTTCTTACGGCAAATGCAGGGCTATTGAAGCCTTTGGGGTCGCTGCAGTTTTCAATGATACCTTCATCGGTCATGCGCTTAATTTCAGTATCAACGTCTGCTTCCAAAGCCTGGGCGATGGGATGTTGTTTCTGGCTGCGAAACTGGCCGTTGGTTGGTATGCGGATGGGTCGGATGAATGTGCCTTTGCTGCTGCTTTCCGTGCCGATAATGTCAGCGTAGCGACTGAGTAAGTTTGCAGTGGCCTATAGTTCGTCTCGGTTCGGGTGGTTTGGTAGCGATAGCCCCGTGCTATGCTTTAGCCAGGTTAGCTTTTGATTCAGTGTCTGGACGTTGGGCTGTAGTTCCATAGTAGGCTGGTTTTGGATGCCGTCAGCTTGGGCGCCATATGCTGGATCGTTGGTTGACGATTACGGTGATATGATTGCGGCTGTGTGTGTTGTGTATCCTGAGGAAAGTTTGCGTCTGAATTCTACAGTCGCATTTTGGTTGTCGATTAGATAGGAATCGAGCGTGTTGTGACATAGGATATTTTGGCCGATCAGGACCGGTGTGTTTTGGGTAGTTACCAGCACGTTAACCTTTTTGAATGTGAGTGAGTCTCGACTGCCGATGGTGATGTCGCAAGTCAGTTCGCCAAGGACGGTGGTGCTGCCGTTGATTCCTTTTACTACGACGTCGGATCGGGTCATGTGTTTCTTGGCTTCTCTGGGTAACTGAGATATTGGTAAGATGCAGGTGGAGCATCCAGTGTCTAGCATTGCGACGCCAGAGAAGGTGATGTCCCTGAAGTTGAAGGTGGACTGGACGAGCGGTGAATGGTGAACGAGTCCTTGAAAGTTGAAGGTGTGATGGCTGACGTAGAGGCACGGCGAACGAGGCATCACATCTCGTCCTGCCCGAAGCGAAAATCCTGTTCCACATCATTTATGGCTTGTATATTATCATTCGCTGCGCCTGTGCCCAAGTGCGAGGTGGGTGGCGATATAGGCAGTTGCGTCCATGGTGGCAGGGGCGACCTCAGGGGTAGTACTTTCACACGCTGATTCGTGGTGTGTGCTGATGGTTTCTGCATGTCGGATGGTGGCCATGTTCGGGAGGTTTGGTGAGGCCCGTCTGCTGTAGGTTTGGTTGCCTGCTGGGTCGGAGTGGCGCGTTTCTTTGGTTTGACCGCTCTGGTTTCTGTGTGAAATACAATGTCGTGCGAAGTCGTTAGATTTTACACCACGATCAAGGTATCTTTTAGCTTCGGAGGCTATGCCAATGGCTGAATAGTGGTCGTCCATTGTCTTGACAAGATGTGGGTAAAGATTTGAGTTCCAAATTTTCACCTTTTCGCTCATTAGCATTGCGCCGATGATGGAAATAAGTCCACCGACTGTTAAGTCTGTATTTTTGTCTTTTTTGTATTTGTTTTTTATGGTGACGGCTGCCTCTTTAAGGGTGTTTTCGAGTCGACCCGCGAAGTCTGGTAATTTTTCGCCGTCTCGCCGTTCCAGATCCCAGGCTTGACTGAGGTGTTGGAAGTTAGTCATCTAACTTCCGTGGGCTGCTAATAAGTATTCCTTCAGTCGTTTGAAGGTGGATATGTCTTTTTTGACTCAACCATCTGCTGAAAGATACTTTGGTCCAGTAAATCTTTAGCAGACTTGACGAATTCGCATTCCAGGCAGGGATAGGTGCTGAGTTCTGTCGTGACGTGGATTGTGTATGCTTTGTTTAGGGCCGTGATGAATCGGTTGACGTCGTGTCCACGGTGAAAAGTACTCTCTTGCTTCAATATGTCGCGTATGGTTTGTTGTCGCATCATTAAACTGTAATCGCCGTTTGTTTGAGCGGTGGGAGGTGTTAAAGTAGTTGATTTTAGGGCAGTTTATGTCGGAATTTCTTGTATCGTGGCTTCGGAAGGCTGTGTTGGTCCCGTTTTCAAGTTGAATAGTAGTGTTTTCTGTTCCTTGATGAGAGTAAATAGTTCGGCTCGGGTGAAGCTCGTGTAGTCGGCCATATTTCTCTTGCTGTGCGCTTCTGACAGCAGTGTTATAGATAAGCGTATGGTTGCAAGAAAGAAATACGACACCAGCAGAAATAGATTTACGTGATTTATTTTAATAGGAACGTGAGGGTAAGGGACAGCTCCCTTGTGGTAAAGTTCGTAAGCCGGCTTCCGATCTGGGTTGATCTCTCATAGTAGTTCTCACTGGTTGACGTGGCGCTCCTCCTGCTGACTGCTGCTGACTAACCGTGACAGGTCTCTTCCCTGGCCTCCTGTTGACTGCCGTTGTTGTTCACCGTGTGACCCCTTTTATGGCATTTTTTATGGCTTAACAAGCTCGAAAAACGACTCGAGTATAATTAGGAGGGAAGCATTTGTATTGGTCGAAAAATAGAAACACTTTACAATATTTTATTTCTCGACCGGAACTCGTGCGTCGGGCCTATGCGTAAACGACGATAATAGTCATTTTGTGACGGGGCCTTGTCCTGTTCACATCCGGCTCTCGCTCTTGAGTATGTTAGTTTATTTGCCTGCAAATCAGCCTAGATATGTCTTATTTTATTTTATAACACCATATATATAAATAGTCGAAAAAAAGTCCAACACTCTTGGTGTGACGATTGCGTCTAGTATTAAACAGCCTGTCGCTTCTAAGTGTTGACTTCAATGTTCACTTTTATATTTATATTTATATACGCTCTATCTCTGATATCGAGCTCTTTATCATAAATTTATAGCACACTTTAAAACTATATTTTTGCATATATATATATATATATATATATATATATATATATATATATATAACGTGTGTGTGTTGTGTATATATTTGAGCAGCAATCCCTATTTTTTACACGTTTCATTACAGACGACTAACAAGGTACTGCAATTGTTAAAATGTTCTGCATATCCGAGCGCTTTCAGCTATTCTTTTAGCCATTATCTAGGACAATTTTTATTTTTAACTGAAAGTATCAATGTATTTATGTGTGTATAGGAATTTTTTATTTTTCAAACACGCTTTGCACATTGTGGCTGTGCTCATAATTGATGCTATTGAGTTTGGGTTTTTCCTTTTTTACTTCCATTATTTTTAGTCCTTTCTTAACATATGGATGAGGATATTATCTTTGCATTTTCTACAAGTAGATTGTGGATGGAGTTTTATAGGTTTTTGTGTGTGTTTAAATGGATACTAATTAAGCTATGGCCAGAGAGGTGTAACGTGACTCTTCTTGATAGGCATGTAGCGGTATGTCCAATATAATTATTCATTGGTTTGGTTTGATCAGGAACGCTGTTCCTTAAAGAGCATCTGAATTCATAAGTAATATTGATTCTCTGTAATTTAAATCTTGTAGGTGTGTTGTTATTGGCAATAAGGTTAGTAGTTTACATTTTTTTTAAGCAGATAATATAATATTCTTTTTCTAGTCGACTGGTGTTATATATTTCTTTATAATGTTTCTAAAATAAAATTCATCTTGCTTATTGTTAAGTGTATTTCGTTTTAATAGAAAGTGTTAATGTTATTGCTTTTATCTGTCTGTTCAGTATTGTTATTATTTGCTTTAGAAAGGAATAGTTTGATCTGGTGGTTGAAGAGGGAGTTCAGAAAACTGTTTTTAACTAGCGTCTGTTTCACGTTATTGAGTTCTTTAAAAGAAGAGGAAGAATTCTCGTTTACCCTCTTGAGGACCATTTTTTTTTTATAACGTTTAACTTATATCTAAGAGAGCATTCACTCGTAAAATTAAGGTAGCAAGAGTTTCTACTAGTGGGATTTTTGTATAACGAAGTAGTCAATGTGTTACTACTGAATTCTACGAGAACGTTTAAGAATGGTACTTTATTTTTTTGACTAAGTTCATAGGTGAAGAAAAGGACAGTTTTTTTTTTCAAATATGCTTTTGAGATTATCAATTTCTTTTTTGTTTTCAGCTAAAATAAAAATTATTATCGACATAGCGGACATATATATTTTTTTAAAATATCTTGTTTTTTAAGTGGAACATGTAGTAATTAGGCAAACACGGACTGAGTGGATTTCCCATCCTGACACAATTGGTTTGAGTTTAGATATTGCCATTATGATCGTAGATGGACACTAAAACATTGCTATAACTCTACGTACATAAAAAATCCATACATTTAGCTAAAAATAACAAAAACACCATCCTCGATAATGGCGAAAAGAATAGCCGAAAGCGCTCGGATATGCAGAAAATTTCGAACAATTTTTACACAATTTCTATCCAGAAAAGAAAACACTTATACGAACACAGGAAACATAAAAGGCTTAATCATAGTCTTCTTTAATGAAACTTACATAATGTGTGTGTGTCTGTTGATTGTCAGACGCCATAACTTTGTGGGTGATTACATTTGACATTATTAAAATTCTGTCAATTTGTGATAAATACAGATATATACATGGAAGTACGAAAAATATTTAATTTTGGAAACGGAAAGTTTAAACAAAAAAAGAAATACTAGAGACAAAGGATGCGTGCATCATGGATTGCAATATTCAGAGGATACGAACCAATAAGAAGTTTTTACCAATGTATCGATATTAAGAGGAAGTTTTCACCAATGTATCGATATTAAGAGGAAGTTGTCACCAATGTATCGACAGCATCGTTAGATGAAGCGGAAAGGACAATGTAAAAGGAAATAAAGAGTTCATCAAACCTGATGTGCACAATTAGAAACAACGATTTTCGAGTTAATAGGCATCCGACAACCAATTTCTGATGTTGATTGTTTTCCAACAGGTAATGATAGTTATTAAAGGAGGAAAAAGAAAAGGTATTGCACGTAAATTTAACGCCACCTTACCGAAAATGAGTTCTTATGCAGCTATGTTACGAAAGGAAAAAAAAAAAAAATGAACACATAGCAATTCCGACTGAATCCTGACATTTTAGTGTCTGGTTGACGAACGTTAATAGATATAAAAACAGGCATGCTCTACGCTTCCTCGGCAAATTTATGCTTCGAAAGGAAAAAAGAACAGTTTTTTTTTTCCAGGGAATAAATTATATGGATACGAACCTAAAGAAAGAAAAACATACACGACTGTTAATGGGTCTTGAAATTCCGATTTATTCAACAACTTGTTTTTACTAAGATAGCGGAAGAATCTTTTAATGTCCGTTGCCAGTAAATGAAAGATAAAACGAGGGAATACTAAATGGTTTTCTACCTGGAACTCTTTCTAAACTCTGACCAAACAATTTTTTTTAAAAGGCTTTCTTGGATAGGTCGAAAACTTTACAACACTATCACGAATTTTACGACAGTTTTGCATATTCGTATTCACATACGAGACTGGAAATGCTGTTATTTCATAATGTAATGAGAATGGACTGAACTCACCGGTGTGTAATGGATGCGCTTCTCAGAAAACAATCCCCGTCTCTTGGACAAATCGACGAAATCCAAGGGAATGCAGTGTATTACGTTTGTAACTGACTTGGCTCTAAGTATGGTCGAAAAGAGAGTCAATGTTGAATAGCTTAATGAACTTCACTCTAGATTTTCCCTTTTAATTGACTTCCATCACCTATTCCAGATTTGGATATGGCTGCACGGCAGCGGACATTTCAGATCCAGGTACTCTAACCTAGACAAGCTCCCTCTACTCATAGCAAGCATTCCTTAAGGGAATATGACGTCTGCATATTTTCTTTTTAAGATTTTAAGATGATTTTCTTCAATAGGTGTAACTGAAAACGATATTTCTTTGAAGGAATCGTTTGATTTTCCAAGAGATCATAGTACAGAACACCTTTCATATCCCATCATATATACAGAATTGTCTATTTTAACAGTTGAAGTCAGGGTTATATTGAGATTAAGGGGAGAAAGAATAGTTACATATTGACTTTTTATTAAACCTGGTTTATTGCTGTACAAATTCGTCGTAGACAAAATAAACTGGAACTGACTTGTCTTATCTAGACATTTCTGTAAACGTTGACTTTTTTGTATATTTGCTTCGTATGGCACGAAGCTAAATGTGTGGAAAAATAGGATCTTTACAGTAAATCACCTTTCGAAATTGTAGCTTTTGTCTCTGTTTCAGCGTCGATTTCTGGTTTTTATTGATTGATTTGTTTTTTTACGGCTTATCAACCTTTCTGAGGTTATTTAAAACCGAAACATATTTTTGGATCGTAAGAATTTTTTTAAAGATAATAAGCATTTGGTAATACAAGTCTTACAATTTAGCCAGTAGCTGGGAGAAAAAGAGGTCGATTCATGCCTTTCCCAAGGATATTTGCACTTAAATGAATATAACGAACCCGACTGGAATTCGAACTCCCCTCTCCGAGATTTCATTCCGAGCCATTATACCTTACATCATCCGCACACCCAAGTTTATATTTGTATTTCCCAGCAAGGTACTGACCAGGTTCAACGGTACTTAACTTCGGTGATCGAATGAGAACAGGTGTTTCAATGTGATTTGGCCCGAAGCCACAGATTTCGGGCTGGAAATACGCAACCGTCTTAGCCACTAAGTACACTACATTTAGATTTAATAACGCTAATTATAACACTTGTTTCCTACATAGATTAATATAACAACCAAAGTAACTGGCTTTTTGAAGAGACGACGACATAACGTTAATTCTTTTATCAGCGGAACCTACAAATATTAGCACAATTTACGAGTATTTACCATACATACTCTGTTTTTTTTTTATCCAAATCAAACGAGAAATAAATTGATTTCTTGAAAGTCAGTATATGACGAGTGCAAAGATGAGACTGATGTCGGCCGGTCTTTTTGCCGGCCCCCATTTATTGATATTTCGTCGATGCAAACAATCAAATCTCTGATATTGATTTTTCTTTCAAGGATCTCTAGTTGGAGTTGGTGTGTATAAAAGGTCAAACAGTTATTGCAGACTATCGGTAAATGTTGGTTTGACCTTGCACGCTTTTCCATTTGCGTGTACTTTCTTTTGTACGCCTGTACACAGAAATTTGTGTCTATTAATATACTAACCGTAGCTTTTTCTGGCACATGGCTATAATTGTGGAGTATTTAATGTGTGTATGTGCCTTATCACGAGCTCCGTAACCCACGTGGATCGTAGGGACGACCACATTTACTGTAGCCAGAGAAAACAATATTGTATCTGTGACAAGATAGCCAGACAGAGCTCTTCTGTTTTGAATGCAGAATTTTTCTTCTGTTAACTGTCACTTCAAGGTAAGAAAACCTATTCAACGCTACTATTTAACCAATAGCTGTGGGAAAAAGAAATGGATTTATACTTTTCTTAAGGGTATTTGAACGAAAGTGAGTGCAAACTAGGCTGATCGATTTGTCTTTCTGTTGCTAACCATTAAACCACCAACATATTCAGTGTGTGTACGTTCTTTTAAATGTGTTCTGGCCAAGAAACCCACCTGGAAATGTTGGTTATATATATATATATATATATATATATATATATATATATCACAATCTGGCATCCAGTAAAACTCAGCAGCGGGAATAGTGTGTTGAAGTTTTTTTTTTATTAAATAAAAAGACGCCCAGTCGAATAAATGCTTGCTACTGGTTTTCAAACAACACAAAAATACAACTTAAACATTCAAGTATGAAAAGAAATTAACAAGACCTAAAACAACCCCCTTCATAAGGGCTAACGAAGTGGCCGGAAGCGTTTTTAGGACAATGAACGACACAGACACTTTTTGCACTCCTTTACTGAATCTCGGAAAAACTAATAAAAATAATTAATCATATTCTCCGAGTCTATCCTATTCAATGAAGCATGTTTAAAAGAAAAGTTGCTGCCCAAATTTACATTAATATATATATTTGTGCGTGTGAGTGTGTTTATTCAAAATTACAACTATTATAACATCACTACAAAAATTGCAGGGTTTTATGACTTCAAAAATCAACCAAACCCCATCAATAGAGGAAACATTGTTACGTAACCTATGATAGCCAATCAGAATACAAGTATATGGTAATTCCAAATAATGTGACAATAGACCCTAAATACAATCTATTAGCGGATTAAAGTTAACATTAGATTAAATCAGAAATCAATATAACAAATAAAGCTTTAATTTCACAGTTGAATTTAAAATTACAAATAACAAATTCGAAATTTAACCGAGCATCAAGTTTAATATTATTGCAAAATTATTCATGAATGAAAATAGGAGAAAAAAAAATTATTGTTCTCAGCGAAGTGCCAATTTTGAAACTAAATTGCAATTTTTGTAGTGATGTTATCTGTACTTTTGTTTGTTTGTTTGTTTGTTTGTTTGTTTGTGTGTGTGTGTGTGTGTGTGTATATATATATATATATATATATATATATATATATATATATATATATATATATAATTTTATCGTATCATCAAAAATAGCGAAACTGAAGTAATTTTGCATTGATTATATTTTCTGCATGAGTATTTTTTTGTTTAAGAAACTGTTCGGCTTTTTCTTTCATCAACTGTAAAAAAAAAAAAAAAAAAAACTATACAAAGAAAGTCAATATGAAAAAAAGACAACACGAAAAATGGTTCTTCCGCCATTGACATCGACTACTGCTTTTTATCTCTGACCCATACGCTTTACCAGTCGCTGGATATTCTTCTGTGGTATGATATTCAACTCTTCAACCACGGTAACACAGTCGTTCTCACAGTTCACATGTTAGGGAATCCTAATAGGGTTTATTTTAACATATCAAATTGTGTTCTATTAGGATTAGATGTAGAGATATGGGTGACAGCTCTGTGTTTGACCCCAGCCCCTTATAATTGTAATGAAATTTAGATAATGGTAGCGTCACTTAGAGATAATAACAATAACAGCCGGCAATGATTTCGTCAATATTGTCCAGGTTCTTTTTTTTCTGTTGCCTGATACTCCTTCTCAGAATGTAATGTCACTACTTTCAAAAAGATGGTTTGGCTCCATATTAAACATGGCATAACGTTCAGTTCCGCGTCCCTTTATCCGTTGATAACAATCGTTTTGGTATATAGAGTAATCAGCACTGTTGAAAATTGTATAATCTATCACCCGATCGAGCCGACTGCAGATATGTTTTCAGCGTTATACGTCATGGCCTCTTGCTCAATGAAGTGTCTGACAGGATTCTTTTGTCCTTGGAGCAACTCTCACACGTTGTTGTAGCGAGATTGTTGTCATATGGCGATTGCACAGAACGTACCTTCAGATGTACCAATCGTCATTAAAGAGCATTAAAATTTAGTCGTACACCGATTAATCCGATCGCCTGATGCTTGAAAAGAACTTGATTTATCACACTTTGTGATACGTTGTTTATGGGCGAAATCAATCAAATTTAGTCTCTGAACAATAATAAGTAGACTGGAATCAACAGACTACACAAAATGAAGTCAGTCATGCCAATCACAGAGAGCCAAATGTGTACTTATTGTAAACTAAATCTGTTATAGACTATAGCTATACTTACTTCTCTTAATGTTTCCTTTGTGTATTCCAGACTGGTCGCCAGCAGGCTGGAAGATTCTGCTTTTCCGATAAATGATCATGTGAATGGGTCTCATCATTGCTGTTCGTGGGATGTATAATTTCGGCTGATAACTGTATCAGACGATGAATATACAATATGCTTCGATCGTTGCTCACCAGTACCTGGGGACAGTGTTCGAATTCATGCAAAAGCCAGTATTAATTAAATTTACCGACCTGAAATTAATACTCTTTTATTATAAACAGAGCATTTACTTAAATAATTGTACCCATAAAAATAACGTATAAACAGAAAATATATTAAAATAATTGTCGTACTTGGTTCATTTTATAATATATGTTGTCAATTGTTTATGTTATTCGAGCAGATATGAACGTTCGAGACAGATCGTGGGAAATTTGTCGTTTAAAAACAGTAATTTGGACTTTGCTAACTAGATGCTTCCTCTGTAGCTAAATGGCATAGCATGTCAGAGTCAGATCAAATGACGGCTCCGTGTAGGATACAGGTTCAATTCCTGTTTCAGGACAGATATTTTTTACTAAATTTCTCGGACATTCTAGCCGATAAATGTAATTAATTATTATAAACAGAGCATTTACTTAAATTATTGTATCTATAAAAATAACGAATAAACAGAAAATATATTAAAATAATTGTGAAACTTAGAATAACTGTGGAACTTACTTCATTATATATATATATATATTTATGAAGTACTTGTCGATGAAGAACCGTTCTATGCGTTAATATAATAACTCACACCAATGAATTCATCCTTCCTGACTTGGAATTCAATGAGTCTGGTTTTGCGCTCAAATCAGGACGTTTTTTTTTTAATTTTTTAAATGAGGAATTGTCATTATTATTATACTTTGCTCTTTTTAGAACTGGCCCAATAAATCCATAAAATATTCTTGAGCAGAAAATAGCAAAAGGCAGTATCACAAGAACAGACCAATTAAGAAGAATTAAGTGATACAAGTTATCTCCCCTAGAATGGAGAGAAGAATAAAATAGCAACGATTTCCACTCCCTCCCCGGGATAAAATAAGAGGTTCAGATCGAAATTCCTACCGAATCAGATTGATATTTGAAGAAGGGTAGAGTTTTTTTTTTCGTGGCCGAAACGTTCTGGCAATATCAATAAAAACGACGAGACACGTTCGAATCGATTACGTTTTGGATACTTCATTAAATAACTTTATCGTCATTTGCTCCGTTTAGTCTAAGACCAAGTCGCACGTGATTTGGTCTGAGAGAAGCGCTTGCCAAGCATCACGACTGATCTGTATTTTGATTTTGTATCGTTTTTCGAAAACGATATTGTGCACAATATCCGTTTATATCTTAATTTCTTTTGAGATATTGTTCGTTTATATATTCACGCTAATGCGGATTTTTTTTCCAAATGTTTTTCCGTCTACAAGCCAGGGGTGCGTATTACACACGAAAACTACATGAATTTTGTACGACGTCGTGCATCGACGTATACGGACGATATGAATGAAAGATATATTTATGGCCGAAACTAAATATAGCAAAGAATTTAAATGACAAGGCAAACACAGGATTTATTTGAAAAATATATATTCACATAAATATTAAACATGTTTTGGTCAACATCATTATTGTCCATGTGAAAGGTCGACTTATATTTACGTTTTTAGTCGATTAGATGTCTTCCTAATCTCGGTGCAGCATTTTTTAATGACTTTTTAGTAGATGCAAAACGGATAAAAAATTGACTAAATGTTAAATTTAGCTGTTACAAATGAAAAAAAAAACTGCGTATTATATACGAGATCAATTTAACCACAATTTGAGAACAAAAAGTAATCGGTGCGTATTATACACAAATAATTACGGTATGTGTGTGTTGTTCGTGCAAGTGTATCCATTATATTTTTCTATTTAAGTTAGTGGGCGATCATGTCTCCCCCACAACTTCCTCTCATTTGTAGCTCTAAGTAATGTTTCTCCCTTTCTATCCTTCCCAGTCTCTTTTTTGGTCCTCCATTTACACAAGCTCGTTAAGTTGAACATGGCTCTCCATATCTTCCTTCCTTTTTAGCTTTAGGGAATATTTGACTCTTTACTACCCATCTCAGTCCCTGTTCTGCCATCCATTTACACAAGCTCGTTACGTTGGTCCCTTGCTTTTTTTGTATCTGCCCCATCCAGTGTTCAATAGACCTCGTGAGAATAAAGCTTTCCGAGATTTCTTTCCTTATTATGCGTGCGAGAAACGTCAATTCTTTCTGATTCTAAATATAAGCATCCTTTTTGCTTCCATTTCCCTTAAAACCTTCTCGTTGCTCATGTTCCGTTCATAGTATGCTCAGCATCCTTCTGTAGAACCACATCTCTGCTGTCCGAAGTTTCTTCAAAACTGAGGAAATACATGAAGACTGATACTGCATAGAAGTTCCGCAATATTTTCTGTTTCTAAGTATTGGTAAGTATTTTTAAAGGGTAGTGTGTTTTGACCCAAGTGTACAAATGCGGAGTATACAGGGAGTATCTCATTATTTTGATATTTGTACGATAGCTTATTAACCATTTCTTCACAGTGAGGCACCCAATAGACATACCTTCAGAAACAACACGGCATATCCACTTTTATGTACGTATATAAAAGAAGAGTTTATCTAAAGTGCGGTAAACAAATATTCGTACACATGCAAATTGCATTTATTGTATTTCCAATTAAGGAATAAACAAAATTTTCGTATAATTAACTGAACACAGATGCGTAATCACTAAATGTGCATAGGAAACAGAAAAAAATTGATTTAGTAGAAATAAGTCCCATTTATCCATTTGAATGGGTAAAAAAAGTATTCGTACAATGAAGATTTCAGATTTTAAAACTTTTAAATTGCTTTAATACACTAGATTATTCAAGTGGAATATTCTAGAATGTTCCAATAATGTTATCAGTAGTCATTTTTAACCTAAAAAAATACAAACAGAACATTCTGTAATTGATATTCGTGCAAGAAGGTTATCATCATGGCAAGAGGTAAAGAATTGACAAATTCGCAAAAAGAAATGAGTGCTGAGCTCTGGAAAGAAGGTAAATGTTATAGGAAAATCTCAGGCAACTTGAATATTCCATTTACTATCATTAGTTCATTTATTGCAAAGTTTAAAAAACTCAGAACTGTTGAAAACCAATGAAGCAAAGGTGCTCCACGGAAGATTTCTTCATGATCTTCAAGGAAATTAATTTCTATAAATTAAACAAAATACAATGGTTACTTAACATAAGTTGCAGAATGAATTGCTTTCATCAAGTTTCTGTCACTAAGCAAAGAATTTTACAGGAACAATCTAGTCACGCTCCCTTCGGAAAACGCCACTGCTATTGAAAAAACACTGAGATGCCAAGTTGAAATTTGTTCGTGAATTTGTTTATAAAGAAAAAATTATATGAACAGACGAAACCCAAATTGAGTTGTTTGGACGTAATTTTAGAAATCATGTATGGAGGAAAGATGGTGATGCCTTCAAACAAAAGAACACAGTTCCAACAGTAAAATTTGGTGGTAGCAGCATCATGTATTGGGGATGTTTTTCTGCAAAAGGTACTGACAACAGATCAGTAATAGATAATAGAATGAATGCCGCAGCATATCAAAATATTTCAGAAGTAAATTTAATGATTTAGGTCGAAAATCTTGAACTTTTTTTGATTGGATCTTCCAACATGATAATGATCTTAAGCACACTGCAAAATCTACAAAGAAATGGATTGCTGAAAATAATGTAAATATCCTGAAATGGCCAAATTAGTCTCCAGATTTAAACCCAGTTGAGAATCTGTGGCGTTATTTGAAAATTCAAATCCAAGTGAGAGCTCCAACATCATGGATCTGAAGATAATGTGCAAAGAAGAATGGAACGAAATTCCAATTAAACTATGCAAATAATTAATTGAGAATTACAAGAAGAGGTTGGTTTTTGTAGGAATGAATAATGGTTATTCTACAAAGTATTAAATTAAGATTATGTATCATATTTTGTATTGTACAAACATTTTTTCACTCATTAAAATGGAAAAATGGGATTTACTTCTATTAAATCAATTTTTTTCTGTTTCCTATGCATATTTAGTTATTATGTATCTGTGTACAATTAATTATATGAAAAGTATGTTTATTCATTAGATGGAAATACAATAAATTTTGTATGTGTACGACTATTTGTTCCCTCCCACCCACTGTATGTGTGTCTAAATTAATCATTGCGACGTCTTCAAGGGAGAAAATGGCCTTTGTATTTTGGGTTCATCAACTCAATGAAAACATTTTTTTTTTGCTTTTCATTCTGTTACTGCACTCTTAGGATTTGTGAGAGTTGTTAAAAAAAGCACCATCGTGATTTTCTTGTAAGGCATAGGAAAAGATGACTGAAGACATTGAGCGGACTCTAATATTGCCAGATGTAGTGGCTGATATTGTTAGTTGTATCCGAATGGTCTCAGGTGTCGTGACTAAAGGTATGGGATACGGTTTAACTGTAGTTGTTGGGCGTAACTTAATGCTGCAAGACGTGACTGAAGCCGTTTCACATGTCTTAATGTTTCCTGATGTGGTGACTGAAGGCATTCGGCTTATTCTGTTGATAGATGTGAGGATTAGGAGTGCTGTGTATGACCTTATGTTGTCAGATGTCGAGATGAATGTATTGGATATATCCTAATGACACCAGTTGTTGTGGCTGTATCCCATTGTTGCCAGAATTTGTATCTGAATGTATATGTGGATATGTCCTAATATTGCCAAATGTCGGGAATCATTGCATCGGATATGTCTTATTGTTGCCAGATGTGGTAGCTGAAATTATTAGACTGATGTTGCCAGATGTCATGACTGAAAGTATTAGACGTATTCTATCGCTATCATATACCCTGACTTGGATATGTTTTAATGTTTCCAGATGTTCTGGCTGAAAATGTTAGGCGTATTCTGATGTTGCTAGACCTTGATGAGCGTATTCTATATTTGAAAAATGTTGCGGTTGAATGGATTGAGCGTATCCAGATGTGGTGGCTGAAAGTGTTGGCGTATCCTAATGTTGCCAGATGTGGTGGCTGAAAGTGTTGGCGTATCCTAATGTTGCCAGATGTGGTGGCTGAAAGTGTTGGCGTATCCTAGTGTTGCCAGATGTGGTGACTGAAAGTGTTGGCGTATCCTAGTGTTGCCAGATGTGGCGTCTATCTCACTGTAAATTATAATTTGTACTTGGGAATAACTGTGATTGTGAAATGTAAATCCTGGGACACCTCGGTGTAGGTTAATGGTTAGCGAGCTTGTCATTAGTAGTGATTTCGATCCTCACTAGGTGCCCCATACTTGCTGACTTTTGCCAAACAAAGTTTGTTTCGTAAATATTGACAAATCTTACCAAAAATTCAACGGGTTTAGAAATACCCAATTTCATGTGTGGTATCTTGTATGCGCGACAGAATGTGCTAGTGTGTGACTTGTACGTATCTCTTTAAAAAAAAAATTCTGTTCCACTGGGCTTAGCGTGAAAAGATAAGTTGTCTGAGACTGGCCAATGGTATGTTGAAACAACATAAAGATGACAAGAAATGTGATAAATTTAACAACATATTTATTCAAACTACCCGGATGGATCCGTCTTTCTTCCAACATTCCCTAATGGGACCGTTAGTCCTTACAATCATCATAATCAACATTACTGATGTTTTTATAACAATTACAATTAGAGAGTTTCGTGTCAAACAAATCGTGATTATTCAAGAGATAAATCCCTCTATTTTTGAACAGTTGCGATTATTGTTATATTATTTTATTCGTTTTGATTGTCTTCAATGGCAAACAAACGAATTTCAGTCACAGATTCTTGGTCATTATCGTTTTTTTTTTTCGAACACTACAGCCGCATTTGTCTTTCGACTTTCTTTCAAGAACTGGACACCGCTGATGCATCTTTGTTTTCTTTGCAAACCGTGGAAGTTGAATTCTGATTGACTTAATGAGGGTGAATGCCGACTAAGCGACGCTGTTTTGTTCAAGTTATTGTTCTATCATAAATGGAAAATATGATACAGGGAGAGAGAAATATTTTGTGTAAAGATATTTATTCTATTCTGTTATCAAATCATACGGTCAGAAGGTTAACGCTCTGACCATGAAATCTGGGTTCGAATCTTACCATGGTAGGTGAGTCAAAGAAGTTACTTCTTGATAATATCGACCCGAGGTGACGAATCCAGCGTGCAGTGAAAAAATATCTTACCATGGGAAGATACTTTGCCATTGGAAGATACCGTATGATGGCTTGACTAAAGTTTTGTGAGTGAAATTGGCTAGGCCAAATTTTTCGGGGGTCGTCGATTTTTGTGCTTGCAGGCGGTAATAAGTCTTCAGCTAATGGGCAGATATATGACCTTTTGTCCTGGTTGGCAATCTACGCGATGATGATGTCTCGATTTAGTACCCATACCCAGCAGCCTGGCCACTCATGGCGATGTAGCAGCTTGAAATACTCACAATAAAAGCTATGTCAGGTTTGTTCTAGTAAATAAATAATGTTTAATATTTTTGCTAAATTTTTAATTTTTAAGAAAAAAAAAAAAAATTATAAATTAACTTTCCTGATATTTTTAGGTTTTGTTACAATTCTAATCATCATTTTTTAAAACAATAAACATTGCTGAAGAGTGAACGTAATTATAATGTGTCAAGAAAAAACCGTCTTTTTAACACACCTTTTTTTCGGTAATGAATGTCCATGTTTACCTAATTTGTGAAGGGGAGATTAAATATTTCACTTCAACGGACGTCACGAAAAAATCTCGAAATGAATCCCAATCAATGCATTGGTAACAAAATGATGTCCTGTGAATAAGGAGTTTCTGCCTAGTAAACGAGTGAAAATAAATATCTACAGACACTATAGCACGATCCGAATTGCTAGAGGACAGTTCTTTCTGACTTGAGTCCGAAGAAGAGGTAAGGAACAAATTGAGTCCAGAGAAGCGTGACAATCAGAATTTCAAGAGAAACTAGTCGGGAAATCTACTTTTTGAGTGAGAAATCGAACAATTCAATTTCGCTTTATAGTCTTACTTACGAAGACGATTATTGAGAAACTGGTAGAAAATTACCGATAAATTTTAAATTTATTTTAGGTAACTCTCTTATTTTCTAGTAATGTGGTGTACAGGCGTCAAAATTTATAAAAATAGACACGTTTATCCATACGCAAAAGAAAATTCGAAATTCTTTTTAAAATACTAAGGTTCGTTGAATTTTAATGAGCTTTTCTATTTATGATTAGTAAATATACTTTTATTTAATAAGAATGTCACTTGACTGTTACATCTTGACGCAAAAAAGATTTGGATTGAAATGTCGAAGGTTCTCAAAAAGATAAAACAATCAATTTTACATAAAAATCCTTTGATCTCTTCATAATAGCACAAACAGTTGACCATAAAATTTTGTTTTTGGTCATTTTTTCTTGTATCCTCTTTATTTTAGCGATTTTTTTTATGGGTAGCTCCATCAATATTATAAATACTGTGTTGTATTAAATAGGTGTAGGAGTATTGCAATTGTTATCAGCACAAGAAAATAGAATTAGTGCGCCGAATTCAAATTCCCGTTTAATCAGTTGCGTTCGTATTCACAGTAATTGCATGAAGCAGTATCGTCTTCCTTAAATAGAAGGGTAGACTGAGCAACCTGGCCTTGTGTGATAACCAATATCAAAGAAGGAAAACTTTGAAATCGTGAAGAAATCACTCTATTATCTTTCTATGGAAATACTGACATTCCACAGATAATACAGACTGAATCTATGGAGAGCTAGAATCGCCCACGTATTGAAGGGAAATGGCATTAAAAATACTTAGATAATTGCATCGGTGTTATATCTGTGGCCAGATTTGTTGAGTTGCGCCCATATCGTGTGGAGTTACAATGATAAGTCGACATATAACAAGGAGTATATAGAAAAGGAGAATGAAACGGGAAGTTTACAGCCTAACAATTTTATTCTCCCAAATGACTATACAGCAGGAAAATAAAGAAAGTATTAAATTATCCCAATTTTTGGAGAATTCCTTAGAAAGGGGTATAACGGTAGCCATAGTTTGCTCTAAGAAGATTTTGGTTGTTTGATTTTATTCATCGGCATATCAACACCTCTAGAAAATCTAAATATTTTGAACACAATTTTATTGCTTCAAGTAAATATATTTTGAACGCATTTGTATGTCTTCAACTGCACATAAAACGTATTGTTGGTCATTTTACTATAAATAGGTATTGGTACTTTTTATATAATAATGTGTTGCTGGTATTTTCACTATAAAAATGTATTTTTATACTTTGATAGTGTTTTTTTTTTTGTTTGGGAGTTCACTATTTGCCCATAGCTATGATTCTAACAGGTGCTAACACCCCGGCTCAGGATGGACTTAGGCACAACATCAATTAAAAGGTGGTTCCATGCTCCTGAAGTTCTCCAATCTCCCGATCAGAGGTCTACGACATTTTAACTCGACGTCTTCAGCTGTTATATTAGGTTGGTGCAAAAATAGTTACGTAATAATGTCGTTTTTTGACGTATTTTTTAACGTCAAAAAACGACATTATGACGTCATTATTTTTGCACCAACCTAATACCAACGTTGTTTTAGAACGTGAATTATTTCTAGTTAATTATTATTAGTTGTCTAATACAAAAGGATGTCATTGTAATTGGGGCGGGAGCAGAGTTTGCTCCCTGTTTCTTGTATCTTAAGAAATCTTAATAAAAGTGTGTGGGGCGGTCAAAAAGTAATACATTAATGAAGGGCCGTAATGGGGGTCGAAAAAGTTTTCAAAGAAATTAAGCGCCTTCTGGCGCGTCTGTGAAGCACGTAAGAGTGCGTACTTTCAGATGTTTTCCGATTTCGCTGCATGTTTGATGTCACAATTTTTTTTTGTGATTATTTGATCAATGACTCTTCGATACACTAAATTATCGAGATCATCACTGTTACGGTTGTCGATGACTGACTCTAATATGCACACAAACATAGAACCACCGTGTTTATAAGCAATAAGAAGAAGTACCATTGTAAATAGTGGTAGGAGGATGACGTAATCGGTGGTAGCAGTTGTAGGGGCGCCACTCATCTATTCAACAAAGTTACGATTCTACATCTAATGCAATTTTTCCCTTTACGTTAGACCGTAGAAGGAAGCATACCTAAACCATTAATTTGACTATATTTGACTGAACAACCTTAACTCCTTCATCGACAATTATTCTGGGAAAAGATTTTCATTTTCAGACGAATTTTTTATTTGTTTTTAATATAATAACTGAGAAAAACAAACACCTTGAAGTACCCGATCGGTGGCTAACACCTCTACCTAACATATGACTTGACAACTGGACTCCTTTCAAGCTTAGAAGAGCATAAAAAAGATTCAAAATCGACATATAAACACAACTGTAGCTTGTTTTTGAACGTTATGTCTAGGACGTGTTTATTCGTCCGTGTCTGAAAAAAATGTGCTTTCGGTAAAACGTATATACACGTCTTCGCCCGGAAGAGGTTAATCAATTATTTTGTTTTTCTTTTCAATTTTCTATTTATCTCTCTCTGTCTCTCTCTCTTTCTCTCTCTCTCTCATATATATATATATATATATATATATATATATATATATATATATATATATATATCTATATAATATGCGACATTTTCAGCACCTGTTGATCCATGCACTAATCATATATATACACCTATCAAATAACGGACGCAAAATTTTCCATTCTGAACAACAGGTGTTACCCGTAAAGTCAATATTGAAAAATGCTTCAATCATTGCTTCGCTATCATCTTATGAAGGCTCACCAAATGAAAAATATTATTTAAAAAAATTAGACACCTTTCGTGAGTATTCGCGTTATTTCTCTTTAAATAAGTAATATTCATTATTGACTGCATTTTGCATGCAAAACCTACTGTAGACAATTGCAAATAATAACAGAACACAGGCAATGTTGACGGTTGCTTTTGGCGTTAGAAATTTAAACATGTCTAGAAATGTTTCGTGACAATCTTCTCTCGCCATTGTTTTAGCGTTTTAGCAGCAAATCAAAAATATAGTTTCATATACAGTGTGATTGTAAAGTAACTCCCTATTTTATGTATGATGGACTCCCCCTTACAGCTATAATTTTTACAAGACGGGAGAGTCCATCAACCATAAAATAGGGAGTTACTTTTCAATCACCCTGTATATAGTATATGCATGGAATATATTTTTGTTTTATTTACCCACTTACAGCGCTGTTTCGCGCTTAGAGATTTTCAAAATGGGTGACTGTTTGTTCATCACATTCTCGAGATTGGTTGTTCTTTTCACTTTTTTATTTTCTAAGGAATGAGTAAATTAAACAAAAATGTTATTTTTCTATTGGTATTAAAATGCACTTTTAAAGCTCTTTAAAATAGATCACTTTTATATACGTAAAACAAAGGTATATGCAAATCCTATGTATATATTATTTTAACATATCAAAACGTAAGTATTTTTTTGTATTTTATAAAGCTTCTATGAATCTGTCAGTTATTTTTATACGCCATGTCCCTGAGGTATGTTTACACCCCGGCCCTCAACAACTTCCTGTCTTTTAAGCAACGTCTGACTATTTGACATCTTTGTTCATACTCTGTCATTCATTCACACAAACCCATTAGGTACGCTGTTCATTGTTTTTATCTACTCCTCCTTCCCTCAGAACGTACCGTGAATATTAAATTTTCCATCTTTCCTCATAATGTGTCTCAGCAATTTGAGCTGTCTCTTTCTGTATGAATGTGTTTCTAGTTCCCATTTTCTTTGGAACTTCCTTATTGCTCACATGTTCTGTCCCTGGTATTCTCAGCATCCTTCTGTAGAACGATATTCCTGTCGCTTCAAGTCTCTTCTTTAAGGAAATTTTCTGTTATTTACTGATAGACTGGAGGACAGATAATAATCTTTGTTTATTGCAATAATGTCATTCCTGTTTTGAGAACAATGCAAGTAAGCAAAATTAAGCATACCTCCGATTTGTTAATTATATACTGATTAATTGAAAGGAACTATTTTTGGAGCCGCTTCATTATTTTTGCTTTAAAATTTTCTGATGGAGAAAATTTCTTCAGAATTCAATAAATATGATTATTCTAGATTTGTGCTTATGATGAGATTTAATGTTTTTTGTAAAGGGAAAAGTTTTTCAAAAGAAAATACACGTCAAATATTTGCACATAATATTTCAGGTTCAATTGGAACGAATTTGGAAAACTAATGCTCTTTTAATCATCATAAGTTTATAGGAGTTAAAACTTATAGTGAAATAAAATTTACAGACTAAACATGACGTGGTTGAGTCACAACCTCTAATTCGTTGGCCATTATTTTTATCGTACCTAACTCTATAATACTTTATTACAGTTAATGTAAATAAGGAAAAAGATCTTATGGGGATCAGAGAATATCATCGTCATTTAGGTGTCATGTCTCTTCAGGATATGAGTGACCATGGCTCTCCACAAGTTCTTTGTTGTTGCAACCTTTGACTCTTCACCATCCCACGCTGTCTCTGCTTTGCCATCAGTTCACATAAACTCATTTACTTACTGTTTCTCACTACCTTTCCTTCCCCTCAATGTCTTGTGAGTGTTGCAGAATCCAAAATGTCCTTCTTCATATGATGTCCTAGAAAGATATTCATTCTTAAAATCAGGAAGTGACAGGTAAAAATTCTAATTTCTATTTATAATTTCCGTATATGTCACATGTTCTGTCCATGGTATTCTCAGCATCCGACGTTTCTATCGCTTCAAGTCTCTTCTTTAAGGAAATTGTCTAACATTCACAAACAGACAGGATGAGAGATAATCTTCTTTGCTTATTGCAATATTGTCATTCGTGTGTTAAGAACCGTGTGAATAAAAATAATTAAATACTTGAACTCAGGTAATCTAAATCAGGTTGTGGATGGTCATAACTCTCCATAGCTTTCTGTCTTTTGTTGTTCTAAACACAGGTTTAACTCTTCATCGCCCCTCTCTGTCTCTATTCTGCCATCCATTCACACAAACTCGTTTACTCACTGTTTTCCTCCCCCCACCTCCTATCCTCAATATACTCTGCCGCTTCTAGTAAGAAATGGTTGGATTCAGAATTCACAATGAACGGTTGAATCATAAACTGATTTGATGACACAGACAAATGACTGAGATCCTGACTTGACTCCGTAAAATAAAGACAAAAAAAAATAAATATTATCTTTGACATACTGAAGAACTAACTTATCATATCAGCACATTTCTTATCGCTTCCGTTCCCCACGAATTCACGCGTGCGCAAACAAGACGGAACTGAGTTCTAGTTTTGTTATGAGACATACACGCTCTATTTATAATAGAGGCGAACAAGTGTAAAAGAAATTACAGTATCAGAATGGAAAAAAAAAGAATGTTTGATTTTATTAGTGTTTTCATATTTATTTGAATTATTCTCATGATGTTAATAAGATAATGGCTAATGTATAATAATGAAGAGTGTAACTTTTTCCTCGATAAATCTTTGAATTTATGTCTGTAACTTCTTTTGCACTAGAGCAAACGCAGAAATTAAATACTATGCTATAATCATCACCTTATGTAAAGACGAACATTATTTTTTCTGGGTGTTTATTTCTTTGTTTGGAAACTGTCACGATAAAGTAAATATTAATAACAATCGCAACTTTTTAATTTATTAAATTAATTATTTAAATTATTTAATTAATTTATTAATTCATCACCATGAATAAAGTGTAACGTTTTGTGTACATTTCTTAGTCTCTCTCTCTCTCCTTACAAAATGTCTGCTACTCTAACGCAACCAGATGGATAAAATTAAATAACTCATTCCATTTGATCATCTTCATATTTAATCATGATTAATCTGACTTTGTTTCGATTTTGCCTCTGTCTTCAACTTCTGTCACGTTAAAGGAAACATATATATATACATATAAAATGGCCAAGTGAGTTATTCCATTTAGTTTCCATCATATATAATAATAAATTACTATGTTTCTTCTATTTTACTTTTTCTCTGCCCTGATCACGTTAAAGGAAACCTGTATATAAAATTAACAAGTAATCATCATATGTAATCTTAAAGTGTGATTTCTATTTGGATCTTCTCCAAAACATGGCGTTATATATTGCAGGCCAATTCATGGTAAAGCTGAGACCCAGAACTGGAGACTTATGTAAAAAATCTCCATGTTCCACTCGACGCAGTTTACTTTCGGTTTGGGTTTGCGATTGTTCACTATCGTTGTATTAAGAAACTCAAAGAAATTTTTAATTTAACACTTGAAATAACTTTAACTTATTTAAATATAAAACTTATTTCTTTCCTTCAGACATCTTATATTATTTTATGTTTTGTAAGAAATTCACTAAAAAAATGTAATTTAAAAATGTTCGTCTTATCACTTTGAAGTTTAACATTTTTCATGTAGAGTTAATTTAACATTTTCTCTTAAAGTTAACTTAATATTCTTCTTCACTATGTAATTTTTATTCATAAAAGCAAATACACTAAAGATAATCTTTAACATTTTGCGTAATCTGTATTCCTATGTTGAATTTTTTTACCACAGTTCTTTTACCGTAATGTTTGGTTTGTTTGGATTTTACGGCATATCAACCTCAATGGGTTATCTAATGCCGACAAAATTTTTATTGCTGGTAATATTTTTTCCAAAACATGTATAGCTGATATTTTTTTTCCAAAGAAATGTATTGCTGGTAATATTTTGTTTGTGATAATTTTCTTTAAAAATGTATTGCTGGTAATAATTTCCCCTTCAAAATTGTATCTCCGATAATAATTTTTCATTCAAAACTATATTGCTGGTAATAACTCTTTCTTCAAAAATGTATTGCTGGTAATAACTTTTTTTTCAAAAATGTATTGCTGGTAATAATTTTTCCTTCATAAAAGTATCGCTGGTAATGTTTTTCTCGAAAATGTATTTATGGTAATAATTTTTCCCTCAAAAATGTATTCCTGGTATTAATACCTATTTTTGCACCTCCACAACGTTTTGACTCCTTGGAACCTAACAGGTGCTGCCATCCCGGGTCAGGGTGGACCTGGGAACATTAGCAATTAAGACGTAGTTCCATACTCTTCAAACTAATAGTAATCAGAGGCCTTGCTATTTATTGGATGTAGTTTAATGTTTTACCCAGGACGCGGATGTAGTTTATCGCCTTACCCAGGACATTTTTCTGTAATGTAAATTTTTACGTTGCAGAATTTAAAGTAAAGAATTTAAAGATCTCGAGAAGGCGGTATTCTCTAACCGAAAGATGCGATTTAAAGAAATAAATTATTAATTCGATTTTTTCTGGTTTTCTTAAAAATATTAAAAAGACTCACTCAAGAGAAATAATTCTAATGTTTTATGTTTAAATTTAATCAGATTTTTCTTTCGAAGGCTTTTCTCTCTGTTTTTACAACGCGAAATTTATTTAAAAATGTTATTTGTCACATAATCTTAATAGTTTTTTTGATTATATTGTTATTCGTAACAACAGATATAATGATGATAGAATTTAATTTGCAAGAATAATTTGTTTTTCTTGCTAAAAAGGTATTTAAGAAAAAGTATTTTAAATTTTAGTTTACTATTAAAAAAACATGGAATAGAAGCAAATGTAATATTTTTATATTACAAAATTAATGAAAAAGTAATTTATTAAGAATGTTGTTTAATTGTTAACATTCCTTACCATTTTTCTGAAATTCAAACATTTTGAAATTGGCATTCAGTTCTGACCCTTAGTTGCACCATGAGTAGAACTATTGTATAGAACACCTGGTTCGAATCTTGACACGTCAAGGAAGCGTGTATATAAAATTATCTAGTGATAATCATTTTTAATAATCAAGAATGTGATATTTTCTGGATGGTTATTTGTTTATCTTTCCGTAACGTCACGCTAAAACAAGCTGACTCCTACAATTAAAAATTGAATTGTGCCCTTTAATTGACAATATATTTAGTCATGGATAAGGTTACATTTTCGTGGATTTTTCTTTGTCCATATAATGACGATAAATGAAGCAGATATGTAATATAAACACGTGAATTTTGTTCTGATACGAATTCTTCACTTGGAGCTTAGAAGCCAAATGTATAACTAACATTTTCAGTCAGTGATTTTTCTTTAATTTCTAAGCACTCAAACCGACATTTTTCCTAACTTTCAAGCAACATCATTAATAACAACAATAATAATACTTATTGATATACATAAAATTGTACAATTTAACCTAAGTCAAGGCGAACAGCATTGTTGTCAAGGAAGTGATCAAGAGATATTTAGAGCAATATTCTATGAAAAAATATGGAAGCTTTAGGATACTTAGCGAAGACAGACTTAAACGTCTTCGATAAATACGTAGAATTTTATACAATAACTTTTCTATCAATCATGTTCAACTTAATTTTTCATTACTGGCAACGCTTTCTTCCGCCAGTTGTCAGTGTCTAATGTGGAAATTGTTTTCTGTAAATTGCCTGAACAAATTTTTGGAAAGAATTTGTAAAATCTTTTCCTTAATCATGAAACTGATTCCATAAGGAAAGAAAAACTTATTTTTTAGTACAAAAAAAAAAAAAATGACAAAAGTTAAGCAGTTTATTTGATAGAGTAAGAGTAAAGTCAATGGGATGTCATAAGAAATGTTAGGTTTAATTAAAGTGAACATTGAAATACGGCCATTTTCTTTTTACTTTTATGTTCCCCTTCTGCGAGAATGTGTCACTTTGCGAGAAAAGCTGCTGAGAGGTTTCTCTGTTCAACATTTCTTTGGAAAGGATTTTTGGTTAAGTCAATAACTTTACAAAATCCAACTCAGATCATTAAATCGAATGACTTTTGGCGAATTTGATTCATAAACCATTGCCCCGTGATATGGATATGGACTTTTGACGTATTTCTTTCACAAACCTTAACTCTATGATATGGAGATATGCTAAGTGTAGGCCATCCAGTGATGAGTAACTTCACTAACATTTTGCAGACGTTTCTCTTTTCGTTTTATTCGTGAAAAGCTTATCTTCTGACTCGTGGCTGAAGTAGTTTCGTATTTCCTAAACCGGCCAGAAGTGTTCGAATCCATATAAAAACTACGCTTTTGTATTATTAATTTTCTAAATCCCCTGCCTTGAAAGATTTGCGTAACAATCTTTTTGGTTTATGTCTTTTCTCCTTTTTGTGGCTTTGTACAGTATTATATTAAAGCTTTATAAATAAGTATTCCTTTGATTCAAATGAAGAATTTCGTTGAGCTTATTCGACTAATGGAGGAAAAATAGTGCCGTATGTTCAAAAATTAATTAAATCTGTTCTTGTATCCTTTTTAATTTTGAAAAATGAAAGAATTGTTAATTGTGCTCACGGTAACGGCGACATTCAGCAAAAAAGTAGGATTGAATTAAAACAACTGTCGGTTAATCAAACAATATTTTAATAATCTTGTATTTCGAACTATATTTCTATTCTTGGTTGATATAGCTGTTATTATAAACACAAAGTTTCGACCAAGTAGTTTCTAGTCAGCATCAGGTGTCCATTGATTGGTTGATAAGGGATATCTGTAAATGATTGCGATATTTAGCCCCTGTGATATCAGTTATTGCCTGTTCCTGCTGAATTGGTGTTTCGCTGCTTGCTTTAAGAATTGAACTCGTGACCTTTAGGTGACAGTGACACATGTATGACCAAGTCCTATATCCACTCACCTGGAGTCAAAATAACCACCACCGGACTGGACCCGGAGAATGTTGATCAATTTCCATACTTTGGTAGTGTATTAACATCAAATGCATCCGCTGAAAAAGATGTCCATAATCGAATCAAGGCCGCCCATGCGGCATACGGGAAGCTATTCAAAAGAGTCTTCGGCAATCCTGCGCTAACACAAACTATCAACTACTAAGTGACAAAATCGGATTTCGAACAACAAAGCTCTCCTCCTCCGCGCAAAGATAGAGATCTTAAAAACCATCATGATTTACCACCGACTTCGAAAGTTCGGACACCTTGCCCAAATGCCAGACATTCGCCTACGCAAACAAATCCTCTTCTCGGAGCTCGTATCTGGCATTAGACCACGTGGACTCCCACGTCGCCGATTCAACGATCAGCTCAAAAGCACTTTGGTTTGGACAGAAATCGACCCGGTCACTTGAGAGACAGAAGCTGCAGAATGAACCAATTGGAAAAGAGCAGTCCACGAAAAAAAAAAAAATCCTTCGAAAGCACCAGAAATAAGTAGAAAAGATGAAGAGAAGCCAAAGAAAATCCAGAACTTTCCATTCCCTGAACTCTTTCACCCTATCATGTGGTGTCTGCAGACGTCTCTTCAGATCCGACATGGCGATAGGCATCCCAATACTCGGCAACGATTTACTCCAAAGACGACGACGATATCTATTAACTTATTGATATCTGTTGTGATTAACTGATAGAGAACCCAGTGTGGATCGAAATCATGAGAGTAGTAATTGCCCACAAGTCTATCTTGATAACCACTTTTATAGTGATCTGTTAGGAAGATGTTCAATCAATTTAAGTTATAAATATCTTCGTTCTATATGAATCGGTATTTGGCTGTCTTTTCATGTATTTGTAAAATTGTCCTTACTTCTGTGTATTAATATCTTCATCTCCCGGCATGAACAAAATATCGTCGTGTTGCTATTGTTTCTTGAGAGATACACTGCCAATCATTTAAACACTTTTGATAGGCGAATTGCATTTTAAAATCCTGTGGATTTTCATCAGTTGCGTGTGTTCAGTAAAGACCAGCGGCGTTCACGCAAGCAATCATCTCCCCGGAATTAGAAACTCAGGATTTAATTAAATCTACACTGTGTTTCACTTGAATCATTTTCCATCTGTATTTTTTTCATCTTTTAATTTGCTGCACAGCTTCGGATCTAATAAAATGAGTTACTATTTATTTATACCTCCACGTATATTTCTTTCTATCTATATACCTATTCTCATATACATAGCGACTTTTCATTTTTAGATTATGCATGTACTAATCTATTGAAGCTAAATTTTTGTATACGTTTCTGCATTTTCTATATTTCGTTATTTACCTGAGATTAGCTGAAAATGTAGATTATGCGCCCGCGATCGCTCCTTGCCTTCAGTGTTTTGCAAAGAAATGTGAAGACCAATGTAATATCGCTCTTTTTAATTAATTCCTAAAGATCAAGGAATTCTCTTCGGGTTGCCCATTTAACTTGATTCTTAGGAATTCTTGTGTTTTATCTTTACAAAATGAACACACACACACACACACATTAGAGTTTCTTGATAAAATTCAAACAAAAATCTACAATTTTGTCACTCCTGACCTGGCATCTCGCCGTCAAGTAGCTTCACTGCATTTTTTTTTTTTTACAAATACTTTAACGGTAATTGTTCGGATGAGCTTTCCTCTTTGATATCTAGACTTTATGAATTTAAGCGCAGTACTAGATTGGCGGCAAGGTCTCATCATCTAACACTTGAAACGACTAGAGATAACCGTAAGTTCTATGCTAACAGTTTCTTCTCTCGCACTTCTCGCTTGTGTGACCGTCTTCCGGTTTCATGCTTTACAGTCAACTTTGATCTCCAACAGTTTAAATGGAATATTATCTTCTGTTTTCTTAATTCCTGATATTTTATTGTTCTCTCTCCTTAATAATGTTTTCTTTTTCTCATATTGTCTTCTACTCAGTAACCCCGCTTGCGTCTTAGTGGCTTTATTGTCCTGCTTAGTGTGAAATGATTAATAATAATAATAATAATAATAATAATAATAATGTATGTGTGTTTGCGCTGAGGGTACTATTTTTCTAATACTGTTAGATGTTACTAAGGGGGAATATTAACCTGAAAATGAGAATAATATTCTTTATTAGGCTCATTAGATCCAGACTTGTTAACCATTACTCTGTCACAATTGTCCCATCAGTTGATTATGTGTATATTTGTTATATAATGTTAGCTTATACGCATTTTAACATGTTCTAATA
Source organism: Acanthosepion lycidas (assembly GCA_963932145.1). NCBI lineage: Eukaryota > Metazoa > Mollusca > Cephalopoda > Sepiida > Sepiidae > Acanthosepion > Acanthosepion lycidas. The sequence continues at coordinate 86,693,844 of OZ010585.1, read as the reverse complement.
GGAAATAAGAATATTGAACATAAAATTGACTGTGCTAGGGATAGTTTTGCATAACACTGCAAGTTGCCACAAAGCCAAAACTTTAGCCTAAAAACTCAATTGATATTTTTCAATAGCCTCCTCAGATCCAGACTGTCCAATGGATGTCATGCAAAGCAGACCAACTCTAAACTATCATCTATATACAACCATTTTCGCAGATCAATGATTAAAAATGGCTTCAAGTGAATGTGTCCTGTAGGTCTTAAGGAGGAATGTCCTTCATCAGATCCTGTTGAATGGCACTAGAGAAACATGAGTAAAGAACTTTACTGCCTCACTTCTGAGGGCAACAACAAAAATGGGTAGCACATATCACTAGAAAGGGAAAATAATGATATAATCAAAATGTTGACTTTCCACACTAACTTAAACAAAAGGTTTGGAAGGAAACGCTAAATGTTCAGCTAATGCATGCTGACTTTTCCTGGATGGAAATGGTTAATTTCACCACTACAATTACAATCAGTTCATTAGTGGAAGGAAAAACTCGAACAGAAACTCTAAATGTTAATCTTCCACGACTACCACAATCAAAAGAGTTGGAAGGAAACTCCCATCAGTATTAGAAAGACCCATCATAGTGAACCTGTAAACGCCATTTTCCTGAAAAGCTTTTTTATATAATCGCTATGCAAGCTCGACTGTAATCGACAAGGTACGAACAAGACTGGCAGATTTTTCCACGCATCGGATGCAGGATTGGGATTGTTGACTTGAAGAAGCATCATGTTTATGAGATTGGCACCGTCGTCATTTCGGGATCGTGGTTGCCGAAAAACTTTATGGTGCGTCTGTCAGTAGTCGCTCTTATTTCTTCCTGATAGTCGATACCGCAGAGGACGATAGTCGTTTTTATTAAAACTTTTCTTTGAATAAATAAACCCAAGACGCGTTTTCTTTTCACTCTGTTTTTTCTTACCATTTTTTTTTATTCTAAAAGAGAACAATTACTCAAAGGAAAGGAAATAAGAAACTCGAGTCTTCTTTTCCTTCGTACGCCACTTGCAAAACCCGACATTATATTAGCATTTGTTAAAAATCAACATTTAATAACAGTGAACACGAATAACCAGCAATTATGCAAGTCAAAACGAGAAATTCGTGAAATTACAGAATATCTCTTCAAAAGATAATGAGTTATAGACAGCCTTTGTCAAATTAAGTAAAATTGATCAATAAACACTAGTTGTTAGCTAATATCTTTTTACAGTGTTATACTCAATTTAAAAAAAATTAAAACAAAACTAGTGCTAAAAAATATATATAAGTTTATATTGTTTATGCATGTTAGGTTAAAACCAACGAACAATCTTTGTTGAAGCTTTTTTTCTTTATTTTTTCTTCGCTTCAAACTATTTTTTTAATAGTTTCTAGGGAGAATTTGAACATAAATTGTCCAATTTCTTCTGAGTGATTTTGGTTTCTATAAGCCATTATCAAATAATTATTATGGATTGATTAGGTTGTTTAAAATGGCTTGGGATTAGCATTAAAAAATATCTTCAACGACTTTTTGGGGGTTTTTAACCAAAAATGCATGAATAAACAAATTGACGCTCAAATACACACATTTTAATTTTTTTTTTCTATTGTATCTATCCAGTGAAGGAATATGTGCTAAAATTAGTTCAAGAATTTTTAATTTCAGGATTTAAGATTCATAATTTTTTTTCAAAAGGTGAATGCATAAAAGAGACGATTTTAGAAGTATGTTTTTAGAAGAGATGTATTTCTTATCTTGAGGTGAGATTTTTAATTGTCGTCGTCAGGCGCGAGAACAGTTATTTAACTTAAAGCCTGGAATATGGCACAAGGCTGTCCTTAAAATAAGAATCCTATGCGTACATAGAATTAATAAAAAAAATGTTGGTCAGGTTCTCTTGGAATTTCTCTTCTGGCACAACTCAAGCTGACGGGTGACCTCTTCAAGCCGAGCATATTAAACTTTCTATTTTTAGTGTTTTTGTTGAAAAGTGCTAAAACAACAACAAAAAAGGTTTCAAGTTTTGCCACTGAAATTTTATCAATTTCATGTTTCTTGTGTCAGTCGTGTGACTGACCTTCTCAACATCTTTATACTTTGGGACTTTTTTTCATAATTCGTCCCTGCTTTTCATTTATTTATTACATATTTGTATTAGGTCAACATCGGTTTCATGGGGCTTCTCTCTTGCACTGATCAGAGTCGAGGTATCACAGTTTCACTTTTTAACAAGATGCAACCGTTTACGCTGTTTACACTGTTTGGACTGTTGTACGCTCCGGCCTTCTTCAGGTGATTGGGTTTCCGAACCGAACCTTTTTTTTTTTCGTTCACTGGGGTAGATTGTTCTAGTTCCATGTGCCATGCCTTTTCCGTATATTTCAGTATCAGTTATCTCCCTTTTAACTCAACTCTCCCAGTTTTTGTTTACCTGTACTGTGGTCAGGTATTGAACTCATAACTCTTTGGGTCAAGTCACTGGATTACTTCAACCAACGCTTTTATCCGCTGGGCCACATGTCCGTATATTTTATTTTAATAGTTTCTTTTCTCGTACTTACTGTCGGTGGATTTCTCTTCCGGTTTCTGACATTCCTGTCGTCTGCAATCTTCAAAAGTTTAAATGCAACGCCAATCGCCATCTTCTGTCTTCCTGAACAGTTTTATTGTCGTTTCTTCTCATTAAAGTCTTCTCATTCTCTTCCACTCCCAGTAACCACTTGAGTCCTAGTGGCATTATCACCTTGTTTGGAGTGAAATGATTAAAAGGAAAAAATGCTCACGAAATCTTTGGAACTAGACACTCTCCGTCCTTGACACTTTCACGGTGTATCTCTGTGTTTTGAAGCAAAGATTCAACGCTGAAGCTGTTGGTATGCTTGAGGAATTCGGTGTTTATGATGAGAGGTCTCGTTCTAGCGTACTAAGAACAGGGTGAATGGCGGCACGCTCGATTTGACACCAAAACAGTAGGTAGCACGGTGCGTCTTTGTAGACATTTCGTTTGGTGCTCTTTCTTAAGTTTTCTTGCTTCTGACATACTTGTAAAGGCTTGGTTTGCTTTTACCTGTGACTCTTGTCAACCCGTTCATCTAGTTTGGCGTCACCTGATATGACATATCCCAGGTAGGTAAAGTTCTAAAACTGCGTTCGTCTTTGTCGAACTGAATCGATAGATATGGAAGGGTAGGTAGCACAATTGACGTGGTGCAAGTTGATGGAAGATGTCAGTTTTCTTCAAATTGATTTCTCCGCTGAAGAGTTATGATGCCTTTTGTAAAGCTGAACACACAAACATAAATATGTGTGTGTGTTGACATGTTCACAGCCTGGCATTGGTGGATTCTGATCTGAAATATTTCTTATATAATGTTTAACTTATGTAATTAAGCGTCAATAGTGTTGATATAGGAAATTATATTCGAAAATTAATATTTATTAAATGCTATTTTCAGCCTTAGACTCGGGACAAATTGTGGTACCAACGGGTGCACGCGCGCACGCACGAACACATGCAAGAGATAGATAGATAGATAGATAGATAGATAGATAGATAGAGAGAGAGAGAGATTAAAAAAGAAATCGCGTTCATTTTTTGAATTAACGTTAACTCCACAAACACATAGGTTATGTGCGATTTCTAATCCTAAACCTATAAGCCAACCTGAGGATCCCTGATGAGAAGGAGCAAACTTAACGTATTAACTGCCAATATTTTTAATGCGCTTTTTTGGCCTAGACAGGAGTTTTAGGGGTTTATTTATTCCTTATGTTTAATTTCAGTAGTTACCATTGTCGTTTTATATTAGGTTGGTGCAAAAATAATGACGTAACAATGTCGTTTTTGACGTTAAAAAACACGTCAAAAAACGACATTTTTACGTCATTATTTTTGCACCAACCTAATAGAAACTAGAACATCAAATAAATATGTGTATAAAACATCAAAAAATAATATTGATTAGAAATAATAAAAAAAAATACTTTTCAAAATAGTCATTATTTTTCTACTCGTGAAATGTAAAATGACGACAGAAAGTGTCTTCTTACGGCTAATAATAAAAACTTTAAAGGCTAAGTGTTGTAAAATATACCTCTGCAAATGCAATGTATGTAAGCAATTCAGCGTAAATACAAAGGAATAACATGTAGTGAGTTTAATTTTAACAGATCCCCAAACGGGGCTCATGGCAGGTAATGGGTTAATATAGTTTTCAGTTATGATATATTTATAGTTAAATGTGCTTTAATATCAGAGATAGAGCGTATGTAAATGTAAGTGGCCATTTTCATATTTGCATACACTCTATCCTTGCTATTTGGTGCTTTTACCCATAAATATAGTATACGTTAAAACTATACACTCATCATATATGTATGTATATATATATATATATATATATATATATATATATATATATATATATATATTAATATTATGACCATCATTCTGGAAAGTATTTTTGCAGCATTTATTTGTATCTTGTGACATGCCATAATCAAAAGCAAACGAGGCTGGAAATAATCAATTTTAAAGTAAGGTGGGGGGGGGGCGTAAATGCGTATCCCAGAAAACTGATAAAAGACACCATCACTGATAAGAGTGTTTAAACTGACTATATCTGCGAAATCTGATACTAATTGCTGACACAAGCAAATGTCCAGTATATATTTTTTAATTAAATATATGTCACGATGTGAAATTCAAGGTGAAATCTGAATCTTTTTGGAGTAAATTATCAAGACAAGACAATCTCTAACTTAAATAATACGATAATGCATCGCTATTAATAAAATTCAAGTTCACGTTATGTTAGAGTCAACAACAATCTGTCGCCCAACTTAGAGATCAAAAACTCAGACAAGATTTATATTATATGATAGCTTTAGTTAAAATCGAATTTTAAAGTTTTCCAAGATTTTCCCGAAGCTCGTCTATACTTTTCAAATACGGAAACGATAACTCCATTTCTGGTCTTAAAAAAGATCTAGCCGTAAACATTTGCATTAAAATGGGCACAAAATCAGAGGCCATCTTAGCATTAAAAATTTTAAATAGAACATCTACTCTCATAAAATACGAGTCCAGTTTTGTGTTAGACGTATATTGTAAATCATATATCCACTTTAGAACGACTTCCATTACATTTTAATTATTGATTCGTTTCAAATATACAAAATGTTCGAGAGAAATAAAGCTTATATTCGAACAAAGTACGAAAAGATATTTTTCTATAAAAAAAACTGAACCGGATTTTAACCCAGCTTTTGTTTTAAAAAAGACTTTTAGTTTTATATATTAAAATATAGTATAGATTTACGTTATATAAAATGAAACAAATACTGATGTTCATTTTTTAAGAATTTTTAAAGAAATCAGTCGATGAAACACAAAATGAGGTATTATGTACTCTATTTAGATTATTCGGACTATTCGGATCCTAAAGGGTTCAATTCGACATTCCAACAACCTAAAGAAGCCCTGAGCGTACAACTGCCGAAACGTCGTAATAAATATGGCAACAAAGATAAGGACAATAGTCCGAATAATGTAAATAGTGAAACAAAAAATGTTTTCAAAATATTTTTGTTATTTATGTTATTTAGAAACATCTGAAATATTATTTTCATATAACGATGCTCTAAACTGCAGACATAAAAATTATTTACAAGAAATAGTTTATAAAAAAACATTATTTTTGCTAGTTACATATGTAATGTTACACAATTAGAAGATGTGGCCTTCCCTTTCTTACACATTAAAATATGTAATTAAAATTTGATAAAAAAAAAATATAAATTTGAAACAACTGATAAAGGTTCTAGATCAAATAAATGAAGTACAAAAACATTTTTAACTTAAAAAAGAATGGGGTACATATCAACAAGTTATTTAACGTTTGTCTTGACAGATGTGTCGTTTCTTCCTTTTCAGCCAGCTGCAATAAAATAAATAAGATGCCCATAAAAAGACATTTTATTTTCACATTTTTAATTAAATTAAATTTCTGATGACGTCATCAATATGGCTGAATTGTTTAAATCTGAAATTGGAAAAAAAAAAGCCACTGAATCAGCCTCTAGCATCATATAAGCAAAAAATGTGTGTGTGTTTGTTTTTCTTTTTCAGAAGGTAAATGTGGCGCACGGAGTATTTATTTCTCCTGTTTACAGAAATTGTGGCACAAGGGGAAATAAGAAGGGGCTGGTCTTCATTAGCTATCCTAGTCCTAGTTAATCATGACTCATGGCATTCATTCATTAAAATTTACTCATTCACCACAAGAACATATCTATCACCTCTCAATCCTGCATATACTGCATATTCACGGGGGGGGGGGAGGCGGCGGCTACAAAACACCTCATGACATAAAAAGTTGATGAAAGTCCAAAATGTCTTCCCCCACCCCTTTTTTGACAAAAATATATACAAATTTCATGATTCATGAATTGATTGGGAGGGGCTGAACTCAGAAAACTAACTAAACAACGTAGCATAAAAATAAAACAAACAAAAACAAATAACCGCTGTATTCTGCCGATAGACAGAATCAAGAAGCACACTCGCAAATGGAAAGGGGAGGATAAAATAAATTATGGGATGGGAAAATCAAAGGTTGACCCAGAAAAAAACAAAGTAGGGAGGTTGGGAATCTCAACATGGATCATAACAAAAGAGAATGCCGGGAACAATCCTTATTCACATTAACTAGGAAAACATAATAGTGCTCCAGGGGAGGGTTCACGGGAAATCGCATCAAGGAGAAAATCAAGGCTAGCCTCGTCTACACGAACCAGGCTCGCCGCAGACACCCACCTTTCGCTGAAATCTGTCGAGATCAAACGCTTTCTGTCAGATCTGATTTTACCATAAGCTTAAAGAAAACAAGATCTTGATGTGAATAATGTTCATCCCGCAAGATTCCCTCCTTTCGCGACATCCACACCACCATGACAACGTGAAAAACACCACCCGCTTTACCCAGACTCGTTGTTACACGCGTACGCGAGATCGATAGACACGATCGGATCGGTTGCGAAACGAGCCGTCAACTCGCCGACATAATCCCAGAAACAACAAAAGGCAGTCGATAATAACGGATTATGGAGATTGGGTTAATATTTGATAGAAAAAGATAAGGTAATTTTATAGGAATTTTTGAATCATCATCATTATATTATTTTTGATTAGGACCAGCATACTTATATTGGTTGTTATATTCACAACATTTCGGCTGTTGTACTCTCCAGTCTTCATCAGGTGTCTGTCTTCGTATTCGGTAACCTTATTGAATAAAGTATTCTATTCGAATTTCCAAAGAGGTTACTTGAAGATCTGAGGGTGCAACAGCTGAAACGTTGAGTTTAACAACCAAGATAAGCACGATGGTCCGAATAGCAAAGCATATAGTATGACACCTGATGAATGCCGGGGGATATAAAGGTCGAAGTATTGTGAATTTAACAACAAAAGTGAGCATGTTGTTATAGAGAGCAAGTATATAATAAAGACCCGGTCCTCCCACTAAAAAAAAAAATGGTAAAACTACCAGTAGATATTAGTTCTTGAGACTCCCTGAACATATTGAGCTCAGTTTAGTTTAACAAAATGCCGTAATATTAGTGAGGATATAATTCACAATGACTTGTTAATCATCACTTTACAGGGATTTTCTTTGACTGAATTCTTCTTCTTCGTTCCATGTCCCTTCAGATCATTATCAATCATGGCTCTCTACAATTTCTTGTCCTTTTAATAAATTTTATCTGGCCGAAAACCTGTTCTTCCATCCATTGTCACATACTCGTTACGCTGTTGTCCTCTGTCCTTCTTACCATTAGCATGTCCAGTTAATGTCAAATTTTCTTTTTTTTTATTATGTGCCCTCGAAATTTTACCTCTCTTTCTGATATTAAGTATAAGTGCCTTTTTGTTTCCATTTTCCCTAAAACTTTTTAATTGTTAACATGTTCAGTCCGTGACATTCTCAGCATCCTTCTGTAGAACCACATTTCTATTACTTCCAACCTCTTCTTCATCTATGAGGAGATGGCCCAGCATTCACTGCCATATGGGGCAAATGAAATTACGTAACAGTTCAGTACCCGTTTCTTTGTTTTTAACGAGATTTTGTAAAATTTAAAATTTTAAAACTTCACGAGCAGATACTTTTTCTTAACTTTTTGATATTTATGCGAAAGTGTAGCACGAAGAAATGAAATCTTTTCCAGTTGATTAAAAGATGAGCACGTTAACAACTACCCAGCAGTGAGCGATCTCATAAGGCTCGTAACAGAAGGCTTACTTGTGAAAAGTTGGCCTTGTCCCATAGATCAGTAAATACAATGAATAATGTACAAACCAAAATGGATCAAATATCGAATCAACTTGTTAATAAAAACGATGTCTATTCATTGGATGATCATTGTGCAACACATGTTGATGAATTTGGGGTACCTCGACGTGGTGTAATGGTTGTCATACTAGAACAATTACGACTGTAATAAGGAGTTCGGTCCTCAATGAGTGCATCGTATTTTCGACTTGTTCCACATCTAAGCTATGCTCAGAAAATCCCCATATTGACGAATTTTAAAAGTATCAGTTAAAAATACCAACCAGTAATAACATTTTATTTTGCGTGATCGACTTTTACGCAAAAGTTTAAACAAAAACATTCCTATATTCAGTTTTTCTTAAATCTTGGACATCATCGAACTAAATATCTCAGTCATTAAAAATCTTTTCGTCACATTATTAGACATGTGGGAAAGTTCCCAACACCCTTTTCTTTTTTTTCTTTTTTTAAATCTCGGGACTGAATACACAGTTGAAAATCGTTTTTTTTAATAAAAGTTTGGAAGCATTTGCATACAACTTATATTTGATGGGCAAAATGAATTAGTTATTCGGACATCAACCAGGAAAATAAATTGATACTTAATATATTAGGTTGGTGCAAAAATAATGTCGTTTTTTGACGTTCAACTTCAAAAGAAAAACGACATTATTTTTGCACCAACCTAATAAAATTAGTTGTTATTTAATATAAGAAATGACATTAAGTGAGTATAGTAGACAGCAACAAGTGTTGAGGGATTCAGTGATGATCGAACCTACTTTATTAATAAGACGGGTTTGCTCATTATTTCCCCACGGAGGCAGCGATAATTTTACTGCCTATTGTTTATCATTATTTACTCAACTGAAGCTCGTTTCGCACAAAATGTGTAGCAGTAAGAACTGAACGTGTTAAACAATAGTAATCATCTACGAGAGGAGCCCTCGAAGTCTGAGCTAATGGCGATCATCTTTCATTACAGATATATAGATTATCGCTTAGAATAAAACCGAGCAGTATCCAAATCGAGATAAACAAAACATTATGATAATATACGAACCAATATCATGTAAAAAGAAAAAATAAAAAAAAATAAAAAAAAAATAAAATAAAAAAAACAAACTCTACCTAATAATCATTCGTTCATCAACTGATAAAATTCGGAACAAAAACTGAAAACGAACCGATAATAGATTTTCCTGTTACGGAGGTGTAGTGAATAGCTGCTCGGAATGAGGAATCGGAGAGCCGAGTTCGAATTCCAATCGAATCCATTATATCCACTTACGTGCTAATACCCTTGGAAAAGGTATGAATCCTCTTCTTCTACCTCCAGCTATGGATAAATAGCAGGACGGACCGGGTTCTCTAGCCTTGGATGGCAGCTGGTCTACCGCAGAAAGAAGTGGCAACCTACTGCGGGAAAAAAATCTGCCTCGTCAGTCATGTGTCGAAACATACATGATCGCCTACGCGTGTATCATGCATGGCACATAAGTGAACTGAATTCGTCTGTTGTGTGCCATGACACTTCAGGACGATGGCAATAATGGCTCTCCCCAACTTCCTTTTCTTTTGTAGCGCTTTGCAGTGTTTATTCCTTTCGCTATTTCTCCTAATCCCTGTTCTACCAATCGTTAGCTTATTCTCTGCTTTCCTCTGACTCTCTTGCTTTCAACATCATACTTATTATAAAATCCAGGTTGTGTGTGTGTGTGTGTGTCTGTTCGTTTATATATTGGATCGGATTTCCTATATTTTTCAACCGATTTCAACAAAACTTCACAGGACTACGTGAAATTACCTTGCGGTGGTTCTGACAGCGCCAAAAATTGGAAAAACGCAATTGTTTTTGCACGAAATCAATTTGAAAACACGATTAAGAGGCATCGCTGTCGCGAGAATGAAAAGGGGACAACTCATATCGAGTTATACTTATAAAACCCAGGTTGTGTGTGTGTGTGTGTTCGTTCGTCGTTTATACATGGGATCGGATTTTTCAACCGATTTCAACAAATCTTCACTTTTTTTTTTGGTAGGTCGTGTTTCTTATTGTCTTGCACACTTTTTTTCTTTATTTTTACATTCAGAATACTTTAAAAATTCCATTTACAAAACAATTGTTTATAATAAAATTCTATTCAATCGGTAGACTCATAACGATTGAAAACAATGTTTTCGTTTGAGTTTGGGTTTGACCAATTAGTAAAAAAAAACAAAAAAACAAAACAAAAAAGAAACGAACAAAAAAAAACAAAAACTAATTAAGACATGCGTGTCCGTCAACCTTAAACAATAATCTTTGTCAATTTTATTTTTCAGTCTTTATGATGGTCGATACTTGATCTGTCTCTTACTGTTACAACGCCGGGCTCTACTACTAGTATCTTCTGAGTATTAAATTCTCCAAGCTCTGTTTCCTCATTATGTGCCCTAGAAATTTCAATATCTCTTTTTAAGTAAACTTTAAAAATGCAACTCACTCTGGCATCGTTCCACCAATATGAGACACTCTTTGAGAATCGAATTTAACCCCGCGTTAGTCACATGGGGTGTTTTGTTACCCTATTTTTTTTAATGTACTCGTAATGCATTGTTGGCAACTTGTTTCTTTTGATCCCCTCCACTACTAGCCCATAACACGGTGAGGGTGTGTAGCAGTTGTAGCTCAGTTTTCGTGGTAGGCATACGCCAAGGGACTATCCATTTTCGGAGATCCGAACTGACGTATGCATAGTTAATTTAACAACAACAGTTGTGGGCGCCTATCGTAAAGCGATGTCTAGCAAAATGTTGTGAGTTCGATCTTCCTTAGCTGTCCCACTATTTTGCTTGTCAGGCGAAGTTATAATCTGTAGATGACCACGAATAATATCTTTTGGACAATGGCAAGGACTTGCGAAGTTTTCTAGAAGACGCTTTTGTTTCGTTCCTCTGTTAATTTGGTTTAAATACACTTTTCCTAATCTTTTCGTTGAATGCTTCCCTTTCAAGAATAATTCTCGCTATCTCTCCCAAACCACATACTTCATTTTTTATCTTGGCGTCTTCTTCTTTTTGTTATTAGGTTGGTGCAAAAATAATGTCGTTTTCTCACATATGTTACTATGTGAGAAACGACATTATTTTTGCACCAACCTAATACTTTTAAGCGTAGTAAGGAGACAGATTTATTAAAAAAAACAAAAACAAAATAAAACCAAAAAAAAAACAAAAACAGATTCTTATACTGCGCCGCCTTACGATTTACTCTAACATTTCTTAGGTGAATTAATAACTGGAACAATGTACACAGAAAAGCAAACCAAACTTTTGTCAAAAAGAAAGGTTCCAATAGTCTGTTTTAATTAAGAAAAATAGCAACTTAGAAATATCGATTAAGTTAGTTGATTTATTAAAATATAATTTTAGAATCTCTACTCGGATTAACATTTAGATGTACCTGTTTTATTTTCGATCCCTGTCCTTCGAAGGACACTTCATCACTACTGCCAAATGAACTAAAAGATGTATTCATTTAATTTCGTTCAATTGATACTCTTCCACGTGTTATATATATCGCTACGTATATATATATATATATGTGTGTGTGTGTGCATATATATATATATATATGTGTGTATATATATATATATGTGTGTGTGTGTATATATATATATGTGCCGCCTTTTTCAGCAATCTTTAAATCTTTATTTTCTTTACGTTAAATCAAATGTCATAACTATCTCAGTGTTTCTCTTTTATTACTTTGGCACGCGACATTGAAAGAACCATGTTGGCACATTTTACTTAGCTATGTTTCTAGTTTTGTGCCCAGATTTTATTTACAATAATAGTCCATTATATCCTGATTGTGACCGTGTTATTGAAAAAAAAAAGAAGAAAACTTCATTCAACTTTTAATCTGCTTGGCGTAGCAGAAAAGCACATCACTACGAACCTTTCAAAGACGTGCATTGCCTTCCCTATTGACTAAAAAAAGCTTCAACTAACAATGCAGAAAAGCAAGTAAAATTATGTAAGTTTTTTTTCCACATCTCTTCTATTCATTATCATTTTCAATTAATCCGGAAAAAAATATTAAATGAATTTCATCCATTCAAAAAAAAAAAAAAAAAAGAAAAATGTTTTCTGATAAATTCGTCTTTTTTTCGAAATTTTGACTATGTTGCACGAAAATGTCAACGTTTGTCCAGAGTTCCTGCTGACCAAAGTTCTGAAATTATTCCTAAAGTCACGCGTCTTTTGCCAACAAAACGCTATGTCGATAAAACCTCACGAAACTTGTAATGTGTTCCTTTCCAATAATGCTTGTATTGAAAATCTTCAATCACCTGATAACCCTTTTAAAGAACGAAAATCATTAGCATTTTTCTCAGATTCCTTCCAACGTTATTTTAAACATTTTTCTAAATAATCGTATGTGCTTTCAATCTATAATGTTTTCGTTACTTAAAAATATCAGTTTTGTAAACAAACTACTTTTTAAAATTTTAGCTGGTGCTTACATACAGAGCGTAACTAAGATTCCCCAGAAAGCCACAAGTACTGGACACCCAGTGATAATCGAAAAAACTAAGCCGTTACTTTACACAAGGATGAATGGCGCCTTCCATATTGATAACACTGTAATTATGATGAAAATCATTCGCATTTATCTATTAAATAAAAGTGAATCATTTTATTTCTATTTATATGAGGGGGGGGGGTCCTCTTTTCCCAGTCTATCGATAATTAGAAAGTCTGTTTTCAAAAAAATCTCTACGACCCTTTCACTAAGAACATCTTTACACGATTAATTCATTTATTATCTCCTTCATTTATTGCTTACATAATTATGAAAATTATGTATAGACTTAAATTATTTTGAAAAAAAAAAAAAAAAAAAACTGGCATAGAATGAAGCTGTCTTCGAAAATATTAAAGTTCTAGAACTGACTGCTATTTAAATCCGTAAAGAGATAAAAATTGTCTAATTTGTCCATAGATAGATTCAAGGAGGCACATCACAATATACAACTGTAAGAAAAGACCCTCTAACCGAGCAAATATAATCGGATCAATCCGTTCCTATCAACTACACCATTCAACTGTAACTATAAACCGATATTTGAGAAATATCTTTGTATAAATCCATCTTAATATCAACGTCACTGTCACTCATATATTTTTGTGTCATCTGGAGTATAAATGTTTAACTTTAAAAAGAATATCAATAGATTTTCTCAGCAAATATTTCCGTTTTATGTCTGTTGTATAATTTTTCAGTAAAAATTCAGAAATTAAAAAAAAATAAAAACTTCTGATCATTAAATAAGATTCTTTGAACAAAATTAGGAGAAATTTATGACCGATACTTTTTGCCCACCTTCTACAAAACAAAGAAATGGAAAAAAATAACCACCCAAAATGTGATAGAAAAAAAAAAATTGTTCATGCTGGCTAACTTCGTTTATCAACTTGATCCAAAAAATAAAATAAATTTACATTTTATTTATTTGAACAGCAGAAGATTTTTATCCTTTGTTTCCTGTTTAGAAGGAACCAGAAACTCAATCCTAAAGCTTTCTCTTTCACTTTCATTCCCAGTAGCTCCTTACATCTTAGTGGTATTATTATCGCCTTGCTTGGGGTGAATTGATTAAAAAAATATATATTAAACATTATTTGTAATGATTTGCCGTCATTATCTTTGATAACACTTAAATAAAATTTTGTCTGTTCTGAACATTTTTTTCAACGGATTCTTGAATCTGGTTTTAATTAGAGAAATTCTTTCACATCAAAATATTTTACGGTTGATCGACAAAGGCGATCATCGGCTGATGCAAGTTAAAGTAAATATGACGCGTTGCGGTAGAATAAACCTACAGAGTTCCAAAGTTGTTTTTCTGTGTTCTTGCTACATGCGCTTTTGGGTTGTCATTGAGAACAATATTTTTCCTATTGACGAAAATATGGGCACGTTGCAACTGTTGGGCATATAATTGTGCATTTAATTTTTCATTACGCTTTCAGAATTCTAAATCGGTGGTTGTCAGCCTTGTTTTTACCCATAGACCACTTTTAATCTTAATTTATTTTTGTTTATTTCTATAACCATTCGATAAAAAGCTCATTTTATTTTTTACTAATATATAAGTTTAGGAATTGTATTATAGAAATAGTAAGTGCATGTTTTATTTTGAAGTAAAAGTAATTTAATGAAAATAAACTTGTATTTAACAACTAATTCTATGGAACATTTATGTACACTAATAAAATAACTCCTGATAAACCATTTTAAAATATGAGTAATTAAAAAAGTGAATATTTATTCATTGAGATCCCTATGGTTAATGCTGCTCTGCGAGATTTTTTTTTTTTTTTAAATATTCGGCGCCATCGATGTCAATGATAGTCGAAGATCATCCTTTTTCATAATGTCTAGTCTGTCATGGGGTTTTGATAGTTAGACATGTGACTAAAACCTGATTCAACAAGGTAAGATGATTTAACAGTTAAAACATCCATTAGAGTAAAAGGGACGCTAATTTACATTGCTTGATTTTGTTTTCTGCTTGCTAGGTGTTGGGTTGTTTTTCTGTTCTTAGTATTTTAATATAGCGAACATTACTGCAGACATTCCGGTTCTCAGTTGTAATAACCGTTCGAAATTGAGGTTTTGAGGAAGGTTTTAGACTTTTATAGTGTTTTCACTCTAGTTTAGGGGTCCACTATTTGCCTATAGTTGGGACTCTAACAGATGCTACCACTCCTGTTCACGGTGAACCTAGGGACAACTACATATAAGATGCGGTTCCACGCTCCCCACACAACTGCTAAATCAGATTTCTTGCTGCCGGATGTAGTTTATCGTCATACCCAGGACAGTACGTGTAAGTCAATCAAGTAGTCGTTCTGGTATTGTTGGAACAGACATTTCTGGCGTTAGACTAAGGAAGATTCGACTCGATAAAGATAGAATCGAAAAAAAAAAAAAAAAACGTTTGAAGCTCTAACCTCTTTTACGGTACAGTTATTTATCTTGATTTATTAAATATTTTTTGATAGCTAATAAATAGTACAAATGTTCAAACACATCTCTTTTTCTCAAATTTAACAACAGTATCTCATATCCCAGGAAAAAAAAAGCATAATTTGTTTTGGTGGGGGCTCCTTTGTCCTACATATATAGCCGTGTATTCTGTTGGGGCAGGACTGGGATTAACCTCGCACAAAGATAGGTTGGTCCTGCCCGACAAAGGATTTGTCCTAATGATTTTAGACAAGATATTTACAAGTCCGGATGCTCTTTCTGACGTCCAACGCAAACTCTGACGGTGGTCCAACTACATGGAGCGTTTTTATCGAAAGACAATCCCTGGTAAGGTTGCCATTCAATTCTTCAGATTTCAAAACCAAGCCTAAAACCTATCAAAGCTTCTTATAAGAAATGAAATTTGTCCTGAACAGCCACTTGTCTAGATCCTTTCGTACTAATGCGAGTGTCCACCATGGCGCCATTCTCGATCCTACGATGTTTTTAATTTTCGTTAACGACCTTCCCGATGACATCAGCTCTCAACTTGGCATCTACGCTGATGATACAACAATTTACTTCTACCTCGATAGTAGGGCTGATCACTCCGACAAGGTCAAAATAGCAGCCGATTTCTAAAACGACCTCAAATCCGTCGTTAACTGGGACAAAAGAGGACTTGTTAATTTTAACACCTCCAAACCTAAACTTCTCTCCATTAATCATCTGAGAGATTTCTCTCTGCCTTCGATCAGCATGGCTGATGCTATCCACCAAGAAAATGGCTCATTGCGCCTTTTCGGGCTCACGTTCTCAGCTGACACAAAGTGGAAAGACTATATTGAATCCGTTGCTAGGCTAGCTGCTAATGTCGGTTTACTGTGTCGTGGGAGACAATTTTTCTCTCTGGAATCTATCTTGCATATCTACAAGTCAGGCATTCGTCCATGCTTCCTGATATCGATAGCAGATAGGGTCGGTGCCCCTGATATCTTCCAGAATTTGCAGTATTATTAGTCCTGATCCGGTAGCTCTGCTTCAGTCACTTATCCACTGCCGTAAAGGTTGCCTGTCTGTGTCTTTTCTATAAATACTTTCATTGTAATTGTTTGGATGACCTCTTCACTATGTTACCTGGACTTTGTGAATTTAAGGGTAGCACTAGACTGGCATCAAGATCTCATCAATTGTCAGTCCAGCTAAGTGGTATGTTCTATGCAAAGTTTATTTTCTTGCAATTATCGCTTGTGGAACTCCCTTCTAGTTCCATGCTTTCCAGCCAATTTAAATGCAAAGTCACTCGGTATCTACTGTTCTTTCCGCTCATTATTAATGTTTCTGTTCCTAATTCCTACACATCCTGTAACCCCCTTGTGTTTTATTGGCTTTACTGCCTTGCTTGGAGTGATACCGATTTAAAAAAACGAAACGACCAATGTGTTATATATATATATATATATATATATATATTAGGTTGGTGCAAAAATAATGTCCCTTTTGTATATATATATATATATATATATATACACACACACACGATTGGTGGAGACAGAATAAATTCGAATAACCAAAAATGCTATTAAGAGAGCTCAATACAGAGTAGAGCAAATATAATTTATTCAGAAATTACATAATAAATATGTAATAAAATCATTAGAATATATATATATATATATATATATATATATATATATATATATATATAAAGGTATTTGTATATAATTGTATGTAAATGTGTTTTGTTTTTTTATATATGTTGAGGATTCCAAGATGAAATCCGGTCTCCAATGAGTGACAAACGCAGGAATGAAATATAGCAAATAAATCTATTGACATAATAATACAATTGGTAATACGGTTAGTAGATCCAGAAATGCGGTTAGTAGCAATAATAATATATATACAGTCTGGGAAATTCAGTATCGAACTGTGACTCCTACAAAGCGGTTACCTTACATTCTTACTCTCTCTATTACTCCACCTCTCGGGTATTCACCGGCAGCAGTACAAATACACCCTGGTCGAGTCCACTTGTATGAAAAAAGGGTGGACCCCATAACAATATATTACCTAGTTTTATTTTAAATGTTGCATTTTGTCTAGACATTTGTATTTGGTGGGATTTTTATGTGTGTCTATGCGTATATATTTATTTTTCTGTCCATCTTTGCGTTGTTCATTGCCGAATATTTGTTTTCTTATTCTACCCCTCTTAGATTTTCTCTCTTGAACCCTTTTTTATATATATATATATATATATATATATTTTTGCCCATGTAAATAATATTTTAAGTCTGTTTGCATTCGTTTACTAACACATTCAAGCTTGAATCTTTGTGGGTGTCTATATGTCTTTTATTAATGTATGTGTGTATGATTGTATGTATATGTTGTCTGATTTTATTTTGGGGGGGCGTCGTTGACATCTATTTCCTGTTTCGTTCGTGTTTTTGCGTGTTTTATATATTTAAATATATCTACGTGTTTAGTTTGTATATTATAATCTCATTGTGTATGTATTGTCATTTGCAATATTTCGTCCTCTCCTGCCCACATCATCACTTCAAATGTTATCTAAGCTGTGACGATGTTTTTAGATTAACGTTTATTCTGAGATTTGGGATGTTCAATTAAAACAAAATGATATGTACTCTTTCCTTAGTTTCTTTTTTGAATAATTTTATATTTTAAACTTAATCCAGATTAAATTTAAAATTGGTATTTTTTAATTTTCTATTTTATAGTAGAATTTAATATTAATCAGAATGATTACTATTTTAGTCTAATCCTAACATTAAGGCATTAATTATTATAACCAAGGTTCGTTGTCAAGTTTTTTGAATTCTCATATACTTGTATTCTGAATGGTCATATACTTGTGTCTTGATTGGTCATTGTAACTTATGTGACAGCGTTTCCCTTATCGAGGGGTTTGGTTGATTTTATCCTTTTAAAACTCTTTATTAAACACCATCACTTGGTAAGACACCAGAAGTGTTTAAATAAAATGGCTTTTTTTTTTTTTTTTTTTAGTGATTTTATAATATTTATCTTTAATTTTCGAATAAATTTCATATATATATTATATTATATTATTATATTATATTATATTATATAATATCAAAGGAAAAACTTAACACATCATCGTAAATTGTTATAAATTATAATTTATTTCACCGGGTAAAATTTTGATACCTGTCTTATCAGACCGAAACTACAAATGTTTTAAATTTATCCCGACAATATTAAAAAAAAAAAAAATAAATAAAAGTTAACAGGAAATCTAGAAACTTGACCTAGAAAATTTATTTTCTGGGGATTTATATTATTCAAGAGATAAGTGGGGAAGGAGAAACAGCTGCCAACCCGATGTTCATGCGGGGTGGTTGGGAGAATAAGAGTAACAGCAATAGAAATAGATTAGAATAAAATCCACATCATCACAAAGATACACATACACACACACACACTCACAAATTCAACATCACTTGATAAGACAGCAGAAGTGTCGAAACAAAACTGTAACATTTGTAGTGATCTTATAACATGCATATGTTATATATATATGTGTGTGTGGTAAAACCACGAAATTTTGTTATGTTTTTCAGTTAAAGTGGCATGGACTTAAGTTTAATCCAAATAGTAGAATAAAATGTCTGTATTTTTCCACAGAACTTAAAATTCTGAATTTACTTACTGCGGATATTATTTTCGTAAATGTATTAAGTGCTTTTATATTATCATAAGAGTAATTTATACAAAGAATTAATTAGCAATGTTAATGAGATTAATGGTGAAATCACTTCGCTAACAAGACTTAATGCGACATAAATTTACTATTCATTTCTTGAATAATACGATCCTTATATTTGAGTTGTTGTAAGATGGAATTGACGAGCCAAGTACTTTCAACAATTTCAAATTGTCATCTTCAAGGCGCAATTTTTTCATTTACTTATATATATATTTAACATTTAAACATGATCTCATTCCTTTGGTTCAATAGCTGACTAGTATTTTTGTATTTAATTATTTAATTTTTTTTTCTTCCTGGCACAAGTTACATCTATTTTTGATGCTGTTGTGGCTTTGAGATTTACCTATAATCTTCGATTCAATCTGTGGGGTGAATCTATCCTTTAATTATAGAATATTCAGTAAGAGCTGTCTGATATTTTAGATGAAGGTCAGAGAAAGAATGCTTGTGGTTATACAGTGTAACCCGGATATAAGAGAGTTGTCGGGACCGGAGAATAAGTCTCTTATATCCGGGTTAGGTCTATTTTGTTTAGGTAAGTATGGGAACAATTTGGGACCAGAGAAAATATCTCTTATATCCGGGTTACACTGTATAGTCTTTGCTTCCAGATCCCAGCGAAACTTGGAAGCAGACTATATAATCTCTAGTTCTATTACCCAGTTTGTGGGTAATAGGACCAGAGCTAGAAATTTTACATTTTTGAAGGTCTTCATTCAAAAGAAATTTAGTTCTTATGTCGCTACGGACACATATTATTAATCTATCAAATTATTGCTTGTCCGATTCTGATAAGTTGGTCCAGCTCCGGAGTTTGAATTTTTGTATTTCCCTATAAAAATCGAAAAAAAAAAAAAAAAAAAAAAAATCAAGGTATTTAGTGATTTTGAAATGCTCTTTTTTAAGTTAGTTAAACATCTGCCTGACTCTAAGGAACATTTGCTTCGTCTGAAAGACTAAGCTTATAATTTCGTTAACTCGTCTATCGATTCTCTTGGGTTCTCTTGGCAGGACCATTTCTAAACGCCCAATCTGTTAAGATATATAAAAATATATAAATTACCAGACCTAACAAAGGTTTACGTGTGGTTATATTAAATTATTCCGATTATGTCGATGAAATTTTGTGTATTTTAAATGACAGTAGTAAATTGGGTGACGTCACTTTTGACGATACCTCAAAAACGGAAGTCCGATTACAGAAGAGATTGTAAAAACTTGATAAAAAAAAATTGTCCAAGGAAATTTATAATATTCGTCCTGTTGGTCCCTAATGTCCTAAGATGTATGGCTTACCAAAAATTCCAAAATTAGGCGTTCAACTATTTTGTCTATGGTGGGTTCTGCCTATCATGGATTGGCTAAGTTACTTATTGAGGTTCTTGATCCTCTCTTAGTATTTTATTCGGAGTATTGTGTGCCGGACTCGTTTCAATTTGCTGGTCTATGCGCAAATTGCAGCCTAATCTCGACACTGAGTATTTCCTGTCATTCGATACCTTTATTTTGTTCAAATGTCTCGCTTGGTGAAACAATATTTGCGCAGACTTTTTGTATTGCGAACCCTGTAAAGCCTCCATCTTTTCCTGAGGTTGTCTTTGTTGTGCTTATGGAGATGGCTACTCAGTCTGTCTCCTTCAGCTTTGGGAATTGTATGTATTAGGTTGGTGCAAAAATAATGACGTAATAACGTCAAAAAACTACATTATTACGTCATTATTTTTGCACCAACCTAATACCAACAGGTAGTGGCGATGGGTAGTCCATCAGGACCACTGATGGCTAACATTTTTGTTGGTTGTCATGAGAAACAACTATTTGATAGAATTGTTAAGCCCTACTGTTTCTTCCGTTACGTCGATTCTACGTTTACGTCGATTTCTTCTCATAGTAAAACGAAAGAGTTCTTTTCATATCTTAATCTCCATCCCTCTTTGAAATAGGTTGGTGCAAAAATAATGTCGTTTTCTCACATAGTAACATATGTGAGAAAACGACATTATTTTTGCACCAACCTAATACTATGGAGGTAGAAGAGAACAATCAGTTACCTTTCCTGGATGTGTTGATAGAAAGAATACCTTCGGGTTTTCTCACTAGTGTTTATCAGAAACTCGCCTTTTCTGGGTTATACCTCACTTGGGAATCATATGCTCCTAAAACCAGGAAAATCAATCTCCTCAATACCCTCAATCACCGTGCTTTGATGCTGTCTTCTGAATGCAGGTTTGACGCTGAGCTTAAGAAAAATCAAGCAGCTATTTTTTGGCGCATGGTTACCCTGAATGTGTTATCACAGCTACCATTAAACGTAAATTTTTTAAGGTATATGGTCCCTTAAATATTCTGTATATGTTAGACTGTCGTGGATTGATCTCGTGAGTCAAATATACGTCGATAAAAATATCTTCTTCCATCAAACGTTGTTTTAATGCTGTTTTGGTCAGGAATATTTTTTTCTACCAGAAGGGCTTTTTTCTCTGGCCCCAAGGATGTCTTGCTTGCCCATCAGCAGAGTTTAGTCGTTTATCAGTATAAATGTCAATGTGAGATCGACTCTGTGGGCAAGACTATCCAGCAGTTAGAGGTTAGGTTCGCCCAGTACGTGGACATCCATGTGTTCACAGGCTCATGACTCCGCTATTGGCGAGCATTTACTGAATTCTGCTTAGAAAACTGACTATTCTCCGTAGTTCTTCTGTCTTGCAAAGGACACTGACCAGATTCCACTTTCATATCTTAGTCTGTTGTTATTAATATACATCGTCCTGCCCTGTGTAGACAGAGAATTAAAACCTGAGTGCGTCTTGTTCGGGGAGCTGGTCGACAATTCAACGCCTAAGAAAATATTATTTTTTGTGTCCCCTCTCCTAGTCTTGGTATATTTTAACTCCTGATGTTGAAAATAATTTTCTTTTCAACCACTTAGTTTTATTTGCTGACGTTACTGTTTTCAGGAAGATGTCAGCCGATAGGTAATTTAAATTTTAATCATCGTGATACTTTGTATCTTTTTTTTTTTTTTTTAATAAGATATGATTTTTTTTCTTTTTAAACATTATTTTATCCCGGTGTGGCAATAAAAATAATCTGTTTAAATATATAATGTAATGTGTAATGTAATATGTAATGTATAATGTGTAGCGTAATATGGGCAGCAATCTATTTTTATACAAGCTTGGTTAAAGACTAATTACAAGGTACTGCGGTTAATTATTTTGATTAAATTTTTCTTGTGTTCTTATAATTTGTTTTTCTTTTCTGGACATAAAATATTTAACAATTGTCCGAATATTCTGTATGTCCGAGCGCTAGCGGCTGTTCTTTTAGCTATTATCAAGGATGATTTTATCCTTACTTTTAATAATGTATGGCTTATTAATAATAAAAAAAGTGCTGTGACCGTGTTTGGAAAATAAAATAATTTCTATAACTCTAGGTATATACATAAAACAATATATACATTTAATTCAAAGTAAAAATAAAGTCATCGTTGATAACGCAGAAAAGAATAGCCGAAAACGCTCGGACAATTTTTACATAATTTACGCCCAGAAAAGAAGAAAACATAAGAAAAATTAAAAGTTCACGGCAGTACCTTGTCAGTCGTTTCGTGTGTGTGTGTGTGTGTGTGTGTGTGACACATGTTAGCCGTTTGCTCCTATAGGTTCATTAGCCCTTTGATAAGATTTATTTTTCGTGTTCTGGAGTGACATGTCACCCTACTCTACCATCATAAAAGGTAGTGGGGGTGCTGGTTTGGACGCTAATCACAAGAATTTATGTTAACAAAAAATGGCCGCATGTTTGCCAGCAATTTTGGGATGCATAAGTTAACCGTGTTTAAAAAAAAAAAATGAATTGTTTATTAAGACTAATTCGCAATTGTGAGTATGAGGATTTTGAAATTAGCATAAGTGATTTAAGAAGAAAAAAAAAACTCCAGTAAATACATTATCTCCAATGAAAAGCAGTCACGACGTAAAGAATAGATAAGATGTCCTATTTTCACAGCTTTCTCCATAACAATGAGATTTTTGTTCTAAATATATTACAGTATAATGTTTCATGGATTCTAAAATAGTTCTCATATTCAATCTTTTTCGCGATCTCGTAATCAAAATCTTGTTGATCCTCTGGGTTGAAATCCTGTTAAGATATTTAAACTTATCTACGTCCGTTATACAGACATAATCACTGTGAATCTATAGGGGAATCGGAGAAAATTTTTTTTTTTTTTTTGATTTATTCAAAATGTTCAATCGTATAGTTAAATGATTTGACATAGTAAGTAAACCAAGAATCAAGATCAATTATGATAAAGTTCACATCATTAGGAAAATTGATTTAAAAAAAAAAATCTTATTTATTCTCCGGGTCACAAAACAATGATCTTTATTTCTATTTTCTTTTTGTTTAAAACAGTTTAAAGAAGATTGTGACAGAAGTTAATTAGTTCTGTCATAATGTTTTGTTTCTTTTCTGAATAGGACAAGACATGAAATCTACTGATAATCGTCTTAGATTTTTCAATTTATAGAACTCTCTCGTTTTAAGACATTTTAGCATTTCTGGTTAATTCGAAACAAGTATATTTATTTAATGATAATTATGTCTTGTTTTTCTAATTTGTGGGTAATCTAATGACAAAAGGTGGGGAAACTCCTAAGTAACGCAGACGAATAAAGATTCTCTCTCTCTCTCTCTATATATATATATATATATAATATATATATATTTTTCATTCGACTCTCCCATCGAATTCGGCGTATGAGGGTTTAAGCATATTAGTTCCTAGGAACCGACAGCCCGACACCACCACGAGATTTGATTATCGTGGTGAAGGTTTTGTGCAGAACCCTCCACACTTTTTGAAGAACTGAATACAGAGACGGTGCACTACGTGCCATAAGGTCCCCAAACGACCCTCTGCAGGTTTTGAATTCAAAGTTGTCCTTCTCTTAGACCAGTTGCTATCCAAGGGTATAGAACCCGGCCTGTCCTGCTATTTACACATGGCTGGAGGGAGAAGAGGATTCATACCTTTCCCAAGGGTATTAGCACGTAAGTGAATGTAATGGATTTGACTGTAATCCAAGCCGCTTTCCATTACTCCACCATGCCTCCTCTGTGTGTGTGTATATATATATATATATATATATATATATATATTATATGCAACAATTCATCATTTATATGTTTCATTAAAGACGAGACAAGGTACTGCCATTAAGCTTTATTTATTTTTTTTCTTGTGTTCGAACAAGTGTTTTCTTTTCTGAACACAGTGTGTACAAATACACTACCACGGTTGACCTGAACAAAACAATTAAATTACCTATACAAAAAAAATTAAGTTAGCCTGGTCCTCAAAAGTAACAAAACACCTGCAAAATCAAAACCACAGATAAAAAACATTACGAGTTCAAATGCCCTTTTAAGGAGCTTTCTGATCAAACTGAATCCCTTAATCCGTCACACTACTACATGCCTATCCAAACGACTTCCGTTAACCTATCCAACCACAGCTCTATTAGGACACATTTGAACACGCACACACATACCAGACTCAATCCGAAACATACTAGAAAATAAAAGCATAATAACCTCCTCTACATGTAAAAGAGGATTAAAAATAATTGCAAACTTGAGACAAAAATTAAAAAAAGCCATCACTGAATAATATTAACTACGAACGTAGCCACAATGTGCTGTGTTCAGAAAATAATACATCCTTATAACTCTAGATACATACACACAATCCATACATCCAGTTAAAAAGTAAAAATATAATCATCCTTGATAATGGCTAAAAGTATAGCCGAAAGTGCTCAGAATCACAGAACATTTGTACAGTTTCTACACATTGTGTCTAGAAAACAAAAAACTTGTTCGAACACCAGAATTACATAAAAAGCATAATCGCATACCTTTTCTGTCATTGTGTGTGTGTGTGTATATATATATATATATATATATATATATATATATATATATATATCTAGAGAGAGAGATGAGAGGGAGTTGGGGTGGAGAAATACAAAAAACACAGACTAGAATTTTATATAGGAAATCTATAAATATACAGGCGCTAGTCTTTAAAGTTAAATTTAAAAAAAAAAGTTTGACACGCGGTGTATCTAGCGAAATGAATAATCAAACCGATCTTGTTCAACTTTCTAAAGCTTTTGTTTTTATTTTTATCGCTATTGTTTTTAATTAAACCTGCCACATTGCATCAGCGTCTTACCTCTCTGAAGAAAGGAGATACATTGGATGATTCTGAAATAACAAACCATAACTGTCCAAGTTGGGCAGTCATTCCTACACAGCTGCTCATATTGCTCTTGTTTATCTTATCTCGGATTTCAAGGACTGCAGTTCCAAATTTCAAGAATTATTTTTTTTTTTAATATTCTGGCCCTTCAAGATATAGTCAATCATGGCTCTCCTCGCATTCTTGATTATCTGAGGAACTGCCATAAATTATTGGCAAGACCACTGTATTGGTTTCCCGTTTTTCTTCCCTTACACGAGTTGCCACCCAAGTCTAGCGAGCAAAGTTTACCCAACTATTGAACTAATAACTAGGGTAGGTCCAAGGGCATCCGTACGAAGTGAACTAGGTTCTGCAATTCTACTTTGCACGACGCTGCTTAATTACCGGTACGTTAATTGTTAATTTACTTTTAAATAGGTATCTCCACTTTTTCAAAGAAAACAGCATAGCGTAATGAAAAAGCTTAATAAAAATAAAGTTTTATCGTCAAAATGTTTGTTATTACTAAGATGAAAGACCAAAGTATTTTTAATTTTTAATCCTTTCTAACACGTTCAAAATTTTGGTTAAAATCCTCTTTTGTTTACGTCATTGCGGTGGCTATATAATAACATTGGCATTTTCCGCTTTTTTCCGTTGAAAACACATTGATTTTGAAATTCTTGTAAAAAATCAAATAATTGTCCGAATTTAATGAAATTTTCAGGACTTACAAATGTATGAAATTATTTGTTAATTTTTTTAATAAAATTTTGGTTAAAAAAAAAAAATTGTTACACCCCACTTAATTTCATGAAATTTCACAAACCTTTCTATTTCCTGAATTTTTTATACGTTAAATGTAGGACTCCTTGGAAAATGTAAATCGCCTAATTTTTTTTTTTTTTTTTTTTCAAATTTGCGCTATTCTAACTGAAAATCTGCTCTGAATTGAAAAATAATAAATGCAATAAAACTATCTAATTATTTTATTAGAAAAGCTTTTAATTGCTTTTGTAAATAAGTTATATTAAGGACTCTATTCTCTGAAGAAATAAAAAAAAATTCGATGAATAATGAATTTTTACAAGAATTTTTTTTTTTTTTTTTTTTTAATTTTATAATAGTTTAAAAACCTGTAAAATTCTGTATTGGGCTATTTTCTGGATATGATATAGTAATTAGGTGGAAGCGTAATTTACGAATCCAAAACTGAAGAGATTAATAAACATAGTTGCACTAGTCTATTTTTAACATAATTTTTTACTTAATACGTTCCTTCTTTTCGGCTGTGGAAGGCTCGAATTGACATTATTATGAAAAGGGTCACGTTATCTAATAGTTTACTTAATTCCTTTTACGGAAGGAGTGAATTTATCCTCACGTAAGCCATCAAAACGTCATGAATATCTTTTCGTCACCTTGTCGAGTGACGCGAAATGTTATGACCTGCTTTGTTTTATTTTCAAACTACGTCTTTTTGGCACAGAAACTTGGTTCAAAATATTTTAAATAAACATAATTTCTGATTTTCTTAAAATAAGTTTTGAAAACATAATTGATTTTTAAAAGAATTTCAAAATGAGATTATCATTTTTTTTTTATAAATTGGAAAAAAATGTTTGACATGATCGATTATCTGTCAATTTTGGCGTCTTTTTCGTCATGCTATACACTTTTTAGCGATCTCATAACGGTATCTAAACTTTAGGTATCGAAAATTTATGCCGAGATCCGAAGACTGATTGGGATCGCCAAGGATGCATTCCAAAAACATGGGCAGAGTACTGCGAGTCAGAAGGATTTCTTTGTCACCAAAGAAAAGAGTACTGAGCTGCTGTGTAACATCTATTCTCGTATATGACAACGAATGTTGGAGGTCTCCCCAAAGATGAAGAGAAGACTCTAGGCAGCGGAGATGTGGTTCTGCAGAAAGATGCTAAGGATATTATGGAACGAGCGTGTGAGCAACGATGAGGTCTTGGAAAGGATGCGAACAAGGAGGAAGCTTATACTTAACATAAGTAGAAGATGAAATTTCTGGGACACGTAATGAGGAAGGTGGGCCTGGAGAATCTGATACTCACAGGTCGAATAGGGGGGGGAAGAGACCAGGAAAAGCTACACATGAGATAACTGGCGGGCTTAAGCAAGTGGATTGCAGAACGTGGTCTGGGGTAGTTGGCAGAAGCACGGAATTTATTGAGAGCTACAAGGGATAGGGGAAAGTAGAGGGCCATGATCACCTACGTCCTGAAAGGACACTGTACATAAAAAAAAAATGAAATTAGGAATAGGAAACTTCTTGTGCTGTAATTATTAGGTTGGTGCAAAAATAATGACGTAATAATGTCTGTTTTTGACGTTAAAAAATACGTCAAAAAACGACATTATTACGTCATTATTTTTGCACCAACCTATCTCGCGAGACAATAGTGGATTTTTACAACTTTTTCAGGGGTGTACACGTAAAATTTTGAGCTTAATCCTATAAAACTTGGTGGATCGGGAATAAGAGTTCAAAAATCAATGAATCGTGCTTTTCCCACAAACTAAAACACCATCGAGGAAGGGACCCTAAGAGCTAACTCTGTTTTTTTGAGCTCGATAGATACTAATACATCACCAACAATTGGATATATGGAAATAGTTTAGCACAGACTAAAAGGCATTCTTGCCAATAATCGAAAATGTGGAGAGATATGGATCAAGTATTCACAGCGATGAATGGTGATGTTACAGAGGTCTAGCTAATACAGTGTAACCCGGATATAAGAGAGATTTTCTCTGGTCCCAAATTGTTCCCATACTTACCTAAACAAAATAGACCAGACCCGATATAAGAGACTTCTTCTCCGGTCCCGACAACTCTTATATCCGGGTTACACTGTAATCCAAACTACCAGCACAGAATTGTCAACCATTTTTTGCCCTCCGTTGACCCCACAGACAGGCATTCACGCGCAACGTATAGAATCATAGTGGGCAAATGCATAACGCTAATATTAAGAACATGCAAGGATGAAGACACAATTTCCTACCAGGTTATTTAAATCAGTTCATGTATTAGGTTGGTGCAAAAATAATGACGTAATAATGTCGTTTTTGGACGTTAAAAAATACGTCAAAAAACGACATTACGTCATTATTTTTGCACCAACCTAATAGATGGAATGAAATACGGTTATCAGGTTATTGGGGTTCCGTAACGTATCCACCATACAATATCTTTTCAATAACTAAGTTATTTGAAATATTTTTTCTTTTTTCATGGAAAGTTAATGTTACTTTAATAATAAACAAGTTCATTTATATTTCCGCCATTGCTTTTAATAAATAGAACGTATTTTGTCAAGAGTTCGCAATTCTTGATATGGTTCGTTAATCTTGACAACAGGGAGCGATGGGTAAATCGTCATCGAAATTACGCAAAAATGAAAATAAGACTGATACCACATTTTAACAAATATTTACCAAAATGACACAAAAATATCTCGAAATACCAGAGTAAATTCATTCAATAAAAATCGCCCTTGGAATCTCCTGCAAATCTTCTGTACAGTCTTATTTGAGTTCGTGAATGCTGCCATAATCCTTGCTTTCAGTCCATTTTGTGTTACAAGGAATTTTATTGGTCAAAATATCAAGGTACGCGACTGCAAAGTCAAGTTCACGAAGCATAATATCCATTACTTGCTGAAAAATAACCGGAGCGACCTTTATTCCGAAAGCCAAAAGATTGAATTCATACATTCCTCGATGTGTGTTTATCGTAAGTAATTTGGAACTTTAGTCGTTCACTTCAATCTGCAGATACGTGTTGCTTAGGTCGATTTTCGAAAATATCCGACCCCCACTAAGTTGTGTAAAAACCTCTTTCGGCCCCGGAAGTGGGTAATGGTAACTTTTGCGGTCATCATTTAAGCTCGTGGAGAAATCCGCGCAGACACGTATCTCTTTAGTATTTTTCTTTATATATACCGTTGGTGAAGCCCAACTGCTATATTTCACCTTAGATAAAAGACCCACTTTTTCGAGTCTGAAGTTCGTCATTGATCTGCTTTAACGATGCAAGGGATACATTCATTTCCTTCTTGAAAACTGGTTGTACGTTTTCCTTTTAGCTCGAATTAGCTTTCATTTTCTTACACTTGCCTAACCGACCAGAAAATACCTCTGGGAATTTAATTTTTAACTCTTTCTTCAAACTTTCTGCTTTGTTGGTAAAATCTTTGACTTCTCGAAAAACAAAAAACTAACCGATCGGACTGTTCCATAAATTAAACTGCTTCATCCAGTCCATTTCAAAAAGCTTATTCGCATTTTTCATTATTCTCAATTTCAAGGTTTTATCATTTAACAACACATTTGTTATAAATTCCCCATTGAATATTATTTTCTGATATGTAACACTACTAGCGAATTTCTTGGTAACCATTAACGTTGGTTTATCTATTTTTCTCTCTGTATATACATTTATTATGCTTAAGTCGGATCCGCTAACCAATTGTAACTTGATATTTTCGTTAAGGATTTTTTTAATCTGCACAAATTTCCTTATTTCGACCGGTAGATTCATCCATATTAGTAACTTTAACAATTCCTCACTAGTAGTTTTACTTTTGTCTTACAGTGGGTTTTCTTGTGTTCTTTTTTCCGCACAGGAAATATTTATTCTTGTATGGACAGTCCTTATAACAATGTAATTCTCCACATGCGTGACAGGGGTTAGGAGTAATGTTTATTTCCCCTTCTTCACTATTTTTTTGACGCATTTTTTGTAATCTTCGACACATGGCTTATTTCAATATCTTTGGCATCTTGAACATTTATAAACCTCTGACAATATTGTTAGGTTTTGTAAAGTCAGATTGGGTTCGTTTTCCAGTTTATTTAAAACCCTTCTAATTTCAGCGTCTTTTGACACGAAACGTTGAACAAATATCAGACATTTAAAATTGTCAGGGCTTAATTCTGCCAGTTTGAACTTCTCATACTGATCGTTCACAGTGCTCAGGAACGTTGTGAAATCGTCATCTTCCTTTCTTAAAAAAGTTAATTTATTGCCATATTTTATGGAACAACGAAGTTTTTGGTCTGAAAAATTCTGAAAGCACGGTAACCGTTTCTTGAAATGTTAGGTCACCAATTTTCTTCGGCAATATGTAATTTACAAACTTTGTGTTCGACAGCGCAGTTTCTTTTAACACTAGTCTGACCTTTTTGTAGTCGGACCAATTTGTACAGTCCGTTTTGTAAAGGTCTTCGTATCTACGGAAATACGAGGAAAAAGTTACGCTCCCCTCTTCTGGCATATAATGAAATTCAGCAATCGCATTTACGATAGCGTCCTCTAATTTTCGTTCTTGTTACTCGTTAACATTTTCTGTTTTACTCACAATTCTACGAGTTTTCCAAGTCTTTGTTAGTAGCGTCTCTTTCGTTCGTCTTGTCTCAATATTTCCAGTAAAACCGTTTTATAATCCTCCAGTTTGTACTTTGTGAACTAACTTTACACATTATATATATGTGTGTGTTTGTACAACCGTTTCTTAAAACACTTTAAGTTTTCCTACTAATTAACTTCCAATTTTACACAGAGAAACCCTCTCAACAAAATATGATTTTTGTAAACTTCAATTTTACGTAAGTTCCGTTACATTTCTGTAGTTCTTGTGGTTGGAATTTTTCTCAATGTTGTATTTCGAACAACTTGGTAAAAATTCACGTAATTCTTAAAAAAATTCTTGTAGCCAAAAATGCTTTGTATTTGGTATTTATTAATCCACCCACGAGGATTAAATGTGGCACAAGGCCGGTTTAATGTGGGTAGGCTCGGCCAAAAATATGACCTTTGAACCCGCCTTGACGGGTTCAGGTCCTGTCTACCTCCCCGAAGGAAACCTTGCCCTTCGGCAAAGCTTCCTCCGAGTTCCTCTCTGCATTAGAGAGTTCGACAGAAGCCAGCCCGCATGATCACAAAGCACAGAAACTACACTTTGATCCTAAAACGGGCCGGGCATCTTGGAAAATGCTTTGTAGCTTTGGTAATTATGACGTGTATTTTGTGATTATGAGGATTGGGACATACCCATTATAGTTTATAGGTATGGTATAACAGTATTGAATTAATGTTTAAGTTTACCCTTGAAAAGTTCAATGATAATTCTTCTGCCGCCACTTAATTTAAAGACGATTTGATGGACGTAAATCCTTATTTTCCGTACAAACAATTTTTATATCCTGGGTGTCAGAACAGGGTGTCAATTTATAACTTAAATTTAATATAATGTGAAGATGGGAAATTAGAACTAGCTATACATACCACATTCAAAGGGCTAGTGAAACATAATAGCTAATTAAATACAACCTATATTATAGAATCTATATGAATAAATGCGAAATTGAAGCTTAATTCTTCCACGAATTCTGATATTAAAAAGAATCAGCTTTAATTTCTAGTAATTTGGTAATTTTGTGTTATCGAATCAGTTGCTGAGACGCTAAGTTTTCACTCTAAAACCAAAGAAATAATATTCGTTGCAAATATTTCCAGGTTTCATTTACCTATCGGTGATAAAAAAAAAAAGTACCTCGTAGAAAAGTAATGATTCGAATCTTCTTGCAAATGCCGAGAGGAATATCATTGATAGAAATCAAAACATTTCGATTTCATAGCTAATTTTTAACCGACATTTCCGTGTGTCGCAGCTGCGGCAATTGTAAAATCAATTTCTGTGTTTGCAACTTCATTATTTTTCAAGAGAAGACATTCAGAATTATGTAATAATAAATAAATGAAAATTTTTTTTTTTTTTTTTTTTTTTTTTAACGAGTTAAATTATCAGCTGGCGAATGTTGCGAGAATATAAATTGGTTGATACATTTGAATTCCCATTGTGATCCAGGAAGACAAAATCCCTGGATATCATTTCATTTATTGCACACCTGTGTGTTGCCTTCCGTTTTTAACATAGCATTTGATTAAAACAATTTTTTTTCGTCCTCCTGATGGCTCAGCTAAAATAGCACATTTAAATATAAGTTTTTCTTCTTTTTTTTTTTTTTTAAATTTATTCTTACATTGTTTATATATATAGTGTGTGTGTGTTGGCCGGTTTAGTGACACATGGGGTTTCAATTCGAAATTTCATTTAATGATGTTTACAACGGAATAGTCAGCTCAAACGATTTTATTGGAGAAGGTGATTTGCCCCCTGGTGTATCATATCACTCCACTTAGGTTTCACGATGTTTGATATCGAGAAAAACACTTCGATAAAGCTCCCCTTCCTCTCAGAGTAAATCATTCTTTCATTCCATTTTCTGACACGATTACATGACCAAAAATAAATTATTCATACACTTAAGTTTGTTTAGCGCATGACATAATGGAAATACTCTCTATTTAGTGACGCGTTTCGTTCCGAGAAGGAATTTCTGAAGACGAATAATGGTTTCGACGAGGTTGTGTATGTATATATATATATATATGTATATATATATATATTACGTTGGTGCAAAAATAATTTCGTTTTCTCACATAGTAACATATGTTAGAAAACGAAATTATTTTTGCACCAACCTAATATATATATATATATGTGTGTGTGTTTTCACGGTGGTGTAATGAAAAGTCGAGTTCATTGATTTCTGCACCAATACACTTGATAAAGGTATGAATCCATTTCTCCACCCGCCAGCTATGAGTGGGTCCTATAGCATTGGTTGGCAACCAGCCTAATGAAAGGAAATCTCTGAATTCAAAACCTGATAAGGGTACTTTGGAAACTTTTGGCACTTTATGTTCACCATTTCTCTTTATTCGATTTTTCCTAAAAGTATCCGTTGGCTCTGCACAAGTCTTCATCACCACAATCAAATCATATGTGCGGGCAGTCTGGCCATTCGCTTCTAACAACAAAGCTACTCGAAATCTGATACGGCGGGAGAAGGGAGGAGAAATACAACAAACGCTGGTTACATAATAAATCGATAACGTCAAAGATACCAAGACGTTCAGCTTCAAGCTTTAGATTTTTTCCGGTGGGTGTATTTTGATTAAAACTTAGCCGATCTTATCCGAATTTTTATCATTCTTGTTTTTTATCACTATTCTGTTTAATTGTCTCATATTGAATCAGCGGTATTTTTGCGAAGGAAACGGATGCGTATGATACTGGCCATAAATTTAACAGATTCCAAAATCAATGCGCATTTTTTTTGACTTAATTACTTTCCTTTTTAATCAGAACGCGTTCTTTGACTCTAAATTTTCGTCGGTCCTTTTATGATGAAAGATGAATGTATCGAGCTTGTTTCGTAAAAGCTCTCTATATGTTCACATAATTTTTTAAATTCCAAGATGTCTCACCTCTGTATTTCTTGGCAGAGTTTTACAGCCTATTTTGTAAATTCTGGTTTCATGTTTAAAGTTTTTGTTCTGTATTAAATCTCTTACTGTTTTGCAAATATTAAGACATTTGATATTAAGTTTAGATAAATTATGTACTTGTTATTTGGTTGGCTGTGTCAACATATAACGCGACCGCCCCCCCTCAAAGCATTGATGACTCCACGTTGTATTTACATTTTGCTTCTCGCTGGTGTGTACAGAAAGTTGAAAGGGCCTCACAAATTAACTGGATGAAAGACAAACGCGAACCTCTGTTTTCCATATATGTAGACTGATATGGTTATATAGACGACACTTTCGACAAGTTTTATGTTGATCTTTTAAATCGGCTCTTCCCCCTACGAGCTCCTCATCCATCTGCACATCTCAAAATGTGGTTGGCAATATGAACGAGTGGAATTGGAATCACAAGACAGACAAATTTATTTCCAACCAATGACAGATCAGAACTGACTCCCCGATCCCAAGTTTGACGGTTAATATAGACCAGCACCCGGAAATAATCAACGTCCGGTTTGTTGTCGCTTGGTCTCCAAAAAAGACTCTTCTACTCCTACCTCCTCGCTCCCCTTTGGTCAAAGTGGATGCCGCTGAGAAAAGTAGACCTTTTTTTGTAAGGTTTCCTCTTTGCATTATATATGGAATAATTAGGATATTAGAAAAGTTTAAAAGTGTCTTCAATGTATTTCTCTTCATCTAAATCTCGAGGACTACATATTCTTAACTAGAAATTTGTAATTATTCTGGGTTTAATTTTGCTGTTGTGATGTGAATAGAAGATTACGAAATTATTTTTTGGGGCTATTTTCAAGAGACATTTAGATCATTATCAATACGGTTTAACATATCAGTCATATATTGTTTTGTTTCATAAGTAAAATCAATTGTACTTTTTCTGATCTTTTAAGATATTGTCTTTCGGGATACATTATTAAATATGTTCTTTAGGTTGAGTATTTTGGAAATAATCAATTAAAAATTCAAAGAAAACAAACAAACCTCCTAAGAAGCCATCGCATATGTAACCTGAATTTACGTTTATAAAAATTATCATAGAAATAAACGTAAGTTGGCAAATCCTTACAATTTCTTCTCTCAGTAGGAAGTTAATTTTTTATTTTATTGGAGGTTTCTTTAGGCGATTCAAACATTTTAACTGCTACATTAATGTATAGGAATTTGATATTGAGACTAGTCGTGAATTTAGTTTTCATATTTATACCTTTCATTGGGAATTTTGTATATGGAAACGGTTTCGTCTACTGTATCGACACGAGTTGAAATAAACTTAAAAAAATAGTAACCCACTTTTTATCTACTTAATTTTTAACAGCTCTTATCAGCGCTGGAAGTAAATCGGCGAGCATAGTTCAAATTTTGGCTTTGTTTCTTGCATTCACTTCGCACCTTATCCTCTCGGAAAGGTATGAATCTATTTCCTTCTCAGCTATAGATTAAATAGAAAGGAAGGCGGGGATCCATAATCTTCAGTATCAACTAGTCTTGGAGACGGACTAATCTGAAAATCGTCGGGAAATCAATAGAAAATTATTCGATTATCTTTCACAAGAAGTCACGGCAATTCTTAAATAATAATAATAAAAAAAAGAAAGCTTAAAAAGAGTTTTTAAATTAATGATTTTTGTCATGCATGTGATACCTTTTTTATATATATATATATATATATATATATATATATATATATATATAATGGGCATCACGTAATTATGACATTCAAGTCTGTGTGGAAAGATTGGACTTCTAAATTCTTTTCAACTGCTTAGGGGTGCCCACATCCACATCACGTTGAAACACTGATTCCTGTATGAGCACTGTCGATCCTGGTTAGTACCTAGATGGATGACAGTTTAGAAATATCAGATGCTATCAGTTTGGGTAATATCTCGGAATTGGTAATCGGAGAACAGAGTTCCAATTCCAGTTAGTTTCGCGCAAATATCTAATTATTAAGACTTGTATCACTAAATCGTTATCTCGAAAAAAGAAAATTCTGACAATCTAAAAATATTTTCTGACTTTAAATAACATGCAAAGGGTTGATAAACCGTAGAAAACAAATCGACCGACCAACTTCTTGCGTTTTCATGTTTTATCTATTTTCCTGAAGAATGTAGAATGGAACTCTTCGAGACTTCAAACATTTCAAATAAGTACACAACCACAGAAAGAATCATACCTTTATCAATTATATTTCAGCTTTTGTGTGGTCACAGTTCAAAGCACACAAACGCAATCGCACTCAAGAAACGCGCGTTCTAATTTGTTGAAAACGAGAACAGGTGATGTGTCTATATTTCTGAGATGAGGTATTATGTACACTATTTACATTATTCGGCCGTTGTACGCTCCAGCCTTCTTCAGGTGGTTGGAATGTCAAACTGAACCATTTATTTCGCTCACTGGGGTAGACTGTTCTAGTTCCACGTGCCATGTCTTATGGATAGCAGTTATCTCCTGTTAATTTCCCTCTCAAAGTTCTCCATCGCCTTAACCAGGTATTGAACTCTCACACTTTGGGCCCTGTCGTTGGATCTAACTAACGCCTTTATCCACTGTGCCAAGTAAGGACATGGTACAGTGGATAAAGGCGTGAGATCCTTCCAGTTTGCTTCCGATAATTCGAATTCGTTCTTCGTTATGTAAATTTAATTTCTCAGTCTGTTTTGATTTTAAAAACGAACAAGAAACTTATATCGAGCTTTTTAATGAGGAATGCGATTCTACCTGTGAATGAATTGAGCAAAGGAAACAAAGTGCTGCAAGGAAGTTAGGCCTTGACATTATGGATCTTGTCGGGTGTCATGAATCTTTTTTTCTATATTGTTCCATTCGTTATCTATACTCGTGCGATGCCAGTTCGTCGAGGAATCGGGGCAAAGGAAAAAGGCGCGCTGCGAATAAGCTCTCTATTAGAATCACACTTTTGACAAGCACGTCGTTAAACACGAACGAGAGTGTATCAGAAATTGTACAAGAATCTTTAAGTAACTGTTTTAAGCTGACACAACATTCTTCCTGAACTTTGAATTAATTCATTCACAGCTTGGAAATATCAGATTGTAATAAATCTTGAACAAACTAGATCTTTGTCCTAGAGAAAGAAGTTTTAGTCAAAAGGTTAACTAAGTGCTTCGCTTGGTTGAATTTCGGATGGGTGAGGAATCTAGTAAAGATTCTTTAATGACATCACATACATTTATTTGTGCACCTCGATGTGGTGTCATGGTTAGCCAGTTTGTCTCGCTAGAATAACTACGACTGGGTAGTGAATTCGATCTTCACTAGGTGCCCCATACCTTCGGCCACATTTAAGCTACTCTTAAAAAAATTCATAATCTTATATTTATAATTCTCAAAATGTGTGTGTGTGTGATCGGATATTGTTTATGCGTTTCCAGTTTTCATCCGATTTCGATGAATTTTTTTTTGTTTGATTTAAATTCTTCAGTGCCGGTTCTGACTCCAAATTGTTGGCAACAATGGCTCTCCTCAACTTCCTGTTCTTTATAACTCTTAGCAACGTTTTACTATTTACTATCTGTTCTTGGATATATGTCTTTCATAAAAACTTTAATAAAAATAAATAGTTTAAATTATTACTATATTATCTATATCTATAATTCTCAATGTATGTGTGTGTGTGATTGGATGTTGTTTATGAGTTTCCACAGTTTTCATTGCGATAATTATTTTTTGTTAGATAATTCTTCAGTGCCGGTTTTGGGCCCAAATTAGTTGGAAAAAAATGACAGCCTTGAAGGTAAAAAGATAAAAAAAACAAACTGTTTTTTACACCGATTAACGCACTTGCGCATGACCTGCGGAACGCGACACCTGTTCGAGTTGCCCATTGGCTGCACGAAGCCCTTTTCCACGTCCAATCAAATGTCGCCGTGTCATACTGATTGTCTACGCAGTCCGAAGTTCATTGGTACCGCTTAATTCCACAATTCTGCTTCTACTTCTGTACGTCCAGCCCCGCTTACACATTCTCCTTCTCTTGTCCAAGTAATCAATCTCTCTCAAGTGAGGTTACCTTTTCCATTCTACTGCAGTTTTAAGGCATTGCTTTCATTGTGGTTTATAGCCGTTCCTAATTTAAATTTTTTTTGCCAGTTTTTGCATTGCATTCACCGTAATAAGTAAGCTTGCTGTTTTTATTACTCAACATTTAGAGTTTAGTGATCCTTGTAACTTTGAAGTGTTCTTTTCTTGTATTTGCCCACGCATTCCATGTGACAATTCATACTTGCCTAAGACTTGCCACCAAAAAAAAAAAAAACTGGCCTGGGTCGCAAAACCGCTGCCGCCAAAGGACACAACGGATGAGGAAACGATTCAGCTACTACTGCGCGTGAGGCTGAAACAAGAATGAGAACGTAAAAACAGTCCCTTTTCGGGGCCACCCCCATTCAAATTGTTACCCCACTACATTGGGGCATGTGCCTCAGTTACACCCAATTGTTGTTACTAATATTGATTTTTTTTCGGGTAGGCTGACTTTAAACTTAAACTACTCCAATTGAACGGCAAAAATTCCCAGTAATGAAAGACCCGTTCGAAGACTGGTTATACTGCTAGTACATATATGAATTCATTTATAATTTAGCATAACGTAACAGAATGAGAAGCGTAGCTAAAGCGTCTCCTGGATATGAAGTCCTTTAGTGTATAAATCAACTTGATAAAATTTGATCTCTGCGCGGAGGATTTTCTTAATCGTTTCACCCCAAACAAGGCAAAGAAGCCACTAAAACACAAGGAATTCCTGATTGAAAGAATATAAGACCAAGAAAAAACTTCTTAAAAAACGAGAACAATAAAAAAAATAAATAAAAAAACAGGAATTAAGAGAAGAAAAGATAACGATTGCCATTGCATTTAAATTTTTGAAAGTCAAATATGACTGGAAAGCAAAAAGCCGGAGAGTTGCACAATCGAGAAGTGTGATAAAAGAAACTGTTAGCATAGAACTTACGGCTACATATAGACATTTCAACTTGATTTCTGTATTTATACAGAAAAAGCGACAGAAGGCTTAAACACGTGAGAAGAGAAGACGAATCAACGCCATTCAAACATTTCATCTAACCAGTCACGATCACTGGCCCATTAACTCAAACATTTTCACTTTTAGCAAAATTTCTCATTTTATATTTCATATCAATCATAATGCCACAATTTCTCCGTTGTCTTAATTATAGTTCATATATATATATATATATATATATATATATATATATATATATATATATTTTATTTCCCCAAATCCTATGTAAACTAAAAAAAAAATTCACAAGAAAACCAAATTACTATTTTAAGAGGAATGATTTCACAAATTAGCTGCAGACGCCATCATCTTCCGACAAATACTTCTCCAGATGGAGGTCGAAATGATTTTTTTTTCCTGAACCAAACCGGATGTCCAACTGACGGGTGTATGGCGGGGGGATATAAACACCCTTCCACGAGCTGGACCTCAAACCCGTAGATTTAGCGTTTATTCTGGTACCCTCTGATTTCTTTGCTGGCTTTATCTCTGAGCACATTGCTCGTTGTAAACGGAAACAAGTCGTCGGGATATAGGCGGAGTAGATGGTCGAAATGGTGACTCTAGGTATCGTCTCCACGTAGGACTGTGTTCACCTTTACCTTGCCAAGGAAAATCTTCAACACAAGAAAGATAAGTTTGACGAATCAACCCGAACAGTACAATATGAACTTCTTCACCTCTACTCTTGCACTTTGTGACACATACAAGACCTGTATTCAGGAGCGAAAGTCTGGTAACAGGGAATATGGAGAAAACAATGATCAACTTGTCTGAAATGATCAGAGTGCTCTGTGTCGACTTTTTCTTTGAAGCGTAGCAAATGATGGTTTTCTTGAATAGTTCGTTTTGAGATAGGATTTCGGAGGACAATTTGAAAATGGCTGGTTAAGACCTTGGCTAAAGTCTTTCATTCTGTGATTAACACTATGAATATTTCTAATCCTGTCTTTATCCTTTGTGCAGCAAATTAATCCCGCTCCTGGTGAAATGTTGAGGAATAGTTCCATTCTTCAGCCACTTTGTTTCAGACGAATGCCAGTAAAATGGTAAACACGTCCGACACTTCGTAGAGAAGGCCATCGATAACAGTTTTACCTTGCCAACAAACCGCAGCGCTTCCCAAAGCTTCTCAACCTCTATCATGGCTCTCTCGTACCTAGCCGATTCAATCGCCATCAAAAGTCGGCTAAATGCGAAAGTCAGCCCTCGGATATTCACATGTGCTATCGTTATGATGACGGTTCGGATATGCCACCGATGTCTCAGGAAAACTTCAGTTTTAATGCTGAAGAGAGGGAGCGCTGAGTAATAGTTGCGATATTGGCTGAACAGAAATATTTTTTCTTTCTGATTGGATATGATGTACAGTGCGGTTGCCATATCGAAGATCACTGTATTTCACCATGATACCTGATTTATTCGCGCTTCCCAACCAACTCTATTAGGTTGGTGCAAAAATAATGACGTAATTATGTCGTTTTTTGACGTATTTTTAACGTAAAAAAAACGACATTATTACGTCATTATTTTTGCACCAACCTAATAATTACCATCAGTATCCTTTTGGCTTCCGGAAAATTTAACATTTTCCACATCCTTTTCTTTACATTCTTGAAGGTGAGCAGGTACTTTGTCTTTGGCTAGAGATCCCAATGAAATCATTTCGCCTAATAAGAGTTGAAAACCTGTTAAAAAGAAAGTAGCACTAAATGAAAAGTTTATGAAAAAATCAATTGAAGCCAACAAAACTTGAACTAGGGACTCTTCTTTATAGGAAGCTCCACCAGAAGATAGTAAAGGGAATTTTCTTTAGGCGGGAACAAAGGTTCACCTATCTTATTAAAAATGGACTTTTTATTGGCATACCTTAATTTAAGAGAATTGAGCATGAACCGTCACTCACTGTCATAGGCAAAAAGTTATTGCTGCTGGACGTCAGTGATTTAAAATCACTGGCTTTCCTGGAGGTTATTCTAACAAATAAATGGCTCTATTTCTTCATATGGGCCATACCATAGCCCACAACTGAAATCTACCGTACTTTAACGAAGGATTTAATCAACGGAGAGGTCCCTAAGTTGTTTGAGAACATCGGGCTGTATTCTTCTTGCAGTATGGTAACTTAGTGGGTGTTTCCTCGGATCATATTGTCAGGGAATCGAGCTTCAATATGTTATTTGATACTATTTTGGGTCGGTGGATTTTTGCAACCGACCTAAAATAGATCCATTTAAATGGCTTCATGGGTGTCTGCCATTTTCTGTGTGTGTGTGTGTTTTTTTTTTCCTTCAATAAGTTATTTTTTCTCTCCTCCAATGCAGTCAATCGTTAATAAAAAGTGAAAAATTAAAATAATTATAATCAAAATAGAAAAATAACAAAACCAAGCAATAAAAATGACGTAAAAACACCGAATTCAAAAGATGAAAAAAATAACCTCGGGGCTTTGTTTTCCTATCATTTTTTACCTCTTTCTCAAATAAAGAAACGAAAAAACAAAAAATAATTATAGACAAAAAATGGAAGAGTAAAACTCAATTTTGTGTACAAACGCCGAATGACTTGAAGAAAATGAGTAAAATGTTTACGCTAAATAAAAATATAAAAGGAGAAAAGTTTGGATGTAAGAAATGGTGACAAGGAACAAAAAAAGGATTAACATTAATGAATTCAAAATCACAATCCTGCGTAACAAAAAGTTACAACGAAAAAAGAAACTCGTAAAAACAACGCAAAAAAAAAAAAAAATTGACGAAAAATTAAATCAATAAAAACTTAGAAAGCAACAATTTAACAGAAAATAAGTCAAAATAAAATCAATTTAACAAAAGACTCTCCAAAGTTCCTGGCGAAGTAAATTACCGTACAGCCGGCTCCAGCAAACAAAAAATGACAGCGAAGTTTCACTATCAACGTACACCTTCCGGCAAGAATAAATAAAATTTCTGATCGATACAGTCTTAATTTCTAATCAATCACAGACATTCCCGTCTGTTTGGAATTTGAAATTTTAACTGTCAATTGTCATTAAAATCTCGCTCTGCTTCACGTATCTATGCCGACCTTGTTTTCATTCTACACAAAAAAAAAAACAAACAAACACACCAGCCATTGTCGTACGTTACTGTTCATTTATCTTCTTTTTTTTCTTTTTTTAATCGCTATTACCCCAAGCAAAGGAGTACAGCTCAAGGAGTTAAAGGGTGTGGAGAAATTAGTGACAGAAACATTGGTAATGAGTAGAAAGAGAAAAGAACAATCAGGAGGTCAGACGCGATAGCGATTGACTTTGCATTTAAATTTTTGCAGATTAAAGTTGATTAGAAATCAGGGAACCGGAAGGGAATTCCACAAGTGAGAAGTGTGAGATAAGAAACTGTTAGCATTACGGCTTCATTTTGCTAGCACAACTGTCAATTGAGGAGATCTCGCCGCCAGTCTAGTACTGCGCTTAAATTCATACAGCCTAGGTACTATAGCGAAGAGATCATTCGAACAATTACCATGAAATATTTATAAAAAAAGGCACAGAGGCAACCTTGCGGCGATGTGACTGGTAGCCGAGCCGCCAGAACCGAACCTGTAATATTGCTGATTCTTCTTCTCCAGGAAAAATAGCAGGGGCACTGGACCATATGTGGCAGTAATATTCTAAGCATGGACGAGTGGTAGACTTATAGAAATGCAAGATATATTCCGGAGAGAAAGATTGAACATAATGAACCGACTTTCTTAGAAGCTGATCTAGCGATAGATTCAACGTAGTCTTTTCACCTCATGCCAGCTGAGAACGTTAGCCCGGGAAGGCGCAATGGGTCACTTTCTTGGAGGCTAGCATCATTCATGCTGATGGAAGACAGAGAAGGTTCTCTTAGATGATTAATGGAGAGAAGTTTAGTTTTGAGGTGTTAAAATTGACAAGCTATCTTTTGCCTCAGTTAACGACTGTCTTTTTGTATATAGGCTGCCAGTTTGACCTTGTCTGAGTGATCATCTTTACTATCGAGGCAGGAGTAAATGGTTGTGTCGTTGGGAGAGATGTCAAGTTGAGAGCTGATGACATCGGGTATGTCGTTAAGGAAGAGTTAATAACAGCATGGGATGAAGCCCTGGGGTGCACTCGCGTTAGTACGAAAGAATGTAGACGAGTGGCCCTTCAGGACAACTTTCATTTCAACATTTGATAGGAACGACTGGATTAGCTGAAAAACGTATCCGGAGATACTGTAGCTTTTCAGCTTGTGGAGCAGACCTGAATGCCCGACTCCTGTCCAATGCTACAGCCCGGGCTTCACTGTTTTTATCTAGAGCATGATAGACTCTTTCCGCAATTATCGTTAGTACATCAGCAGTTGACCTGGAGTAACGAAAACCGTGTTGCTTATCTGAGAAAAGCTCTGTGATTAGATGATGAACCAATTCACCATTGATTAGGCTTTCCATGAGTTTCCCCATAAGAGGTGGAAGGCTAATAGGCCGATAGTTGGAAGGGTCGGACTGTTCTTAAAAACTGGAACCACAGACGATAACTTCCAGCAAGCAGGAGTTAGCGAGGCATTCATTATACAGTTTAGAGAGAACAGGAGCCAGTTCGCGAGCACATTTCTTGACTATAAGAAGCACACTTCTTGACTATAAGAAGGATGCCGTCGAGTCCATATGCTTTGTGGGGATCAAAGTTAGAGATGATAGTAGTAACCATGGAAGGGGTTATATGCATATCACTCAACAGAGATTCAGTTCTAAGTTAGGCATGGATGCTCCAGATGAGTCAAGAGTTTGAAGAGAATTTGCGTGCAACTCATTCAGTTTTATCAGCAGAGGATAGCACCTCAAATCGATTGAAGAGACACCTTGCACTTATTCAGTACCCTATTGTAGAGACGCCAGTAATCATGAGAGCCAAAGGTTTTAGAGGCTATGCAGAACAGGGACTTTGCTTTTTCGAGGACTCGCTTACGTTTATTATGAGAATTAGCAAAGAGTCACCTGTTATGACGAGAGCTGCTATGCTGGTATAGCCGAAAATAGTGGTTTCTGTGTGCTATGGAGACCGAGCATGCTCATGTGAACTGTGGAGAATATTGCGGTTTCACCTATTTCCGAGAAGGGATGAAGGCCTCCATGCCGGCTTTGACCCAAGAAGAAACCTCCGTAGGGCAGTCTTCAATTGGGAGGTTGAAGATATCAGTCTAAGGGGCGTCACGAAGAAAATCCCGTAATGATTCCCAGTTATCTTATGGTTCCTGTTTAATGGGTGCTTAGGAGATATCAATAGGTGTCACAGAGTGGTCCGAGTTACTAAGAGGGCAGTATTGTGAAGCTTGTCAATACCGGGGAGAGTTGGTATGAAACAGATCCATTATAAAAGCCTGTTGCTCGGTTTGACTAGGGGAAACAA
The DNA here is from genome assembly GCA_963932145.1 of Acanthosepion lycidas. Taxonomy (NCBI): domain Eukaryota; kingdom Metazoa; phylum Mollusca; class Cephalopoda; order Sepiida; family Sepiidae; genus Acanthosepion; species Acanthosepion lycidas. The sequence goes on along the minus strand of OZ010585.1, from coordinate 86,649,549 downwards.
ATAGGGAAGTCCACGATTTGAGTGAGGGATAGAAAAATTTCATATCTGTATACCGGCAACATGAATACCTTTTTAGAATGTTTCGGCCACATGTCGTGGTGAGCATTAACGTCATCGAAGACAAATATGTTCGCAGATGGATGGAAAGAAAGTGCGTATACTATACTGTCAGCAATTGCTTCTAATATACTGCAGTCTTGTGGAGAGATAAAAGAAAGAGATAGCTAACAGTTTAGTAGCGAAAGGCGGCAACACATGAAAGAGTAGTCAGCCGCCTCCAGAGACAATTCTCTGGCCATCGGAAGAATATCCTGAATGTAAATACAGTCCATGCATGTGAATGCTAGAATATTTTCGGCAAAGGTGGAACATATTCTGGAACCAAGAATTTATTGGTAGCTACGGAAGAATGTGGATTGTTTTCAGAGTGCGACGATATCTGGCGACTTTTCCAGGAGAAAAGATCCTATGCTGCAGAAGTTGAAACGGATACCACGAATATTGGAGAAAAAAAGATTGATGGATAGGTATATTTTTTTTTTTTTTTTTTTTTTTTTTTTTAGCTGGTTTAGTTTTATTTCTTTTTGGTATTTCCATGAGATATGCTTTGAGGAGACAGAGAAAGAAAAAAAAAACACCATAATTGTCACTGACTGTCGTCAATAGCAATATAAACCAGCCAGTATGTAGCAGAGAGCTGAGTATAATGTGGCGTCAGGATTGCCCACTAGAAATACAAACAGGGACACCTACTCATGCGCGACATGGCACTACAGGTACCTCGATATTATGCGACTGTTGATCGGAGAAGCCTCTCTTAGTGCTACCAAAGGGTTAGGGCTACTAACGACCAGTCGGAAGGAGTAGCCAGCAAAATGCCAACCCGTTACCCTCGTAATGGAAAAGTCACAGGCATTGGCTCATCTGATCACAAAAGAGTTAAGACAGCAAAATCATTGTGGCCCTGGTAGGAGAAAGAAAAAGAACTGCTAAACCATATCTTGAACGGGGAACAAGGGATGAACTTTTATTCTTGTTCAATAAACATGGAAGGAGTGTGGACTGGACGATAGGTGAACCTATCTACTCCTATTAACCCGAAAGCAAAAATTGGGAATTCATATTAAGTAATGACTTAGTATAAGTTCTGCTGTCTACTACCAACTAAAAAATCGGGATGGTAAAAGTTTTTCAGCATTGATAAAATAAGTGGGTAAGCACACACACACACACACACACACACACACACACACACACACACACACACACACACACACATATATATATATATGGTGCAGTTCAATTTATATTACAATGAATCATTCATACAAAAAGTAGATTAGCAAAGTTAATGATATAAAATAGCGAAATACTTTTGCAAACAAAATTTTAAAGGTGCATTAACCTATAAATCACTCGACGAATGTTATGATCCTTGTTTTTAAAATTATAAACTGTATAAGGTCTTTGGCAAGTACTTTCAACTGTACATTCAGTCATCCTCAGGCATAGAAATTATTTTGTTTTTTGGTAAAATTCAGGTAGCATCCGAGACGAAAAAATTAAATGCGAATCGAAATGTTTTTTTGTTTTTTAATTTTTTATGTGTTATTGTTAACGGATACAAACTTTTGGAGCGTGCAGTCGCAACGCTAAGGTTGAATTTTTTGGAAAATTTAAGAGTGCGTTATTTTTACTATTATGGCAATTTATTTTTTTTATGAAGGATTCATTGCAATATATATATATATATATATATATATATATATATATACACACACGTGTTGATGTAAGTATTAAGAGAAAATGAAAACAAAATAACAAAAATAAGATTCGAAAATAGGATGGCATAGAAAAGTGAAAAGGATCAAAAAGTTGTCAAATGCAAGAATGTTACAATAAATAATAATCAAGTGTCCATTTCAACGATACCAATATACAGTTAAGACTGGCAGTCAACCAGAATCGGTGGGCTCTTGGGTGAAAATCAGATCAAGAAAGATTTGATGATGCCAACATTCGAAATAGATTTAATATCCAGGTTGAACTTAAAATACGTCGAATAATACAAATTATATTAAACTTTAATACAAAACTGAGGTCCTTGTGTGAAATTTTACTTGAATTACTAAAGTAAAATTCTGTACAAGGCCGACCGCAATTTTATCAGTTTTTTTCAATTTTATGTGAGAACAGTCGATTTCAAGACGCTCTCTAAAACCTAGCGTAGCATGTGGTGGTGGTTTGGTCACGCGATCTTTCCTCATCGAACGAAAGAAGTAAAGTGACAATATGAACCCCAGTCATTTTTTCCTTAAATGCTAATTAAGTGAAGAGAGAATAAAAAACAAAAACGGACTTGTTACTTGACGAAAAAAAAAAAAAAAAAAAAAAAAAATTGATGTGAACGTTACACTTTTTACATTGGTAACTATTGAAATTTAAATATTTTGAAAGAAAGTCAATAAGAGGTTCTTTTTTCGTCAAAAGAGGTCCCACCTTCTCTCATTAACTTTCTTTCCTTTTAACTGTCTGTTTAAAATTGCAGATTATATCTCCAAAGAGAAGTAGGCGGTAGGGGGATCTTAATCGATAAGATGACAACAGAGACGAGGGAAGAAGGGATTTCGTTAATTTTTTATTTATAAAAGACATCAATATATTTACTTTATATTAATTACTTCTTACCCATAATATATATATAATAGCACACACAGATAATAGAATATAAGCTAAAGGTAAAAATAACTGAGGGTTCAATGCCAAAGTTGGCAGAGCTTAAATATATCATCGTAATATTATTAATACAATAATATTAAAATCATCACCAAAAACCGCTACTCAAATTTTCATGAAAATCTCAGGATTTTCAGTAACATATGTTCCCGGGAAATCCAATTGAGGTCTCTTGAGAAAAGGGTAATTTTAAAAACAGTGGTTACTGCTAGTAACGTATTGCTCATAAACTGAATTAAGATCTCCGGACCACTGGAAAAAGTTAAAATTTCCCTTTCTCTCTGCTGTGCGACAATGGCCTAGGAGTAGGTTCTTGACGCTAAATCGATCGGGTTTCGATCCCGGCTTGACGCAATCGGACGTCTAACTACACTTAAGAGCTGTGAAACAGTCTGTCTGTCTGTATGACACATACACACACACAAAATATATATATATATATATATATATATATATATATATATATATTATGTTATTAAATACAAACTATAAACAGAAAGCTCACTAAAATTCAACGAGCCCTTTAGAATTTTAAAAATAATTTAAATTTTTTTATGTGTATGAATGTGTCGATTTTCGTAAATAAGAACCTTCACACACGGCATCTCAACAAATGTTTTCGTAAGACTATAAAGTCGAAGTACCAAAACTTCACCAAAATATTAGAATACTTAGAATATTTTACTAAAGTTTTGAGAATTAAAAAAAATGTATGTCCCTGGTAGAAAAAAAAATCATAATGTCTCAAGAGTTGCCAACATCTCATAAAAATCACCCACCTCTATGTTAAATGCTTTTCTGCGATGTTTTAAACAAAAACAATTTATTTCAAATTTAATTAAACTTTTAATCTATTAATCTTCCTCAAAGTTTTATAAAAAATATATTTTTTAATAAAGAGAAACGTATGTCTACATTTCTGAGATGAGGTATTGTAATTATTTACACAATTTACATTGTTCGCACTTGTCGTTATGCTCGTTGCCATATCCACGATGTTTCGACCGTTGTACACTCAGACTTTCTTCAGAACAAGCTACTCCTGTGGATGAAATAAAGCGTTAAGTTCGAAATTCTAATCACCTGAAAAAGGCCGGAGCGTACAACGACCGAAACCTCGTGAATATGGCAACGAAGATCAAGACAATAGTCCGAACAATGTAAATAGTGTAAATAATTACAATACTTCATTTCAGAAATATGGACTGATATTGAAGGATCGGTGCGGACTCCATACACCAAAAATATGGAGACAATTAGAAAAGTCCCATTAGAAGCTGGCACGAATGTCGAACTATCTAACATTCCTACACCGATGCAGACACTTACGACTCATCCCTTCAGCCTTGGCATCAAGACATCCCGTCATTTCAAGAGAGTCCGTCTGCTCGTAGAAAAAGCAGTACACGCTCTTGACCGAGAAAGTACAACCGTTGGATAAAACGAAAACTGCAGTCTCATATCTTCCAGAGGCTCGAGGTCTTCTTCAATAGAATTATCGACGAGGAAGAGCGAAAGAGGATCCATCATGATCTGGATAAATCCTTCAGACACGAATTCGATGTAGTCAAAGCTCGCCAAGTACAGAAATTGAACAGATTGAAAGATCAGAAGGTTGACGCACAAGGTCAATCACACCCCGCAAGTGAAGGCGGTAATCAACATCAGCTGAGTGCGTCTGAAGAGTCAGTACGAAACAAAGGTTTCAACTTCGCCACAGCCATCAGGCGGATACCATACTTGGACATCATTGATCTAACCGAGGAAATAGAATAGACTTGAACATTCCTCAGGCTCGGGTGGATGAGCTAAGATGGAAACTGAGACAAATACTGTAGAAAGACAAGCCGCCCAAATCAAACTTAAAAAAAAACAAAAACTGGAGAGGCTGGCAAGCAAAACCCTACAGAGGAATGACATCATCATACAACCAGCTGACAAAGGCAATGCGATCGTAGTGATGGACAAAACGGAATATAGAGAAAAGCTGAACCATTTCATTAGAAATGGTAGCTGTAGTAAAGTAAGGAATGACCCAAGAATGAAAACAGAACGTAAACTTTCGCATATTCTAATCAAGAACAAGAAATTCTTCCCACTTAAGACATACAGACAGTTGTCACAACAAGCTACCTCACATATACGGCCTCCCCCAGATTCACAAAGACTGTATTTCGCTCAGATCTATTGTTCGCTGCCAAAGCTCTGTGTGCCGCCCTCTGAGTCGTTTCCTTGTGGATATAATTGAGCCATTAATAGAAAAGTCACCCTCATATGTCCGAAACTCCGTCCACTTCGTAGAAATAATCAAAGATGCTTCAATCCAACCAGATGGTGAGCCTGGACGTGGTGAGTTTGTTCTCAAAGGTACCCACGGAGGAGGCACTATCGGTAGTCAGGGACAAACTGGCTTCGGACTCCTCTCTAGGAAAAACGTACCAGTATACCAATAGATAACCTGACGGAGATGTTGACTTCATGTACACAACACACTTCGTAATGGGATCAAACATATATCGACAGGATGAAAGCTTAGCAATGGCGGTATATACATGGAATACTTCGAAGAAATGGCATTAAAATCCACATCACTAAAGCCAATTCTATGACTGAGATACGTAGATGACCCCTTCATACTCTGACCACACCAGGAAGAGGTCCAACTACTACTGGACCATGTGAAATCAATAAGATCATCGATATAGTTTACAATGGAGCCAGAAAATGACATTAAACTCGCCTTCCTGGCTATACTAATATCTCGAACAGAGCATTGGTTCAAGACGTCCGTATACCCCAAGTCTACATTCACCGAACAAGACCTCAGCTTCTACTTCCACCATCCATACAGTGTAAAGAAATGGATCGTCTGCTGCTTACAACATCGAGCAAAATTCATAAGTGGCGGACCAGAGACATGTCAATAAGAAATGATCTGTATAAGCAGTACCTTACAACGTAATAAGTAACCGTGGTACATGAAAATAGCTCCGATAAACTGGGATAGAAGGGTGCAAGAGGATGACCACACTCAGGATAGGCAGACCGAGGCTGTTTTCTATGTGAAGGGATTATCGTAAAAAATACTAATGATCTGTGGCCTATATAACTTCAGGGCGACCTTCAAAAATGGTTCAACATTTCGCAAATACCTCTTCCGAGTAAGACCACTAATAAAAAAAGAACATGATTAAGGACTGTTTGTACATCATCCCATATCGCTTAAGGTAAGACAGCAAGAACACCGTAAAGACGTAGCATGAGGGGAAATAGAAAAGTCAAGCGTGGCTGGCCATATGTGGATGGAAAAGGGAGATCACCGCCCCTTTTGGTATGATGTTGAAAGAAGACATCGCTGAAAAATACGAAAACTTAAAGAATCAGCGCATATATTAGGCTACAAAAATCCTCTAAGCCGACCAAGCATAGAAATTAATACATTATACCAATAATTAGTAGTGCTAGAGAAAAACAATAATAACGACAAAAGTTGTAATATGAACTATGGTAAAAATGTTTACTGAGACACAAGTCCCAAAAATTGATTTTGAACTTTAGGTATCGCTTTTCTTTTTGATGAACAATTCATTAATGAAAAATGCTGAGAATTTCTTTTTAAATCTGACAATTTCCTGGTTTTTTGGTAAATTATTAAAAGCAGTAAGTAGTTTTTTGCAATTTCTGAAAAAACGCATTCAGTTTGGTAATACGTTTTGAGTGTGTGGTTATTCAAATGGTGCATCGTTAAAGTAAAATGTGGTCGAAATAAAAGGGATTTTAACTAATTTAGTAATAATTACAGACATGAAAAAAATGACCCTGTGCCGATCTATATCGCACATACATACGTATATACACAAATAAAAATCACATATAACAATAAGCATTCATTGGTTAATAAATCATCACTACGTTATTATAGACAATTTACAAATCGCAGCAATGCGACAATTTTGTAATCGCTCTATTTTCATGGAGTCAATTTTGTGCACTTTTGAGAGCTACGGATCCAGGAGGCTTTCTTAGGTCTCCACAAAACTCGCTCGTTAATTGGTCAATAAACACAAGTGGGCGTTGCAATCCACCCACGCACAATATAATTTTTCCAGCGCGCGACCAAGTCAAGTTTCCCGCCAAGGTGCTGTGATCCTGTCACGTGATTACATTATTTATAAATAGCAGACACGAGTTCGCTTATTCTCTTTTACTCTTCCAAACTCCTACGTCTCGACCACAACAAACCAGCCTTACCTTTTTTTTTTAGGAAATGCACTCTTCCTATCTGGTAAGTAACATCCTACTTTCATACAATTATAACAAGTATTCATTGATCAATCACCTCCAATCTTGCTTGCTGATTGGTCAGCTCCGACCAATCAAACCGCCTGCATGCGACCAATCTGTTTTTCCCGCGTTCTCCGTTTGAGCCTCCCACGTGGTACACGACCATTATATAAACCCAACACGTGTAAACTTCCTCGAGTTTTTCTTTCCATTCATCTCTCTCGCACGTCTCATTCCTTGCTACCAAGTGCCAAGATGTAACCTTCAGGAACTCCCGTCTTAGTCATTGCTGGCCAGACGTTAAAGAAAATTACCAACATTCACGAACTCTGAAATCACTCTTGAACTTTTACCAACTTTACAACTCACAATTCCAAACTTTCTTAATGAACTCCAGTACAACTAATACCAAATCAAAGGGACATGACTCTGTCCTACCTTTTCAGTTCGCATGCATGTACATCAAACATTAATAAATCTTATTGTTATGTTTTGAAATCATTCCGTTCAGTTTTGTACTTTATTCTATGTGCTATTTACGTCAAGTATAAATTGCATTGCGTTCACGCATTGTCTTGAATCTCATCTTTCTTAGCCAAAGTTAAATATTGGTAACTCAATCACTACAATAATGATGACCGCGACGTTCGTCGTTCCACGTTCACAACAACAATGGTAATACAACCGCTACATATTTGGTGATTCCGTCGGGAATAAACAATAATGGTAACCCCTATCGCTACACACGCATGCACGTACGTGCGAACTTTTCCAACCTACATTACAAACTTACAGAACATTTCCAAACATGGAACAAGAACTTTTCTCTTTGAAATATTCTTCTTAAACTACAGTTTTAATGCAACCTTTTGTGAGCTCCGATATTCCCAGTCTAAGAGATATAACTCCAACAGATCTTTAACTTCTACACATGTACATCAACACATAAATAAATACGAATGTTATGTTTTTAAAACCATTTTGTTCCTTCTTGTATTTCATACTTTGTGGTATTTTACGTTTAATATAAATTGTGTGGTCATGTCTGTTTACGGCTGTGTGAATAACATCTACAATTGTCATTCATGCCTCTACAACCCCTTCAATTACAGAGGTGTGTATATATATATATATATATATATATATATATATATATATATATATATATATATATTACACACACATTAAGTCTCATTAGACGACAGACAAGATACTGCAATTAAGCTTTTTAATTTTTCTTGTGTTCGTATAAGTGTTTTCTTTTCTGGAAGTAAATTGTGTAAAAATTGTTAAAATGTTTTGCATATCCGATCGCTTTTGGCTATTCTTTTAGTCATTATCAAGGATGGTTTTTATTTTTATTTTGAACTGAATGTATGGATTTTTCTATGTATTTAGAGATATAGGAATTTTTTTTTTTTTATATATTAGCAAATTGTGGCAGTGTTCATATTTGATGTTACCGAGTGTTGGCTTTTTCATTATTAGTGTGTAGAGGACCGTTGAGGGTGATAAGTATGTAGAAGAATACATGCGAGTTAAAATTTCCTTCTAGCCGGTCGAACCACATGAGAAAGTTGGAATTTAATTAAGTCCAAAGAAAACAAACAAGACCGATAAATATATGTAAATAAATATATGTATTAATAACAAGTACAAGTTACAAGCACATGGACAGTTACATTGAGTGCGTGTGGTGAATATTATGCGTGTGTGTTGTGGTGAGTGTTCCTACGTACGTGTATTGTTCTTAGCGTGTTCCCAGAATCTGGGAAACGCTGTATCTGTGAGAGCTCACATCTGCGAGGTGGTATAAGGCCCAAGGGCTGAGGAAAAAAGAAATGAGATCGAAAGGTCAGCCAGTATTTATAGCCAGTGGGGAGAGAGAGACCCCTGGTGAAGGGTTAAGGAGGCGCTAACTCCGACAAGTATTCCATTATTTTTAGTCATGTTTACATGTGATTGAGGCTATTATCTTTGTATTTTCTACAAGTATATTGCGGATGGAGTTTAGTGAGTTCTTCCAAGTCTTTAAATGAATCCCAATTGAGTTATGATCAGAGATAATATATCTAAACCTAGTCCAGTATTTCAAATGTAATTATAGATGATCACTTCAGCAGCACTTTACAACCTGGTCGGAAAGATCGAATCTAAGCGCTAGCATTTTATCTATCTACTAACAGAAACTCAGCGTTGCCCGTGTATTAGAGATTATTAAAATACAACTATTAATGTATAAATTCATTACGAACAATAATGTTAATAATAATTATATTTAAACCCAACGTCCTTTATAACAACATTCATTACAATTTAATTTTGTCACTGTTGAATTGAAATAAAGAATCGTTAACTTTTTAAAATCTTTATATATGGCTTAAACTCCAACATTTAGACTCTGAAAACTAGTTACCCCCAAAAAGTGATACCGAAGTTTAAAATTTCTCTTAATTGTCTTTAAAGCTTTAATTTTTGTTTTAATTTCAAGCTAATAGATTTAATTTAACATTCCCAATAAGCAAATTACTTTGTATTTCAAATCAAATTTAAATTTATAGGAATCTTTTTGTTTCTAAAATCGATAAGTAAGTTTAATAATACTTTTATTGTGAATAAGTCCTGAAAGTTTCATTAAAATCCGACAATAATTGATTTTTGCAAGAATTTCCAAATAATAATTTTTTTTTTTTTTAAACAAAGACACTGAAATTTCCGTACAAATTTATGATGCCAGAAAAATATTTTTAATCAATTTCCAAATTTGTAAAAAGGATCAAAAATAAAATTTTATCAGAAAATCATTTGATTATTCCTTTCAATCTTTTAATAACGCAAAGATTTTGATGATAAACATTTTTGTTTTTGTTTTGGGCATTTTAAAATAACCTAAATATTTTTTTAAAGCGAATTTTCTGTGATTCATTGTACAGGATGGTTTTCACAAATAATTTATTTGCATAATCTTTATATAAACAGAAGTGTATGTAAATTAAAACATTTTTCTTTATTTAATTCATAAGTTTCCTTTGCTAAAAATATTTTTACGCTTATCGTCGTAATGGATAAAAAATGGAAATCTTTTTTTAGAGAGAGAGAAAAAGCTGATTCAGTTGTCGTGTACGGAAAAATGTTTCTAATTTTAGAACAAGTCTCAGCCCCTTATTAAATAAAAAAACGATTGTCTGTCGTATTTAATCTTTTTTAATTTAATTCTTACCATTTTCTTATTTTTAATGTTTTTAATAATTGAATGGCCTATGCATGAAAACAGAAACACACACACATACACATATAATAGCTGTCCACATAGATATATAATAGCTGGCCGCTCGTAGTCGAGGATACTAGGGCGACTATTAATACCTTTTGCAGACGCTCGCCCAGGCACATTTTTTGTGTTTATGCTGAGCAGTTTCTGAGAGAGCGTGTTATCTACCGTGATCAACAATTTGTCCTAGCACAGCTATCGACGGCCCCCAAGTTTTCCGTCTACCCAATTTCATTAACGACCCGTGGTATGATTTTAGGCACTTTCCAAAGGTGCCCGCACACTGGGATCGACCTCGATCCAGTCCGCTAACATCAGAAAGTCTCGATTATGGTATGATTCGAACCCGGGTCTCATGTTCAGAAAGCGAACGTTCTAATCACGCAGCCACACGCCCACTTATATATATATATATATATATATATATATATATATATATATATATATATATATATATATATATATATATATATATATATATATATATATATATATATATATATATATATATATATATATATATATATATATATATATATATATATATATATATATATATATAAATTAATAATTTTTAGTTTTTTTTGTATACATAAATAGTTTTAAAAAAATTCTTTTATTAAATAAAAAAAACAACTCGCATTCATTCATTCTTTAACTTTGTCACTGTCTATTTACAAAACTAATGAATAACATCAACGCTTAGATTAGAAACGCTAAAATATCGGCGCATTTATTTATTACTGCTTTTATCTTTTGTAATGTTCATGACTACACATTTTAATTTACTAAATATCTTGGCTTATATAAAGAATACTTAAATGAATTAATTGCTTGTTAAAAACATCCTTGAAACACATTGAATCTGAATATATATGATTTTATTTAAGTGACTAAAAATGTTGCTGTTTTGGAGTTTCATACACACACACACACACACACATGCTCTTTATCTATAATTCTCAAAATGTGTGTGTGCGACCAGATGTTGTTTATGCGTTTCCAGTTTCCATTCGATTTCGATTAATTTTTTTTTTTTTTTTTTTTTTTTTTTTTGATAATTCTTCAGTGCCGGTTTTGTGTCCAAACTGGCTGGAAGAATTACAAGCTTGAAGGCGAAAATCGAAGAAAACTGATGTTTTACAATTAGCACAAAAATCAGAGGCAAAATTTAATGTCTGTAAAAATTAGCGTACAATCACTTTGGAGAGTTGAAATCTAACTGCAAAAGATTATTAGAATTATAAAAAAATATCGTATATTATTGACGGTCCATGGAAGAGGTTCCCTCCTTGCAAGATTGAGAACGCCAAAACCTCCCTTTTCAGCCCCCCCGCCCCAATTCAAATGGTTACCCCCCCCTCAGTTGCACCCAATTGTTGTTTCTAATATTGATTTTCAGGTGAGCTGACTTTAAACTTAAACTGCTCCAAGTGAACGGCAAAAATTCCCAGTAACGAAACACCTGGTTGAAGACAGGTTATGGTGCTAGCTATAGAATAGATTTAATTTCGCGTGGCAAAACCAAGAAAGGAATGGATAAGCAAAAATGACATTAGCTTTTATACAATATTACAGTTTCTTGTTGGACTTCAGATTTAATTTGTTATTCAGTTGTATTTGGACGGCAATTTTTAATATAATTGCAGTTTATTGCAGGCCAAATTAGCGTGTTTTTGCATTTCAGAATGAAATACGTTTGGATTTGTCTTTAAGAAGGACGGTTGTATGGAAAGCTATCCACTCCCAGTGATATCAAGTTCTAATTCATGACTAAAGTGGTTTATAGAACCAATACTTTTATCCCGACCTGAAAGCCAGCTAAAGTAGCACTGATGTTAATTTATCTTTCTCTCACACAGTGATAGATGATCGGCTTAAATATGAGGTACCGTATCAAAAACAAAAATTGCCCAGTCTTTCATGGTACTTGTTTTGATGAACTCTTCGCCATGGGAGCTAGACGTAATGTACTTAGGTGCGGTGCTAGGTTGGCAGCAAGGTCTCATCAGTTTTTACAGTTGAATTGTTTAGATGCAACCGTAAGTTCTATGCGACTAGTTTCTTCTCACGCAATTCTCATTTGTGGAACACTTTTCCGGCTCCATGCTTTCCAGGCATCTTTGATCTTCAAAAATTGAAATGCAATGTCAATCGTTCTTTTTTTTTGACTCCGCTTCTTTTATTGTTCTCGCTCCTTAATAATATTTATCTATTTCTTTTTAAACTCAATACCCCCCCCTTGTGTCTTAGTGGCTTTACTGTCGTTCTTGGCGTGAAATGTTTAAAAAATATTCTTTTCAACTGTATAATAAATTTTTTTTCAAGCTCTTTACTCAAGTTTTCCCCTTATGAGGAAAAGATTTAAATTAATGATTTGTAACCTTCCATGTATATGCGGAAAAGTATAAGGTGCGAGAACCAACCCAGTGGCGTAGCTAGAGTAAACGTCACCCGGGGCGGTCCGCTCAAATGTCACCCCAATGACCCCGATTCACCCTATGCTGAATGGTTAGCTGTAGCTAAATTTTCATACATGCTCTACCTCTACTTTACTCTTCTGACCGGTACGTTACTGTTTACATGTATGATCCAAGACAAAATCCAATACCACAAAATAATCAGTTCAAATCAAAAGATTTTTAAAATGCAACTGTTCACTTTCAGAACAACTAAATACAAAACACGGCAATACACAAAAGAATGACATTCCATACTATGGTCATAGAATTAATGTTTTCTTGTTTTCATTGTGGCAAACTGGTCAATGACGTCAAAATCTGTTTGTCTTGTAAGCTCGTTTTCAATGGACAGCACAGCCAGCTCCGACAGTCTCGACTGGCTCATGGTTGACGTAATTTTCTGTTGCTAATTTTCCGGTGTCCAATTTTCCGTTGCATCATTTTCTGGGTACCATTTAATTATCAATGATGTTTGAAAGTATTTTTCTTGACAAAAATGTTCTATTTAATTTGTATGCATTTTTCAGAACATTGTAAATCAACTGCATTCTTTTAAAGGTTACCTAGAGAATTTATGCAAAGTTTATTTTTTTGTTTTTCTTTATACAAGTAAAATAAATTTACATCGTATTTTGGTGTTATTATGATTTTAGTTTGAGTGATAATTTAAAAACAATAAATATTTATCATTAGTACCAATAATGGAAAATTAAGTTAAAAATTTAAAAGAATCGTTTTTGGAATCGGAAAATAGGCACAAATTTTTCCGATACCCCAAAAAGTTCCGATTTTTCCGATTCTCGATTCTGATTCCGATTAATCGTCCCAACACTAGTAGATATATTCAAAAGTATATCGCTCACTCAATGGAAAATTGTATCTCAGCGAATTGATACACAGGCAAGACTGAAATCGTTGCACTTTTGGCTTCGTATTTCGCTTTGTTGTTATTAAAGATGCAGAGTTAAAACACCATATCATCCGATAAAATGTTACAACAATGTCTCTTGTTAGTAACCAAGATTGTAGCAACTGAAACACATGAAAGCTGAAAACATTGCTATTTTACCTACTCACAAATTTCCCGACAATTTATTAGAAAATATCTGATGAGGAGACAAAGCTGGGGGGGTCATATGCCCGCCTGCGAAACCTTGTGTCTCCACCACTGTTTTCAGACTATTTTTGGCACCTTAGCCTGGTTGAAAAATTTTTGGCACCTTAGCCTGGTTGAAAAATTTCTGTGCTGGCACCCGGGGCGGTCCGCCCCCCTCGCCCCACTTAGCTACGCCACTGAACCAACCATTACGTGGAAGTCAGTGATGAAATGGAATAACCTGTCAGCCAACCACTCCTGAGTGACTACATTATAGATAGTAAATAGCTATAAGTATCTGTAAGTCAACGGACTACAGAGTTTAGCTGAATTGTTTTTCTGTTGTACTGTCGAACTCTCTGCCTTCGGGCAGAGAGGAACCCGGACGAGGCTATGCCGAAGGGCAGTCTCTCATCCGGGGAGGTAGACAGACCCGAACCCGTTTATGCGGGTTACGTGGAATTTGGGGCCGAGCCTACGGGCTCGGATTGCCTTGCATTAAATTCGGCCTTGTGCCACATCCTACCTTCGTGGGGAGGCTGGTAAATATCGTCTAGCTGGGATCTGTTGAGCACGACTCTGACTTACGCGAGAACTACCGACCTTCCAATAGTAGCACTCATTACTGGATTGACTTGCGACGACTGTTACTTGCATAACTGTTACCTTTATTCTTATTGTATTGGTTTTTACAATAAACCTTTTTTTTTATCCACCGTGTTTTTCAAGTATATATTCCTATTAGCACGGAATATAGCAGTCAGACATTAGGAAACCTAAAACTATTGTCAAATGGTGATCTAATACAATGGCCCATATCTGGAGGGAGAAGTGTATGTATTTCCCTTCTTTTGGGGATGTCATCCAGATAATTAAAAGGAAACATCGCCGAAGGGTAAGATCGTCGAAGAGTGAGGTAGTTGAAGGAAGTAGCTTGTCAATCAGATGCATAAGTAAAACTCAGACGAATGTCAACTATGCCGTATCCAATGCATCGCCAAAGGTTGGCGGGTGTTTGCTATTCTCTTCCGTATATAATCTGGAGTTTCTTCTCTTCTCAATGCAATTTAAATGGACTGATTCGATTGGTATATTAATGACAAATTTGTTTTTATCACAATTATTTAATCTTGGAAAAACACTTCTTTATAGACTTTATTCCTGACGAGTGCTGAAGGATCAACGAATATGTGAAGATCGGTTTGCCATTTCGAGTTGTGTATAAGCCAACTTCATATATTGTGTGTTCCTTGAATGTTTTGCATGAATTTTAATCCTTCCAGAAAAAAATTCACTGTGTATAGGGAAAACGATCACTGAAAATGCATGATATTAAACCGTCCAAAAAATTAGCTGCGTATAGTGAGTCCGCTATTATTTTGCGTAAAAAATGGATTGTTTGAAGAAAACTTAAAAAATGTTCTTTTCAACTGTAAAATGATTTTTTTTTCAATATCCATATTCAAGTTCGTCCCTTATGAGGGAAAGGTTTAAACTAATAATTTGTAACCTTCCAGTAAAATTACTAATTGTTTGTTGGTTATCTTTTGTAGTTGCGTAATCGATAAAGTATCGTTATGGTAAAATGAAGACATTAAATATGAATTCAAACCTTGTCGGGAATTTCCATGTTGCTTTCTTAATGGTCGTAGAATGTAAAGACGCCCAAATCGTGTCTATAAAATTTAACGGAAACGCGATCAAAGAAATTTTGGTAAATAAAAAAAAAAAAAAAATGATCACTGTTCTTCGTAGAACAAATTCAAATAGTTTCGTTTTATTTTTATATTTTGCATTTGACTGATGTCTGGCGATAATTTCAGTGCTTATTTCATGGTTTGTGAGAAATTGTATATCAAAACTAATTTCAAGACTTTTGGTTCAGTTAATGCTCGCAATAAAAATGATTTTTTTTTTCAGTTAAACTTCACTTTTCTGAAAATATCTATTTAATATATAAATATATATTTACAAAAATTAATTTTTGTTTTGTACGAAGCTGCGAGTATGGAGAAACCAAGTGACGATGACAATCACAGTGGGTTTTTTTTGTTTTTGTTTTTTCAGTTAACTTTTTCTTCATGCCTCGACGGCTTGGTACTAAAAATATTTACATACGTTTAAAATTGATTTCTTGTTTGTGTGCATACGTATTGGGTTATATTTGGTATTTTCTGATTTTCTGACACAAATCCAATTATGTGTGGATGTGAATTAGTGTAGAGAAACTCTGTTGTGTCAGCCTTCCAGGACATTCCTGTATGCAAGACGTCCTCGGGAGAGTCCCTCCCACCACCACATGTCAAAATGTCAGCTAATTTTAGTTGATATTTATCAACCCCCCCCCCCCACGAGGATTAAATGTGGCACAAGGCCGGTTTAATGTGGGTATCTCCAAGCCCGTAGGCTCGGCCAAAAATATGACCCTTGAACCCGCCTAGACGGGTTCAGGTCCGGTCTACCTCCCCGAAGGAAACCTTGCCCTTCGGCAAAGCTTCCTCCGAGTTCCTCTCTGCCGTAGAGAGTTCGACAGAAAACCCGACTCGGAAGCTCACAAAGCGCAGATACTACACTTTGATCCTTGCCACCGAGCCGAGTTTTGATGAACCATACGTTCGTAAGTTCACTCAGCTAATTTTAGTTAATTCTTAGTCAACCCCGCCCCGATTTTAAAACATTCTGGCGACGGGAAATAGAATTAAAATTCGATTTTTTGCATGCACTTTTACGCAGTGCTGGCACCGGGGTACTGAGCACTTTAAATCACCCCTGGAATATCCACTCCCTTGTCACCTCTGGAATGTCCACTCTGTTGACTTCACCTAAGAAGGTTTGATAGTACAATTTCGCAAGATTAAACTAGATGACTTGGATGACTGCAATATGCTAACTGGTGCACTAAGCAGCTCCTTTTTATAAGGATATTTAATGCCCGAGGCACGTAGAGGGCCGAACACCTGCTCTGCGTGTACGATATTTGAATTTTCTTCAAGAAATACACGCGCTATATATGAGACTGAAATATGAATATTTCAATGCAGAAAATGAAACTGGATTCTGTGCATTAAGTACATTTTCTGATATTTTTTCCAAGTATTAACCACCTCCCGTTGTCAAACTCTATTCAAATAAAGATATGCATTCCCCATTCGGTCTTTCAGTCAAGTGACGTGTCTTTGGTAGTTGACAAAGATCGTGCTTGATTCACTCATATTAGCCGGTGCCTAATGTGTTAGAGACAATTTAGCTAATATGAATTTAATCCTCACTGAGTGTCCAGTAACTGACAGCCAATCTCAACAAAAAAAAAATCCACGCTTCATACTGATGTTATACTTTTATTTAGGAAATAGACCATGAAAACTAGAAACGAATAACAAATGTTTCAAAAGGAGTGATTTGTATATTTAATAGCACATCAACTTTTTATGGGTCATTTAATACCGAAATTTAATTCTCTAGGCATCTTTGAAGTAATAAAAATCATTTTTATTACTTCAATGCTTCTGTCCAGAAAAATGTTATTATTCTTTCATAATTGAGTACATGGTAGATGATACTCAGCTTTTTGGCATATACATGTTTGTATGGGAATAATTACTGAAGGCGGTGATATGTGTGTTTTTTATGTTCTTTTTTTTTTTTTTTTTGTCTGTTTTTTTTTGGCTGATTTTGTTTAGCGACATATCAATCTTCATGGGTCATTCAATGCCGAAATATAAATAATTTGAAAAATTTCATGGTTTCACGTAAATATATTTTGAACGCAATTGTATGCCTTCAACTACAGATAAAATGGATTGTTGCTATTTTATTTTTATTTATTTATTTATTTATTTATTTATTTATTTATTTAATTTTTTTTGTACATAAAAATGTATTACTGGCATTTTTATTACAAAACAGCCCAGGGAGGTAAACTTAATACTTTACAGTATGTACCTCCAAAAATTCAGTATATGTAAGGTTTAAAGGTATTTTTCATGAATGAAAAATCATTTTTGAAGTTATCCACCAGCTTCAATTGAAAGCTAAAGGATTAAATTTTCTAATTCCAGAAAACAAAATACAGTAGGGTATTTGAAATAGAAATTATAATGATTTCAGTTGATTCTTCTGAAAAAACAAATTGAAGAGGCCATTCTAAAATTTTTTTTTCTTTTTTAGAAAAATGTAAACAAAACTGTTTTAAAAAAAACCGCCTAAAATAAAATTTTTCTGAAACGTTAGTTTCGTGAAATTAGCAAGTTTAAAGTTAAATTAATCTGTTTTGAAACAAATATTACTTGCACTATAAAATTTTCTAGACAAGCATTTCTTCATCACTGAGTCTTGCTATTCTCACGTCTTCATTGATAATTTGATATAAATTTACGAATCATAAGAATGGCTTGTTTTTGTTTTTTTAACTATCAGGTAATCTTTAAAAATTAAAATATTTTAAGCAATTATCTAATATTTCACTGATTTTTATTTTATTTTTTTTTAGGTAATTTTGAAGATGCTTCTTATAATTCAAAATACTATAAACATTTCTTAAACTACAGTGTAACCCGGATATAAGAGAGTTGTCGGGACCGGAGATTATATCTCTTATATCCGGGTTTCTCTTATATCCGGGTTTGGTCTAATTTATATACATTAACACAGGCTCTAATTTGGGACCAGAAAAAATCTCTCTTATATCCGGGTCTCTTATATCCGGGTTACACTGTATTGAGTTACCTTTTATAATAGTATTCGACAAAGATATGATAAATAATTTTAAGTGTAACCCGGATATAAGAGAGTTGTCAGGACCGGAGAAGAAGTCTCTTATATCCGGGTTTGGTATATTTTGTTCAGGTAAGTATGGCTCTAATTTGGGACCAGAGAAAATCTCTTATATCCGGGTCTCTTATATCCGGGTTACACTGTAATTATATTATCAGTTATTACATTTTTAGTTTAATAACTGAGATATAATAACTAATAAAATTATTATCATATTAATAATAATTAAATTATCTCGCTCTCAATTATTATATTTTTGCATTGATAACCGAGATATAATAATTTTATTAATATTATCTCAATAATTCAAATTTTAATTTAATAACTGAGATATAATTAATAAAATTATTTACTGTTATCAGTTTAATAACAGAGTGAAATGAAAGAATTACCCGCAGCCGAAGACCTTTATGTCACGTTTTCCGTAAGGGGGCAAGCTTTGAAACACGTGATCTTTTAAACATAATATCACTTCCGATACACCAAACTACACAAAAAATATCTTTAATTATGGCAAAAAGTTTTGGGAGTATGATTTGTATTTAGCTTTTAATTTTCGCTTAGTAAATATCGTCTTCAATAAATAACCGTATCTCGTACTCTCTTTGGAAGAATTTTAAAACATTTTTAAACGTAAAGAAAAATGTAAACAATTTTTGTAAAAATTCATAAAAAAAATTTTTTTCTTCAGACAATCATGTCCTTAATGTATATTATTTCTAAAAGTAAATAGAAGCCTATCTAATTAGATAATCAGATCGTTTTATTGCAATTTTTATTTCACGCTTTTTAAAAAGTTGGGTGTAGTTGTGAAAAAAAATTGTACTTTTCTCCAAGGAATCCTGCTTATAAGTAACATAAAACAATTTACGTACTATTTGAAATTCTAGAAAATTTCATGAAATTAAGTTACGGTGGGGAACAGATGTAAAAAAAAAATATTTTACCAAGATTTTCTAAAAATAAAATTTAAAAAAATAAATTTATTCATTTTGGAATAAGTCCTGAAAATTTCATTAAAATCAGACAATTATTTGATTTTTGCAAGAATTTCCAAATTAATGTATTTTTCACCGGCAACTGCTACACTATGTCCGTTACCACAAGTTTTACAAAATTGACACAAAAAAAAAAAAGAAAAAAAGAAGTTTTTGACCCACATTTAGAACGTGTTAGAAAGGAGGAAAATTTAAAAAAAAAAATTAAAAATACTTTGCTCTTTCCTCTTAATAATAAACATTTTGACGATAAAACTCTGTTTTTATTAAGTTTGGGGCGTTATGACATCATCTTTTAAGCGAATTATTGGTGGTACAGTGTAACCCGGATATAAGAGAGTTGTCGGGACCGGAGAAGTCTCTTATATCAGGGTTTCTCTTATATCCAGGTTTGGTCTATTTTTATTTAGGTAAGTATGGCTCTAATTTGGGACCAGAGAAAATCTCTCTTATATCCGGGTTACACTGTACCTACTTTACAGCCGCGATAATTTTTTATATTTTGCTTTGTCTATTTACCGAACTGTGTGCGTTAAAACGAATCTTGACTTGCAAAACTTAAAAGTATTTTAATTACTCGTTCATTTCTGTGATGCCAATTTCAGATCCACTTATATTTCACGAAACGTAAACCAGTTGAGATTAAAGACTTCTTATATAACCCACAATATTTTAAAAAACAAAAATAAAATTTAAAACTATAGTGAAGTCAAGTGGTGGGTGCTAAGAGGTTAAAATGAACAGTTGATTTACCTACACGAAGAAGATTAATGAAGGATGATAAAGATCAGGAAACACACGGGTAATTTTAACAAAACAAGATAGATTTCATTTATAAACCTACGCGCTTGAAGTAGTGTCAGTCACTCGTTTTAGGAAAATAAATCAGAATTATTAAGGACCATAGTTGTAACGAATTTTCATGAAGAAATATTCTTTCAACAGATTAAATGATCTGACACAAGATAATATTCAAAAAATTTTTAAGACAAAGGTAAGAGTTCGTTGCTCATCGGATAGATATGTGGTTTGCATACGTTCAAAAGTAGATGAAGAGAGAGAGAAAAAGAGAGAGAGAGTGAGTTTGAAATACCTAGCATTGTTAGATTGTTGAGAGAAGATCCTTTTGAAGTGCTTCGTGCTTGTTAAAGACCGATAATTTAACGGACGTATAATTTTACACTGAATACTTCAACACTGGTCGCGAGGAACCGAAACAAATCCTTTCACATGACTTAAGACATTCTTCTCATTAATTTAATTGTTCTCCTCATTTTATATCAAAAAGAATTTCGCTTAGGCTGGTTATTCTTTTTCCTTCATCTTCTTGGCTATCCGGCTAATTTCTGTGAAGGCAAGGTTTTCATTGGTTTAAAAACAATTTCACATAATCATGCGATTTTTCCTTTTCGGTACTTTTCTCCAGCAAGGTTCACTCCGTACAAGGCCCAATAGCCACTCGAGGTAGAAATTTACATTAAGAGGCAGTTTATACGGATATGAAGGGGAGTTAACGATTAACCCTAGACTTGAACAGGTTAAGATTGTAGAGATCGGGGAAACGTCCTCTTGATAATTGGTCACACAGAGCAGTGGTCCACAGGAAGAAGCTGTTTGAGTGGAACTCACTTCTTACCGATGGAATACAGAGGTAATATAAGTGGCATGGCGTGCCCTTGCCGTCGAGGTTTGAACTGGCGGAACCAAGGAATGTAGTTCGTCCGAGCACTTTCCATGGAAGTAGCTATAGAAGAGAGAGATTGAGAGAGGGAGAGAGACATTGACGGGTTGAAAATAATTCGTCACTTACAAGGACTCGGAGACATTTTTGAACTCTATCGAGACTGGAAAGTGTGAACTGGGCTGCTCCCGTTCAAATATGGCAACAGTACTCCCTTTTCGGCCTGATGAGGCTCTGGTAACCTTAGACAAAAACTAAGTATCCAATGGGGATCAGCTTATGGTCGCATCACGTTGAAACGCCTGTCCCCGTGAGATCACCTAAGTTAAGCAACGTCGAGCTTGGTCAGTACTAAGGTAGCTTACCGTTTCGGAATACCAGGTACTTTAAGCTTGGATGCGTGGGTGGTGTCATGGATAATAGATCGGGATTGATAATCGGAGAGCCGAGTTCCAATTCCAGTTGAGTACGTTCTATTCACTTACGCGCAACTATCCTTGGAAAAAGTATGAATCCACATATTCTCCCCTCAGTTATGGGTTAGTTAGTAAGACTTTCATCCCTAAAACTTATTTGCCAAAAATATTCTTTATAATCTAAAAAATATTTTCTAGCTTTAAATAACAAAGTGTTAATAAGTCATAAAATAACGAAAAGATTAATTAATAAGAAACGAACTGTGGAGTAATGGTGCTAACCCTTATCTCTCGGAGATTTCATTTTGTTTAGAATTTTTTCAGCTTGTTTCTCTTTTAAAGGATCTAATTTAGAAGAATTTTTTTTACTGATTTTAGATTAAAATGTTCGCTTTTTTTTTTCTAAAAAAAAAACAAAAAAACAAAAAAAAAAACTGTTAATATTTAGCTTCGATTCCGTATCCCTGCCGATGAAAAGTTATGCTGTATGAAATGATTGGGTTTTGGACTGAACCAATATTGACAAATGGTTACATTGTTAGCCAATGAAGACCAGCAATGGCTTAACTTGATCGAGCCTGTGCAGCAACATCTCCAAACTGCTTTGTTATAATTCATACCATAATATATTTCCCTTCGATTTGCACGAGAGTCTGGAAGGTTAATTTCAACAGATTTCCATAATTCTTACTTAATGACCTTTTTTATTGTGCTTTTTGCTTCATTATGAAATCATTTTAAATGTCTGAAACTGATATTCAAAATTGTCCTATATTGAACTGAGGAAAACGGACTTTATTTGCTCAATTTTATTTTGTTCGTGTGCATTTAATATAAGCAAAATTCTTTTGCGTGAAGTATTTTAATAATCTATTAATTTTCACCAAAACCATTAAACTTAACACACAAGTAAATGTTTTAAATGTTGCTATATTTGTATACGAGAAGTTCTCAATATCAGATGTATCAATTTCAACTACTTGCATCAATCACGGAACAAAATCAACTCCGAAACTAACAAGTGATATATATATATATATATATATATATATATATATATATATATATATATATATATATCATAAAAGGTTGGGGGTTGCTGAATACGTAAACTGTATACATACATGAGGCTTCGTTTGTTAAATTTCATTTTTTTAAAGTGAAACTCAGTTAGCTAGTCTCACTTATCCGGCATAGAACATCAGATCTTGTGCTTCTGAAGTTTATTCGCTGTGTATTTCTTTAAAAATTACCCGGACAACTTCTATGTGCCGTGTCTTTTCAGGATGTTGGCGGTCATGGCCCTCCACGACTTCCTGTCTTTTATAGCTCTTTATAACTTTGTCTTTTTGTTATCTCTTCCAAATCATGCTTCACCATCCATTCACTCAAGCTCATCAAGTAGGTTGTGCATTGCTTTCTTTTGTCTCTCTTCTCTTCAATCTGTCTGTATCCAATTATCCAAGCCTTATTTCCTCAGTGTCCCAGAAGCCTTAATTGTCTCTTCTTAATGTTAAGTACACATGTTCTTTTTGTTCTCCAGGATTTCGTTGTTGCTCATATGCTTTGCTCATGGTATTCTCAGCATCCTTCTGTAGAAGTGCATTTCTGTTGTTTCAAGCCTCTTCTTTATGTGTGAGGTGATTGTCCAGCTTTCACTGCCATATAGGAGGACTTATATAACATAACATTTCAGTACTTTTTTTCTTTGTTTCTAACAATATTTTCCTGTTTCTTAATACTTTGCTTAGCTTTTGGAAGTCATATTTCGCTATACAACACGTCATAAAAAACTATTAATCTATTAGCTGATAACTATTTGGATTTACAATTTTGAGAGTAGTGAAACTGAAGGTAGGCATGAACTCTAGTCGAAGGCAAAAGGCGGTGAGTTTGTAGATAATTTCTCTCTGAATATTTGGGATGAGGAGTTATTATTATTATTAAGATTATTTCCAAGTCGACTCTTGTCCTCCTCTTTATTGTTGTTATCACAGCGTTTCGGACGTCGTGTCCTCCAGTCTTCATCAGGTGCTTGTCGATCCGAGTAACCTTCGGAATTTCCAACTGAACTCTTTATTCAATCTATGGGAGTATATTATTCTCGTCCCGCTGTCAATATCCATGGATATCTCGTCTAGTTCTTACTTAGTACTGCTATTTAGCACCTGATGAGGGCCGGCGGGCACAATGGCCGAAGCGTTGTGATAACAACAAAACTAGTAAATAATGTAAGTAAACCTTATCTACTTGGGAACAAATGACTTCAGTAGATTTCACTGCATTTGATTTAGTTAAAAAAAAGAAAAAAAGAAGACATTTAAATAATCAATCTATTAGGTTGGTGCTAAAATAATGAGGTGATAATATCGTTTTTTGACGTTAAAACATACGTCAAAAAACGACATTATTACGTCATTATTTTTGCACCACCCTAATACTTTCTAAAACACACTGAATTTTCTTTTCTTGCTCACATCTCATGATGATGATGATTCCTGGAGTCAAATGTTTAGATTGCACAAAATCAATCATCATTTTCTTATTAAAAAAAAGTGCGACACACAGCAAGGCGCAGGTAATATGGCGGATTGTATGTGTATTTGTGAGTAGCTGTTGTCAAGGTTTAATATTATTCTTAACAGGTTTAACAATGTTTTTCAACTAGTAGTTATGGGAATGTGGTTTGATTAAATTCACACACATCCACTTTCTCTTTCGTAAACTATCGTGGCATACCATGGACGAGTCTTATTTTTATGTGTCAAGGAAACACAAAAGGAAGTGGGACATATTTATGTTAAATCTATGTAAGCAGCCTTATTTTTTCCGATTCACTTTGCTAATAACATTTAGTAAACTGTGCGTATGCATAGAGATGGGATAATTGGCTCATCTCTATGCATTGGAGTCTTCTGATAATGTCGTAGAACTAGAACTTTCCGTGGCTTTAAAACTTGGCAAATTTTTTTTTTTTAGTTCGCATTGAAATTGTATTGTAATTTTGTAACTGTATTGTACTTATTAAAATAGTCATCTTATATGGTACGAAAAACTTGTGGTGATGGTGGTGTGAGTAATATATATGGTTACAGAGGTGATGAAGTCTTCCATGTACACACGCTTCCCAGCAGCCAGTAAAGATGTCAAAATAGCTAAAAAGGTAAACATGAGACTCACGAGTCTCCTAATCTCTCCTAAAAAATAAAAATAAAATAAAAACAACTTGAAATGATCTTTGACCAATCCCAGAACATCCCAAAAATTAGCTATAACCCCCCCACCCAAAAAAAAACAAATGAAAACTACAGTCAAAGTTCAAATTCCTCAGACTGCCATTCACCCCTGTAGTTCACTGCTATTAATAAGCATGAATTTCTTCTGATAATGGCCATGATGCTGGCCGAAACTCGTCGAGGAACTTAATCAAAAAAAAAAAAAAAAAAATTAATAGATAACAGTGTGTTTGAAATTTTAATTTTTAACTATTTTTATTGCTCAAGACGCACACACACACATACACGTGTGTGTGTACGATACAGTTGTGTGCATAAATATATATACATGGGTGTATGTCTCTCTCTCTCTCTCTATATATATATATATATATATAGAGAGAGAGAGAGAGGAAGAACTTTATTACTTTTAAATCTTACTTTCTCTTTAAATAATTTCTAATTAGACTTGAAACATTGGAAATTTTACTCATCTGGAGATAATCTCAATTTAAATTGATCACTTAGATTTAAATTAAAAAAATGTTACTGCTTAATCATTATCCATGATGTTAAAAATATTAAAATTAAAAATATTTTTTGAAATTCAAACACTTAATTCACCATCTAACGTTAACTGTAAAATTTAAAATAAAGTTTAAATATGTATAAATATGGATGCGTGTGGAGATATGTAAATGTATATGTAAGTATTTGTATACGTATATGCGTATATACCGATGCATATCGGTACATGTGGTTATATATGTAATTGTACATGTATATGATTGTATGTGTTTTTACGTAAATATGTATGTGGTGTATGTATGAAAAACAGTAAATCTTTTTTTTTTTTTACTTTTACCTTCAAATCTTACTCCATTTTGATTTGAAACCTAAACTTTAATTAAGAAATATTACCCATCTAAAAATAGCTACAAATTAAATTCATGAATTAGACTCAAACTGATAAAGATTTTACCTTAACAGTCATTCACGATATTAAAATATATAACTATTAGTAAATTTTTATTTTTTATTTTTTTATTATTGTTATTTATTAATATAGTATTCAGCTTATATTAAATCCCTAATTTATTTGTGGAGAAGTTGAATATTTAAATTGCTAACAAGCATTACATTTAATTTCTTTGTGGAGTTTTTAAACATTTAGATTATAATGAAACGTTAAAATCTGTGTTTATCTAAATTGCTATACCATCCTTCTTCTTCCTCCAAAAACCCTACGTACATCTCTTATCTCTTTTATCCTCCCCTTTTTTCTTTTTTTCTTTTTCCTTTTCCCCTTTTTTCTTTTTCCTTTTCCCCTTTTTTCTTTTTACTTTTCCCTTATCATTTCCGTTGAGTTGACCAATTAAATAGGTCAAAGTCTGATCCTTACCCGCTCCTTCCTCAATATTAAGTATTATAATAAAAAGAAATATAAAAAAAAATTTAAAACTCTCCCTTCCCTCTCACACCATTTCTCACCACCTTCTATGTCTACATATATGATCTTAAATTAATACTGTTCGTCAGAAGTGTAAATTTTAAATTCATTTTTCGTTTCACTTTTTGAAAGTGAAGACTGAAGATACAGAGAAAAATAAAATTCTCTGAAATAAAGTATTACAAATGGAGACTTAAAGCAGTTTGTTTTTCTTTAAATTAAATTATTCGCTCTGACTTAACATTGAGCTCTCAGGATTTCATCCTCCTTGGGATTATCCATACGGATTACCAAGATCTTCGTTTCTGATATATATATATATAATATAATATAATATAATATATATATATATATATATATATATATATATATATATATAATATAATATAATATATATATATATATATATATATATAATATAATATATATATATTGGAATCATATTTTTAAATAAATAATTATATCAACTTGCACAGCAATTTATTGGCTAATCGATTTTCATTGCAAAGGATCTTCAGGTTGTAAGTGCTTTTCTTTCTCCTCCACCCCCTGTAAAAAGAATGGAAAATGAACACCCACTTACACCTTCCAAGTGGTGAATTCCAACGATTGAAATGTTTCATCTGTGAGGGTTAAAATGGGAAACTCTTCAATATTGTTATATTTCTTTTGCCTCAAGAGAAGAAAAAAAAGCTATGGTGAAATAATGAAATCGCGTTCATTTATCCAAAGAGGAAAGCGAATTATGCAAGGCAGGGCTGTTCAGTTCCCTGGTGTACAGGCTATATCTGCCTTCCCCAGTAAGCCATTGTGCAAGTTACTTCAAATTATATATGTTGCTTTGTACTCATGAACATTGAGCTCTTTTACGCGTTTATTTCTTGCATCTTCTGTATTGTTGGCTATATATCCGTCTACTACTCGTTTTCGAGCACACTTGTCTACCATGGGCGGGCATAGTAAATTCCTATTATTAGCCCGCCAGTTCAACATACAGTCCACGTGTTTTATACTGAATCTCTGCAATTTAGATTTATTTGGAAAACGCATAATCTGGCGTGATTAATTTATTTTTTAACAAGGCCAGCACACTCAAACCCTCAGTCACGATGACTTGTGACTTTACACTAGCACAACCATCGACGGCTTCCAAACGGTTCAGTCTACCTAATTTCACTCACAAGGTTTAGATGAACCCGTGTTGTGGTTTTCAGGCACTTCCCAAAGATGCCACACGCCAGGAACGCCTCACCACGTCGATATTATCATGGTGACAAATCAACTATGATAAAATTGGTAAGAATCCGAGTTCCATGGCTTCGAGTATTTTAGGGTCAAGTCAGAGATAAGGTCGTTAAACCAATCTTTAATGTTAGGATATCATATTAACCATGAAAATCAGTATTTGGTATTTTTTTTTAATCTAAACCCGGAAAACCATACACCCATAAATTTTAATCCATGGGAAGTGTACCCTGAAACTGGGATCTTAAGCTTATATGCCCTTAGTGATAATTTATTTTTCCCCTTAGTGATAATTAATTTTTCCCCTTATAAAAAGTTGTATTTTGTATTATGGCGGAACGAGTTCTCTTCAGAAGGATTCCACATGAATTTGGAAGTGGCAGAGATGAAGGCAATTCTACTATCATCTAATATAGCACCTGTTGAACTATGAGTCACGACACCAAATGGGGTCGCGAAGCGAAATGCTGGGGTGTCGAAAATTAAATTTAAGCACTTGAATTTCACTTCCTATGTTCTTTCATAAACGCCCAATATTTAACGTGATGCGCAACGTCAATAAAATGCGCGTGCGGTGCCGTTGCGACTCTGGCAGGGACTATTTTCACGGGTAGTTGGTTAATACCTGGGGTCGATAAAAAAAATCTCGTCATAAAAATGGGGCCATGAATGAAAAAAGTTCAAGAAGAGCTGATCTAATATATTAATTTTTCGATAATCCTCTCTCTGCCCCCTCGCTGCACCCCCCTGTTGCCACACTCTCTGCATGTGAAGATTTTGAGCAAAGCAGTAACAGCGTTGCTAATTAGTCAGTCGCAATTGATAAAGTAAATAATCTTCCAATAATTTGAGAAAACTTTATACTGCAGTTTACATATATAGTTTTTTTTTGTATGTGTGCAAGTTGATTTTTCTGTGGATTTTGTTATGTCTCAAAATAGACATTCTAATGTGAAAATTTTCGTAGAAATGGATATGTTTGATACAGATAAATTTCATACATTTTAGTTTATTTTAGTTTACTGGGGGGCGGAGAATGAAAGCTTACTCATTTGAATTGCGTGAAACTGGCATTTAATTTAAATTGTTAGCAAGTCTTCTGATCTCTAACTACCTTTTGCTTAACTTTTGGGAAAATGGTTTATTGACATAGATTTGTATTGAAAAGCTGTCATGTTTTTAATTGACTGACAACAACCTGTTGTAAAGTTTATTTATTATTTATTTTTTTTAGTTTCCGAGGTCAGTAACTAGGTTATAATTCTTTTTTTAATAACTTGAGGACTGTTTTCTACTACGTCCGCAAATTTGTCGTCTTATTTTACTTTTTGTTTTTTGTCTGGCGCTTGTCATTGATATGGATTTTTCTTTGATTTTTTTTTTCTTTCTTTTCTTTCTTTTATCTTTTTTTTCTTTCTTTTTTTTCTTTGTTTTAGCTTTTGTGTGTTTCTTTCTTTTTTAACATGACTCTGAAATCGTTGCAGGCTAGCTGTTAGAATTTTTCAAAAGTATGAATAATATTACATGGTATGGAAGAGCCGCATTAATATTATAATTTTTATTAATCAGATTTTTTTCACTTAGTTTCGTATAGCACAAAGCCATCATAGTGAGGCACCCAGTGTGGATCGAATTCATTAAAAAAGTCATGAACTGCAAGATTGATGATCTAAAGACATTTTTTTTTTGTTTTTTTTGTTTTTTTTTAAATATTTTATTTCTAAGTTGCGACAATATTTGCAAGAGAAATAAAATTTATATATTTTTGTTAATCTACACAAAAATCATTTCATACCGGGCGAAGTCTTGATATTAGGTTGGTGCAAAAATAATGTCGTTTTCTCACATAGTAAGATATGTGAGAAAACGACATTACTTTTGCACCAACCAAATAATTCCTTCCTAGTCTTTACAGGTGGTGAAATCTTTATATACATTATTGACTTCGATGAATATCAGACATGGGGAGATAAAATACGTTC
This sequence comes from Acanthosepion lycidas, assembly GCA_963932145.1. NCBI lineage: Eukaryota > Metazoa > Mollusca > Cephalopoda > Sepiida > Sepiidae > Acanthosepion > Acanthosepion lycidas. The sequence goes on along the minus strand of OZ010585.1, from coordinate 86,619,940 downwards.
ACATACGGGAAAGAGAACACGTTTTTATCAGTTGAGCCACGCAACACATTATATATATATATGTGTGTATATATACACACACACACACACACTATTATTTGATATGACGTATTAAGTAGGGTGTGTTGTGTTCTGGTTGGTCATGGATGGACTGAGAGAAGTTTTTTAAGAAAACCAAACTTTAAATGTTGCATTTAGATTAGAATTTGTTCTCTTATGACTTTCGTAACCTCTTTCTCAGAAACGCTGAAAATGCAAGTATGGCTCTCTTCTTTCTTTCTATCGAACATTTACTTACATTTTTGCAGTAATAAACAAGACAAGTGACTGGGTCGTCCGCCCGGCCGACTTTATTCTTCATCCTCATCGTTATATCATCCATGTGCGTTCAGAATCTTTGAATTCTGACTTGATTCTCGATCAAATGTCGGATACTGATTTCAAATCTACCCTCTTTCATATTTTCGTTGATAAGCGACTCGATTGAAAATAATTTTAAGTAATAATAAATATAAATAATTTTAGTAGTGTTTTTTTTAAGAATGTTAACATGTGCCGATGGGCGGGAAAGCAGTTTTAAAAAACTGTTGTTTATACTATACTAGTGAAGGGGACCTTTTCAACTTTTCCTACTCTTAATTACCCCAGTCAGCTACAACTGGAGTCTGAGGAGAGAGAAAAAAAAAAAAAAAATCGCAACAGCAAGTGATCAACTATCGTTTTATTTTATTCTTTACCAGACAAAAACTTTATTTTAAATTAAAATTATATATAGGAGGTGGAAAACCGACGGCTTGAAATTTTGTTCAATTTTCATTAGTAGAGGCAACATTCCAATTCTATATAGAAATAACAAAAAGCCAAACCGCTAAAAGTGTATGTGGGGTGTGAGGAATTGGCTGACAGATTTCTCCAGTTCCCAATTCCAAAATAGGTATGTGGGGGGGAAAGAAAACAAAAAAATAAATAAAAAAAAAACAAAACAGGATGACAGTTCTTTTTGCATTCGTTTCAACACGTTTCATCCAAAAAATTTTTTCTTTTTAATCCTTTTTCTGTAACAATATCCGAATTGGGCAAATAGTTCTTTTCACATTTTTGAATCCCCGTTACACACCCACAAAAAAGAAAGTAGTAAAGTATTACAGTCGGGTCGATTATGACTTTCTTCCCTTTTGTATTTTCATTTTTTTTTTTTTTTCTAGAAGCGAATTGAATAGTTTTATAATTTCCTAACTGTAAGTGTAGACAGTCTCTAGTTTTATTAATTAAACAAATCTGCAAACCCTCCATGTGGAACTTTATTTTCCGTTAATGAACTTGATGAATGATTAAAAAAAATAATGAATAAAATTTTGCATTTTTCTTGAAAATGGCGTACATTTTGCTATTTTGCTCATTAAGCTGCAAAACACGTCTTAGTCGTTTCTCATTTTGTCAGTTATCTTGCTTGAGTTTTCTTTACTTGATGGTGGGTAATTTATTTTCAGGAATTACCATGGTGTTGATTTTTTTAAAAATTTTTTAACTGCAAGAGCATCCTTTTGGTGTCGTGGTATTTTCTGCTTTTACAATCCACGACGGCAAACGAATGTGTTTTTTTTTTTTTTTTTTTTTTTTTTTTTTTTTTTTTTTAATCGATTCATTATGGGTTATTTAAGCTCTATTTCAAATTGTGAGAAGTATCTTATAGTAGCCGACGTTCCCAAGTTTGTCCCCCCCCCATCTAAATACTGACCGGAGTGACCAGGTTCGACACTGCTTAACTTCGGTGATCGGACGACACTCAGTGTTTTTTTTCAACGTGATCTGACTGCGAAAACGTTTGTTGAACATAAACTGATGATGAATGAAAACAAAACTAAATTATGAAAGCATTTATATTTGTAGTCGGTCTTAAAAGAAACAAAAAAAAGAAAAGATGACAAGACGTGTGCACATGCCAGCGTGTGTGTATGTGTTGTTTTACTTCTTGTATAAACATTATTTTAGTACACGTGTTTGAGATGCTATCCTTATTTATTTATTTTTTTTTCTTAAACTGTGAAATTTACAAGCGGGAGATCGAGAAGTCGTATTTATGCGCAATTATTCTTTTTAGCGAGATTTCTCGATTTAGGCCGGTTGCTCCTAATTTCACTTTTTTTTTTCTTTTTTTTTTAAAGAAGAAAATAACATCTTTTGACAGATGAATGAATCTACTAAAATTAGTGTTTTGTTTTTTTTTTTTTTTTTTTTTTTTTTTTTTAGTATTAAGAAATAATGCTGGAAAGAAACCATTTAAAAATGTACGAATGCATAGACGCACACACACACACACACACAAAAAGCAAATGCAAAAATGTTTAACGATAGTTAAATAGTTTTTCAGAAGTATAAAATAATTTGGCAAAATATGGAGACTTTGTTGGCATTAAAAAAAGTAGCCAAACCATGCGCGCCAAGACCTTACAAGTGTTTTGTTTGAATCTTCAACAATAACACTAACAGTGATAGTAGTTGTAGTGATCCGATCTAGCCATAGAAGCGGCAGTAGTAGTATCGGTAGCAGTCTTAGTGGTAACTCTAGTTCTAGTAGTAGTAGTAATTACAATTACTCTGTGAGACTCCACCACCGCCAACCAGTAATCATCAGTAAAATTCGTTCGCTGTACATTGCGAGAGTGCGTACCTTACAAACATAGAGAGTGATCGAAAAAGAAAGTGAAAGAAAAGAGTGAATGAAGAGGACAAAAAATACAGAGAGAAGAAGAGTAAAGAAAGATCAAGAGAATGAAGTGAGAGGGCGAGGAGGAAAAATCACGTATTGAGGCTCGATTCTCAGATACGGACGAGGCACCACGATATGCCATGGTGCTGCTAGCGATAGTACACAGCTGGAGGACGACTGTAGAGGCGGGCCCTATAAAATGTCCATCGGGTTTGGAACCGAGACCAGTTCCCCACGTCTCCGTCGTTGCCTTCCTAAGTGTGGACAATCGGAAATTTGTTCGGTGACACACCAAAAAAACAATAACAAAGGACAAACAGTGCCTCTTTTCCCCCTCTTCGATTTTTTTACGCTTTTTTTTTTTTTTCTTCCTGAGTTTTTCTTTCTCTCCTATCCCATACATTATTTTCCAAGAAGAAACATTCTTTACCAACTGATCTTACCATAGAGGACATCGACCACTCCGGATGCTTCTGTTGTTGTTGATGTTGGGACCACTGTTATTGTCGTCTTTGTAGTGTTCACTACAAGGCACAGCATGTTCAAAAAGAAAGACATACCGCCCTTACTTCTTCTGCTCGTCCTTATTACCCTGGTAATGGTGACCCTCTCGCAGATTTTGGTGGTACACAACAGAGGACGCTACGTTAAGGCTATACGGAAGCTGGCCCTTAGTAGACATGGAGTTAACGGGGGCGCTGAGGCAGGCCGGAGAATGAAGAACCCTGTAGCGGATCACAACTCTCTTTTCGGCATGAGTTTAGGAAGTCAGAAATTGCTTAATGATATCTATGTTAGTCGGATCGCATCCCTCATCAGGTTGGCTTCAAACATCTCCAAAACGCGTCTAAATCTACGGGAGGCGGCCGTCACTGCCAGAGGTTTCCACGCTAATGTGGCTTCGCTTTCTTCTTTATCGTCATCCTCATCGTCATTACATTCATCAATGTTGTCGTCCTCTAATAATGACTATAACACTAAAAATAACCGTTTGCTAGCAGACGGTGGGTCCCCGCTGTCACACGCTCCCAAGGGCGAAAGGGTCCCACTTAATCAGCATCAACAACAACTATCACTGCATTTACAGCAAAACCTCTCTTTACACGATACCCAATTTCAAAACCGCACGACTATGGTAAATCTTGCAGGTCGAAACCTCTCCGATGACGATTTATACGACAATAGGCACAACGGTGAAGATCTGGATCTTGGATTTGACCAAATTAATTTAAAATCACGGAATATACCTATGCTTAACTTGTACAAATCAATGTGGGATGTTACACGCTTGAGACGAATGAAAGTTTACTGTCCCGAAATTTCACCGGATTTACGTAAGTACTTACTTTTCTCATTTTCACTAACTTTCAACTTTAAGTGACGTCTCTAATCCCCACCCACTTCCATGCTTTCGTCTGCGTTTTTCTTGTTATGCTACAGTACACTCATCAAAGAATAGAAATTATTACCGTTTTTTTGTTCCTCACCCCCCCCCCAAAAAAAAACAAAAGCAAAAAAAAAAAAAAAAGCGCTCATCAATATTTACAAACAAATCGACATCAGCATCATAATTTTCTTTACAATATTATGATATTATCAATATTCACGATAAGATTTTTGTACTTTACTTAGCTATTAGTCACTAATACTTTGGTTTGGTCATCCACGTGCCTGTAGTTTTCGTGGCTGTTAGTGTTTATTAGTTTGTGACCAATTCAAAAACGTATGATACCCCTAAATGAGTATCGAACTCGCTAGTCATAATCTAAAAGTTCAGCAGCTAAACTATTACACAACCATGTGGTACTTATCTGCAAGAGAAGCATGTTTGGCAAAAAAAAAAAAAAAAGATTTCACAAGAGAGAATCATTGAAGTCAGAGATCAAGGTTTCAGTATTCGGTTCGCTGATGGATTAACTTTTGTTGTCATAAGTTAAAGACTTCAAATATTTCGTTTCTTTAACAAAAATGTCGTCAAATTGAATAGTAATAAATATTTTTCTAAAAAGAAATTTGTCGTAATTAACACCTAAATAGCAAGAAAAAGGCAATAACAAAAAACAATCGTTTTTTATTAAATTTGTTTAATTAGAAAGAATTGAAAAAAAAATTGAAAATGTTCTTACTTACGTCATGTAGAACGGAGATATAGCTTTGAAATTTTTAACTTTGTTTAAATTTGAGAAATAAACATCGAGGAAAATAAAGTGGAAAATTCCTTTGTGCCAAGTACACCTGCATTTTAAAAAAAATATCTACAAAAATTCAGGTAATTAATTGAATTTTAAGTAACTATCATTCACAATATGTATGGGTCACTGAATTTTCTTTTTCGTAAATACGCCGTCGATTCGTTTCATTTTTAAATTAACTTTTGCTCTGGAGTTTTCAAATCGGATGCGTTGTTTTCTGCATTTTTCGCCTGAAAAATATGACTTTAACTGCCGTTGATTTTTTTAAATAATATTTCATTTAAATTAATATCCAACGTGTGTGTGTTATGTGTCCTCTCTTTTTGTTTCTCTTTTATTGTAAATATTTTTTGTTTGTTTCCTTATTGTTTCTCTTCATACCATAGATTTTCAACTCTTAGATCACATCCCACTCTCTCTCCCCCCTCTCTCGCAATTTGAATTTTGTTTTTGAATGTTTGCCAGTTTTAGTACGTTCACTTGTTATTGTGAAATTATAACTAAATTTGATTTAAAATCCTATTATCTGAAAATTGGTTTAAATGTGATAATTCTTTAGTTACATGAATCCCCCACCCCGACAAAAAAAACTAAAAAAAACCTCCCGATCTATTTTTGGCATTTGATTTCCGCCCCCCACCCCGTTAAATTTACTCCCCCCACCCCGTTAAATTTATTCCCTCTTTTGACGGGACGCTTCACATCCCTGACACGCTGTTACCCTCTGCCTACACATCTGCGATATTTCTCTTTTCATTTTTCTCTATCTTCATTTCCAACATCTGAATCAATCATTCCTTCATTCCCCTCCTCTCTCTCTCTCTCCATCCATCTATCGATCGATTCAAACTTTTTTCCTCCATTTCATAATTTTCTTCGTCACTCATTTTTGTGACGCTTACCTTTTTACTAGAAGATGAATGAATATTATTCATTCATCGAACCGAAATGCAGAACATGTTGTTTGGGTTGTAGCATTAAACATTTTTTTTTTTTTTTGTCAAATAGTCTCTAAATTTAAATGGGGACATATTACTAGTTTTAGCTGGGGTTTAAAGACATAAAACCTTTGCACTCTTCCTTAAAGTGGTAGAACTATCTGGCCAGGAAAACTGGAAGCATGGGCGCTTTTGTTAAAAATATATTTAATTTTTTTTTTTCTTCATATTTTCAGTGGTGTTCAAAGTTCACGTGTTTGTATTGTGAGAGAAAGTTGCAAATGTTTGTTTTTATCGTACGGCAGCCTGTTTGTTAAATGCCGTGTGTTTCCCAACGTAATGTAAGCAAGCAATATTAACTTCTGACATGAAGTTTCAGAAAAAGCGTATATTGTCTAAATTTGCGTTATAGAAACTTTTTTTTTTTTTTTCTTTACAAATGTAAAAGAATTTTCCGTGCTAATTTAATGACAGAATCAGTTAGGAAGGATAATATGGGAAGAGGATTGTTAAATTTTGAGAGGAATTTTAGTTTTTTTTTTTTTTTTTTTTTTTTTTTTTTTCCGCTTTGAAAATCAGAACATACTTATTAATTTTTTTTTTATTTTATTTCTAACGGAACTGAAATTAACCGTAACGATGTAATAAATCCTGGTGTGTGTACGCGCACGAATAAAAATACTTTCACTTGGTGTACACAACATACGCGCAGAATACTAGACAGTGTGTTTGTTTATTTACTAGTGTTCAAACACTCATGTAGTGCGTTTTACTAAAAATACCTATTTTTTTCGTGTGAAAAAACTGTAAGGATCCTTGAAATATTTGTGTAGTGGTTCGTATTTTTTACATCAATTATCATCTGCATTTTTTTTTTTATTGTAGCTTTATTGGTACGTCGTCATGTCTGTGAAATTTGTTTGTTATTTGTATATGAGGTTGATGCTGAAGATTTCTCAGTCTGACCAGGAAGGGATTTCCTTTTATTCTCGGTCAGATTGAGAAGTGGGTCGGACCGAAACCCTTCGACATCCCCCTCCTGTTTTCCATATTGTACTAACAAGGACCTGTTCACACAAAATTCAGATCTCATAGATGTGTAGTGTAGTGTAGTATCATAGTATTTATTTATCGGGTCAGTTAGTGTTACCTGGCAGTGCCCATCACCTCTCTCTAAGTGCCAGGTTTAAATTTACAAGGAACTTAAAATCAAGGGTATACGGTCGGGTAACACTTGGTTCTAAACTTCATTGATTTTAGGGAACGATAGGACACAAATGCGGTGTGAGTACCAACTCCTTTCTCAAAAATTTGAAATCTGTTCGTTGATTCTGTTTTAAACGTTAAGCCATTTCGATCTTCTCACGAACATGAGAGAATAGAATTCTATTCGGATGTAAATGTTTATTTTATGTTACATGCCACATTCAACTGCATTCGTGTATTCGTCGATGGAGTTATTTTAAAATTTGTACCTGTGCATTAATTCATAAGTGAAGCCATTGTTGTTGCACTCTATAATTATGGCCCTGTGCCAGGTCAAGTCAAGTAGCAATTATCGTCTGCTTAAAAATGTAGTGAACTGTTACCACTAAGACAAGAATATTCGCTTTATCGCACCGTGATAAATGATGTTATTCAATTGTTACACAGACAAGAAGAACGTAAATAAATTTCTGCATAGTACAAGCGTACTCACTCTTTTCTTAGTGAATATACGATTTTTAAACTGACTTGTTTACTAGTATTTTTAAATTAGTCAATATATCGAGTGTCTTCTGCTTAACTGTCCTATGAGGTGTGTTCTATGTCTGTTACTTTTACAGAAAATATTTTCCGAAAGCTGCAAGTTGGGGAAATAATGCAAAAACAGATGAGAATGGTTATTGAAGTTTTCTTAACTCACCAATTATTCATTGGAAAGATGAACTCTGTTTTTAAATGTCGATTAAAATGTTTCCCACAAAAAAAACAGAGTATGTAACATCATTCTACGATGTGATGTTGAAAAGCTCTCGGTCCAACTAGCATGGAATAACCTCGAGCGATGAAACCTGCATACCAAAACTAATCGATGCATACACCAAAATTCAATATACCCTTGACTTCACCACTCAGGTTGGATTGTTTTTTTGTTTTGTTAAAGAAACCTATGTCTGGTCATTGAAATACTGTTTTTGGCAAGTGGATCGGACTGATAACCTTTCAACCCCCCCTCCCCACTTTGTAATCATTAGTTGACGGAACAAAGTAAAACAAACAAGGTCGGACAATAGCCGACGGCAGTGGGAAGGATTAATCTTTTCAGGAAGCGAAGGAGAAAAATATTGGGGGGGGGGATTGAATTAGAAAGAAAATGCAAATTCAAAATAAAGAACATAAAAACCCCCATCTTTGCCTTGTTTTTTTTCTCCCAACGCACTCACTACAGATACACATGTAACGTTGAAAAGACCGATTTATTTTTATTTTATTTTTTTTTTTTTTAAAAAAAAAAAAGTCTTTATGCACCTGCAATTATAAGTTATTCATTATTTCATTCAGGATATTTCAGATAGATTTTTTTTATTAGGTTGGTGCAAAAATAATGCCGTTTTCTCACATATGTTACTATGTGAGAAAACGACATTATTTTTGCACCAACCTAATAGGATTGGTTATAAATAAATAAAACATCCAAATAATTTTAAATTAATCAATCACCCAGCGTGTCTCTCAATTTAAAGCTGGTTCACTTTTTGTAATAATTGAATGTTTTTTCCTTTTCTTTCTCTCTCTAAGAATGTCATTAAAATAAAAACCTTAAACCTTATATAACAGTAATGAGTAACTAACACTAACTGAACACATTTGATAACTGCTCACTAGACAATCTCTAAATTACCGCTAAGGGGGGAAAAAAAAAATCTAAAATTTAGGTCCGAATCAACAGTGTTTCATAATATTTTTTTTTTTTTACTTTTTTCCGCCTAAACTCGCGAATATAATTGTTTCCGCGATTTTATTTTAACAATATAAAAATATTTTCCCGGGATAATTATTCAAACAGTATTTTTCGCAATAAATAACCTTAAACATATCCGTTTCCAAATTCAAGCCAATTCATTGTAATGTAAACCAAATCCTCTAAAGATTAAATCAGAAAATTAGTTTGAAAATATTTAGATATGATGGTACATGATACGCACAAACACACATGCCATGGAATTTTTGCTGGTTGTCGTAAGAAGGTGCGATTGTTTTTTTTCCTTGTTCTTTCATTTTGGCAGTACCAGAGTAAACTTTCTTCCCTCCCTTGCCCCCACTCCCATAAAAAATTGCGAAACACATCGACGCGCGTTCAGAATATTTTTTTTTTTGTTAATATAAAAAAATAAAAATGCTTATTTCTCCATGCCAGTGTGAAACTGCAATGTCTTTTATTTCGTCGCCCCCACACGCACCAAAATGAACATACGCGGTTTCGTGCGCGCGAACACGCGAGGTTAATTCTGTGTAATTTGTTTTTAAGAATTATTATACTCGAATTATTTGTCGGTATGTGAAATTACAGTAAAATTACGTTTATTATGAAAATGTTACGTAGGAGGCGTCATTTCTATTTTTCTGAAATGAATTGACGACGTAATGATTCGGTGTTTCTCGTTTTTTTTTTTGTTTTTTTTTTCTTTTTTCTTAGACTGCTAATGAAGATAAAATTATTGTAGAAATTAAACTCGCGTAATAGAAGAGAAAAAAAAATGAACACAGCTCACCCCAACCCACAAAAAAGAAGAAATAAGCGATTAAAAAAAAAACAAAAACACTTCTTCATCAATGAAGAAAATTGGATTTTTGTGGATAAACTTTTTAAGAGAAGTGGTAAAGACTTATTTTAAATTTCAACCTTTTTAAAATCCTTAAAATTTTTTGGGCAATACAACTAAAAAATAAAATAAAAAAAGATTTTATAATAAACCAGAAAATAATATCATTATGGTGCATTTGGCACAAATACCTTATTGTATATTTCTATTTCAGTGCAATTTGATAAAATTCGATAACGAACATTAACAATTTTAAAACTAAAACTTATTGATAAATCTGAAATCGTTAATTTTCGACAAAGCTAAAGTTAAGACATGTTGACGCTCCATCACGGGGAAAAAACTGTTAATGAAGAATGACAACAAGCCCGGAAAGCATTCCCTCTTCTTCTTTCCCTCTTCTCCTGCTTTCCCTCTTCGTTCCCTCTTCTCCTGCTTTCCCTCTTCGTTCCCTCTTCTCCTGCTTTCCCTCTTCGTTCCCTCTTCTCCTGCTTTCCCTCTTCGTTCCCTCTTCTCCTGCTTTCCCTCTTCGTTCCCTCTTCTCCTGCTTTCCCTCTTCGTTCCCTCTTCTCCTGCTTTCCCTCTTCGTTCCCTCTTCTCCTGCTTTCCCTCTTCCTTCCCTCTTCTCCTGCTTTCCCTCTTCCTTCCCTCTTCTTCTTCTTTCTCTTTCACCATCATTTATGTAATTTTGTAAACAAAACCGGAATTTGATTCAAGGCTACTTCGATAACAGACAAAACTAAAAGTCTGATAAATTCACTTCTGTTTAAATCGACTAGCAAAAAAAAAAAAAAAAAAAAAAATCATGCTTGGTCGCTTTTCAAACACCCAATTAAAAAAATTCAGCAACCACTTGTTTAATTCCACTTTGTCTCCATGAACCTTTAAAACCTTGAAATAATTCCCATCACCTTTGTCAAGAATCAGCTCCATAAAGAGAAGGAGAAGTCACTTTGACAAAACTAATACGCTACAAATACAAACGCACCCAGAGAATATCTGGAATGAGCAAGTTGATTACAACAGCTCTTCCCTTAAGTGCGTCTCTAATTTTTTTCTTTTTTTAAATCTTTGTTTTGCAAGTATTTGTAAAATCCGTTGTAGATCATCAATGAAAGTATAAAATGATTGAGGAATGCAACAAGATTTGTTTGTTTTTATGTATGACGAAAGAAATTAAAAAAAAAAAAAATACGCATCTGGTTCGTTTAAGGAAGTCGAATTCGGTTTTCTGTTTGTCAGGAGAGAAACAAACAATAACATAACTGGTATAAAGTAAGGTAGTTTGTCTGTTGGGAAAACATGAATATTTTATTTTTATTGTATAGTTTACATGTCGGGTCAGCAAATACAGTGTAACCCGGATATAAGATAGTTGTCGGGACCGGAGAAGAAGTCTCTTATATCCGGGTTTCTCTTATATTCGGGTCACACTGTAGTAGTAAACGGAGTGCTCTGAAGCAAATTGCTACAACATTTGACTTCGCCAACCAATTCGCTTTAATTTTGTCGCCAACCAACGAATTTCGAATACCCGGAGGAATAACTTCCTTTTGTGAGGTCATCCGACCACATCGAAGAGTTCTTTGAAGTCTTATCTAAAAGACCCAGAACTCGGGTCATTCATAAACATAGATTCTCTTAACAATGTCAGTTAATGAAGCGGGAGGTCTATCAGATGTTATATAGCGATTTCTAACAATCAATCAGGCGATCATGTATCTTTCGATACATGATTGACAAAGCAGATTTTTGCCGCAGTAGGTTGCCATTTTTTTCTGCGCTAGACCAGTTGCCATCCAAAGCTATAGAATCAGGTCTATCCTGCTCTTTAATCATAACTGGGGGGGGGGAGAAGAAGAGGATTCATACCTTTCCCAGGGGTATTAGCACATGAATGAATGTAATGGATCATCGTGACTACTAAATAAATATAAATGATTAAATATTAATGGAAACCTTTTAATTTCTGGAGAAAAATCGTTCTATGGTATAACGTAGGATTTTGAAATTGGGTCTGGAAATTATTCAACAATTTTGCCTTGGATTTTTCTGAAAAATGTATATATAATTCGTTGAAACAAATGATTCTCTACTTCGTCAAATTCATAAATTCATTTATTTGTTTAAAATGATATTAATTATTAAAAGTAAGCTCTTTAAAGTTCAGACAAATTGAAATAAGCTAAATAAATGAAGTAAATTTCTTTTTCAGTTCTTAAGAAAATACTTACTGGGAACTTTGAATTGTAGCGTCATTATTTCTTAAATAGAAGTAGGAAAATCCAATTTATGGAAATTTTATCCAAGAAAATAATAACCAACAGCATTTTTAATCTTTGAAAAACACCGAGATCATTCAAGGTACTGATAACATATTCAACCACCATCAACTGTGGAAAGACATTTTATACACACGTGTGAATCTTTCTGTCTTTCTATCTATCTGTCTTTCTATCTATCTGTCTTTCTATCTATCTGTCTTTCTATCTTTCTGTCTTTCTATCTTTCTGTCTTTCTATCTTTCTGTCTTTCTATCTTTCTGTCTTTCTATCTATCTGTCTGTCTGTCTTTCTATCTATCTGTCTGTCTGTCTTTCTATCTATCTGTCTGTCTGTCTTTCTATCTGTCTGTCTGTCTGTCTGTCTGTCTTTCTATCTGTCTGTCTGTCTGTCTGTCTGTCTTTCTATCTGTCTGTCTGTCTGTCTGTCTTTCTATCTATCTGTCTGTCTGTCTGTCTTTCTATCTGTCTGTCTGTCTTTCTATCTATCTGTCTGTCTGTCTGTCTGTCTGTCTGTCTGTCTGTCTTTCTATCTATCTGTCTGTCTGTCTGTCTTTCTATCTATCTGTCTTTCTGTCTGTCTTTCTATCTATCTGTCTTTCTGTCTGTCTTTCTATCTATCTGTCTTTCTGTCTGTCTTTCTATCTATCTGTCTTTCTGTCTGTCTTTCTGTCTGTCTGTCTTTCTATCTATCTGTCTGTCTGTCTTTCTATCTATCTGTCTGTCTGTCTTTCTATCTATCTGTCTGTCTGTCTTTCTATCTATCTGTCTGTCTATCTGAATTACGCAAAATAAAAATAATACTGACATCTCATTTTAACAGATATACTGACCAAAACTACACAAAAGTCGACTTCGGAATCTCCTGCAACTCTTATGGACGGTCTCCTTGTTTAAGTTGGTGAATGCTGCTATAATCTTTGCCTTCAGTTTATCTTTGGTCTTAGAAAAGGTTGTTGGTCTCTCGCTCAATGGCACTCCACACATCATAATCAAAGCAGCTGCAGTCTGGGGTGTTAGGTGGCAAGATGTAACGTGTGATGTGGTCGCAGAAATTGTCTGATAGCCATAATTGTGATCTCCTGCTTGTGTGGCCAGACATAGGGTCTTCCAGCAGCCACCTTCTTGGCCCAGGGCAGCACTACCGCCTCACAGCACTTAATGTAGATCTCCGTGTTAAGACCTGTGAGATGATATCTGGAGATATAACGTCGCCATCACTAGTGATCACTCCAAAAACATTAGGCTCATCCAACTCTTTCTGAATCTCCTCGCTGTACTCAAATTGACACACGAACTGTTTGTATTGGAGCTTCCGGTGCGAATGCCAAGCAGTAGAGCATGCCGTTTCCAAATTTCTGGAAGTGAACTGCGTCACGGTGCCCAACTGACCCTCTTATACTGTGCAGTGGACAAAATTAAAATCAACGCGCATGTGCGAAATTAAAATATAAAATAGTGACAATTTACCCATCACACAGTATATGTGTATGCATATATATCACATGCAGGTACATCAATAAGTTCGAAGCCTAAATTTTATGCAATATTAACGTAATTGCCTTTTGTCAATCGAATATTATACAGTGAAAATTTCAGATGAAATTCAGCTTACAACTAAATATCAGGCTACTTATTTGTTTATGCATTATTTTTATAGCTAAAAATATTTAAGTAAATGCTCTGTTTATAATAAATAATTACCGGCCTGAATGTCCGAGAAATCTCAAAGAAAATGTGTCCTGCAACAGGAATCGAACCTGTATCCTACATGGAACCGCTGTATAGCATATTAAAATAGTTGTCAGACTTGGTCTATTTCATAATATATTATGTCAGTTGTTTACGTTAAGATAAGATCGTTTCGAGAGAAAACATGGGAATTTTGTAGTTCAAAACCAATGATTTAACCATGTAAACCAGAAGCTTCCTCTGTAGCTAAATAGTATAGCACGTCAGGCTATATGGCGGTTCCGTGTAGGATAAAGGTTCGATTTCTGTCGGAAGACACATATTTGAGCTTTCTCGGACATTCAGGCCGATAAATGTTGTTAATACTGTTTATTATAAAGAGATCATTTACTTGAATATTTGTATCTATAAAAAATAACGTATAAACAGAAAATATTAAAATAGTTGTTGGAGTTAGTCCATTTCATAACATATGGGTATGTATGTGTGTTTGTAAAGTGAATGAGTTTTTATATCTGTATACAAAATCCTACTTAATAAGATGATTGGTTAGATTAGTTGTTAGTTTTTCGTAAACCACTAGGTAGGTAATTACACCAGCTTTAATTAGAAAAGTTCTGGGGGTCTCAAGAAATTCTTGATGTCACTTAAAACCCTCTTATTTTTGCCTGTTCTATACAGACTTAAGATAGACTTTTTCTATTGATTCTCAAACATTGCATAACAAAATAAACGTCGGTCAGCGCAAGAAAATTGGCTGCTTTTCTAAAAATTTAAAACAAATGATGTTTTTTAGTTTTTTTCCTTTCGATCTAATTTTGCATAAAAGATGCGTGTTTTTCTTGGTGAATGCTCAATCAATAAGAATTAATTTGTTGGAGGTGGGTAGGTGATTTCGCACTTCTTCAGTTAACCGGGAATAATTTAGACAAAAATCTGTTTCCTCGTTTCTTTGATTATTGGTCTGGATTCTTAATTTGATGTGTTCAAGTCTTTGATGTCTTAGAGAAGCGTATATATGCACACATACAAACATACACACTATAGTAAGGAAAAAAATGACAGTAATTTTTACCTGAACTTCTCAGACGAAGTAGAGTTATTCACTCTCTCACTCATTCATATTCTCCTCCTTAGTTACAGCAGTGAAACGTTGTGAGAGAAAAAAAACAAACATCCAAAATGAAAAATCTATTCTGAAAGACCCATATCGATATTGGAAGCAATATTATATCAAAATCTATGCCTTTGCTTGTTTCAAAAAAAAAAAAAAAAAAAAAAAAAACCTCCCTCATTGTCCATTTCTGCTTCGTCCTCAGAAAGTAAATTGTCTGTTAAAAATGGCGATTAACTTGACATTGCCTGTCCCACCAACTTATTTTCTCAATTTGTTTAGTTTGTTCCAGTCAAATTCAAGAAACAATCGACATGTGTGCGTATTCGGTTACAGGTTGGTTCATTACGAGAAGAGACTTCGGGTTTATGGCTGGCTGTTCTGATATGAATTGATAAATACAAATGCTTTCATTTTCTGAATGTTTCTGAACTTAATTTTGGTGACGGTTTACAGAAAAAAAATGTTATCCCCATTCATTATCGTGTGTTATAAATAAACATGTCCGATGATTTCAAAGTTTTAAAAATAAAATTCGAAAAAAAAAAAAAAAAAAAAAACATTCGAAGTACTTTCGTTTTCCTTTCCTGATGCAAAGGTAGCTTCGAAAAGGGAGATTAATGAGTTGAGATAACTGAAAACAGGAAGTGATGTGATTCTATATAAAAGCAATTTAAATTTAATGCTTAACAACCAGATGCCAACTCTGACAAATTGACATTTTTTTTTTTCTTCGGGGTCCGAAGTTGATGCAGATTTGCCTACAAGAAAATGGCGTATGAGACCGGTTAGAAACCAAGATGTTATAAGTACTGGCCAAAAAATGGATCAAGATATCGAAAATTTAGTGAAATCATGCAGTGGTTGTACTCTGGCAGCGAAGGCACTGCCTATCAAAATTCAACCTTGGCCCGAAACCGATATGCCATGGTCCAGAATACATATAGACTTCGCAGGACCGTTAAACTGGGCATACTATTTAGTGGTAGTCGATAATTACACTAAATGGCCTGAAATATTAAAATGTAGAAGACCGACTATCGCGGCCACGATAAATTTCCTATACGAGATTTTTGCAAGTTTCGGTGTTCCTGACTATCGTTTCAGATAATGACTCAATTCACTTCTACCGAATTTAAGTTTTTTGGCAAATCATTAGCAATAGAACATATTACAACTCCCCCTTATCACCCAAAATCAAACGGACAAGCAGAACGGTTTGTCGATACGTTTAAAAGGGCACTTAAAACGTTTAAGGGAAAGGAGATAGATTAAATGTAAATTGCTTTTATAGAGAATCCCATCACTTCCTGTTTTCAGTTATCTCAAATCATTTATCCCCCTTTTCGAAGCTACCTTTGCATCAGGAAAGGAAAACGAAAGTACTTCGAATGTTTTGTTTTTTTTCTTTCGAATTAGGTTGGTGCAAAAATGTCGTTTTTTGACGTTCACCTTCAAAAGATCATAACTCCTTTCATAATAAACTTTATTCTTCGAAATAAGAACCATTAGAATCTACACATTTTTGCCAACGAGAAACAATTTTATTTATCTCATTAGCATAGAAATCCGGAGTTCTGGAAGCAATGAAGTCATTGAAGACCGATTCGGCATCATCTGGGCTTTTGAAGCATTTTTCGCGCAGGCAGTTGGCGAGATGCTTGAAAAAGTGATAATCGGTGGGCGAGAAGTCCGGTGAATATGGCGGATGAGGCAGTTTCGTAGCCCAATTCGTTCAGCTTCTGCAGGGTCAGTTGAGCAACATGCTGGCGAGCGTTGTCATGGAGGAGAATTGGTCCCTTCATATTGACCAATCTCGGGCACATACGTTGGAGTTACTTGTGCATTTCGTCAATTTGTCGGCAGTACTTCTACGCCGTAATAGTTTCGCCCAGATTCAAGAAGCTGTGATGGATGAGACCGGCCGCAGACCACCAAACAGTCACCATAACCTTTTTTTGGCGCAATTTCGGCTTCGGGAAGTGTTGTGGAGCTTCTCCGGCATCCAACCACTGTGCCGAACGTCGCCGGTTGTCATAGAGGATCCACTTCTCATCACACGTCACAATCCGCTCGAGAAATGGGTCGTTTTTGTTGTGCAGAAGGAGCGTAGAAGACACCTCAAAACGACGATTTTTTTGATTATCGTTCAATTCATGCGGCACCCATTTATCCAACTTTTTTGACTTCCCTCTTTGCTTTAAATGGCGAACGACTATTGAGTGGTCGACCTCGAGTTCAACAGCAACTTCTCGTGTGGTTTTGCGAGGATCGGCTTCAATTAAGGCTTTCAAATGTTCGTTATCAACCGCAGTCGGCCGGCCGCGACCGTCTTCATCTTCGAGGCTCTCGTCACCATTGCGAAATTGCTTGAACCACCGTTGTGCCACACGTTCGTTAGTGGTTCCTGTGCCAAACGCATCATTAATATCACGAGCTGTCTCGGTAGCTTTTCGGCCTAGTTTGAACTGGAACAAGAAAATCGTGCGGATTTGAATTTTGTCCATGCTGTCGAAGAGCCTGCAAAAAAATGAATGAAGAGATTGAGAACAACAACACGATTCGATAGAGCGAAAAACGCGCTTCAAAATGATATATAACATGGCTATATATATATCAATGAATTAATTCAGAAATCATATATAAAAGTAACATATGTGAGAAAACGACATTATTTTTGCACCAACCTAATATTTTTAACAAACTTTGAAATCATCGGACATGTAATTCAGGAATTTCTGAGTGTTTACAGAATAACACCAAACCCGAACACTGTGTCTGGAATGTCGCCTGCAGAGTTGATATTCGCAGAAGAAGATTAAGTCCGTTTTCAATAAGTTATTAAATTGTACAAGAACGCAAGGCGAGAACATCAAGAAATAACAATACAAATAGATACTTTAAACCTGGAGATAAGGTATTTAAGATGTAGCGCGGAGAGGAATTCTTGGAAGATTGCGTAATAAAAAAAAGGATCGACAAAATAACATACCTGGTACAGAGACAAAGGTGGGAATATAAGCGACATCTTAATAAGTTAAAACATAGATTCACTGATTTAAAAAGTACCCGAAAAGAGGTACTAATGGAAATTCTGTATGACACGTTTAACATACCGACGCTACCAGAAATTGTTGAACCAAGAGTTTATGACAAAAGAAAAGGAATGCCAACAGAATTTTTAACTAGTGAACCAAAGCTGAAGATGAAGTCATTTCAAAGGGGAGTTGTTATATAGGAATAAAGTGTCGCTGCCGACACTAGAGTTTGAACACATATCACTAGAGAGCAAACACAGGCGATCCCATTTTGAGTAAGTAGATCACGTGATTGTATAGGAAATGTATATATGGGGATTAGCGCGGTGTCTAAGTGATCACGATACGGATTACTTCGGAGGTGTGCTTGTCGAAATCTCTGCCCAGAGGAGACTATGCCAAAGGGCAGTCTCGTCTGGGGTTGTAGACAGCTACCCGACCCCATTTTTTACGGGGTCTACGGGGAATTTTTGCCCGAGCTTACGGGCTCGGACACCCCACAATAAACTCGGCCTTGTGCCACATCCGACTGCGTGGGGCGGTAGGTGAATATCACGATACAGATTACGATTCGAGCGAGTATTATCAAGCAAGTAATATAAGTGCGACTGTTATTCGAAGGCGCCTGATTCCAGTATTGTTCAACGGTGTTACTATAGTTGAATCTGCGATTGCAATGTCTCTACTACAGTGAGCATTACGAAAGTGACTAAGAGTATTCGTTGACATTACAAAAGTAGCAACGAGTGTTCGTTGATATCACAAAACAAGGGATCTGCGTATGAGCTCGGTTTGAACCAAAGATATCGGCATATGAACTCTGCTAGAAACCAGGATTACAAACACTTATTTTTATCCCATCTATCTATCTATCTATCTCTATCGCTGTTTTTTTTTTTTTTTATTTTTTTATTTTTTTTATTTTTTATAATAATAGTTTTACTCGCCGCTTCTTCCTAAATTTCCCCATTTCACTCTATCCCAGACAAAGTAACTACTAAATTAATATCAGGAGAAACTTTCAAAGAATCTTTGTTTTAATGTTTACTAATGTTCTTAACGTTTCTTCAAAATAAGGTTCATTCGTTTCCTGAAATTATATGTTACACTTCCCTTCGAAGATCATAAAGAAACTCTCATTTATTCCGTATTAAAATTGTGAGGAAAAAGTTTTATTCAGACAATATTTTTTCCCCTTTTTATTTTTAATATTTATCTATCCTTCTTATTTTCATAATCTTCACTTGTTAGCACCTTATCCTACATTCATGTATTAAGCACTTTATTCAGCAATCCTCTACTTTGAGTGGCTCTCGAGCTTTATATTGGGTGCACTCTAGTGTAAAAAAAAATATTAATTTTTTTCGCAAATAACTGAATTTCTTTTTCTCTTCTAAATCTAATTTCTCCCAGGAACGAATGCGATTTTCCTGTTGATTCAATCAAAGCATTTTTAAAAAATGTACATAATCATAAATTAATCTGAAAATCTTTTTCATTTAATATATATAAAAAAAAAAAAACATCTTCCATCTTAAGCTTTATAATTTATATTTACTGTTTCTGTGTTTTTTTTTATTTTACTCTTTTCTCAAATCTTGTGCTAAACGGCTACAACTCGAATATAAGCAAAAAAAAAAAAAAAAAATCTTACATTTAGAGAAAGTCACCAAACTCCTTTCCCAGGCATTGATTATTGTGTCCTCAGTAAATATTCAATATTCCGAATCCTGTCTGCAAAAGCCTGGCAAGATTTGATGTAACCAGGATATTAGCTTAGATAACAGTTGTTCAGAAGGGCGCGGGAAAAAAAATTGCAGGCTATCGTTAACTCGTTGAATCTGTAGTAATTTCACGGTGTCGACAACTAAGATTGTTAATTTTCATGCCTGTTCACTTTCCTCATCATTTGTCTGTATCTTATTCTCTTTCTTATTCCTTGTCGTATCCATGCTTTTATGCAACTGACGCAGGCGTTCGTGGCTCTCCACAACCCTCGATCTCTCGTGACCCTTAGTAACTTTGCTAAATCTCCCCCTGTTGTACCACCCATTCACACAAGCACGTCAGGTAGGTGACCTGCTGAGGTTTGTCTATAAGTGTTGATTTTGAATTTAGCGTCTTGAATGGTTGTGATGTCACACAAATGTAATATTTTTTTGCTTTTACAAACTTCGTGATGTTGGGGGAATTCTGAGAGAATGATGGTTCCAGGATCATAACTGATTTTGTTAATTATTAGTTGATTGTGCTTAATATGGAATAACTTCTAAAATTTAAATATTTGTTTACAATTTTTGTATTAATATTCGTGTTTCTATATCATATGCTATTGCACCGTAGTTTTGTTGGAATTATGACAAGTGGTCTGGTGCTCCTGCTGTTTGCCTTGATCCCCCTTGATAAAATTCAAAGAATCTGCAATATTATTGGTCCTGATCTGGCGGCTCGGCTTCAGTTACTTTCTCACCACCGTAAAGTTGCCTCCCTGTGTCTTTTCTATAAATACTTTCATGGTAATTGTTCGGATGAACTATTCACTATGGTACCTAGACTTTATGAAGTTCTCATCAATTCACAGTCGAGCACTTTTCACTTGTGGAACTCTCTTCCGGTTCCAGGCTTTCCAGCTAGCTTTAATCTCCAAAAATTTAAATGCAATGTGAATCACTGTCTACTGTCCGCCTGATTAATCCTTGCTCTTCCCGCCCATTATTAATGTTTCTGTTCTTAATTCTTCCACACTCTGTAACCCCTTGTGTTTTAGTGGCTTTATCGTCTTGCATTGGGTGATACCGATTTAAAAACAAAACAACAAAAAGAACAGTCTCTGAAAGTTGTTTGCATATCCTATATAATGTTTTAATTAATTTTCAAAGATACAATCTTTAATAGAGCAAGTAAATTTGTAACCGATTTTTGTTTTATTAAAGATTTGATTTTGATGAGGTTTTAAAGTAATTCATGATACATAATAAATCCTAGATATGTATGACTATGGACTTTATGTATCCTTAGATTATTTTTTACTAGCTGGTTGACCTTGTTGGTAGTTTGAGTGCATCTGATTACGCTAAATTCTTATTCTCATTTCAACCGCTTTTCTTTTTCATTTTTTTTTTTTCTAGATTTCTTACCTCATTAACGCCCCTATATTTTTTCGTTTTCATTCTCTCGCCTTTCTCAATCCCTTCTCTGTTAATATTACGCAGGTTTCTAGGTTAAAAAGTGAACCCAGTTCAGAAGGACCAGACAAATATTATCCTCTGTTTCTAGCTCCAAAAGCGTCACAATTATACAGTGTAACCTGGATATAAGAGAGTTGTCGGCACCGGAGAAGTTTCTTATATCCGGGTTTCTCTTATATCCGGATTTGGTCTATTTTATATACATTAACACAGGTTCTAATTTGGGACCAGAGAAAATCTCTCTTATATCCGAGTTTCTCTTATATCAGGGTCTCTTATATCCGGGTTACACTGATAGTCAACAAGTAAAATAATTTGAGAAGCGTCAATGTTTCTCGGCTTTAGGTTTTCACTTCTTTTTGTAGTACTTTAGTCCAAGTGTCTAATGTTTAAACGAAAGTTCATTTCTAAAGCCGGTTTTTACATGAAAAGCAAGAAAAAACAAAATCCCTGACAGTTATTGATTGATGAAGTGTATACATTTCCAAGCACACTGTGTATATTAAGCGTAAGTACTACATTGCTTCTGTCTCTATTAATCGCTACCCGTGTCTCCGTGTGCAATTTTGAAATAAGGTGCTTATATCCATTAATGTATTTTCGTCTGATTGTATCACCTTAGCATAAACAGCACTGTCAAAAAGCTCTAATTCATTTGCTTATGTATGTTTGTTGTGTATAATAGCTACAATGTTGAAGATAGAGAAAACGCAATATTTTCTGAAGGATTGAGGCAAGTTTGATTATGAAGGAAATCTGTTCGCATTGTAATCGTTACTTTTCTCTCTTATCAACGAAATAAGGATTTGAAAATGATTATAGAATATCGGTTATCTGTTAGCAGATCTAGCAATTAATATCACGATTACCACACCAAAAGTGCATAAAGCATGTGATGACGAGTAAAGTATCCCTCAATTGGGGGCCCGTATAAGGAAATTAGTGAAATGGAATGATCCTATTATGTATGCAGGGAAAAGAAATCGGTTGATGTTCACTTTACATATTTGATGTTTCAATGAAAACAAAAAGTATCACTTTCGTATCAGGTTGCTAAATTAAAGCTGTCTTTAAAGGCCACTCATCTTGATCTTTCTGTATTATTGCGGGTATCTCTTGAACCTAGGTTGTTTCTCATTTTCATAAGCGACCTTCCTGAGGTTATTAGTTCTCAACTCAGTATCTCTGCTGATGGTACAGTTATTTACTTTTGTCTTACTGGTAGTCTAATCGGCTTCACAAGATCAAATTGGCTATTGACCTAAAAAAAACCCAAAAAACCCCTACAATCTGTTAACTGGGGCAAGAAATTGCTTGTGAATTTTAATGCCTCCAAAACAAAATTATCATCTTTAATCGTCTTAGAAAACCTCATTTGCCATTCATTAACATGGCCGATGCTAACCTCTAGAAGAGTGATTCATTGAACCTGTTCGGGCTAATGTTTTCAGCGGAAACGAAGTGGAAAAATTATATTGAATCAATTGCTAAGTGTACTGCTAAGAAAGTTGGTTCACTGTGTCCCACTAGACAATTTTATCGCCTGACTCTACTTTACACATACGTCAACCATTCGTCCTTGCATTGAATATTGTAATATCTGGTCGGGTGCTTCTCCTTTGAATTCAGTAATTGTTGATAAAATCTAAAGAAACTGCAATATTATCGGTCATGATCTTGTATCTCGGCTTCAGTCACTTTTCCACCGCCGTAATATAGATTCCCTGTGTTTTTTCTATAAATATTTTCATGATAATTGTTCCGATGAACATTCCACTTGGTGCCTTGACTTTAAGCACAGTACTAGATTGGATGATAGGTCTCATCATTTTACAGTTGAATTGGTTAGATGTAACTAAGTTCCATGCTAGCAGTTTGTTCTTTCGCACATTTCGCTTATTCTATTCCGGCCTCTTGATTTTCAGTCAACTTTGATCTTTCAAGATTTCAATGCAATGTCAATCGTCATGACCTGTTTTGTCCTGCTCTTTTATTGCTATCTCTCTCTCTCTCTCTCTCTCTCTCTCGAATGTTTTTTTCCCATATTATTTCTGTACTTAAATGAGGTTATATTCCTCTGACGTCGCTCGTACAATACCGAATGCTTCTTTTTCAATACACCGTTCTTGAATTCCCGCACACGACACCAACATAAAAAAAATCACCCCGCTTCTCACTGCTTCAGCCCTCTTTTATCATGCCAACACCACGGCCGACTGACCAATTAGCGTTTTTCGCTTGGTCTTCAGTCACACAGTCAATCAAATGGCATCCTCCAGTCCGACCAATGAGCACGCGAATTGCTATTGCTCAAATCACGTTTAGTTGTATAAAAGCCAATGTTACAACATACACGCTTCCGGAATAATCTAAAGTGACGGGCCGGGGGAGATTCATGCTATTTTCAAGGACAAAACGCCGCTGCTATGTGTCGTGTATTGAGATCAGGAAATTATTTTCCTTTGCACCAGATGCAAACCACTATGACACGCTTACTTCTACGTAATTGTTCACCACAATCTCACACTCTTGCGCCTTAGTGGCTTTATTGACTTACTTGAAGGGAAATGATAAAAAAAAAATTACTTGATTTCTGAAACATTTCCATCTTTCTCAACGCCAGGCTCTTGATATTTTAATTACTCATTTGTGGCCATATCAGTCGACTCGCTTTTGTTGCGGGGGGTGGGATGAAGAAATCATTTAAGATCCCTGAATTATCTGTGTCTCTTTGAACTGAATTCAGTCTTATTTGAGTCCGGGTAAATAATGACATAGTGTGTGTCATGAAATGGGAAAAAATAACAGCGGTTTGATGGAATAATTCAATATTATATCCGACGAGGAAAAGAAAGAATCTTACATGGATTCATAAGGAATGATTACGAAATATATGAATAAAACCGGCTTCCACGATTATTTATTCGACTATTTTGTTGGCATCGTAACACAGGAAAGAAATGAATTTCCTAATTTGTTAAATGTTCATACGTCATCCTTAATTTAAATTTTTGAATTAAGTACTTCATATGAAGAAAAACATATTTTGATATGCTTAAAACAAGGCGCGGTTTTAACAATAGCGGAGTCAGATTTTTCTGAATACCTAATATATAGTAGGTAAGGAAATCATTTAAACAGTCTAAAGTGTGAAATTAATAAATGTGATGGTCTTCCGCACGTGGGCGCGAAAAATAATCGTCACTTACTTAATGTTTGGGTATTTTAGTGCGTTGTGCGAGGTAAAGTGTGTGTGTGTGTGTGTTTGTTCTCTGGTTCTGGTGGTCGGCGTGGAAAGATTGCCGGGCTTACAAAAATCGCTGACTGTATAACTAAGCCATTTTTTCTATCTTCTACAATGGGACAACAGAAAATTAACGGCACACAACACTGCAACGCAACAAAACCCTGTTTTACTATCACTTATTTTGGAATAAAATTGTAATTCCCAAGAGCAATCGAAGACTACGTGTCAAATCTGATTATCCTAAAAGCGACGTGAATAAGATTTTTTCGACTTAGTCCTGCATGCAGTTACACCGAGCCCCAAACAGAATTACTAGTAATTAAACCGAGTACATCAGTCTTGGGTCATGCCTTTTCCTGCTCATGGGAAATTAGATGATGCTAACAAGCAGTGACTCGCACTTAAAACGTTTTCTTCAGTACCGTTCTCTCAAGACTACTGAACATGGCGTTTGAAAATAGCCTCGTTAATTTTTTTTTTTCAAACTTTAAAATTCAAAATCTCTCTTGTGTCGGATGCAGGCACAGTGTTTTATGTCTTTTCACTTTGTCATTGACATTTTAAAATAATTATAGTGAAGTTGATTTCGTGGTTAATTAAAAAGATGATGGTGCTAGAATTAGTTTGACTTATTAGCCAAAATCCGTTATCCGTTTTCAAATATCAAAATATCTCATTTCTGTGTGTCGAATTTCAAAATGTCGCTTCACATTTTTTTTTTGTTTAAAGAAATTGAATCTAGAAAAACTGCAATTTCTTTTAAAGCCAAAATTTAAAAAAAAAAATATAATTTTTATTGGGGCGGGAAAGACAAGTACTTTCATTTAGTTAAGACTTTAATTGGCTGTAAGAATATTGGTTTAATGCTGGGAAAAAGTTGCAAGTTGATAGATTTTGAGGAAAATCATCATAATAAAACCCTCTTTTTCATATTTCAAAGCCAGGCTTTTCCAGAGTTTCTTGGAGGTCTTATAAACAGAAAAAAAACAGCAACCCAACAACGTTTAAAGACAGAACTCGTGCGTAAAAAATGAAAATAAAATTTTGTTTCCTAATGTGTTAAAAAACATGAGTTCTCGCTATTAAAATCCGTGGCGCTACTTAAATAGACTGGTCCACGAATAAAAATAAGACTTTTTTTACGGGGTGGTGGCGATGGATATCTTCAGTTGTTTAGTATTCTTTCGACCAAGATAATTGTTAGAATCGAAAATATTGATTTTTTTTTTTTTTTTTTTTTTTTTTTTTTTTTTTACGGATTCAGAAGACGGGTTCTGATTGTATTATCGATAACAATGTCAAATCGATCCCTGAATTTTGCAGTTATTAGCTTTAGGTGAAGTCACTTAGCTCTTATTTAAACAGTTTAAGCTGAAAAATGTATTATCATTGATATCTGTATTTTTTTACATAAAAAAAAAAACCTTTTTTTTTTTTTTTTTTTTTTTTTTTTTTTTTTATGTGATTTTTTTTTCGGAAGACCATGCACACACATTTGAGGTTTATACTTATATTAAATTAGCAAAACATGTATGAATAATTTTATTCATTTAAGTAAAGTTCGTTATTTAAGAAAAATCCTACTGTAACCTCATCTAATACATCTGTTTAAAAAAAAAAAAAAACGGACTAATAACTCTGCAAAAGACAGTGATTGATTTGACTATGTATCGATATTATAAACAGGACCTCTTCTTTAAATCGATAACCAATATTTATCGATTCTGACAAGCGTCTCGGTCTAAGGAAGATCTAAAAAAATGCTAATTTATACAAATTATTTCTTATATAAAAAAAAAACAACATTTTTTTAAGTGAAGTAGTCTACTCCGGTAGTGCCGAATCTGGATATTTCAAGAGATTCTGATAATTTGGGAATACAAGTAATATTGGTGCAATAGCCACATAAGTGAAAATGTTCTCGATTTTTTTCCTCTTTGCGCAACATGCATAGAAATTACCGACGTTTACTAAAAGAAATTGTAGAAGAAATATTGTAAAATTTTGGGTTTTAATGATCGAGTTATTTCTCTAACCACTTGAAATACAATTTGATAACGTAAAAAATATATCTAAATGTACGGAAGAGTTGTGGAATGTCGATGAAGCTAGAAAATCTAAATACTTGTCTACTGCGCGCAAATCCAATTGGCGCCATTACTTTTTTTTAATCATTCCACCGCCATGCAAGGTAATAAAGCCACTAAGACGAAAGGGGTTACTGAGTATTAGAAAATATGAGGAAAAATCATTAAGGAGAGAGTTTTTATAGACTTACGTACATATAGCTATATTTACAGTTTTTCAGGTAGGTCTGGAATCCGTTAATTTCTTGAAACTTCGGATGAACGCGTCGTCTCTCCTTGAATTCAGAACGCCACAAATTATTAAATGTTGGTTTAACGAGTCGAATGCATGTGAAACATGATTAGTCAATGAAAATCACACAAACACAAACCTTAAAAATACGACAATTTCTTTGTTTTTTTCTTCATATCTCATTCTCTGATAATGTTTTAATAAAAGTGAAACATGTCAGGCCAATAAACGTTTTCCTATTTGATCGTATCATAAAGTACTCGATAAAAAGGTAAGGATAGAGCATTAATAGAATTAATGTGGAGAACATTGTCACTTAACTGAGTGGTGTTATTTCAGTCATGCCGACTTCGAAGTTTCGTGAGCGCATTGTAGTAACGGCTTCACTCTTCAGGTTTATTGGCCAATAGCCCTGGAGAGTGAAGGCATTACTGCAATGCGCTAACGAATCTTCGAAATCGGCATGACTGAAATAACACCACTCGGTTAAGCGACAAGTATCTACACACACAAGATCCTATTTATATTGTTCGGACTGTTGTCATATTCACGGCGTTTCGACTGATGAATGCTCCAGCCTTCAAGTAATTATTTCGTCCACCAGAGTAGATTGTTCTAGTTCCACGTGCCATGCCTCTCTGTTATTTCCGAGTGGACGAAATAAAGGATTCGGTTCGAAATGAATCACCTGAAGATGGCCGGAACGTACAACGGCTGAAATGTCTTGAATATGACAAGGATGAGGACAACAGTCCGAACAATGTAACCAGTGTAGCTAGAATACATCATCTCAGAAATACAGAGAAATATAATAGTCCCTCTATGAGTGCTAATGGCAGTATATACCCTAGTATTATCTTATTAGCGACTAAATCGGTTCCCCCATCTGGATTTTCTCGTGAGGAATGTATCTAGACTCCCTGTAGGATTAAAAACAGCTTTCGTCAAAATGTATATATATATATATATATATATAAACACCATATTTTCTCGAATATCAAAATTAATTTTTAAATAGACGCCCCATCTTCAATAAGCACCCTCCACTGGGGTTGATCTATTTCTTGTGCTGGCCTGGCCGAGGTCACAGGATATGGTCGTTCGCGTTTGGTTGATCGAAGTCACGGTGGTAGGTAGTTTTCGTTGATTGGTAGGCCTGTTCTACGGAACGTAGGCCCGTTCTGTTGAACGGGGGCCGCGGTGGCGACTGCCTTGAAAAAGAGTTGGGTAGGCTGAGGTAACGGTGGTGGTTTACCGAGGTGGTGTCGGATTGGCGTGGCTGGCGTTTGACGAGGTCGAGATGTTATCAACGCGAAGCTGGATAGTCGAGGCGTTTCGTCAGGCCTGGGCGTGGTAACGGTCGTTGAGGTCATGTTGCGTGGTGGCGGTAAAGGTGGCGTCAGCAGCAGCGCTTTACTTGACGGCATGTGACTTGCCGGGTCGCAACTGACCTGGCCGTTCTCAGTAGACCCCAGGGGCATCTCCTTTTTTCCGGCGAGAACATCTGCGACTGGCCACTGTCGGAGCTCGCTTCGTAGAACGGACGTGATGCGTGGAGCCTAATATACAGAAATACATTTTTTTTATTTCTTTCTCTGTCTTGGTGGCGTTCACATTCGGCCAGCATGCAGAATAACTCCGAAAGATCTAATTGCAACAGAGTATAACAATATTGTGAAGGACTTACCACTCTTGTTTGAAAATGTATTTTGTTTTTTATAATTTGTAAAAGATAAACAGAACCGTTGTGAGTTATAAAATATTTTTATATGCCGTATTCCTTCAGGGCGTAGGCGATTATGGCTCTCCACTATTTCCTATCCTTTGTTTCTGTCAATAAATTTTATCTTTTCTTCAAAACCCTGTTCCGCTATCCATTTACTCAAGCTCTCTAGGTCGGTTTTGCGTTGTTTTACTGTTTGTTTTGCCTTCAATCTGTCCTGTGAGTGTTAGATTTTCCAAGCCCTCTTTCCTCATTATGTACCCTAGAAATTTCAACTGTCTGTTCCTGATGTTAATTAAAAATTTTATAATTTTCCTTTTTGTTTCCAAAGTTCGTGGAAGCAAAATTTCCTCTCATATAGAGGATATACTCAAAATACGTGAGTTACTTCCCTTTTCTGTGAAGATGGACGCGCCACTTTTTAATTGGATATTAACACACACGTTGAATTCATTGATTGAGTTCATGCAATCCTTGCTGTTTTCAGACAGTGAATGAATAAAAGTTGTTTATTTATGTGTTAAAATACACCTGTCTTTTATTTTCATTTGTTTTTGTTCTTCCTAACAGCCTGAGATCTAATAACTTTTCTAAGACTTCATTGTTGTCATATATTCGGTCTATGGTAATCTTATCATCCTTCTGTAGAACTACATTTCTGTTGCTTCGGGCCTCTTTATCTTTGAGGAGATTGTCCAGCATTCACTGACATACAGGAGGACTGATATTACATAAGTAATTTTCTTTGTTTCTAAAGATGCTTTTTATGTTTCTCCTGAATACTCTACTTAACTTACGAGACCAAATTTCTTCTCATGTAAGAATTTGTTCTTTCTTTTCAATAATCACCGCTCTTAAAGGTCCAATTTTTAAATCCGGCCCCGGGGACTGATTTGAGGAGCTGCAGTACTTAACAAATCCTTATCAATATGAACATGGGTTACAGAAATAATTAGTATATAAACAATATATAGAAACTATTATTGATGTAGATAAATCAATAAGTCTGTAGCCTAATGATGAAAAAGTATTTATTTACTTTTATTTCTTATTTATACATATTTCTCAAGCTAATCTTATCTCAGGATTTGACGCAACGTAACTCAATCGCATAAATCGAGCAGAAAGACAGTGAAATTTTCAGATTAATATCAGCCAATAACTGTTTGGTTACGGACTTATTGATCCACCTTCAGATGTAAAAAATTGTTTATGGACTTATATACATCAAAAATTATTATTTCTAGTTTTCGATACTTTTCTGAAAATATTGAGGAAAATAAACATCATTTTTGTACTGCTTCTCTGGCCGACTCTTTAAGATTTATGTACTGAAATGTGGAAAATCAAGCCTATTGAAGTTATCTATGGCTAAATACTGGCTGCACTAAATAACTCTCAAATTTGAACTGACGGCTCAATAATGAATTTTTTTTTACTTTGCTTCGTTTTAACAAAATTAAGATTAAAAGAAGAAAAAAACACGATTAGTCAAATGGAAAACCTGGCACAATGTAGGTAGTGAGGTATTATTAAAGGATCCGTGGGTAATAAGATAATTTGAGTTTTGAACAGTTGTTCATTTGAGTTGTACCCGGGGTACTGAGAAATTGTAAACACCATTAATTTTCCAATACGTTCTCTTTGTTTCCTTGCTCTTTTTTTTAATGTTTGTAAAAGTATATTTGATACAATATGTATGTATATATATATATATATATATATATATATATATATATATATATATATATATATATATATATATATAATTGTGTATGTATATATATATATATATAATTGTGTATGTATATATATATATATATAATTGTGTATATGTATATATATATATATATAATTGTGTATATGTATATATATATATATATAATTGTGTATATGTATATATATATATATATAATTGTGTATGTATATATATATATATATATAATTGTGTATGTATATATATATATATATATAATTGTGTATGTATATATATATATATATATAATTGTGTATGTATATATATATATATATATAATTGTGTATGTATATATATATATATATATAATTGTGTATGTATATATATATATATATAATTGTGTATGTATATATATATATATATATAATTGTGTATGTATATATATATATATATATAATTGTGTATGTATATATATATATATAATTGTGTATGTATATATATATATATAATTGTGTATGTATATATATATATATAATTGTGTATGTATATATATATATATAATTGTGTATGTATATATATATATATAATTGTGTATGTATATATATATATATAATTGTGTATGTATATATATATATATAATTGTGTATGTATATATATATATATAATTGTGTATGTATATATATATATATAATTGTGTATGTATATATATATATATAATTGTGTATGTATATATATATATATAATTGTGTATGTATATATATATATATAATTGTGTATGTATATATATATATATAATTGTGTATGTATATATATATATATAATTGTGTATGTATATATATATATATAATTGTGTATGTATATATATATATATAATTGTGTATGTATATATATATATATAATTGTGTATGTATATATATATATATAATTGTGTATGTATATATATATATATATATATAATTGTGTATGTATATATATATATATATATATAATTGTGTATGTATATATATATATATATATATAATTGTGTATGTATATATATATATATATATATAATTGTGTATGTATATATATATATATATATATATAATTGTGTATGTATATATATATATATATATATATAATTGTGTATGTATATATATATATATATATATATAATTGTGTATGTATATATATATATATATATATAATTGTGTATGTATATATATATATATATATATAATTGTGTATGTATATATATATATATATATATAATTGTGTATGTATATATATATATATATATATAATTGTGTATGTATATATATATATATATATAATTGTGTATGTATATATATATATATATATAATTGTGTATGTATATATATATATATATATATAATTGCGTATGTATATATATATATATATATATATAATTGCGTATGTATATATATATATATATATATATATAATTGCGTATGTATATATATATATATATATATATAATTGCGTATGTATATATATATATATATATATATAATTGCGTATGTATATATATATATATATATATATAATTGCGTATGTATATATATATATATATATAATTGCGTATGTATATATATATATATATATAATTGCGTATGTATATATATATATATATATAATTGTGTATGTATATATATATATATATATAATTGTGTATGTATATATATATATATATAATTGTGTATGTATATATATATATATATATAATTGTGTATGTATATATATATATATATAATTGTGTATGTATATATATATATATATAATTGTGTATGTATATATATATATATATAATTGTGCATGTATATATATATATATAATTGTGTATGTATATATATATATAATTGTGTATGTATATATATATATAATTGTGTATGTATATATATATATAATTGTGTATGTATATATATATATAATTGTGTATGTATATATATATATAATTGTGTATGTATATATATATATAATTGTGTATGTATATATATATATAATTGTGTATGTATATATATATATAATTGTGTATGTATATATATATATAATTGTGTATGTATATATATATATAATTGTGTATGTATATATATATATAATTGTGTATGTATATATATATATAATTGTGTATGTATATATATATATAATTGTGTATATATTGTATATATATTGTATATATATATGTATATATATTGTATATATATGTATATATATTGTATATATATGTATATATATTGTATGTATGTGTGTGTGTATATAAAATGGTGCGATGGATAAATTGTCGCCTAAATTATGCAAAAATGACAATAACACTCATAACTCATTTTAACAGATATATTTACCAAAATTACTCAACAATATCTTGAAATAGTAAAGCGTAGATTTATTTAATAAAATCCCCTTTGGCTTCAACGTCGGTTTCCAGACGACCTCGAAATCACCTGCTTCTCCTCTGAAGTTGGTGAATGCTGCCATAATCCTTGCCTGCAGTTCATGTTTGATCTTACAAGGAGTTTTGATGATTACTCACACAACAGCGCTCCGCACATAGTAATCAAGGGGGTTACAGTCTGGTGAGTTAGGTGGCCAGATACAAGGGCTGATGTGGTCGCAGAAATTGTCTGACAGCCATGAGAATTTCTCCTGCTTGTGTGACATGATGCAGAGTCCGTTTGATATACAGGTCTTCCAGCACTCACCGTTTTGACCCAGAGCAGCACTACCTCCTCAAGTCACTCATTGTAGGCCTCCGTGTTGAGTCTGTGGCCCTGTGGGAAGATAACTGGTGATATAACGTCGACATCACTTGTGATCACTCCAAATACCGTGATGTTTACCGGGTATATCACGCAACTCTTTCCAAATGTTCTTGGACTGTTCTTGGATTGATACCCAAACACTCTGAAATGTTCGTATTGGAGTTTCCGGCACAATGCCAAGCAGTACAGCATGCCGTTTCCAAATTTATGGCTGAGTGAATTGCGTCATGGTGCTCTTTTTCTCACAGACGTTTCCCGACTGACCCTGCTATGCTGTGCAGTCGACACAATTAAAAACAGATAATGCGCATGCGCGAAATGAAAAATATAAAATAGCAACAATTTACCAATCACTCTGTTATATAATTTTATGAATTAGATGAATTATACACGCCTCAGCTAATTCATAAAATAATTCATCATCCACAAGGCGCGGACACACTTTTGGGCTAACGAGACTGGAAAGTGGAGACTGGACAGCTGCTGTCCATGTATGGAAGCCGTACTCCAATTTTGGTCTGGTCTAGCTCTTGTGAAATTAGAGTAGCAGGGAATGAAACGGCACTGTTTGAGATGAGTGTCTTTAATTTCGGAAAGAAGTTCAGTATATTAACAGCATTGTATCCTAGAGTTAGATCTTTTCACGTAAAGAATAAATCAAAGCAACCAACTTCGTTGTCTTAAGAAAAATCTGCAGTCTCCTCAAACCAACATTATGGCTCCCGGATTCCGATGAGTAAGTTTTTCTTAAATCTGTTATTTGTCATTTAATAGTGATTTTCCAAGCGTAGCTTAGATGTGGTACAAGGCCGAAATTAGGGGGCACCCAGTGAGGATCGAACTTACTACTCAGTCGTAATTGTTCTAGCGAGTCAAGCTTGCTAAGCATTACACCACCTCGAGGTATCCGATATTTGTCATTTAATAGGCTACAGTTTAAGCATATTTTTTTTTTTTTTATACACACAGGAAAAACAAAACGTTTGCCTGACTCGCTTTATTGGCACCGGTCTGGAAGAGAACTACAATATAATCCGATGCCTGTGTTAGAATCATCGAACCACATAATTAATTGAACTAAAAACGCATTCTATATTTCGGAGAGAAATGACAACAGAGTTACATGTCAAGTTATATACTGCTGAACCAGAAGCAAGGCGGAGATTCGTGTCCTTGCGAACATTTTGAATTCATTAGAAAATTAAAGGAGTCAAGAAGCCAAAATGTATGCAAGGGTTTTTTGACTGTCGACTCGTGAATCGAGTATGACCATTTCTAACTGAATCTGTTAAACGCCTGAAACAACAAGGTCGGTAAAAAAAGTCCAAATTCAGTCTCCCTAAAAGAGAAGAAAGACGAGTAGTATAGGAATCAGAAGTCCAAGAGGCAAAATAAAATAGGGATCAGCAAATCGAACTCAGTATCTGTCTATATATCTGCAATAATAACAGAAAAATTGCAATATGATCACTGCTTTATAAACCCAAGAATTCATACACAGATGTCCTCAAGGACACCTGGCCCAGTGGATAAAGATGTTGCTTAGATTCAGTGACTAAACCCAAAGAGTTGTGAGTTCAATACCAGGCAACAGCAGTAGTGAACCAAACTTGGAGAATTGTGTTAAAGGGAAATAACTGATACATCCTGAAGAGGCATGGCACGTGGAACTAGAACAATCTACATCGGTGGAAATTCTAATCACCTGAAGAAGGCCGGGCGCACGCTCATTTTCGCGTGTAGGTGATTTTTTCCCGTTCGTCACATAATTTAAGACAAACCTTTTTTTTTTTTTTTTTTTTTTAAGCGTTTCACCCCAAGCAAGGCGGGAAGCCACTAGGACGCAAGGGGTTACAGAAGATGTGGAGCAAGATCAGATAGGAGTCATAGAGGAAAGGATGAGGAGAAGGATAGTGGATAGATCAAGACAACTGGAGATGTCGATTGACATTACATTTGAATAGCTGGAGACTATAGCTCTCAGGGAAACTGGAAGAGGGAAGGGAGTTCCACAGGCGAGAGGTGCGAGGTATGAAGCTATTGGAGTAGCAGGGACGGCTACATTTAATAGTTTCGACAGTGAAACGGTGAGAGTGGGATGCCAGCCTCGTAGGGCGCTTGAACTCATGAAGTCTGGGAACCAGCGAATGCAGCTCCTCGGAGCAATTACTATGAAAGTATTTGTAAAAAACAGAGGCCACGGCGTCTGCGAGACAATCTAATTGTTTACATTCAGTGTCTCAAAGACCAAGCTAGTTACGTTCCATCATCGCCGATCTGACCCCCCCCCCCCTCCAACTACCACCGATCAGAATGAACTGAGCTCCTCTCTGGGTAGCACCGTGCCTTGTAAGACTGTTGGGCCTCAGGCTCACAACCGATCTCCAGTGGAACTCATGCATACGATACGCGTTGCTAATGATGCCGGTAAAATAGTCAGTTCTTTGTACCGCTCCAATAAGCACCTGACTACTAATATCCTCTAACTTTACAAGAGCTAGATCAGGCTGTTGTCATATTTGGGCAGGATCTCCAGCCTTGATAGAATTCAAAAGCATCTCCGAGCCATTTTAGGTGACGAATTATTCTCCACCCTTCAACTTCTCTTCCCACCGGCGGGATCGCTGCTTTACTGCTATTTCCGTGGAAAGTGCTCTGACAAACTAAATTCTCTGGTCTCGCCAAGGCAAACCTTTATGGCCAGAATACGCCATACCACTTACATTGTAGTAAACCACCCTCATTCCCTCCGTATTCCATCGCTAAGAAGTAAGTTCCACTCAAGCAGCTTCTTTCCGCGAACCACAGCCCTGTGGAATCGACTTTCTACAGAATATTTCCCCGATCACTACAATCTTAACCTATTCAAAGCTAGATTTAATCGTTATCTCTCTCACCTATACACACAGATGGCCTCCTAACGTAACCTTCTACCTCTAGTGGTCCAGAGGCCTTGTAAAGAATGACCATTACTGTAAAAAAAAAAAAAAAAAAAAAAAAAAAAAATGAAATAAAATAAAACGTGTTTCATTGACAATTTACATTAATTTCACACTAATTTGTCCATGGCGAAAAATACATTTGATTGCCTTGTTAAAGTCCATCACTTCGGCAAAGTAAAGTTTTCCTTTTATCTTTATTCATATTGTCCTTTTACAGATACAAATTTTGTTATAGCTGATATTTTTACACACACATCACATTTTGTTCATCTGAGTTTCAAATGTAGATTTTATATTTATTTGTAGTATAAATTTTATCTCTTTTATACATCGGCCATTGTTTTACTACCACCAACTTTCGCTTTCCGTTATATATATATATATATATATATATATATATATATTACCCACATTAAGATTGCTGAAAAGTTCTTGGCTACACCCGTTTCCTAAAATTGCCGTTCTGATGTTTGGTTATTGAAATGAGTTTTACAGCATCACCTCGGATACAGAAATGTTTCAGGTGTGGCCCAAATTCCGAGGAATTCAACCATGGAAAAAGAATTACTTATCCTAAGACCGAGTTTTAGCTGTGTCTTTCAGAGTAGTCCCCTTGAGCAATTTTCACTGATTCAAAAAGCTATGCGTCGAAAGTCCGTACTGTAGTCGATTTGCGTACACTGTTCAAAATCTTAATTTTCTTTTTTAGTAGTACCTGATGTGTGTGACTCTATCCATGAACTTCTCCGGGATAAAAAGTGATAGAATTGTAGAATGTGATGTGGATTTCTAGCTGAAGATATTTAACTTGTCAACTTGGCATATTTAAGCTTCTTGAATTTGCTTGAAGAATCAAAGCTTCAAATCTAGTTGAAGCTCAAATTGTACTTTGAAATGCAAAGTTCTTGAAAATCGATAACGTTTTGACTGTCCGAAGACAAGCATTAGTAGATACAATAAGGTATTGTGTAGATGCGGAAAGATTTAAGCTTGTTCTGACACACGGTCACATATACAGAGCACTGACAATAAACAGAAAATTATGGAAAGCTATCTTATTATTCTTAGAAAAATATTAGAGTTTTTGATATTCGCTTATGGCGTGTAGTCTTAGGGACTTTGGTCTACATGGTTTAAACAAGTTTTCAATCAATGTCCACAATATCGAAACGGCTGGATTATTTGACTAAAACCGAGATGCCAAATCTGATAAAGAATGAAAAACAAAATCTGTCTTAGAATATGGGTGTCACTGTTTCAGTGGACCGCATCGTGGTAGTTGTACCCATCATTACTGGCACGCTTGGGACAGTCCTGAGTAGCTTTACCGAAAGATGAAACAAACTGAAAATCTGTGTATTGATTGATTTTTTTTTTTTTTTTTTTTTTTTTTTTTTTTTTTACGGCTTATCAACCTTTTGTGGGATACTTAAAGCATATTTTTGGATTGTACGAATATTTTCGAATTGTGTTGCGTGAAAAAATTTTGTGGAGATAAAAATGATTTTCCAGATACTATTCTAATACTATTTAACCCATGATTGGGGGAGAAGATAGGATCATAACTTTCCCAATGGTATTTGTGCGTAAGTGAATGTAACGAACTTGACTGGAATTCGGACACGGCTCTCTCCGATTTCTCAGTCCGAGAAATTGATAAGAAGACTGAAAAATGAGCAGGAATATTAAGGAAATTTGTCATTTGATTTTCAATGACGGTCACAAGCTTCACTCTATGTGCAAACTTTCTTCAAGGAACTAGGAAGTTGTAGAGAGCCATGATTGCTTAGCTCGTGTCGCTTTTAGCATTTATCTGTCTTTTCTAAGGCTCCCATCCCCCTGTTCCGCTCTCCATTCACAGAAGTTCGTCAGCTAAGTGGCTTGCTGCTCTCCCTTATCTGTCTTGCTTTCAATATTCCCCGTGAGTGTTAAATTTTCCAAGCCCACCTTCCTCATTATGTATTCAAGTAATTACAGCTGTCTCTTCCGGATGCTGAATAGTAGTGTTCTTTCTGTTGCCATTTAAGTCCTGGGTATGACGGTAAACTACATCCGCGTCCTGGGTACGGCGATAAACTGCATCCAACAGCAAGGTCTCAGATAATGTTTTCAGAAAAATAATGTTGCCAGCTCTAAGTTTTTGAAACAATAATGTTGCCAGCTCTACGTTTTTTTGTAAAGGAATAGTGTTGCCAGTTATACGTTTTTTTTTTTTTTTTTTTTGAAACAATAATGTTGCCAGCTATACATTTTTTATTCCATACAAAATAGGCATTTAAAATTCATATAAACTGGATTTGGCATTAAATAACCCACAGTGGTTGATATGCCATAAAACTCAAACAATCAAAAAACAAACAATCTGTTGCCATTTCTTTTAAGACTTCCTTGCTGCTTACTCGATTCGTTCATGGAAATTAAGTTTCCTTCTGTAAAACAACATTTCAGTTGTATTTCATTTTTATTCATGCGTGGGCAAAGTGTCCAACATTCACGAGCATAGAAAATGGATATTACATAGCAATCTAACACTCTTTTCTTTGTTTCCAATACATTTTTCCGTTTCTCAGCACCTTGCTTAGCTTTTGGAAGGCTTCTTTCACTAGTCTAATGCGTACTTTGGATCTCGGTGTCACATTTTCCATCCTCTTTTAAAACGGCTCCCAGATATTTAAACTTTTGCACCTGCTTGATGTTGACATCTCCAATTCGTAACTCGCATTTTGACTTTTTCGTTCTGTCTTCTTGTAGTTGATAATTCTTTTTTTTCTCACTATCTGTTACTATCCTGTCCAGGGATTCCAGTAATTTTCTTTCCGAGTCGACCATCAACAGTGTCATCTCTGTATCTTATATTGCTAAGATTACGTCCCCCGACAATAAATCCTGGATGGATCTCCAGTTCTCTTTGGATAATATCGTAGATGTTGAATAAATCTGGTGAGAACACGCACTCTTCTCACGATGAAGGCATAATTCAAATATATATTTTAGGATGCATTTATTGCTATAATTCTTTGAAGGGCATATTCTTTGCAAAAAAGCACGATTACATGTGTTTATCTTGACTTTCATAATCTTCCATCAGTCCGATTTCATATTCTGTTCAGAGTAGCACACAGTTGGACATAATTGTATGCAAAACACTTTACGAATAAACCCACGAAATCAAAAGAATCCATGATATTGGTTTAATGCCGTTATTGATGCTAGAATAACTGGAAACCG
Source organism: Acanthosepion lycidas (assembly GCA_963932145.1). Lineage (NCBI taxonomy): Eukaryota > Metazoa > Mollusca > Cephalopoda > Sepiida > Sepiidae > Acanthosepion > Acanthosepion lycidas. The sequence continues at coordinate 86,581,067 of OZ010585.1, read as the reverse complement.
TTGCCTTTTCACGAGGAAATGTAAAATTGTGTCACTTGTGAGAAAGAACAGCTTAGTCGGAAAAAAACGAAGCGGTTTGTTTAAAAACAAATGTAATGGTGTAACAGTTAAAAAAAAAGAAAAAAGAATCCTTAACGCAACTTTAGATATTCTTCTAAACTTAATATCCCATTTACCAAAGGCATCTTTTTTTTTTCTGTGCCGTATCTCTTGAGAACATGGGCGGTCATGGCTCTTCACAACTTCCTTTCCTTTGTAGCCCTTATCAAAGTTAGTCTTTTTGCTATATCTCCCCGTTCTGCCAACCATCTACACAAGCTCGTTAGGCAGGGGTCGTGCGCTGCTTTCGTCTGTCAAATTACCTACAATCTGTCCTGTGAGTGTTATTTTTCAAACCCTCTTTCCTTATGTGCCCTTCAAATTTCTAGTGTCTCTTTCTAATGCTATTTCTAATACGAATGTACAAGTGTTCTTTCTTTTTGTTTCCGTTTTCTCTAAAACTTCGTTGTTCACGTGTTCATTTCAGAATGCTCAGCATCCTTCTGTTGAATCAGATTTCTGTTGCTTTAAGTCTGTTCTCCATCTATGATCAGATAATACAGTATTCATTGCCATATAGGAGTACCAATATTACATAAGTTCAGTACTCATTTCTTTCGTTCCAATTAAGTTTTCCTGTTTCTTAATAGTTGACTTAACTTTTGGAAGCCATCTTTCTCTATCCCAATGCGCTTCGGATTTCGGTGTCACGGAGTGCAGAATTTTTCCAGTAAAGCTTCTCAGTTGACCTGAAACAAACCGGCTTTTGCACTGAAAAAGTACAATTCATTTATTGTGATGGGTTAGGGTGCTATCGACACCTAGATCACCGTTTTTTTTTGTTTTTTTTTTTTTACGACGATGCCATTAACCATATGTGAAGAAAGAACTAAATCTCTATGAGCATGAAATTAACTGTTATTCGAACAAAGATTAATAAAAGCAGCGATAGGTTTTTGATGTCACGGCTTTTTTTAATAAAATGTAAATAAAAAAAATATGAAAGAAACGTGTTTCTATTGTTTTAAATGCGTTCGACGCATCAGTATTATTTGAAAAGAATTGTGACGAATTCAAATAATCCCAAACTTTTAAAAAAAGCTCGTAACTCGGTATCTTATATTGATTTCATCTAATATTCAGACAATAAAATGGTGGTTCAATAGAGATGTCATTTGACTACTGTAGTTAAATGAGTTTCTATTCCTCCGACGCCGACTGACCAATCAACGTTCTTTGCTTCGTCTTCAGTCACATAGTCAAATGTCATCCTCCAGTCCGACCGATCAGCACACGGATTTCTATTGGTTGAACCATCATAAGCTGTATAAAAGCCGAAGTTAAAAAATCATACACTTCCGGAATAATCTAAAGTTGGCGGGAGAGTTTCATGCCATTTTCAAAGGAACAAAACTTAAAATCGCTACGTGTCGTGTATTGAGGTAAGGAACTTACTTTCCTTTGCATCAGATGCAAGCCACTGATTCGTTTACTTCTTGTTCACCACATCTACCTATTTCCGGATCGGACATTTAAATCTCGTCAGAATTTCCTTAGATATTTCTTTTCGTGAGCACGGGTGTAAAACTCTAAAATAAAATAAATGAAAATAATGAAAATGACGAATTTAAAAAAAAAAAAATCATTGTTCATAATTCCACCATCACTAAAACTACTTGATGAATTCTGGATTTTGTTGATTGTTAAAAATGATTTTTAATTTTAATCTAGTGTTAACTCATAGCATGTCTATATTGAATGAGCTTCTAGGCTTCTCCGATGACCTTTTCCCAAAATAAAATTTCAAAATGAAAGCATTTTACTAAGTACTTTTTCCAGATTTCCCCTTATACATTCTCGTTATACTCTTGCGGATATTTCTATCTAACCGACATGCAGATATGATTAAAATACATATTCATATTGTTTTGTTCCGTGAACTACTGGAAGCCACCATTAATCTTTATTTCAAATAGTATTCTTAAAAGAATACTATTGGTTATACTCAGATTGGTAGTTCTTTTTTTCTTTTTCTTTTTTTTTTTCTTTTTTTACCCAATACAAGGCTCGGAGGCCACTCGAGGTAAAGGGTCACATTGTTTATACTGATATGAAAGATAACGGTTAACCCTAGATTTGAACAGGTTAAGATTGTAGTAATCGGCGAAATATCGTCTTAGGAGTCTGTTCCACAGAGTAATGGTTCACGGGAAGAAGCTGTTCGAGTGGAAGTTACTTCTCCCCGAGGGAATACGGATGGAATGAGGGTGGTTTGCTGCAATGTGAGTGGCATGGTGGGCCCTAGCCGTGAAAGTTAGAACTGGTGGAACCAGGGAATCCTCTTAGATTAACATATTTAACTACGCCTCAGTAAAAAAACAAAAATGAAGCTACCATCATGTTTTTTAAAGTCATCTTTGTTCAACCAACTGTGCATTGAGATCGTGTTACGGTTTATTCATATTAGAGAAGGTAACGGTTAACCTTGCCTTGAACAGGTTAAGATTTTCGCGATCGGGGAAACATTCTTAAGTTGGTGATAATTAAACATACATTTTGTTTTTAAATCCTATAATTTTATTTATTTAAAAAATGTATTTATACATTTTATCGCCTCAAAATTCATGCTCAAGACATATAGCGGTAAAAAGAGTTAAATGATAATATTATTTAATGTATCGAAAACGTTATTTCCATTATTCGGCTTCTCTGTTAACAGTAGATTCGACCCAATGTTATTTGACAATCACTTTAAAATCTATTTTTGAAACTTGCATTAGTAAAATCAGATGATGGCTGCCTCTTAATAGCTTTGGTGTTTTCATTCTTTAAATAGTTCTTGTGTATCACTTCCGTCTTATAAATTGCACGAGAATATAAGGAGAGGCTTTTTACATTTCCATACGTTTCAACATTTCAAATTTTTCTATCATGTCGCAAAAACATTCGTCGATTTTTATTCTTATATTGCATTGATGAACTTAGAATTTCTTCAGTCAGGTCACAATTCATTGTTTTCTTCCCGTGGGGATAGGGAAAGTATACTTGAAGGAGGGGGATTAAGATCTAGAGAAAAGAAAAAAATCATCGATTTTAACAACCCAAGTAGCTTAGTTGAGCAAATTATAGGCCAATTTATTTATTTGTCGATTGATTTCTTCGGTTGCATTGTAAATGTTTTCAAACATTTCTTGAAAAAGAGAACCACGATTCAAAAATATTTTCGTGTTTCTAAAATCTAAGAAATATTTGGCTTCCATGAAAGCGTCAGCATTGAATCTCGACAGACTCCTTTTCGAAATTTGCTAAATTCAACGCATCCGGGTGCAAACGAGAAATATTCTCGTAGTTTTTATTTTTCTTATCGAATTGTATTTGTGAAATTTATTTTGCTCTTAGTTTATGATCAACTCAAATGCAAAATCCTTAAAGATCTCTGAAGGAATGAACGATATTCCAACGTTGCAAGTTTTCCACGATTTTTTTTTCTTTTCAACTTCTCTCGCGTTACTTTTTCCCAACCTTTTGATTTTTATTTTTTCCATTCACTCTTCTAATTTTTGCTTTTTCTTTCTTTGTTCCTTCTGTTTCATTCTCTTATTCTCTATCTATTTTATTTCGTTTTCTTCTTATTCGCCTCCTCTTTGTTTTCTCCTTCCTCGCCCCGTCTTTGTTTTCTCCTTCCTCGCCCCGTCTTTGTTTTCTTCTCCTTCTTCGCCCCGTCTTTGTTTTCTTCTCCTTCTTCGCCCCGTCTTTGTTTTCTTCTCCTTCTTCGCCCCGTCTTTGTTTTCTTCTCCTTCTTCGCCCCGTCTTTGTTTTCTTCTTCTTCTTCGCCCCCTCTTTGTTTTCTTCTTCTTCGCCCCGTCTTTGTTTTCTTCTTCTTCGCCCCCTCTTTGTTTTCTTCTTCTTCGCCCCCTCTTTGTTTTCTTCTTCTTCGCCTTCTCTTTGTTTTCTTCTTCTTCTCCCCCTCTTTGTTTTCTCCTTCTTCTCCCCCTCATTGTTTTCTCCTTCTTCTCCCCCTCATTGTTTTCTCCTTCTTCGCAACCTCATTGTTTTCTCCTTCTTCGCAACCTCATTGTTTTCTCCTTCTTCGCAACCTCATTGTTTTCTCCTTCTTCGCAACCTCATTGTTTTCTTCTTCTTCTCCCCCTCTTTGTTTTCTTCTTCTTCTCCCCCTCTTTGTTTTCTTCTTCTTCTCCCCCTCTTTGTTTTCTTCTTCTTCTCCCCCTCTTTGTTTTCTTCTTCTTCTCCCCCTCTTTGTTTTCTTCTTCTTCTCCCCCTCTTTGTTTTCTTCTTCTTCTCCCCCTCTTTGTTTTCTTCTTCTTCTCCCCCTCTTTGTTTTCTTCTTCTTCTCCCCCTCTTTGTTTTCTTCTTCTTCTCCCCCTCTTTGTTTTCTTCTTCTTCTCCCCCTCTTTGTTTTCTTCTTCTTCTCCCCCTCTTTGTTTTCTTCTTCTTCTCCCCCTCTTTGTTTTCTTCTTCTTCTCCCACTCATTGTTTTCTCCTTCTTCGCAACCTCTGTTTTCTCCTTCTTCGCAGCCTCCTCTTTGTTTTCTCCTTCTTCGCAGCCTCCTCTTTGTTTTCTCCTTCTTCGCAGCCACCTCTTTGTTTTCTCCTTCTTCGCAGCCACCTCTTTGTTTTCTCCTTCTTCGCAGCCACCTCTTTGTTTTCTCCTTCTTCGCAGCCACCTCTTTGTTTTCTCCTTCTTCGCAGCCACCTCTTTGTTTTCTCCTTCTTCGCAGCCACCTCTTTGTTTTCTTCTTCACCTCCTCCTCTTTGTTTTCTTCTTCACCTCCTCCTCTTTGTTTTCTTCTTCTTCTTCGCTACCTCCTCTTTGTTTTCTTCTTCTTCGCTACCACCTCTTTGTTTTCTTCTTCTTCGCTACCTCCTCTTTGTTTTCTTCTTCTTCGCTACCTCCTCTTTGTTTTCTTCTTCTTCGCTACCTCCTCTTTGTTTTCTTCTTCTTCGCTACCTCCTCTTTGTTTTCTTCTTCTTCGCTACCTCCTCTTTGTTTTCTTCTTCTTCGCTACCTCCTCTTTGTTTTCTTCTTCTTCGCTACCTCCTCTTTGTTTTCTTCTTCGCCTCCTCCTCTTTGTTTTCTTCTTCGCCTCCTCCTCTTTGTTTTCTTCTTCGCCTCCTCCTCTTTGTTTTCTTCTTCGCCTCCTCCTCTTTGTTTTCTTCTTCTTCGCCGCCTCCTCTTTGTTTTCGTCTTCGCTTCCTCTTTGTTTTCGTCTTCGCTTCCTCTTTGTCTTCTTCTTCGCCGCCGCCTCCTCTTTGTTTTCTTCTTCGCCTCCTCCTCTTTGTTTTCTTCTTCGCCTCCTCCTCTTTGTTTTCTTCTTCGCCTCCTCCTCTTTGTTTTCTTCTTCGCCTCCTCCTCTTTGTTTTCTTCTTCGCCTCCTCCTCTTTGTTTTCTTCTTCGCCTCCTCCTCTTTGTTTTCTTCGCTACCTCCTCTTTGTTTTCTTCGCTACCTCCTCTTTGTTTTCTCTTTCTTCGCCGCCTCCTCTTTGTTTTCGTCTTCGCTTCCTCTTTGTTTTCGTCTTCGCTTCCTCTTTGTCTTCTTCTTCGCCGCCGCCTCCTCTTTGTTTTCTTCTTCGCCGCCACCTCCTCTTTGTTTTCTTCTTCGCCGCTACCTCCTCTTTGTTTTCTTCTTCGCCGCTACCTCCTCTTTGTTTTCTTCTTCGCCGCTACCTCCTCTTTGTTTTCTTCTTCGCCGCTACCTCCTCTTTGTTTTCTTCTTCGCCGCTACCTCCTCTTTGTTTTCTTCTTCGCCGCTACCTCCTCTTTGTTTTCTTCTTCGCCGCTACCTCCTCTTTGTTTTCTTCTTCGCCGCTACCTCCTCTTTGTTTTCTTCTTCTTCTCCGCCTCCTCTTTGTTTTCTTCTTCTTCTCCGCCTCCTCCTCTTTGTTTTCTTCTTCTTCAGCGCCGCCTAGTCTTTGTTTTCTTCTTTTTCTGCGCCGCCTAGTCTTTGTTTTCTTCTTTTTCTGCGCCGCCTAGTCTTTGTTTTCTTCTTTTTCTGCGCCGCCTAGTCTTTGTTTTCTTCTTTTTCTGCGCCGCCTAGTCTTTGTTTTCTTCTTTTTCTGCGCCGCCTAGTCTTTGTTTTCTTCTTCTTCGCCGCCTAGTCTTTGTTTTCTTCTTTTTCTGTGCCGCCTAGTCTTTGTTTTCTTCTTTTTCTGCGCTGCCTAGTCTTTGTTTTCTTCTTCTTCTGCGCCGCCTAGTCTTTGTTTTCTTCTTCTGCGCTGCCTAGTCTTTGTTTTCTTCTTCTTCTGCGCCGCCTAGTCTTTGTTTTCTTCTTCTTCGCCGCCTAGTCTTTGTTTTCTTCTTCTTCGCTACCTCTTCTTTTTTTTCTTCTTCGTCTCCGCCTCTTTGTTTTTTTCTTCGTCGCCGTCTCCTCTTTGACGCCCTGTCAACTGGGGCTGTAGAATACACCGACTGCACCTCTGCTGAGGTGTAAGACCCCACCAATGGGGCGTCCTGGGTAAGACGATAAACTACGTGCAGCAGCAAGGCCTCTGCTCAGGAGGTTTTGAGGAGCGTGGTACCACCTCTTAATTGCTGGTGTTACCAAGTCCACCATGACCCAGGGTGGTAGCACCTGTTAGGGTCCCAGCTATAGACAAATAGTTAATTCCGAAACTGAGGTAAAAAGCATTATAAAAGTGTGAAAATAGGTTTTAATACCAGAAATATATTGAAAAAACTTATTACCAAAAAATATTACTAGCTATACTTTTTTGGAAAAATATTATTAGTTAATTTTTGAGGAGAAAATATTGACGGAAATAGATTTTTGATAAAACAAAAATATTACAAGGAAAAAAAAGTTTTCGACATTATATGATCCATTGAGATTGATATGCCGTAAAAGAAAACAAACCAAACCAAGCCTCCTCTTTGGTTTTTTTCTTCTTCGCCTTCTCTTCGTTTTCCTCGCCTCTTCTTCGCTTTCGCCTCTTCTTTTCCTTCGCCTCTTCTTCTTTGCATTCGCTTCTTCTTCTTCCTTTTCGCTTTCCCCTTCTTCTTTTTCTTCGCTTTCTCCTCTTCTTCTTCGCCTTCACTTCTTCTTCTTCCCCTTCGCTTTCGTTTCTTCTTCGTTTTTGCTTTCGCCACTTCTTCGCCTTCTTCTTCTCGTTTCCTCCCCCTTCGCCGTCGCCTTATTCTCATTTCCTTCGCCTTATTCTCATTTCCTTCGCCTTCTTCTCATTTCCTTCGCCTTCTTCTCGTTTCCTTCGCCTTCTTCTTCTCCTTCGCCTTCTTCTTCTCCTTCGCCTTCTTCTTCTCCTTTCCTTCTCCTTCTCCTTTCCTTCTCCTTCTCCTACTTCTTCTCGTGTCCTCCTCCTTTGCCTTAGTTTCCTTCGCCTTCTTCTTCTCGTTTCCTTTTCCTTCGCCTTCTTCTTCTCGTTTCCTTTTCCTTCGCCTTCTTCTTCTCGTTTCCTTTTCCTTCGCCTTCTTCTTCTCGTTTCCTTTTCCTTCGCCTTCTTCTTCTCGTTTCCTTCTCCTTCTCCTACCCGTTTTCTTCTCCTACTTCTTCCCGTTTTCTTCTCCTACTTCTTCCCGTTTTCTTCTCCTACTTCTTCCCGTTTTCTTCTCCTACTTCTTCCCGTTTTCTTCTCCTACTTCTTCCCGTTTTCTTCTCCTTCTTCTTCTCGTTTCCTTCTCCTTCACTCCTTCTTCTTCTCGTTTTCTTCTCCTTCACTCCTTCTTCGCCTCTTTTATTTCGTTTCCTCCTTCTTCGCCTCCTCTATTACTCTATACAGGATTTAGTATTAAATAACCTGGCTAATCAACCGACAAAAAAATCAAATGTTCAAAGGGCCTACATTCACATCCATGTTGAAACTCCAATTCCCGTATGATCACAAAAGTTGAGCAACGTCGAGCTTGGTCAGTACCTAGTTGGGTGACCGGTTAGTAATAACAGGCCTTGTAACCTTGAATGTGAAGTTGGTGTAATGGATAATGGTTCGGAACTGTTAATCGGAGAGCCGAGTTCCAATTCCATGTGGATTCGTTATATTCAATTCCTCGCGAATACTCTTGGGTAAAAGGTATGAGTCCCCCAGCTATGTGCTAAGTCTTGTATGTGAAAAAATAAGTGAAATTACCTGCGCTTATGAGGCGGACGTCGGACGTGGAAACTGAGTGGTTGACAGATTTTAGTCTATCAAAACGAAGCTGCTCCAGGGCACTGATTTTGTAGTCTTTTGTTACCGGATAGGTGGGATGCGCAGGTCTGCTCTTTGTTATTGAAGGTTTGCCTTCTCTTCCTTTTTTCTCTCTCTTATTTTTTAAGGACATTACACTAACGGAGTTGTTTTGCGCGCTCTTCTCTCTATTATTTGATCTCTGTTTAAAACTGGGTCGCGAGACTAGGCGTGTTTCGTAATCACTTATTGCCGGACTGACTTTGATTGCCCTTGAGTCGAAGAAATTTTCGACATGTATCACTAAATCATTATCTCAAAAAAAAAAAAATATCGTACAATCTAAAAATATTTGTTATACAATATATAAAATCTTCTTTACTCAATACATTTGTTGGAAGACCTTAACTGTGTGGTCAAGAAAATACTTTTTTTTTTTTTTAAAGACTGTTCTTTAAACATTAAATGTATTAGGTTGGTGCAAAAATAATGTCGTTTTCTCTCATAGTAACATATGTTAGAAAACGACACTATTTTTGCACCAACCTTATACATCTCAGATAGCATGAATTATCGTGCATCTGTTAGTTTCATCTTTATCGAACATAAAAGGATAATATTGTTATTGATTACTGAATGAACTTCTAACTTTAATTTGAAATGAGTGGACTGTCCGAACGATCTTCCGAGCAAATGTCTCGTTTGCCGTCAGCATTTGGGGGAATACGTATGAGAAAGATTAGCCGACTATTAAGTGATTTTTGCCACTTGTCTTATTTTGCACCTATTATTGTTCTGATGGTTCAGATCAGTAAATCTTAAGCCTCTTACTTTTGTAGAATCCATAAAATATTTTTTACATACCGATGAATTCTCAGATGTGTGCATACTAACCGATTTACCCGATATTTGTGGATTTATAAACATATGGCAATACTTAGATTATAAGTAGCGTGGTTATTGGAAAAGACAGTATTATAAAAGCAATTACAAATATTAAATTGGTGCAACAATAATGTCGGTTTTTGACGTATTTTTTAACGTCAAAAACCGACATTATTCTTGCACCAAACTAATAGGTATATTGTTGCTATTTATAAATAGTATCAAAACTCTTTCCCTGGTTAGGTTATGACAACAAATCAACTGGTGTCATGAAAAAGTTCTCACGGATGTCGGGATATTTCGTGACGATGCATATAGTTGATTAATCCGGATTTAACATGAAAGGACTTTCTTATCTTTTGTGGAGCTGTGAGACATCATGGTTTACAAGGTTAAAAAAAAAAGTTATTCCCAAGATCAGAACATTATTGATAGATTAGATATGATTTTCTAGAGATAGGTTTAAAGAATGTTAGAGAAATATTAGAAGTGCCTTTAAAATTTACTCGGATTTTTATTGCGTAATCAACTGTTGTATATATTTACAAGATTTAGAGAGTCCTGGGTATGACGATAAATTACATCCAACGGCAAGGCCTCCACTAAGAATATTTGAGGTTTTGAGGAGCGTGGAACCATCTCTTAATTGCTTTCATTTCTAGGTCTACCCTGACGTGGGGCGGTAACACTCTGTTAGTCTCTGCTATGGAAAAACTGAACCCCCAAATAAAAAAGGAAATATTTTATGTTCTACAAACTATATATATATATATATATATATATATATATATATATATACCTTTTACTTTGAGAGTATAAAATTATGTACAATGTATCTGTAGTTGAAAGCATAAAATTGCGTGAGGAATATTTAGATTTCGGCATTAAATAACACATAGAGGTTGATATGCTGCTAAAAAATTTTCAACCAATCAACAAGTCGTAGAAAGAATGTCTGAAGAGTCGGAAAACCCGTCCAACGTGAACTTAACTGTAACAAATCATTTTGGATAAGATGATTTTTTTTTCTATTTATGTAGAGTGTCCCTTTAGATCTTGCCCGGTCATGGCTCTCCACACCTCCTTATCATTTGTCGCTCTAAACATCATTTATCTTTTTACTATCCCTGCTATTCCATTCATTTACACAAGCTCGTTAGGTAGTTTCTCTCTTTTCTCTAGCATTCAGTATGTCCTGTGAATGACCTCCTCATGTCCCAGAATTTTCAAATTTTTCTGTGTGATTCTATCTCTTTATTTTTTCCATTTTTATTAAAGCTCCCTCGTTCCATCTACGGTATTCTCAACATCCTTCTGTAGAACAACATCTCTGCTGTATCAAGTCTCCACTTTGTGAAGAAATTGTCCAACAGTAACGTTGATAAAAATGGATTTAATCTGAAAACTCGAATCAAGGAAAATGGTGGTTTGATCCAGGACAGCCTTTAACATTTCAACCAAAAAGAAATTCTTCAATACGAATTGCTGGAAGCTATATAGATCGTTAACTAGCAATGCGGAAATCATTAGTTAAGTTCATTAAATGACGTAGTAAAACACGGGTTTTTTCTTGGCTAGTAATTTAAACTTTTTTTCCTGGCAATGGCTGTTCTTTCTTCCATATTTAACATACAAAGAAGCAAATAATCATGGAGTGCAAGTAGGAAATTCTTCTACATGTGGGGGATTTAGTTTCTCCTCATGAAGCATTTTCCCCTAGATATCAGTCCTAATAAACGGGACTTTATATTTTTCAATTTTTATTATTTTTATTTATTATTCATTATTCATTTATTTTGAAGAGCGATATGACTTTAGTTGGAGGCGACGCAGCCATGGTTTGTCACTTGGAGGCGACGCAGCCATGGTTAATTTTGTGAAAGCCATAGAAAAATTGTTTGATACGAACTAATGTATTTTTAACAAAAAAAAAAAAAAATGCCGGAAACTTTTCCACTAAGAAACGCTGAAGTAGTAGTCTTGCAAAGTATATCTATTTCTGTTTAATGTTTGTAAATTTGATTGAATTTTCAGTTCTTTAGGAATGACACCAACCTTACTTTTTATCGTCTTTATTGACAGGAGAAGCGGGGGAGAGTGAGAAAGTTGCAGTGGGTAGAGCATATACTGATCTTTTTGAAGTTGGAATCGTAGACTTCGACTCTTTGGTTTTCTTTGCTAAATAAGTTAATGTTTCAGAATTCCTTCCCTGGTTCAATTTCGATTTATTTGCATACTTGGTGAATCTAGAGTGGATTGGTCCCATTGATATATTAATGATCATTTCATGTCACATTTGTTAATTTGAAAAGTTTATTTTAAGGAATACACCTGACTAGAGTTGAAGAATAATTAGGTCGAAACGTTAACATCAAATACACAAAAATAAAGTTCAATTGTCCAAACAATATTGAATATATTTATTAATCCAAATTTAATACTTGTTAAAATGTGTCTGTCTAAAAGACTATTTGGTGGGTGGGACTAAATTTGTGTTATATTAGGTTGGTGCAAAAATAATGTCGTTTTCTCGCATATGTGAGAAAACGACATTATTTTTGCACCAACCTAATAGTATATGTGCGTTTGTATATGTGCGTTTGTCATAAATATGAAATGTCACTTACCTAACGGGTAACTATATTTAAACTAAAATTTATTCATCTCTCACAAGAAGAGGATAAATGAAAATTTCCTCTTTGTCTAATTGTGGAGTTTTTGTTTTTCTATGCTCTTTGTTCAGGACATAAACTATCATGGCTTCCCATAGCATCCTTTTGTTTCCAGCAATAATTACATTATGGTCCCTCTGTTTCAGTGGTAATCTTTCCGCTATCGATTTGTTTCAATGACATAGTGCTTTTTTTCTGGTTCTTGTGACTTTGATTTGTCCTATGATTTTTAAATTCACTAAACCTTCTTTCCTCAAAAGATTTAGCTGTCATTGATGATGGTTACTATAAATTTCTTTACATATCCTATTCTTACAGTTTCTTCACCTGTTACCTTATCTGTCCATTGTATTTTCAATATTGACTGACATCTCGGTCGCCGAAGTCTTTTCTTCATTTATGATAAAACTGACCGATTTTCAGTGTTGTATAGGAGATTACATAGTCCAACACATTTTTATTTTTGTATAGTGTTATTTCTTTAATCTTTTTATATTGCGGTTCTTTATTTTTATTTTTATTATTTTTATTTTTTTTTTGGCTACTCATCTATTTCTTTCTTGGTATTTTGTCAACTATAAAATTAAATCAGCAATTAATCTGGCACTAAACTTTGACTCTTATCGATGTTATGATGCAATGAACACTTGTGTCTATGGTAACTGCTTTATTATATCAATTGCTTGGTATATCGGGCCTTTCCTGTTCAGACCAAGATACACAAAAAGTTTTTGACTTTTAATTACAATTTCGAACCACAAAATAAATAATACATTTTCGTATATAAATGTTATGTTTATTGTTTGAAAAAAAAAAAAAAAAAAGGAGACCGCTCCTTTTGTTTTAATGCCACCTTGATACCCTCATTGTCTCTTTCCTCTGTTCCTAAGGGGAGCAATAGTGCCAAGACTGAGAATGATTACTTGAATATTCTTCGCAATTTCCGAAAAAAATACTTTATTTCTATATTCTTATCTGTTGCACATTGCGCTGTTTGTTAAAATACTATCAACTTTTAATTTCTGAACCTGCATAATTTGGACACGCCCAATTTGTAATCCGATGTTGTCCTTTTTGCACAGTGGACATTTTGTCATTTTTGGGAAAATTTCTCGAGTGATATGTGTTCTATTTAGTCTGAAAGAAGACAGGTTCTAAATTTGTCCTAACCCCAAGCTATGATCGTTTGAAGTTTATCAAAATGGAATTTCGAACGGAACCCTTTATTTCGTCCACCGCGGTAGATTGTTTTAGTTCCACATACCATTCCTTTTCTGGATTCCTTAGTTTCAGTTATTTCCCTTTAGTAAACTCTCAAAATTGTTTTTTACCTCTACTGTGACCAAGTATTGAACACACGACTCTTTGGGTCAAGTCACTGGATTACTTTAACCAACACATATCCACTAGACCATGTGTCCTTGGGCTGAAACGTTGTGAATATGGCAATACAGATGAGGACAAGAGTTAGAACAATGTAAATAGGGTAAATAGTTACAATGCCTTATCTTAGTAATTCTACACAGATCATGAAGAAAGCCGGAGTGTACAATGGCCGAAATATTGTTTATATGGCAACAAAGATGAGGACAACAGTCCAAAACAATGTAAATAGTGTACATAATACCTCATCTCAGAAATATAGACAGATATATTCAGTTCCTTTCATTAAGCTTTGACATGTAAGCCTTAAGATACTTAGAGTATCTCCTGTTCGCAAGCGATTACCCAACTCAACACTGAACAAGATCATTGTGGCTTAATTTGGTGATTTGATAGGAATCGATGTCCACTTCCTCAGAGTCGACGAGAATTCTTGGTTTACACTTGTGAAAGGCATAAAAAGAAACTTGTTTGTCATTTGGCGGAAAGAGTCAAACTCGACTCTCAACAATATAAAATACGTCAGGTATTTGAGAACAAATTTTAATTTGAAGTAATCATATTATTTAACAGAGAAAGCAAAATATTTGTGCATAATTTAGTACAAATGTTCCGATATACATTCACAAATCATAAGTCTATACAATATAACCACCATCAGCTTTGACCACGGCCTCGTTGTGGCTTCCAAAATGATCAGGTGTTCTTTATTCATGTTGGCCAAACAGGAGACTTCAAGAAGGCCTTGGTATTTTAGGCATGCTTGCTGGTCTTCCACGCAATTACATACAGTTTAAAAGCGGACAGTGAGGATCAAATTTTATGGCTAACATGATTGTGAAAGTGCCTCACTTTGTTTAGCAAGCACTTTGACGAGATAACTTGATTCTTTTGGGTTCTCTTGGACATGAACTTTCCTCCTTTTGTAATGTAGGATTTGTGTCTGTGTCTTCATGTACCACATGTCTGATTGTTGACACACATGGAAAATCAACTTTCAAAATCTCCACTTTTTATCTCCGTTTTAACCATGACCACTGATGTCAGTAGGAAGGACACAACCAGCTTTATTGAACTGTTTAGTAAATTTAGTTGTATCTCAAGGCCACAAAAATTTTGAATGCTGTGAAAATCAAAATTGAAATTAGTCTATCAGATTCCCTTATCAACTGCTCTTCAGATTGAAGATTCATTCGGTTTAAGTAAAAGTTTTAAATGAAAATCGGCATAAACTTTTACCGTTTTCTTTTTTTTTTTTTTTTTTTACAGTATTCTAGGGAACTGATTTTTCCATTAAGAGAATTCTCTAAAGATCAGGATAAATTGTAATCAACGAAAAGCTTTTTGTCTGATTTCTGCGGATGAATATATATTTCCCAGCCAAGCGGTAACAATTTTTGCTTGGTCATCAAAATTTCGTATTATCCTGTTTGAATATTACGCTTTACTTTACGAATTCCATCCATTTTTTTTTTCTTGCTGATTGTTAATCTAATTAAGGACAGTCCTTGCTCAAACTAAACTTTTGGTTCTCTGACACGAACTCAGATTAAAAAAAGCTCCTTTCCAATTCCGCTATATACGCAGCATATCCTTGTTTTTATGAAGACCTGTTTTTAGCATGCTTACTGTTCAATTCACTTGCTTTACAATCTTCTGTATTCAATGTTGTTATAAAGTACCCATTTTTCATCGCCTGTCACAATTTGTTTAAAAATGTAACAGTTAAATATTGTACAATAGATTCCTTTCACATAAAATGCATTCAGCTTCAGCTCATCCAATATATACTGAGCTAGTCTGGTTGACCATTAGCAGTGCATTTGATTATCACTAATTGCTATATTCGGTAGAGTAATGGATAGCGCCTCCGATTGAGGAATCTGAGAGCTGAGTTCGAATTCCAGTCGGATCCATTACATTAACTTGCGTCCTAATACCCTAGGGAAAGGTATGAATCTCCTTCTCCCCCAGCTATGGCCAAAATAGCTGGACTGACTGGGTTCTATAGCCTTGGGTGGCAACCGGTCTAGGAGAAAGTAACTATGAAATCAAAACTGTATGTAGCCATGGCATAGCACATACTATACAGATAAAGAAAAGATCGTTTGCATTGGTTTGAGGATCCCGACTATGGTCGAATAATGAATAATGATGATATTTGTAGCTTTTTGTCAAGCTAAGCTTGACTCAGTTATAATTTTACGCACCTCATATCAAAGGCTAAAAAGTAAGTCGCTTCTCCAGCGAGTGCCAATCTCTAGAAATGATAACGCGTCTATATTTATCTCTTCAGACTGAATTTTTTTGTTAATAAATGGTGTCAATTTGTTCAGACCAAAGGGAGAGAAAAAAAAAAGAAAAAGGGAAAAATATTGTTATATTAAGAGGAAGAAAGAAAAAGAAATTTCAATAAGGTTTTAAAAAATATTTTAGGAGAAAGAGGGGAGAGGGAGGAAAAGAAAGGGAAGAAGGCAAAATTAGACATGAGTCAATAGAGTGACATAGAAATGATTTTTTTCTTTACGGGCAAATATATCTAATGGTGTATGAAAAATACTTTTACAAACTTTGGGGGTGAGTTCCTTACACTAAAACAGGGACAAAAGTCCATGTAAACATATATTTGCAAATCCTTTATTTTTGAGTTATTAAGTTTAAAGCAGGTTTACGGTAGATGGCACTGTATTGTTATGTACACTAGGTTATATTTGTCATTCGTGTATATTTGTGGCTCGTTTGTCTTCAACGTTTAACGAATGTAGTAGTGAGTTAATTGAGACGTGTTCCGTTTAATAATAGCAGGATATGCATGTCGTGAGCAAGTAGATATGATTTTTACATACTGTTACGCGAATGGTAATGGACGCGAACCTGCACGGCTTTATCAGATTGCGTTTCCAGTTCGAAGACAGTCGAGTCAGCCAACTTTTTCTGCTGTTTGTCGTCGCGATCCTGAGACAGGATCCGTGGCACCACAAACGATGGATCGAGGAAAACCGAGATCCACTCGCACGCCTAACCAGAAAGAACATATTCTGTAGGCTGTCGGAGATGATCCAGTTGTCAGTGCACGTCAAGTGGCCATATCATGTCTTACATCTCATAGTACCGCATGGAGGGTACTTCAAGAACGAATCCTATATCCGTATCATTTGCCACGTGTGCATGTTTTTTTTACCCTCCGATCACTCAACAAGGAACAACTTCTGCCTGTTCCATCGCCTGCACGTTCCCCCGACGTAAATCTTTGGATTTTTATCTGTGGAGGCGGCCTAAAACAATCGGTTTATGCAGAAGAAATTAATAATACAGATGCGTATCATGAAGCTTGCGAAACCATGGAAGTATTTGAAAGGGTCCGGCCTTCTTCAGGTGGTTGGAATGTCGAATTAAACCCTTTATTTCGCTCACTGAGACTGTTCTAGTTCCACGTGCCATGTTTAATGGATGTCAGTTATCTCCTGTTAATTTCCCTCTGAAAGTTTTCCACTGCCTTCACCGGGTATTGAACTCGTACTCTTTGGGTCCTGTCACTGGATCTAAATAACGCCTTTATTCACTGTGACATGTGTCCTTGAGGACATCTGTGTATGCATTTCTGGGTATTATAAACCTAATGCCTTCAGCAACCATTTTCTACCAGTGCTCATATTGCAATTTTTGTTGTTATTATTGCATGTTTTTACCAGAGCTCATATTGCAATTTTTGTTTTTGTTATCGTTTTTGTCTGGCACTCCTTATTAATGGTTTCCATATTGTATTCATTTTTATGCTTGGTCGGCTCATGAGATTTTTGTGGCCTAGCATATGTGTTGATTCCTTAAGTTTACGAATTTTCCAATGGTGTTCCTTGTCTATGATCTCAACATGATCCCACAGAGGGCGGTGATCTCCCTTCTCTCTCCATATGTAGTCAGCCACGCCTGATTTTTCTACTTCCCTTCGTGTTACCGCTTTGTGGTGTTCTTGAAGGGGGGCGATTTGTCTCCCCTTTATATTTCTTTCCACACCTGCACGGGATAGCGTACACACAGTCTTTAGTTATGTTCTCCTCTATAGGGGTCTTACTCGAGAGAGATATCTGCGAAGTGTCGTCAAGCTTTTGAAGGTTGTCCTGATGTTATATGGACCACATATCCTTTGTATTTTCTCTGATAACCCGTTCACATAAGGCATGCAAACTGTTTTCTGGGTGTTGTTGTGCTCCTCTTGTACCAAGCCTGTCCCAGTTTTTTGGGGCTTCTGTCTTGTACCTAGGGTAGTTGTTACGTTGTAGGTACCCTACTTATACTGACCAATTCTTTATTTAATATCTTTGGGTCGCCACTTATGACGTTTGCTAGGTGTTGTAAGTAGCGGACGATCCCTTTGTTTACGCTGTATAGATGGTGGGAATTGAAATTGAGCTACTGTCCGGTGAACGTCGGTTTACGGTATACGGATGTCTTGAACCCATGCTCTGTTCGAGATATTATAACATCCAAGAATGGGAGTGTGTTGTTACTCTCATTCTCCATCATGAACTGTATCGAAGGTCTTGAGTTCACATGGTCCAGTAGAACCTGAACATCTTCCTGGTGTGGCCAGAGTATGAAGGTTTCATCTACGTACCTTAACCATACAGTTGGCTTTAGAGATACAGATTCTAATGCCATTTCCTCAAAGTATTCCATGTATATATTCGCCATTGTTGGTGATAATGGCGAGCCCATTGCTAAGCCCTCATCCTGTCAATATATGTGTGATCCCATTCCGAAGTGTGTTGTTTCTGTACAGAAAGTCAACATCTCCATCATATTATCTATTGGAATACTGGTTCGTTCTTCTAGGAATGAGTCAGAGGCCAGTCTGTATCTAACTAGTGCGAGTGCCTCCTCTGTGTGTATCTTGGTAAACAAACTCACCACGTCCAAGCTCACCATCTGATTGGATAGGATGGAAGCATTTTTGATTATTTCAACGAAGTGGGCGGAGTTTCGGACCCATGAAGGAGACTTTCCGATCAATGGGTCAATTATATCTACAAGGAAGCGACTCAGAGGGTGGCACACAGAGCCTTGGCAACTAGTTGCCAAGGCTCATTCTTTTTTCTTGTTTTTTGTTGTTGTTTCGTTTTTTTTTTTGTTTTTGTTTTTTTTTTTAGTTGCCCCTCTAATACCGTCTTTGTGAATCTATATGGTTATGGTACGTAGATACGTTGTAATAAATATGGCAACAAAGATGAGTACAACAGTCCGAATAATGTAAATAGTGTACATAATACCTCATCTCAGAAATATATACAGATAGCTGAACCTGATGCCTTGACGCACAAATCGTCGTTATATTTCAATATTTCTATTCTGCAGTAATATATATATATATTTGTTTACCCCCCTCATTTTGTTATGAATTGTTTTTAATGTCTGCTTCTCTTGCTCTAATAAAATACATTAATGCATTTTGTGTCGTGACTTTATTTCCGTCGGAATTAATTAGGATAGATAGATCTATTTTTGTCATACTGGATAATCAGCGGCAGCCTTACATAAATTTCGGGTAGTGAAATAAAACCAAATAAACTAATGTATTTGACGGAATATAAGGTACTTTTTATTTATTATATTTCATCACCTTTAATATTAGTACATTGTTTCATTAAAATTATATGCAATAAATTCAAATTATATATTTGTAAAATATATTTGTTTCATTAATATTTTTTCTTGCGATAACTTCCGGTTGCATTGGTATAAATACAATCAGAATTTTTATATCCTAATTATTCCAATAAGTTGTTTACAAAGCGCAGGTTGTGCAGAGAATAAAAAAAGGATATAAAAGTTTTATAGGCTCCTGTTCTTTTTTTCCTATAATTTTTCGTTTAATTGTAATCATGGCTTGTTTAACCAAAATAATACCTCATAAATATAGCCTAGGCTGTACCATTTACCAATAATTTTACTAAATACTAAGTTTTTCTTGATTTACCCTACTGAAATTGGGGTGCGTCTTATACACCGTTAAATACGGTAGTTTGAGAGTCTCTGTCTCATAATGTAAGTTTTCGGTTTATTTGATAAATTAACAAATGGTATCCCAATTTACATAAACAACAAATGCTGTTTATCTGGAGAAAAGATGTATTTCAGTCTGTAAAATAATGCTAATTAGCAAAGGTCGAATTGAATAGCTATCTTACTTGATTTGCAGAGAGTCCCCAGTCTACTAACCCTCTAAAATATGCACCATATAGACTAACGTTGGTAGATAAATAATAATTATAATAATTATGAAAAAAGAAAACAAAGAATTTTACATAATAAAAAATTAGAAATATTATTAAACATAATAATTTTCCTCGTCAGTACACTTAATCCAACGTCTCTGCATTATTCATATGGAACATTATACAGAGAAAACCTACACTAAAAATTCAGATTTAGCACTTTATTGATTCAACCACTCACTGAAATAACGATATCAGATCTATATTAAATATTTTTCGTGGTCTCTAAAAAATGTATCTTTAATTACAAGGGGACATTAACCGAAGTAATTAAAAAAAAAAAAAAAAAAATCGAAGGAATCAATGAGAATAATAAAGACTCCAGATTTAAATTCTTTCTGTTTCGTTTTTTTTCTTGTTTTTTGTTGTTTCGTTTTTTTGTTGTTTCGTTTTTTTGTTGTTTCGTTTTTTTGTTGTTTCGTTTTTTTGTTGTTTCGTTTTTTTGTTGTTTCGTTTTTTTGTTGTTTCGTTTTTTTGTTGTTTCGTTTTTTTGTTGTTTCGTTTTTTTGTTGTTTCGTTTTTTTGTTGTTTCGTTTTTTTGTTGTTTCGTTTTTTTGTTGTTTCGTTTTTTTGTTGTTTCGTTTTTTTGTTTGTTTTTTTCGTTTTTTTTTTTTTTTTTTTTTGTATTTTGTTGTTTCATTTTGTTGTTGTTTTGTTTTCTTTTTCTTTTTTTTTTTTTTGTATTTTCGTTTTCTTTCTTTTTAGCTGCACATAATAATGACAGGACTATTAAGGTTAACTAAAATTTATTTTTTATTTATGACATCGCTTTATTACTAAAGTATTTCTGAGAAAAAAAATTTTGTCCAAATTTAACTGCACAAATGAATTCTTTTCTCATTATCCAATTTTAGAAAGCGAGCGATCCTTGTTTCAAAGTTTCTGTGGCCTTCAAGACTTGTTTCCGTGTTAGGATCGATATTTAGATAAAAATCTTTGCTGGCTTCAACAAATTTAAATCCTTAATTTTTTCTTTAATCCGTATTTTCAGTTGCTTCATCCCCTTTGTTTTCAGTTTCTTCAAATGCGTGTTGCTCAACATATTAAATATCATCTTCGATACTTTTCTTTCTATTTACGATTCAAATAATACTCCCATATTTTCTGGCTCCATGTTGAAACCATCTCATTGCAAATAGAATTCAACTGAACACACACACACACACACACATATATATATATATATATATATATATATATATATATATATATATAAATGCATTATCGAATATACTTCTAAACAAATCTATTTTCATGAACGTTTCCAATTGTTAAAATTTAAAAACTTTGTCGGTATTATGTATAGTTCCCCGACTTATCTTCTATCTCAGTTACACCAGGAGTAAATCTCCACATCAGGGATAAGATAAATATATCGTTTTTTGACGTTGACGTCAAAAAACGATATTATTTTTGCACCAACCTAATATGAATTTATCAACAGATATAGCTATTTTAAATCACATTAAATATGAGAGTGATGTAAAGTTCCCAGACTAACTTTGTTGGAAAATTTTGAACAAAAATTACATTTCTTTTTAACTCTTTGAAGAGCTTCTTGCCTGGGCGATGAACTTTTCAGCTGCTCACATCTTATCCACCATATATTCTCATGTATAAGCCGCACTTCATGAATAGTGCAACTCCTATTTTTGTATGAATTTTAATCACTCTAACCTCTTCAAAGAAATTACCTGTGTATAGTACACTCACCCTTTTTTTGTGTATATTTAAGAAATGATCATAAAATCTCGCAAATTCAAGTAACCTAGAAATCAACAAAAACATCAAGAAATGATTGTTGTTACCGATATCATGTTGATTAATGGAGCATATTGCAAGTTTTACTTGAAATTCTTTGTTCCGTCATTAAAATAATGTATGCATATCTATGTATATATTTCTCTGGTACTTGATTCCACATGCTTCAAATTCTTAACGTCTAGAATATCTCTAGATTTTTTCACTGTTGTTGCTAAAGCAAACATTGCGAAATTTATGAGAAATTAAAAGTTATTACTATGTTACTCGCATTGAGCATTAAAGTTTTCCCGCTCAGAAATCTCTCTTTTAAGCTGTTGAGGGATTTTAGTTTCTTTTGAATGATTTATAATTCCTCTTCATCTGTTTGCCACATTTCTAGATGAGGATGTAATGGGTAAGATGATAAACTACGCCTAACAGTAAGGCCACAGATAAAGGAGGAGCGTAGAACCACTCTTAATTGCTGGTGTTCCCCTGTCCACCCTGACCCGGGGTGGTAGTACCTGTTAGGGTCCCAGCTATGCGTAAATAGTACCCCCGAGTTGGGGTCAAAGCACTATAAAAGTGTAAAAATAGGTTTTAATACCAGAAATAACAACAATAAAAATCTTGTCGGCATAAAATAACCCATTGAGGTTGATATGCCATAAAACAAACGGACTAAACCAGAGCCATCCTGACCCGGGATGCTAGCACCGGTCAGGGCCACAGCTATGGACAAATAGTTAACCCTCAAACAGGGTTTAAAACACTATGAAAATGTAAAAATAGTTTTTATTTAAAGAAATACTTTGTAAGAAAAATATTAAGTTGGTGCAAAAATAATGACGTAATAATGTCGTTTTTTGACGTTAAAAATACGTAAAAAAAACGACATTATTGCGTCATTATTTTTGCATCAACCTAATACCAGCTATAGATTTTTGAAAGAAATATTACCAGGAATAGATTTTTGAAGAAAAAAATATTACCAGGAATAGATTTTTGAAGAAAAAAATATTACCAGAAATAAAAATTTTGTCGTCATTAAATAACCATTTGAAGTTTATATGCCATAAAACAAACCAAACGAATTTAGATGAGAATTGTGGCTGATTTTCTCATTTAATATTTTCGATTCTTCTGCACTTGGGCAAAAATCTTATTTTTGGGACAGAAGTCATAGATTTATTTAAAACAATTATATTTTTTCTCTTCAGTTTTCTTTTAATCTGTTTTCTCTTCTTGCTCTACTGTATTTTTTACTTGTCTCTCAAATCAATAACTGCCATCGTCCTATTTATAAAATGTTTTATGTTTTTTAAATTGAATATATATTTGTTTTTTTAAATTGAATCTATAGCTGGTAATATTTTTTTTGCAAAATATTTCTTATATTAAAACGTATTTTTACATTTTCATAGTGTTTTAAACACAGTTTGAGGGTTAACTATTTGCCCATAGCTGTGGACCTGACCGAATATTTGTTTTTGATTGGTGCTTGCGACATCATAATAATGTTATATATACACAGCGTAGGTATATATATATATATATATATATATATATATATATATATACACACACACACAGCGTAGGTAATCAAAACACTCAAAATGGATGTAACCTTCTAAACTTGCATAAATCGTCCTCATCTTTGTTGGCATATTTATCACAACGTTTCGGCTGTTGTACGCTCCGGCCTTCTTCAGGTGGTTAGAATGTCGAACTGACCCTTTATTAGACGTGCCATGTCTAATGGATGTCAGTTATCAATTATCTCCTGCTAATTCCCCTCTCAAAGTTTTCCACCGCCTTAAACAAGTATTGAACTCACACTTTTTGGTCCTGTCACTGGATCTAACTAACGCCTTTATTCACTGTCTGTTCTAGTGTCATGTGTCCTTGAGGACACATGACACTAGAACGTGGGACTAGAACAGTCTACCCCAGCGAGCGAAATAAAAGGTTCAGTTCAGCATTCCAACCACCGGAAGAAGGCAAGAGTATACAACGGCCGAAACGTTGTGATAAATATTGCAAAAAAGATGAGGTTGAGAGTTCAAACAATGTAAATAGTGTACATGATACATCATCTCAGAATTATAGACAGATAGATCTGCTAAAGCAAAAGGATAGTCATAAAACTCAAATAGTATCGAAATGAAAAATAAGAAAACCAACTTTAATCTGCAAAATTTTAAATGCAATGTCAGTCATTATCTTGTCATATTCTCTAATACTCAGTAACCTTTTTAGTTTTATTGTCATGCTTGGGGAGAAATGATTAAAAATGGGTCCTTGGTGTTGTGTCTCATGTAATCACTAGTTTCACTTCTTCATATCCCAATGCTACATCATAGGCTGCTATCAATGATAGTTTTCTGCTCATTTCTCTTTTTTTATGAGTAACATTAGTTAAAATATTTGCCTATATTATGCCTATGTTACGCCAGAATACCTATTCTATTGTAACAGACTCTCCCACAGATAAGTAGTAGTAGCAGTCGTCCGTTCGGCTAAGTGGTGTTGAGCAGTCTCTGACTGCGCGCACCTTCTGTCGAACTCTCTGCGTTAGCAGAGAAGAACCGGGGCGAGGCTTTACGAAGGGCAAGGTTTCGTCCGGGGAGGTAGACAGGGCCTGAACCCGTCTAGGCGGGTTCAAAGGCTATATTTTTGGACGAGCCTATGGGCTCGGAGAAACCCACATTAAACCCGGCCTTGTGCCACATTCAATCCTCGTGGGTGGATCGATAAATACCAAGTGGTGTTGAGCGGTCTCTGACTGCGCGCGCCTTTTGTCGAACTCTCTGCGTTAGCAGAGAGGAACCCGGACGAGGCTTTGCCGAAGGGCGGGGTTTCGTCCGGGAAGGTAGACAGGGCCTGAACCCGTCTAGGCGGTTTCAAAGGCTATATTTTTGGCCGAGCCTACGGGCTCGGAGAAACCCACATTAAACCCGGCCTTGTGCCACATTCAATCCTCGTGGGTGGAGTGACAAATACTCAGTGGTGTTGAGCGAGTCAGTCGATATCGGACATTGAAGTAC
This sequence comes from Acanthosepion lycidas, assembly GCA_963932145.1. NCBI lineage: Eukaryota > Metazoa > Mollusca > Cephalopoda > Sepiida > Sepiidae > Acanthosepion > Acanthosepion lycidas. The sequence goes on along the minus strand of OZ010585.1, from coordinate 86,556,887 downwards.
TAACCATCACAACTAGATTGCTGTGTCATTAACTCTTATTTCCAAGTTCCTACGTTTTGTACGTCGAACCTAATTTAGGAAGACTTATTGAAATACAAGCCTCCACTGTGAAAACTACTCTACAACAGCCTAGAAGTGAGAAGGGAAGAGAAATATTGGGTACTAATCATCTAGTTGGTGAAAATCTAATTGCTACATGCTGGCTTGCCTCACTGAGAAATATGGGTGTGACAAGGGATCTTGACCTTTCCAATTCTTACAGCTGTCCGAGTGTTTGCCATTCTGAACAAATCTATACATTCTGGGTCTTTTACAGTTTTGGTCTTGAAGATGTTAATGGATTTTCCTTTTTGTTTGCATTGCTGTTTTTCGTTTCATCTCGATGTTACCCATGTCTACAGTCTTCTTGTCATTGTTGACAATGCACAAGAATGAACCAGCTATGTTGTGGGTGGAGTGAATTATGCTTTGATTACAAAGATCGTCCGAAGCTTTTTGGCCTTTGATCTTCTGTGAAGTCATTTTTCTGAAAAAAATAGTTGTATATTTAATATCATTATACTCTTTTCTGCATATTATTTTACATCAACTGATATAATGGAAATTCTAGTTTAATTTTATAAGTTTTGCTCCTCAATCTGTACATTATTTTTGGAAGAACACACTAATTATTAAAAATTGTCAAATAATTACGCCTGGGTTCGGGTTATGGTTTTTCTCTCTTTTTTCCCTATTCTCTTCCATTTGTTTCTCATTCAGTCTCTCTCTCTCTCTCTCTCTCTCTCTCTGTTTTTAAAGTTGGTCTGTCTGCCTCTTTCAGTTTTGCTTCACTAAGTTCACTCTTTTCTCTTTACTTTTTACTTTAAAACTAAATTCCTCTCCAAAGCAATGATTGCAGTTTGAAGAGACATTCATCTCAACTGACCACACGACAAACATCTGCAGAGAGAAATAAATAAAAATGTTGAAGTTTTCTTGCTTTTCTGAAATAGGAAAACTTAAGGAATAAAATATCTCAGAAAGGGTGACAATGAAAAATGTCGGCTTTATTTTTCTTTCTCTTTTTATGTCTCGTGTTTTCATTGTGGACTCCATCAGTGAAATATTTGAAAACGTTTCCTCATGGATGAAAAATACAATTTATTGATTGATTTTTTTTTTTTTTTTTTTTTTTTTTTTTTTTTTTTTTTTGATTATTCTTAGAATTAATTATTTTGATGCTTTCATATTTCAAAATTCATTACTGAGAGTAAGTATTTACTTATTTAGCAGAAAAAAGACGTGTGTAGATATATTCCCTCACCATTGATATTTTAAAGAAAATAATGGATATTACTTACATGAAAGGGATTATTAAGGATTCTTTCGACTTTAGATGTATATGTGCATTAATTTGTCACATAAAGATAAATATACTTACTTTCTAAACATATATTTATATGGGTTTCTTGTTTAGTATATTTGATTAAACTAAGTAGTAATTGTTCTGATGAACTTTTCTCTATTGTGCCTAAATTCTATGAATTTAAGTGAAGGACTAGATTGGCAGCAAAACCTCATTATTTTATAGTTGAAATGGTGAGATGTAACCGTAAGTTCTATGCTATCAGTTTTTTTTTTCTTGCACTTCTCACTTGTGGAAGTCTCTTCTGGATTTTTGCTTTCCATTAAAATTGATCATCAAAGATTTAAATGCCATGTCAATCATTATCTTCTCTCTTCATAATTCCTGTTCTTTTATTGTTCTTGCTCCTTAATATTATTTTTCTTATATTCTTTGACACTCAGTAACCGACAGAGATTTCATGGCTTTGTTGCCTTGCTTGGGGTGAAATGATACAAAAATACCCATTCTACAAATGGAGGAAAGTAAATTGCTGTAGATGTTGTCTTAATTTTGTAAAATGTCTGTATTATAAACCTTTTCAGCAAGGTCATTATACTAAGTCAACTTGAATTCCCTACTCTAGGCACAACATAAAACTGGCCATGATAGAAACATTGGAATAATTTTCTGATGTTAAAAATGAATTCAGTAAATTTAGTATATTTTTCATTTGTTTAAATAATTTTCTACAGATTTAAGATGATTTCATTTTTTTTTTCTTTTGGCTCTGTTCAACTAATTAATTTGTAGTAGTGTGAAATGTTAGACACAACAAGGCTTATTGAAAATGCTGTAGGTTTTCTGACTTACGATCAAATTTTGACTAGTAGCCAGATATAAATTCTTTTTGCACAAACACAAAAAAAAAAAAAAAAAAAATTGGTTGAAACAGTTTATGTATGGTAATTTCAAAAATTTGAATTAAAAATAAACAACCCTGAATTATTAAATAAAATATGCTTTTAAAAAATTGTTATACAAATTAAATAATCTCACTTATGTTTAGAACCCTATTTGTGATCAATAAAACTGTTAGCAAATTTGTTATGTTCAGTGGTATTTATATATATATATATATATATATATATATATATATATATATATATATAAGTATATTCTGTAGACCAACTTAATGTTGCAAAAATGTTGATTTTCTTAATGCAAACATATACATACACACATGTATTATTTATTTATATATATATATATATATATATATATCAGAAAATTTTTTTTTAAATTTAAGAAAATCAACATTTTTGCAACATGAAGTTGATCTACAGAATATACTCTTATAAATAACACAAGTGTAAAATATGAAATGGGATTTTTTTCATTATCTGTGATATCATTAATGTATCAGCATTGTCATTTAAAAAATATCAATTCGACTTAAACTGGCAATAATAAATTCCTGACACTTCATGCTAAATATTAAAACTTATGTGACCAGAAATGGAGGTTGAGCAAGTAGGATAATATCAGAATGCAACTCTTCGTTATAACAAAAAAGAAAGAAAGAAAAATATTAAATGTTTAAATATAACAGTTATGTTCACTATACTTAATGGATGTTGTATTTATAAACAAATGTTTTTAGCAAAATTAATTAGGAAAACTGCATACAATGTAATTAATCAGGAACTTCTAATTTAAGAAAAATTAAGAACTATTTTAGGACAGTTTTATTTTATTTACAATCATCTTCTATATGCCTCATTTCTTCAAGACAAAAGATCATAGCTCTTCAACTTCTTATCCCTTGGAAAGTCAAATAAAATACTCTTTTTCTTTTAATAATTTTAAATAAAAACCTTACTGAAGTTATTTCTTCTCTCCAAACTTTCTGTCCACCCTCTGGGTGAACAGCTGCTACCATTATTGCAACAAATTTGGCAGTTATGTTCAATGTCTAGGTCAGCTTCAAGCCACTGTTGTTTCTAAGTTTTGACTGTTTGGAAAATCTTGTTGACTTCTTTTGAAGTATTTCCTTCACAGGAATGTGAGTCTGTACAATTAATGCATTATTTGCAGTGTTGTAGTATCTTTTGACTTTTTGAAGTGAACAAAACATTGTTTGTTGCTGTGATTTTTGTGAATATTTATTCTTTTACATTTGTTTTTTTTTGTTTTTTTACCCAATTTATTTAAAATAATTTTTTTTTTTTCAATTTTTATGATTTCCTGAGCAAATTCTTTGATTTATTTGGAGAAATCTCATTTTCATTGACTGGAGCCAATAATTGCGAATGTTTTCGATTACATTCCTCTTATTACAGTTTATCCAAAATTTCACAAAATAAATTGGCTTCTCTCCAGCAAACAGGAGCAGCAAAAGCTGTTATTTTCACCATTCACCTTTAGAAAAGCCAATAAAATAAATGTCAATGCAGTAATAGGCCCAGATAGGAGTAGGTTACTTCATGGATGCACACACGCACATATGTGTAAAATATATAATCACCCCATGCAAGGCAGTAAAACCCGAAAAACACAAGCTGTTAGTGTTGAAGAACAAGAAAAGAGAAACGTTAGGGAGTGAAAAGAATAATTAAGAGGACAGGAGATAATAATTAATATTGCATTTAAATTTTTGAAGATCAAAGTTGGCTGGAAATTAAAATTGGAAGAGAATGATTGATGTAAACATTATTTCTCATCGTACACGTGTTTCAGTTTATATCCCCAATATTTTCAAAAATTAAAATTCATATCAATCGGACTTGAGATTGAGAAGTGCTATAAAAGAACAATGTGCTTGCTGACATAAACTGAACTTGTATTCCCTTTTCTATCAGGGAAACAACTTCTTTAGCCGAAGTGTCCTTGACTATCATGATAAAGCATGATGCAATTACCTACTTAAGAAATGCACACCTTAATGGGGACATTGGGAAGTCTTCTTTTTTTTTTTTTTTTTTTTTTTTTTTTTTTATTAATAGGAGTTCTTGATTACTTGGTCAGTTGACATTGATTTTACTATTAAAATATAACCTGGATATTGAAATAACATTTATTGTAATAAGAAATAATGTTTGATTAAAAAAAAGCCATTAATTACAAAATTAAACACACAATTTATCATATATTCACATTTGGTTAAAGACCAATGAAAGATCTTTTACTTTTATACAGACTATTTCTAAATGATAAAAATGACTACAAATATTGAAAGCCTTAACCATAAAAAACAAGCAACCTCATATCAATAAAATTTTATTTAATTTACGAAAAAACATAAACTAAGGAAAACATGATATTCAAAATTCACAGAGGAAATAATGTGCATACTTGTAGACATGCCTTTATTAACCTACTTGTAGACATGCTTTTATTATTGAAAACAACTGATGAAAGTTCTCAGAAAACAGAATAATTTATGTTCAAGCATCACTATGAAACTAGGAACCTTTTTTTTAATAAATGGAAAAAATAACTTGCTCTTGTATGTGTGTTACTTTAGTTCAAAGCAAAATAAGGTTAGAAAGGTTTTAAAAAATTGTCTTTCAATTGGTAATTGCCTGTCTGCTTTGAAACTCAGCATTTGAAAGTCTGGCTTTTATTTGAGCTCAACCCCTGACACTTTGTGCCAGGAGGAATTAAGCAATTATAAAAGACAGGTTTCTCTCTCACATGCATATTCCAATAATTCTTCTCTTACTTTCTCAATGCAGACAGTAAGCCATGCCACATCTGTCTATGTCAGCATATCCATTTCAAGAATGATAAGTACTTGAAAAAAATAGCCATGTTTGGATATATATATCTGGTTGGTTTTCAATACTGATAGATTTCCATCAGTTCATTCATTCGATATTGATTTTTGATTTTTCAAGAAAAGTTAAAAAAAAAAAAAAATGAAATGAAGATTTTTAGCTTTGATCTTGTTAGCAGCACAAATAAAGAACATTGACATCATATATGCAAGTCAAAAGTACATTAAATGGAGTTTTTTTGTGCACCAAAATGTACAGAAGATGCACCAACTCAGTAACAATATTAACTAAAGTTGTAAATGTTAACCTCTGTCGGTAAAAATAGACTTTATAAATCCATTCTATGACTTCTGTTGCATTGATCTGCATTCTTCTTTTATCCTTTCTTCAATCCCCACCATACAGAGTCTTTTCCCTCACTTTCACTGTCTGTAACCCTTTGCGTGCTAGTGGCTCTCCCACCTTGCTTGGGGTGAAATGGTTAATATACATAAGATTTTGGATGTTGCTTATCTTCAGATTCAGCTATGTTTTTCTCTTTGATTAGTTTTTATTTGTGTTTTAGTGAAAATAATAACAATTTACAAAGATCAGTTCTTAAATTTATCGACATATACACATCGAATTTTGCTGTTTATCATACTAAGGCAATATTAATTTCTTTTATAACTTTTGGCCAATAGACCCAGACAGTACTGTGCAAACATCGGAAATACTACAATTTTTTTTGTTGAGGTTCTTATTGATTTGCTTTTTACGACTTAGCAACCCAATGCAGGTTATTCAAAGCCAGAAAATATTTTTAGATTATAAGAATTTATTTTCTTTTTTAAGATAATAATAGTTTAGTGATAGAAGTCTTGCTAATTAACCCATAGCTGGAAGGAGATTCATACCCTTTCTGAAGGGTATTTGCCTGTAAGTGAATGTAAAGAATCTAGTGGGAATTAGATCTTGGCTCTGTGATTAAAAATTCCAAGCCATTATATATTACACCACCCACACATCCTAGCTTACAGAACCTGGTATTCCCAAGCAGCCACCCATCTAGGTACTGACTTGCTTATCATTGGGGACCATATAGGGACCAGTATTTCAATATGATGTGGCCGTAAACCTTTATTGAGGTTAGAAGTGAGTAAATATTTTCAATTTATATATGAGAATTTTCCATATTTTTATTTTTTATAGGCATGTTAATTTTCTTTTCATCAATACTGAAATATTTCCTTGACTATAATTTTTAGTTGAGCTCTAATGTGACAATTTACAAAGCAAGTACTGAAGACTGTGCATATCTACCTGTGAAATTATACTTTGACATATTGTTTTGATCTTTTACTTGTTTGCTAAACATTGGTGATTTTTGTTTTTTACCATTTTCTCAAAGCAACTATGAAGAGGTAAGTGTTTTTTCCCTGTAAGATATAATGCCAAGTATAAGGAAATTCTGGTGAAATTGCTCTCAAAGAGGAAAACAAATAGAGGAATCGGCACTTAGGGCAAACTTGTCGGAAAATCTTTAACTACATGGAACCGAGTTTCCTACAATATCTGGGTTGACTAAGACAATATTAGAGACAATGCTTTTGTAGGCTAGCTGGCGATTATTGTTGTAAGTTCATTCTTGGAAAAGAATGACAATTCAAATTTGGATTCTTTTTTTATATATATATATATATATATATATATATATATATATATAGATAAGAGCCAGTCAAAATCATATGGTCAAAAATATTAGGTTGAGTCATAAATAAGTTCTGTTTTTATTTATCATTTTTATCCTTAAAAAATAAATTGCAATTACATTTTATTCAGTTATACATTTCCCATTATTCGCAATGCCTTATTGCCACTTATGAAGCAGTTCTTCAATTCCTTTTGAGTAAAATTTGACTGATTTTGATGTGAAAAACCTTTGAAATTGAAGTAGTTTACTGTTTACCTTTGCTTCTGTTGCCTTTAATGTTTCTTGTGAGTGTTAAATTCTCCAAGCTTTTTTTCCTAAATATTCATTTTAAAAATTTAAGCTGTCTCTTTCTGATTGTTAGTGATGATTATGCTATAGTTTGTATTTTTAAAAATTCACCATTTCTCACATTCTTTATGTGAGAAATAGTGAATTCTTTCTGTCTCAACATTTATTGGCTTCAAGTTTTCATTTGTGCAATTTGTCTGGCGTTCACAGCTATAGAGGAGAGTAGACATCATAAAGCAGTATAGCACTATTTTTTTAAAAGTTGTTTTTCTTATTCTTTAATTTCTTAGTCCCATTCTGAAAATCGTCTTTCCCTATTTCTGGTGTCTCAGAATTGATCATACTTTAAATTGTTTCTTATTTCATATGTCATAATGTATTCTTGTGCAACTTAATGAAAGCATAACAATAAATCTGTAATATTTAACATTACATTTTATTCAACTCCAAACTTTGTCAGTTACTATTAGCCTGTGTGCATGTGTGCAAAGTTCCAGGCTCCTCATCTAAAATATGAACCTGAAATTCTCATGTCTGATGTCGAATAGACTATCCCTTATTTGGATAAGTACTTGTGTATCTATGTCATGCTAAACTTTCTGATGCTTATAACCTAGACACTGCTGTGTCAACATATAGGTCTATACTTAGTGGTCAGGAGGTCAACCCTGGAACTGGTTTCTCTGAAGGACACTGTGCAAAGTCTATTCTGCTTGATCTGTGTTGATTTGCGTGCTACACACCAATTACTTTTGTAATCAATAGAAAAATAAAATAATTTGAAATTCAAGTTTATAACTTGTCTCCAGACACCAAATTTTATCAGATATTGAATGTTTTTACTAATATACTATAATCAGGCAAGACACCAGTGGATTGAAGTATTTTTTATGACTTTGGTGATGTAGTAATAGTGAGTTCAATCCCTGGACCAAGTAGTACAAGAGTTCCCTGTCTTCATACTTTATCATTATGATATTCCTGGTAAAAAAAATAAAATGTTAGACAAAAAGAAAATGAGTTTGATTCGGTGCTTGTTTCTCTGAATAAAAACAAATATGCAAACATCAAACTCCAGAAAGTACTGTGACTTTGAAATTAGGCATAACTTTGAAAATTCTAGTCAATGCTAATTTACTTAGGTCATTCTATGAGTACTATCATGTAATTTAGTACTATTTGCCACATGGTTGGGTCACTGATGATTAAACTGGTGCACCCATTAGGCTTTTCTAGACCCTCTGACAGGTCTTGTTTTTAGTTCTGCTAAGTGCAAATGACAGAGTAGACAACTCAACTGACATGAAGTGGAAAGTCACGCTATATTGTATCCATTGCTTGGTCAGCTGCTAAGAAATTTGGTTCCCTGTGTCATGCTAGACATTCTTTCTTTTCAGAATCTATCTAACATCTGTCTACCATTTGTCCATGTTTAGAATATAGCTGCCATAATTGGCCTCAGTGATTCTGATATATATCTAGATGTCTTTGATGAAATCCGAAGAAGAATCAGCAATATCATTAATCCTGATCTTGGGTCTTGGCTTCAGTTCCCTCCGTAAAGTTGCATTCCTGTGCCTTTTCTATAAATACTTTCATGGTATTTGTTTGAATGAGTTCTTTGCTATGGTAGCTAGACTTTATAAATTTAAGTGTAGTACTAGACTGGGAAGGAGGTCTCACCAGTTTAAAGCTGAAATGGCAAGATGTAACCGTAAATTCTATCCTTAGTCCTACTTTGTCTTTAATTTTCATTAATGACCTTCCCAATGGCATCAACTCTCAACTTGGTGTCAACACTGATGACATAACTTCTGTTTCAATAGTAAGTCTGGTCATTTTGATAAAGTCAAGTTGGTTGCTGATGTCAAAAACAAGCTGCGGTCTGTTGTTAACTGCGGCAAAGGATGGCGTGTTAATTTTAAATTCAAAACTACACTTCAGGAGAATGACTCGTTGTGCCTTCTTGGCTGACATGAAGTAGAAAGACTATATTGAATCTATTGGTAAGTCAGCTGCTAAGAAAATTAGTTCACTGTGTTGTGCTAGACATTCAGTCTTTCCAGAATCTATCTTGCATATCTATGTCTACCATTCATCCATGCTTAGAATATTGCAGCCACATATGTCCGGTGCTTCTGCTATATATTTTGAGACCTTTGATAAAATCCAAAGGGGAATCAGCAATATTATTGGTTCTGATCTTGCATCTCAGCTTCAGTTACTTTTTTACTGCTGTAAAGTTGACTCCCTGTGCCCTTCATGGTAATTGTTTGAATGTACTCTTTGCTGTGGTCTCTAGACATTATGAATTTTAAGTGCAGTACTAGACTGGTAACAAGGTCTTGTCAATTTACAGTTGTATTGGCTAGATGTAACCATAAGTTCTATGCTGGCAGTTTCTTTTCTCACACTTCTTGCTTGTGGAACTCCCTTCAAGCTTCATACTTTCTAGCCAGCTTTAATCTTCAAAAATTTAAATGATGTGTTAATCACTATTTACTGTATTCTTGATTACTCTTTTTCTGTACTTACTCTTTTGTGGCATTTTTATTTTTTTTTTTAATTCTTCCACACCCAGTAACCCCTTGTGTCTTAGTGGCTTTATTGTTTTGCTTGGGGTGAACTTGATTAAAAAAACAAAAAACAAAACTATATGTGGCCAATGTAGTGATGATACATTATTACTGGTCAGATGTTTTCCTGCCTTTTGACTTCATAGTGGAAGTTACCCACAATGGAAGTATCAGCTGCATGTCTGTCCAAGCGAGCCTTCAATTTGGGGGAGATAGCTGTGATTTGATCTTGAGATGGATGGGCCAAGATAATGCTATGCATGAATGAATATCTGTCTTACAATCCAGATAGGTGAAAGGAATTGTTTAGATGCTAAGCTGCACAGTAACTCTATGGCCATACCTGTGATTATATGACCGATGACTACAAATTTATTTGTGACTTTATCTTGCTATAGCCAGGTTTTAACTGTTGTGACCTCAATCTTCCTTTGGGTACTTGTCTTAGTTCCTAGCCTGGGAACTTGATCTTATGGGTTGAAGCTTCATTTAGGTAGAATTAATAACATGGTTGTTGTGAGTTCAAACTCTGGATTGAGTAAATCAAAAAATGATCTTCAGTGGAAGAGACAGGCACTGCAACAAGGACAAATTATAAAGAATGGAGTGTCTTGAGATATTCTATGTCATGGAACGTGGAATGACAACAGGCAGTTGATGAACTGGAATATGTGATTATAACAACTAAGAAGAGAATGCTAGTCTAAGTAAATCAGTGTTTAATAATAATTCTATATCTGAAGAATTCAGACACAATCCCTTAAGATTTTTTATTGAAATAAAACAATGCCAGTGGTTAGAATTATTCTTTGCTGATAATTATACTATGTCTAAATTGATGCCCCTGTGACAAACTGCAATCAAAATATTCCAAAATCTTTCTTTTGTAGCAATTTTTCCCAGCTCTGATATGAAATTTTGCACCAAAACTCTGTTGTGGGAGTTCTGGTGATGTGTTGGCCTTGTCCGAACGTAATCATCAGCCCACAATGGGATTATAAAATTACAAACAAAATTAAAGATACAATGAATTAAGCATAGAAAAAAATGATAAAATGCTTTAGTATACATTTCAAAGAAATAATTGTATATTCTAAAGAATCTATATGTATAGAGAATTAAAAAACGTTTTGATTATTTGTCGGTGGCAATGTTTTATCAATGTTTTGTCCAGGACTTTTGCCTCCTTCTGCAGTCAGAAATGAAAAGAGAATGTTTTGATTTTTTTTATTCATTTGGCAATAAAACACTTCTTCTGATGCATCATGGAAGTATTCTATATTTATTTAACTATATTTTTATAATCTTTTTGGTTCTTTATTGTTAATTACCATTTTTATCTGTATGTTAAAGTATTCTTATTGCTTAACTTTTAATTTTTCTTTTATTATTAATTATTTTGATTCCAGACTCTGACAGTTAGTAATAAGGTTTGAGGGTTATTTAATAATTTATTTCTTGCTATCACTACAACTCTGTACATTTTACTTGTATTGATTGAATAGATATTTAATAAACCATGATTAATGGCAATGAATTGAATTAAAATCTGTTTGTTTAAACTGTTTTTATAAATGCAAATCTTGCAATGAGCATGTAAAGATACTTTTAAGGCTCTTCTCCATATAATCTTGGATTATGATTTGTTGAACCACAGCTTGGCACAAATTTAATTCTCTCTTAATTATTACATTTCTTTCTCAATTAACAAATAGAATTCTTTAAGGAATGATTTGGCTTGATCTCAAGCATTGAAGGAGAAAAAAATAATCCTGGCAAAGATTCTTTCATGAAATATATATATATATATATAAAATAAACAATTTTGTTTTTATGACAAAGCCATGAAATGTTAACGATGCACAAATTTAGCCATTTCTGTATGTTTTTATGTATGCTAGATGTCATAGTGAATGGGCATGTTTTTCATACCTCTGAGAAAGTGGTGATTTTTTTTTTTTTTTTTTTTTTTTTTTTTTTTAGAAGAGAAGTGATTATATTTTTATTTATTCATCTATTTTTCATTGTCTAATATATTCTCATGCATTTATTATTAGGTTGGTACAAAAATAATGTCCTTTTCTCACACATGTTACTATGTGAGAAAACGACATTATTTTTGCACCAACCTAATATCTTTATTCATTAAAATGCATATTGTTTATTTTATTTTTTTTAAGCCAAGTTGTGGTTTACACCAATTGTTTTACTTCTAAAATAAGTGTTATTTAACAAGTTTACTTTATTGCAAATATCTAATATTTTATCACTAAGAATTATGTTATTAAGAACATTTAATAGATTGCATTTGCTAAATTACTTATACATCAGCATAAATAACTGAACTGTATTTATATTTTAGCATGAAATTTTTTATGAAAGAGGACCGTTTTAAATTGGTAGGAAAAGCATTTTGAGTCAACACTTTTTTTTTTTTTTTTTTTTTTTTTTTTTTTTTACTGTTCTTTTGGTATAGTTCAGTCCGAAGTTGGGTGACCGGCTGATCGGTTGAACTCTCTGCCTTCGGGCGGGGAGGAACCCGAAGGAGGCTACGCCGAAGGGCGGAGTCTCTTTTGTGGTGGTAGACCAACCCTGAACCCATTTATACGGGTTCAAAGGGCATATTTTTGCCCAAGCCTACGGGCTCGGAAACCCCACGTTAAACCGGCCTTGTGCCACATGATGCCCTCGTGGGGGGTGTTGACTAAATACCGTTCAGTCCGAAATTGGCTGATTGGTTGAATTCTCTGCCTACGGGTGGGGAGGAACCCGAAGGAGGCTACGCCGAAGGGCGGAGTCTCTTTTGGGGTGGTAGACCAACCCTGAACCCATTTATACGGGTTCAAAGGGCATATTTTTGCCCAAGCCTACGGGCTCGGAAACCCCACGTTAAACCGGCCTTGTGCCACATGATGCCCTCGTGGGGGGGGGGGTGACTAAATACCGTTCAGTCCGAAATTGGCTGATTGGTTGAATTCTCTGCCTACGGGTGGGGAGGAACCCGAAGGAGGCTACGCCGAAGGGCGGAGTCTCTTTTGGGGTGGTAGACCAACCCTGAACCCATTTATACGGGTTCAAAGGGCATATTTTTGCCCAAGCCCACTGGCTCGGAAACCCCACATTAAACCAGCCTTGTGCCACATGATGCCATCGTGGGGGGGGGGGTGACTAAATACCATTCTTTCAGTATAGTTGATTTTTTTTTATCCCTAATTTTTTTCATTCAAACATTAACAACAACAATAATAAAAAAATGTCCTTATGAAGTCGATGATCATTGGATGATAATTTTATAATTCTTTTCTTATTTATTGATTTGGTTTCTATTATTTATCATTTAAGCAGAAATTATGACAATATTAAGCAATTTTAAGTTTCTAAATAATAAAAATCTATTAAACAATAGACAGGAGCATAAACAAACAATAAAATAATTTTTAAATTCCATAGTCCTAATATATAGTTTAAATGCCAAAAAAAGATAACCCTTTATGAAGTCGTCAAAAAACAAATGTTAGTGATTTACGACATTTTTTATATACACAAAACCCTTTCAAAAAATAAATAAATAAAATAAAATAAAAAAAATAAATAAATCTCCATAGATGCTTAACCAGACGAGACGATGTAATCTGCTTTAAATTTAGACACCCCAACCTTACCCTGACTTGACATCTGTTGAATATAACTGAGACATTGATACAAATTATTAACACCTTATGCCCCTTTCCTTTAAACAATTGCTCTAGCCGTTACCATAGTAATTTTGATTTCAATAATGGATATGCTTATAAAACGTGTAAACCTCAGAAATAAGTTATTCCAAAAAAATTTTGCTTGAAGATGGAACAGAGCTTAGTACTTTAATTCAATTTAATTCAAATAATTATATTGAAGTTTTCGGCTCTTGTTTTGAAACATGAGAACTCTTATGTAGTGTGTTGGAATCATATTTTTAAATAAATAATTATATTTATGCTCTTTTGTATCGAGCACAAATAATAACAAAAATACTAAAGAACTTTGGATTATTTACCTAATGAGTTCTTTCCTATTTTCTATATATTTTTCGCACACACACACACACACACATCTATCTATCTATCTATCTATATATATATATATATCTATCTATATATATATATATATATATATATATATATATATATATATATATATGGTTTGGCAGGGCCTTTATTTCCTCTCAGAGTAAAGGCATGGGCAAAAGTAATCCTGGGTGTTTCTGAACCATGAACCCTTAAGAGAAAGATCTCTCCAAACCTTTCACCTGCTTTTGGCAGTCTACCTTATGGTATGTTTCTACCAGAAATGGGTATGATACAGGAGAGATTAAACTCCATGAATATAACACATGTAACACCAGTAACTGTTCTGTTATTTTTCTCCTGCTTGTCACTGGACATATTGTTTGGAGAAAGAGGATTCTGTATGCGTAGCACTGCTGCATATATGTGCAGATTTCTTCAAGTGGCAATTGAAGAGTGGCAATTTGTACAGAGCTAACCAGTTGGAAGTACAGACATGGATCTACACATGGGAGGTTTGAGACTAAATCTAATGTTGCTGCACTGTTGGCTGAACAGCAACCTGCATCAGTGGAGTCTTGAGCAATTGAGCAGCCCTTTTAAGGAATGCACTGGACACTCACATGACCTAAGAGTCTAGAAAAGGTGACCTAAACAAAGCCTGATTAATGTTAAAACTGGTCAACAGGCTGTGGTTGGTGGCTGTTTAATTGCAGGGGTAGAACCAAAAGATAATCGAGCAAAATGTACCAAATGAAGGTAGGTAGTGCAAATGTAGGTGACATTTACTATTGGATGGGTAATCTAATGGGTAAGTAGGTTGTTGGCTTTGCCATTCATACTGAATTACCGTCCTGGGTATGATGATAAACTACATCCTCATCCAGGGTAAGACGATAAACTACGTCCAACAGCAAGGCCTCGGATCAGGAGGTTTTGAGAAGCATGGAACCACCTCTTAATTGCTGGTGTTCCCAGGTCCACCCTGACCCAGAGTGGTAGCACCTGTTAAGGTTCCAGCTATGGCTAAATAGTTAACTCATACTTGTGTAAAAATAGGTTTTAATACCAGAAATACTTTGTAATAAAAAAAAAATGGTTCAAATATATGTATACATACACACCTTTTTTTTACCAAACTATCGCTATAAATCTATTTTAAAATTTTCTTGGCATTAAATGATCCACTGAGGTTGATATGCCATAAAACAAAACAACCAACCAAAAACCAAAGACTTTGAACAGCCTCAAGGCATTAGTGCTAGTACCTATATCTTGCAATCGTTATGACAGTCATTTCAATTTATTCTCCAACTCTTACCAGTTCTGAAAAATCTATCATGTCTTTCTACCAAAATCTCAGAACTATCATCACAAAGGTTTTGAAAGCAGACAAGATTCTCCTTTTTGGTGATTTCAATGCTAGGGTCACCAAGGATTATGGGGCTGGGAAGACATTGGAAAAGCATGGCCCTGGAAAAATGAATAATTAATGGAATGCACATTCTTTAGCTTTGCATTGAATTCATCTGAACTCCCTTTTTCCATCAAAAAGTTGCCCATAAAGTTATTTGGATTCATCCCTGATCAAAACATGGGCACATTCTTTATTACATAAGTAATGCTTCTGAATATAGGACAGACCATAGGTTGATACATGGCAAGATGAAACTTTGCATTAGATGTAAAATAGGACATAATGGGACAAGGATTCCTAAACATATTAAGGTTTCGAGGTTAAAGGAGCTTGCTGTTGGCACGGATATCGAATTCAACAACATCTGAGATCTGTTTAAGACCAAGGTCTACGGCACTCATATTGACATTCTTGGTTTCAGAAAAAGAAAAAATTGGGATTGGTTCTCAGAATATGATTCTGAGAAAAAAAAATCTTTTGAAGATAAAAAAGAAAAGATGCACATCAGTCTTTTGAGTGCTTCAGATTTCATTGCTGCAGCACAAAATCTGTCCAATAAAAAATGAGTAGCGATTAACTGATTCCTGGCAAGCTCAGAGTGCTTATTATTGGAAGGACACTGAAATGTTAAATCTCCAGCTTAAGCAGACAATTGGTCAACAGGCCTCATTTGTGGTACCACTGAAGTCATAGGATGGGTTTTTTCCTTTTCAAGGACCTGGAGGGTAAAATGAAATGTTGGCCTAAACATTTTACAGATCTTTTTTTTATAATCCCTTAGTATTTAACAAAGATATCATCAATAACTTGTCCCAGTTTGGTATCATTGATGGGGTGTTGGATCCTCCTATTTTGGAAGGGACCCAGAAAATAATAAAGAGAATTAATACTGGGAAGGTAACAGGCCTTGATGGCATTCCAGTCATAGTTCTACTTTATGGGAGTAACAAGTCTGCTGGGGAAATACATGATATGATTTTGGATGATCAAAGTGTCAGGAACACCTGTCCCTCAGGACTGGGTTGATGTGATCATTATCCCCTTGTTTAAGAGGGAGAGGGTCAGAATCATGTATGAGGACTTTTGGGGAATAAGCCTACTTGAGGTAGTGGGTAAAGATTTTGCAAAAGTTCTATTTAATAGTCTTAAAAGATGAATGTAACGCTAGAGAAAATGACTTACCTCATAGATGAAAACCAATTCGTCTGTGTTTTGTGTGTAAGTATCCCAAAAAGCTAATGATGGCTTTACAAGTCATATATTTAAGAAAAGGTAGATCCCTGCATCAGATATTTTTGTGAGACTCTTTTATTCCACTTATGCTAATTTAACCAGTCACTCAATCTATAGGAAGTGTTTAATGAGGTGACATAGCAGTATGACTGTGGTAGCAAACAGGAAACACATGTTGTTGGATTTATGCTACACTGTTTGGTGAAGGAAACAAATTAGGGAATTTTATTACTAAGAAGAAACTGACAACAATGAATTTTCCCTTGAGACACGATGTGTATTTAAACCTGCAAGAGGCACAACAGATATGAGCTTTTCAGTTTGTCAACTGCAGGAGAATTGCTTACAGCATCACGTTGCATTGTATCAGATCTTTCTTGATCTAACCACAGCCTTTGAATCTATAGTGATGTTCTTTAGACTCTTCCCTGTAGGATCAGATGTCCTCCAGACTTTTCAAGAATGTTCAAACAACTTCATAAAGAGATAAAATGGTGACTTGAATTTTTTTTGTCCCAGGAATAAAGCAGGCTTATATTATCTTTTGTTTCTACTTGTTTTTTTTCAATACCTTGTTTTCCTTGTCAACTTTCCATTAATCTTGATCTTTCAAGACCTTCAAATACTGAAGGAAAGGAAGATATGACTCAGTGGTCAGCAAACAATTGAGAGAATCACATGTTTGGACTAAAAGGCTGAGGAAAAAAAGATTATTCAAATCTATTGCAATCAGGATTGCAATGCTGGCTTCTTAAAAATACTGAGCTGAGAATGTTATTGATATGAGAAAAGGTTTGATAAAAAAATTTAAAAATAGCTTCATGATGTGGGGTGGACAGTGCAGCCTATTCCTATGTTCAATGTCTCATATACTAAATCTGTTGTAACAGATCTATACATGGAGGTATTTGAAATGTTTCTACTTTCTGAATTTTTATGATAGATTCAGGGTATGCGCCATCACTGCTTTTATTCCAATTCCAGATCATATTTTCTCTCTTTGGAAGGTTTATATTGAGTCTTATTTCTTGGAATGTTAAAACTATGGAGAACCATTATTGCCAATTTGCAGAAGGAATATAGCTCAAACAGAAAGTAACTCCTAAATGACTTTTACATAAAACTGTTGGGCAGCCAGTGAGCATTGGATTCTCTACACAGTAATCATGTTTAATCTATAATCAATTTAGCTAAGTTGAGGATGCAAAAGTTCAAATTTTGAAGAACTGCCAAAATTCTTTGTAATTATGACAAAAAAATGATTTATAAGAAATCAGAAAATATAGCAGATACCAATTCTGTAATGTTATTTTTTTAAATTAATTTTTCCAAATTTAAAATTGTTTTATCTATTCTATTTTTTTTAATTTATATTTTATTGCATTTTGTAATAAAATCTAAATTTTTAAAAAATGTATTCAGTATTATAGCCAAAAATATCAATTTTTACTATTAAAATTTAAAATGAAATTTAACATTAAAAAAAAATAACAATATTCTTGTGAAGCTTTTGAAAAGACGACAACCTTTCTCTTGATAAAGAATTGAAATACTTGCTTCATGATTTAGGAATTGTGCTTCAGAAAAATAAGATACATTTCAGTGACTCAGATTTGAAATCTGCTTGCACTGCTTCATCTTAAAACAAAAATTTACCCTTGATGTGAAGGAAAAACAAAAAATGGAGAAAAAATATTTAAGCCATTTTGAAATTTTATTCTACTTAGAAACTATGAAAATTTTTTTTTTTTTTTTTTTCTTTCTGTTCTGTATGTGATGAATATTAAACTAATGAAATTCTATTCACCATTCAATGATTATGATTTCTATGTCACCAGGAGAACAATGAAAAGAATTTGTAACATAGAAAAATTTGCACAAATGCACACACATATATAGGTGAATTATTATGTAAAAATTAACTCTATTGTGGCATGTAATTTGGCAGTTCCATTTAAAGCCAATTTAATAAGCAATTCAAATTTATCTTCTTAAACAACAACACTCTCTTGTAAAATGATAATCATAATTTTTCAATTTAAAATCATGGAAGTATGTGCACACACATATATATATATATATATATATATATATATATATTTAATATTATAAATTAACTGACAATGTAAAAGTCTATATTGGATACACAAGGCATGAGTTCAAAAAAAGATTCACTCAATATCAAAGTTCTTTTAGGATAAATAGTTACTGGAATCAGATGTCCCTATTGAAATATTTCTGGCACTTAAAAGAAACCAATAAAATGCCTACAGTAAAATGGAAATTAACAAGAAAAGATAGAATATGTACGTCATTAAATGACCCATGTCCTTTGTGCATACATGAGAAACTATATATTACTAGGTTTATAAAAAAAATAAAAATTTACTGAATCCAAGAAATGAAATAGCTATTCTTTGCTGATATTGTCAAAAATTTTCTTTAATGTTTAAAAGAAAAAGCTGATAAAAGAAATATTCACACTTATATTTGATATTTAATAATAATTTAAAAATAATTTAAGTAATTCTATTACATTTATTTGTTTTAAAAAGAAGTATAGATTTTTAGTAATCAAAATTAAAAATATTTTTAAATCGCAGTTCAATACAATGTATTCTAATCCAAACACCCCTTTTAGAAAGAATCATTATGTATACAAATACAAATTTAATGGAAAAAAAATTGGCAAAAACTTTGTCATTGATAAAAACCAGACGACATGTGTTGAACAGATGTCATAATTCATTGAAAAAGGCATCCCTACCCTGCCTAGACTTAACCTCTTTTCAAAAGTAACTCGTATTTGATACAATAGTCATCAGTATAAATGAACTTGCTACTGCCTCTAGTTAAAATGATTGGATTTCTCCATATCCTTGGAAACAAATATTATGTGCTTATAAAAAATCAGTAAATTTCAAAATAAGTTATTCCAAAATTTGCTTGAAAATGAAACAGACCTAGAGCTTTTAATTTAATTATATAATTGAATTTGAAGTTTTTAGTTTCTGTTTTCGAAACATGGTATTTCCTGTGTAGTGATGGAACCATATTTTTAAATCAATTAATTTATAATATTTATGCTCTGTAAATTTGTATTGAGCACTGTTTTGTTAAAATAAAAATATTAATAAGAACACCGGATTATATATATCTTACTGTTCTTTCTTTTATTATAATATATATATATATATATATATATATATATATATGGCACAAAGAAATTTGAGAGACAAAAAGCAATGATGGTGATAAATATGATGATCATAAAAATATTATTAGATCAAACAGAAGTCTGGTATGAAAAGATGTTAAAAATCAGAATTTTGAGACATGCCTGTGTCCTTTTTCAGCAAAAAATGAAATGAATTTGGATTTTTTGTGGTGGGCTGGAATTCTGATTTTTAACATTTTTTCTCATCATGCTTCTGTTTTGTCTAAAGCCCTAATAATATAAAATGAATATTTTTCTTATCATTACTATTATTATTATTATTTCCCTTTTTATTTCTTGAATTTTCTTCATCAAATTACTATATTTACAGATCATAAGAATCATACATGGACAGTCTTTCTATACTATTGCACACACACACACACACACACACACACACACATATGTGTGTGTCTGTGTGGTACTTATTGGAAAGTGCTCAATATCAGTGATAGAGCTAATATACTTAGTTGTATGGATGTGAGTTTGTAACCCTAGGTGACAATCTTTTGCAATCCTCAGACAAATTTGTCTGAGGATTGTAAAAGCATGAAACCTAGGGTTACAAACTCACATCCATACAAGTAGGCATATATATATATATATATATATAAGAAATATACTCTTAAGGTGTGCTATATTTATGAGATAAGTGCTCAATATCAGAGATAGAGCGTGATTAAATATAAAAGTGAACATTGAAGTCAACACTTAGAGGCGACAGGCTATTTCATGCTGAATGTCCCTTAAACAGTAATTGCTTACAAAACAACATAATATACCAAGCCACGATAAAAGCACTAGATAATGAAGAAAAAGTATACATAGGAGTAACAGAAGGACCCTGGAAACAAAGAAATTATGCGCACTAAACAATAGTAAATACGCGAACAGCACAATGCTTTCTAAATATATCTGGAAAATTAAAAACAAAACATACACCACACCAAAAATATCTTAGAAAATAAGAGAAAGATCATCAGCCTACAACAACCAATCCAAAACTTGCAAACTTTGCTTGGAAGAAAAAATAGCTATCATTACCTTCCCAGACCAAAATAAATTATTAAATAAACGATCCGAGCTCATCTCAAAATGCAGACATGAAAACAAATTTTTACTACATTACTTAAAAACAGAAAAAAAATGAATAAAGTAAAATAAATAAATAAATAAATAAATAAACAAAATAACAATAAGATTAATTAACCCAAACAAATTACCAAATCACACCCGTTAGAATAGACGAAATAGAATAAATAAATAAAAAATAAAAAAACAAAATCAATCAACCCAAATAAATAAAGTAAATAATAAACAAATTAACAAACCATTATGATCTAAATATTAGTTAGACTATAAAAATCAAACCAAAAATCTGATGAAAAACATAGCTATAACAGTTATATAACGATAAAAAAAATACTACGTTACTTAAAAAACAATGAGTAAATGAAAATATACAGTATAATAAATAAATAATAAAAAACAAGTAAAATAAATTAATTTAAATTAATCCAAATAAATAAATAACCAAACTAACAAACCGATCCCGATAAATTAACCGTTAGAAAAAACAAGTAAAGATAATCAATCAAAATAAATAAATTAAAAACTGTTCCCGCCAAAATAATAGTTAGAATAAACTACAGCAATCAACCCCAAAATTGAATAAATAGCTTTATCTTCCCAAACCAAAACAAAACTATTAAATAAGTGATATAAACACATTTATTTTTACTATGTTAATAAAACACCAATTAAAATAAATAAATGAATATATAAGATAAGAAATAAAATAAATAAAAACAAGAAAAATAATTTAACCCAAATAAATAAACAAATAAACGACTTCCAGAAAAATAACCATCAAAATAGACTATCCACAATGCACCATTGACCCGTATATATAAATAGCCGAGAAAAAAAAACGTCACTCATAGCCTGACGATTGTGTCTAGCATGAAACAGCCTGTTGCCTCTAAGTGTTGACTTCAATGTTCATATATATACATATATATATATATATATATATATATATATGTCAATATTGCATAGTGATTGTCACTACTTTCTCATTCTCTTTATATATAGGATACTAGGGGATTAAGGAAAGTGGAGGAAAGAGGAAACTTGATCTTCCAATTTCTTTTTTTTTTTTTTTTACTGCTAATTCTTTAGGTTATTGATAACCATATTTAATTTGCATTTATTTATTTTGCATATTTTTCTTCTATAAATTTTCATTAAAATAAAATTTATTAGCTTTAGTTAAGGGATTGTTATTTAGTTGACATAGTATTAAGAAGAATCTGCTTACATGTCTGCTCTTGAAAATTCATTCTGATGTTTTGCTTAGGAGTTTACCTTGTTCTGGAAACTTGATTATTGAAGTTTTATCCTGAATACAAAAGTTACTTTGTTTTGAGTTGTTGTTGTAGGCTGCTGCTTTTTCTCTTGTTTTTCATGTTTAGTTTTGTTTTGTGTGTTTGATCTTCCATATATTTTGAGAGGGTTGTGCTATTTGTATATTTTCATTGTGAAATGATCTTTTGTGTGAACAGCTTCCCTGTTTCTAGAGACTTTTTATTTAAATATATTTTTTTCTTTTAGTTCTTACAGTAGCATGATATATTACATTAGTTTGTAGGCAATTACCATTTAGTGGGCATTCATACTTTGTTTTGCAGGTGGTGTGCTGGTGTTTTTTTTTTTCCTATTGTATTCTTTCACTATTTGCAGCATGTTCTCAGTGTGGTTGAAGTTAAGTTTCTATTAAGTCTGTTTTCAATATTTTGTGCTTGATTTTGGGGAGTGTTTGTTGATAAGTTTGAATATTTTATCTATATTTGTTTGATGTGTGTTTTTGACTTCATTGAATTTTTTGTTTCAGTTGTTGGATCATTTGTAGCTGATGGATTGTTAGCTTTGTTTGATTGTGCTGGGTGTTTATCTGAAGTAGTTCATCATTTGATTTTCTGATTTGGTGATTTCTATGTTTTGAGGAGGTTGAATCTTACATCTAGCATGTCAAACTCTTTTATGTTTGTGCTAATATTGATTTCAGATCTTATATTTTGGAAAAATTAGCAGAAACTCCTCAAAAAAATGTAACCTTTGAACTTTTGCCTAGAGAAGAAACGGTCATAATTACTTTTCAGAACAAGATAAACTTCAAAACAAAACACCAGAAAACAAATTCCTACTACACTTCCTAAAATTAAATAACTTAGAAGACTTGATAAAAATCCCATAGTCAGAAGCTAATAAACTTTATTTTAAATATCAAAATTTAGAGAAAACAAAAATATACAAAATAAATAAATATATAAGTGAAATAATAAATTCAAAATAAAGAAGCAAACTAAAGTTCATGTCAATAATTAACTTGAAGCATTAATCCTAAAAAAAAAACAAAAAAACTGAGAATGGCTGGTTTTCTCCTTCATCAACATATCTTAAGTGGCGTATATATAGATCCTGGTAAAGAGATCATACAGGATCTGAAGATTGCTTGAGATGTGAAACTGTCAGTCACCATTTTGGAAAAACAGAATGTTGAATCATGTATCCTTACTGTCTATATCTACAAATGCTTTCATGCAACATCAAACATTTAGTTTCTTGATGCAAAATTGAGTGAAGCAAAACCTGGGAGTAGTGATAAAGTCAAGGAGTAAGAATTTATAAATTTTCTGACTATATTTAGGGAATACATTGGTTTGAGGCATCTCCTGTTTTTTTAAACAGATTTTTTTTTCTATACTGATTTTCCAGACCAAATTCAAGACTTCATGAATTAAGAATGGAATTTAGTCAAGTCACACATTTCCTCTGTATTCTAAATGTAAGGAGAAATTTCCACTCTTCCACTTTTTTTTTTCTTTTAAGAACTGCTACTTTATGAAGGAGACTCCTACATGGGTGCTCTACTGACCACTTGAATCTTGACCTTTTCAAGTCAAGGGTTATTCCTCCTCTATCCTCCTCATTTGCATAATCTTTACTTCTTACCACCCCCACTTTAATTCATATTACATGTTATGCATCATTACAAGTTTAACAGGATGTGCAGGTGGTGTAATGGCTAGTGACTTAGAAGGGGAAATTGGAGAGCCAAGTTTGAATTCCAGTCAGGTTTGTTACATTCAATTAGAAGCCTTGAGAAAAGTAAGAATCCATCTCCTCCCTGCCAGCTATGGGTTAAATAGTAGCACGTGTATTCAGAATAAATAATTATTGTTCTAAAAAATTCTTAATTAGCTTGCAAAATATGTATTTCACTTTTACAATCCAAAGTATGATTTGGCTTTAAATAATCCACAAAGGGTTAAACCATAAAAACAAATCAATCGTTTTAACAGTACACCTCTACCTTGAATGGCTTTTGAGCCTTGTATTGGATCAACTTAATAATAATAGAAAAATGTAAGGAAAGAAGTTAAAGAAATCTTGTGTCCCAACATGAATTATTCAGTGTCTGTTCTTAAATGGGAGGCACTTGGTTCTCAGAGAAAGAATTTCAAATAAAAAGCAATTTTACTCAGCTAAGGATATGGAAAGGAGTTTTATTTGTAAGCATAAATCAGTGATATAATGATGAATAATTAGACAACAATTCAAATTGGGGATGATTGTGACCTAAAATTCTGAGAACCACTTATCGAGATGAAAATAATTGTCTGATTACCATTTTGTGTTTAATGGTTCATTTGATAGAAAACTTAATTGTTGCCATGCTGATATTCTAAGCACAGCTTAGGTGTGGCACAAGGCTGAAAGTATGGGATGCCCAGTGAGGCTCAAACTCACTACTCAGTCGTAATTGTTCTAGCAAGATATTACACCACATTGTGGTACCTCTTAATTGTTGCTATGTATATTGAAGGCAATAAAGTGGGAATAGGTTTATAAAATAAGAGGATGACAACTTAAAATAAATATTTGCTGACCATCCCTATTAAAATCACAAGCAAGAATTGCTATTGATTTTCTCCTTTTTTTATGTTTATTTCAATCCCTAATGAATAAAATAATACTTGTACAATCTGAAACCATTTAATAAGTGGAAATTTTAAGTACCTTGTTCCTCTCTTTGGGCATGGCAGGCTGTCAAGAAACACAAATTCTGAAAAATTACATCATGATATCAAATTCTGAGAAAATTAAGTCATGATTTTAAATGAATTAATCTGAGTATCTTTATTTTTAGTTTATCACAACACTTTAGCCAAATCAACCTTTAAGATATATATTACCTGATATTTGCTGACAGTCAATCAATAGTTCTCTCTCTCTCTCTATATATATATATATATATATATATAATGTGTGTGTGAAAAGTGTGTGTATTTTATATATATATATATGTATAATTATTTATATATTATATGTGTGGTACTTATTAGAAAGCGCTCAATATCAGAGATAGAGCTTGTCTGAGGATCGCTAAAGCGTGAAACCCAGGGTCACAAGCTCACATCTATCCAACCATATATATATATCTCAAAGGATGTATGAGCTGTGCAATGGATAGCAACTTAGAACTAGTAATTAGAGAGCCAAGTTTGTGTTCCAGTTGAGTTTTGTTACATCACTTTTACACAAATAATTTAGGGGATTTATGGATGCATATCTTTCCAAATGTATGGGTTAAATAGTAGAGCAGACTAGACTCTTCAGCATTGGTTAACAGTCTAAGAGAGGGACAACTCTGAATTGAAAACTGTAAGTAGCCTTGGCAGAACAGATACAATGTAGCTACTGTAAAATGATGCTATAATCTCAGTTGCAGTTGACCTTATCTATTCCTCTTACATATATATATATATATATATATATATATATATATATATATATATATATATATATATATATATATAATGAAATGAAATAAGTTCAACAATTATTTTCATATATTTTATTGTTATGTTATTTATAAAGACAAATATTTGTCTATACAAATAATGCAAAACCCTACAAAGCGGGAAATTCTATGATCAGATTTTGTGTAGAGAGGAAAATGGTGAATCAAATTTCAACCTCTTAAATTTTATGTTAGTTTAGTAGACTCGGTATTCCCTGTCTGTCATTATTACTAACTACTTTGCTTTCTGTATTTCTTAGTTTTAAATATATTTCTGTAAATTACTCCCATTCATTATATTTCTGTAAATTACTCCCATTCATTATATTTCTGAAGATGATAAGCTTTCCAAATTCTACCAAAGTCAGCTGAGTCTTTCTTTAATTAAATACTGATTACCTACAAATATACATTTCAAAATTAACTTCATAACTTATGTCAAAGATAATAGGAATAAGTATCAAATGACTTTATTTTCTGCACGCAAAAATTCATAGCAACCAACAGGTGTCGATGTCAACTTGATTTTGTAAGTGCACAATTATTTTTGGCAATGAAGATTACCAAGCTGATAATTCATTGGCATATTTAACAACTTAAATAAATAAAAAAAACAATTAATAATTCAATACGGGACTTTAATTAGCTGATATCGGTTGCTTAGAGCAGTTCATACTGTCAGTTAATATTCTTTGTTTATTGCTACCTTTATTCAAGGAATGTTGAATTTCTTTTCTTTGAACTTTTGCTTAGAGTTGAGAAAGATGCATTTAGGCTTAGTAAGTTTACCTCTGGTTCAGTATAATTATGAAAGTCATTTCTATAAGAATTTAACTGAAATTGAAAATTTGACACACAGTTGAAGAACAAAGTCTACACACTTTATGCATAATCTATCAAAAAAGTGTCTTGTAGGAAAAAATAAAATTGAATTATTCTTTTCACTGTTGTTTTCTTTTATCTTTTTGCTACAATTTTTCATCTAGTGACATTAAAAAAACAAAATTACTATTGATGTTGATAATTCTTTTCTCACATAAAATTCTTGCCATGGAGGAATGGTTTAGCAAGCTACCATCAGAAGACTGATGTAGTGAGTTTCACCCTCATTAGCTGTTAAAATGTGCAATTGGGTAACTCATTGCAGAGTTGTTACTGATACTACTTTTGTTCAATTTGCACTTGAAAAAGTCTATCACTAGATATCTTGAAAGAATCTCATCAATGAAACAGGCATTGGGTGTGTGATCATGAGTAAATTATTGTTCAATAACTATCTCACTTGAACACTAGCATGAAAATACTATTTTTTCTCTCTTTCACTCTGTGCCATGCTCCTTCAAGATGTGGTTGATCATGGCTTTCCACAATTTCGTTTTTTTTTTTTTTTTGTTTATTGCTCACAGTAATTCTTGCTCCTTTATGACCCAACCTTTTCTTTGTGGATACATAATTTCCTACCCATTTACTATAAAAGTTATCAAGTAGTTTACTTGCTAGCTTTTGTTTTTCTTGCCTTCTATGTGGGTGTTACATTCTCCATATTGTCTTTTCTCATATGTTGCAAAATATGAACCAAAAACATTAAGTCATTGATTAGCACAAAATGTAATCCCTTTCATATTTCTCTACTTATCATATTACACTTCCCAGATTCAAACAACTAAA
This sequence comes from Acanthosepion lycidas, assembly GCA_963932145.1. Classification (NCBI taxonomy): domain Eukaryota; kingdom Metazoa; phylum Mollusca; class Cephalopoda; order Sepiida; family Sepiidae; genus Acanthosepion; species Acanthosepion lycidas. The sequence continues at coordinate 86,529,780 of OZ010585.1, read as the reverse complement.
ACAGCATTGCTATTCTCAAACTCCCCAAGGCCAATGTACTGATGATGAGGGGAGGTATATCAATACCATCTAGTTGGGGAAAGAATGATCTTGAATGAAAAATATCAACATCCACTACCAAATCTTTCAAGATATACAACTTGAGCTACAACTTTATGATCTGGAATTGGGATGAAAGCAGTGATAGCATGTCATTTGAATTCATAAATAACCATTTCAAATACCTTAGTGTATGGATGAATTTATAACCAATTTATAACCTTAGTGTATGGATGAATTTATAACCAATTTATAACCTTAGTGTATGGATGAATTTATAACCAATTTATAACCTTAGTGTATGGATGAATTTATAACCAATTTATAACCTTAGTGTATGGATGAATTTATAACCAATTTATAACCTTAGTGTATGGATGAATTTATAACCAATTTATAACCTTAGTGTATGGATGAATTTATAACCAATTTATAACCTTAGTGTATGGATGAATTTATAACCAATTTATAACCTTAGTGTATGGATGAATTTATAACCAATTTATAACCTTAGTGTATGGATGAATTTATAACCAATTTATAACCTTAGTGTATGGATGAATTTATAACCAATTTATAACCTTAGTGTATGGATGAATTTATAACCAATTTAGGAAATTGATCATAGAATACTGTGACAGAGGTAGTTTTCCACAACACTGTAAGTTGCTATGAAACCAAAGCATTAACCTTAAACCTCCAGTCATATTCTTAAATAACTTTGTCAGATTGAGACTATTGTATTAATGTCATCCATGGCACCAAACCTGATCAGAAATATCTAAACTGTCAAATGTTTACCAGCATTCTCTCAGACCAATCATTAAGAATGGCTTTGAATGAATGAAACTTGTAGGTCTGAACAAGGTCCATTATTCTTTGAACTTTGTGGGGTCTGGCAGCAAAAATGACATAACCAAGATGTTGATGTTCCACAGTACTTTAAACAAAAGGTTAAGAAGGAAATTTCCATCAATATGGGGGAGAACAATAATTGTTAGAAAACTTGAGAAACCTATTTTCCTGAAAAATTGTTTTTAAGAGAAAGATTTTAGAAATTTCAACTGAGAATAACACTGGCTGCTCGGTCAATGAATGCCAAATGCTTGCTTATAAGGAAATGACAAATATTAGAGAACAGATACCACACTTTGATTCCAGCCCAAATCACTAACAAAAAACTGTACCAAATAACAGAAACTACATCACTTGAGGACTTTCAACAACTGAAATCGATAGCACATGTAACTTGAAGCAAAAATATTGACATAATCAAGATGTTGACATTCCACAGTACTTCAAACAAAAGGTTAGGAAGGAAATTCCCATCAATATTGCAAAGTGCAATAACAGTGGACCTGAGAAATCTATTTTTCTGAAAAATTATTTTAAGAGAAAGATTTTATAAATTTCAAATGAAAGTAACACTGGCTGCTCAGTCAATGAATGCCAAATTTTTCTTTATAAGGAAACGGCTAATATTAAAGAACAGATACTACACTTTGATCCCAGCCCAAATCACTAACAAAAAATGTACTAAATAACAGAAACCAGATCAGTTGAGGACTTTCAACAGCAACAATTGAAATGGATAGCACATGTAACTCATAGAAATTAATGACAATTAAGGTGTTGATGTTCCACACTACACTGAACAAAAGGTTGAGAAGGAAACACCAATCAATACTAAAAAGATTGATAATAGTAACTGGATGAGAGGAACTGATTTTCTTGAAAAATGGTTTCAAGAGAAAGATTTTATAAATTTCAACCAAAAGTAGCATTGGCTGCTTTGTCAATCAATGCTGAATTTTTACAGGAAACAGCTAATATTAGAGAACAGGTACTACACTTTGATCTTGGCATGATGGGCAGGGAGTGAAGAAAATGATAATTCTTGTAACAATACTGTGCACTCAATGAACGCTGAATATTTCCTTATGAGAAAACAAATATGATCATTTTTATTTGTAACCATCTGTTTAATCTGATCTTTTTCTGTCACTTAGAATTTGATCAAATGATTTAATGCACAGTTTTTATGAATTTGTTTCTCTTAATCTATATTGACTAAAAGCCGAGGTAAAAATATTAGAAAATAAGAAGTATTCTACAGTATTTACATTAGTCGGACTATTGTCCTCATCTTTGTCACCATATTTGTCACAACGTTTCGGCCGTTGTACGCTCTGGCCTTCTTCAGGTGGTTGGAATTTCGAACTGAACCCTTTATTTCGATCACTGGGGTAGACTGTTCTAGTTCCATGTGCTATGTTTGATGGATGTCAGTTATCGGTTATCTCCTGCTAATTTTCCCTCTGAAAGTTCTCCACTGCCTTAGCCGGTTATTGAACTCACACTCTTTGGGTCTGTCACTGGATCTAATGTTGTGACAAATATGGCGACAAAGATGAGGACAATAGTCCAACTAATGTAAATACTGTACATAATACCTCATCTCAGAAATATAGACATGTTTAGTGACCTATGATATTAGTTATATTTGGAACGGCAAATAGTAATTTGAGAAAGACATGGAGTCGGGATATTTTTCTCAAACCTAAAAAAATCTGTTAGTGTGCTTGAAAAAAAGTTTTGTAAAAATAAGCCAAAAGTTAAAAATATTTTATGATCATGCATATATAAAAGCTTGTTATCTTTGTATTTAAAATGATGAGTAAGATTAAGCAAATACCTAGGGAAGAATAAATATTAAGTTTGTCAGACAAATATGTGCGCAGTAAATCCACTTGTCAAGACCTGTTTGCAGTATGAAAATGATCAACAATTGTTAAAACTAGTCAAAAGGATGATAAATATGTTTAATTAGTATTTACAATTTAAATAATGCAGAGGGAGACTTTTTTTATATCCAGAATTAAAACTGAAATTTGTTTGTATACATAACGTTTTTGAGAAACAAAAGCAGTTAGATTACCTCAAATTTAAGCAACATCAATCCTGGTAAGTATCTAAATGGGTAACCAATTGGGAATATGAAAACCTGTACGCTTGTATAGGCATGTAATGCAATGAATAATGGATCTGAATTGTTAATTGGAGAGACGAGTTCCAATTTAATTACGTTCGAATACCATTGACATGGGTTAATTAGTAAAATTTGTATCACTAATGTTTTAGTGATTATCTCCAAATAAAGAATAAATTCTTGCAATCTAAATATATTTTTTGGCATTAAATAACCTGCAAAATGGTTAAGCTGTAGAAAATGAACCAACCAACCAGCCAGCCAAAGTCCTGTATGAATTTCTGATGATTCATTTCAAAAAAAAATTCTCATTTGTTATTTTTATCCTTGCTGATGACAAAATAGTCTTCTCTTTATGATGAATAGGACATCCAATAGGACATCTTTCCTTGTATAACTTCGTTGGTCTGTTATATCTCTAGGTATATAAACAAGAGAAGCAGTAGTAACTTTATTTAAAATCTTAAGACTAAATTACTAACAAGAACAAACTTTAAACATTTAGGTTTCCATTATGACAAACTCCCAAATCCCTGATTGTCCATGACAACACCCAAAAAGACTTCTACTTTTTATCGAAAGATCATGAAACTGATTTGACACATGACTGTATATCCCATGTGAAGGAAATACAAAGTGCACTTCAGAAGTTTTGAGAATTTTTCTGGAGAGACATTTATTTATTTATTTCAAAAGAATAAAAAAATCTCTAATCTCCTTCAAAGTAGGATGCTCTGATTTCAATGCACTTGTTGTAGTGCTGCAGTCACTTCTTGAAAGTCATCTCATCACCCTCCAACGTGAAGGTGTCTAGGGTCCTCATCACAGCCTCTTTTATTTTGTCCATAACCTCAAGATATTAATCCATAAGCAGTCTTGGTCATTTCATAGGTTTCTGATAAGGTTTTGGGTTAATCTCAGTAAAAATGCCACAGAAACATAAGATGCTACACAATCTATCAAAAATCATGACTTTGGATAGTTTGATGGCTACACTAACCTAAATCGGATATCTATATTCTAGACATGCTTAGGTTTTTAAATTAATATTTGTTATAATCTCTCCTAAAATTTCATATCGGATCAATATTTAGTCAAACCACCTTTTTTATTTAGCTGGCTATTCATACTATATCCTCAATGTTTTTAAGTCTTCTATTATTTTTTTCAAATTTAATAAAAACACAACTAGCTTGTCTCATTGGTGTCCCGACTTCATGAATTTAAGTGTGTTACTAGATTGGCAGCTAGGTCTCACCCTTTTACTGTTGAAATAGCTGAATGCAACTGCCACTTCTATCCCAGCAGTTTCTTTTCTCGCATTTCATACCTGTGGAAATCTCTTCCATGTATCTTCCCTGATAACTACAATCTTCAAAAATTGATACAATATCAATTGTCATCTTTTGTCTTCTTGAACCTGTTCATCTTTTGTCCTTTCCTCAATCCTCCCTATTCTCAGTCTTTTCTTTCACTCCCTGTGTACTAGTGGTATTACTGCCTTGCTTGCGGGTGAAACAATTTAAAAAAAGAAGAAAAAAACGTCTAGTTTCAAGCATAATAAATCTTGGTTTTTTTTAATGCAGCAATATCCCATTCTTTGCTGTGTTGCTTTTTACTGTCCATCATTTTGATTTTTACCTCATCCTTATCTTTTCAAGATGACTTCTTGCTCAAAATTGACTATCATCTTGTGAGGGTTTACGTCAGAAAATAACCAAAATTCCAATCTACAGATTCTCTCCATTTCAATATTTGCTTTTATTCAATAAGCTTATTCTGATCTCTGCCTAACAAGGCGTTCATGATGAAATATCAACATTATTTGATTCCGAATTTTCTTGTTCAGAAAAACACGTTTTCTTTCTTCTACAGCCCAAAATCTGCTAATTTACATCAGCATATTGGCAAATTTGGCTGCTTTCTAATCTCTTGATACAAGAAATGTCCTTTCAACATCCTGATGTTATAAAATCTATAGATATTGCTGGTTTAAATGTACTGTATTTATGCAAACAATCTGCAAGTATGTTATGAAATACTGTTAAAAAAGTAAGCTCCCAAATTTTCACATTTCAAACTTGGTGTATTTTGCAACCTTGGCCTGTTCGATGCTGTTTTAACAATTATATAGAAGTTAAACATAACAATCGATAAATTCATTATATTTAATAAGAGGATTTATATTTTTGTTTTAATTGATCTCTGAAAAGTTGGTGAATTTTATTCCAATCTGACATGTCATATTTTTCCCCAATTATCAACTTCATTTTTGTAATGTAACTCCTAAAATGTTTAGGCAATGTTATGAAATCCCTTGCCTTTAACTTAGAGAAATACAAGAATATTCTTTGCTTTTTGAACAGCCAACAACTTTGGAATTATATTCTGATGATTCTTTGCCTGTTATGGCATCAGTCAGTCAGTCAAATGCTATACATGATACACACTTGGGAAATCATGTCTCTTTTGATTCGTGATTGACTGGACATATTTTCCTGTAGTAGGTTGCTATTTCTTTCTGCAATAGATTGGTTGCCAACCAAGGCTACAGAACCGAGTTCGTCCTGCTATTCAACCCATAGATGGGGGAATAGATGAAATACTTTTTCTAAGGCTATTTACACATAAGTATATGTAAAAAAAAAACGACTGGAATTTGAACTTGGCTATCTGATTTCTCAATCTTAGTCATTGACTTTTTGTAAAAAAAAAAAAAAAAAAAAAAAAAGACACAAAGAAATTGAACTTGCAAGAGTTACATTTGATGCCTCTACTGTAAGCCAAAACTGAAATTGATAGAATTGTTGATTGGTTAGCACGGACCAATCAGCATCCTTCTAGCATATTTCACAACAACTTGAAGACCTACCTTTCTTCGTTGGACATTGAGAAGTAAAGATGCTGAAATGAAATTGAGGCATGATGGTCCCACCAAGTTAGAAAGAAGTTTTTGTCTTAAACAATTTAAAATGAGTAAATAATTTGGTAAACTTAAAGAATTAAACAAGAAATTTCTTCATGACAAACATATCCTCGGGATTTTATTTTGTCTTTAGTGTAGAATTTGTCTAACATTTCTGTTTGCCACCATTGAACAAGAAAATTGCAGAAGGTATTTTGTACAACATCTGTACCATAAAATTTGTGATATTAATGGTGTGAAATTTAAATGTAAATGTAACAAGAATTATGGGATGGAGGTTGTAGTATTACATTCTTTATTGGTTCATGAAAAATTTAGTGCTATCTTTTAATTTCCATTGTGAGACATTAAAAAGAAAATTTGCAAGTAGAAAAATATTCTTGGTGAATAAAAAATCAGGAAATCTGCATATAAAAAATGATTAATGTTCAGAATTTTACAGCATATAATTTGCACTTTTTAAATATAAAATTCAGCACCTAAAATAATTATGGACAATTTATATATAGAGATACTGTAAAGTTCTTGCCAAAATCAAGAAATTCTTCCATATATATTTCCCAGAGTACTTATCTCTCTCTCTCTCTATGTGTATGTATATATATATATATATATATTTCTGTTTCAAAGTACCAATAAATTAATTCTAGTTGAGATTCTGCTGATCAGATGAGTTACCTTATCTAGTTTTTAAAATATTTTAACAGTGTAACCTAATCCCTTAGTCTGTCTGTCAATAATAGATTAGTAAGAAAAAGTTTAAAAACAATAATAAACTATGAAAGTTCATTGACAAAAGTCTAGAGTCAAGGTGCACATGAAGCTCAAAATAACATCAATCAGCTAAGTGATGAATTATATTTATTTGTACTAATCCTTTTACATATATATATATATATATGTATATGTATGTGTGTCTGTGAGTGATGCTTTTAATCCATTATCAATAATTAAATCTTATTGTATGTCATTTTTTTTTTAATATCCAAGCTATCAAGAATAAATTTTGCAATATGATGAAAACATGTTTTGATGATATATTATTCCAAATGTTCAGTATTTTAAAAAAGTTACATTTGCACTTGTGGTTGGATAAACCTTTTATGGTGTTTTTAAAATTCCAAATCTTATCTATGAAATCCAAATCTTTTTAAAACCTTTTTAGATGAGTTTGTGAAATAAATAAATCATAGTCTTGCGCTTGACTCTTTATTTCTCAGTAATAGAAAGAATAATATAAAGTCAATTCTCTCATATTTAAATGAGGCATTTTTCAATATCAGTTAAAGGTTCTTAAATTATTTCTGTTCGGAATTTAAAAAGCATGATAAATTTGATTACAGCAAAAACCAGTTTCTTTGTGGTAAATTGATAAGCAAAATATGTTTTGGTAAACTGGTAATTTGTTAACCTGAACTTAAAATGAGTTATTCACTTCCAAAACGTATTTCTTCTGTTATATCGAAGAATATAGATTTATATTAATGAAGAAAAGATGGCTGTTTAGTTATTAGTGTCATTTAATTATTGCATTAATATTTAAGCTTATTCTTAGAAGTTCAATGATAATTCTTCTGCTCTCACTTAATTTAAAGACAATTTCATGTATGTAGGTCCTTACTTTCTGTACAAATAATTTTTATTTTATGGTTGACTTTTGCTGGATTTTGTAATTAATTTCAATTATTTCCAAATTTATTTTGCAGTTATAAAAATTGTTATTGTACCGAAAAATTATGTAAAAAAACAAAAAATTCCCCCAAAACAATCACAGTAATGAAAACTTGGGAATCCAAAATTTCAGGATTATGGGTTTGGATCCAGCCTGGAATGTTTTTTAATTTGCTCATGGAGTAGGCCTGAATCCAAAACGGTATATGTTTGGCTATGGCATCTTAGAGTAAAGTTGAAAAAGTGTGACACAGTAAGATTAGCATTTATTATATAGATATATAGTCATGTGGCAGAGTAGATAAATCATTCACTTTCTGGCTATGAGACCTGTGTTCAAATCTCACTATGTTAGATTTGTCAGGGAGGTGATACTTGGGAATGCAATCACAGAATGGAAAGTGCCTGTAAACCGTTGGAAAGTACCTGTAAACCATACCATAAGTATGACCCAAGCCTTATGAGAGAAATTGAGGAGATGGAACTATTCTGAAGCCATCAGCTGTTGTGTTAGCACAAAGTCACAAGTCATCATAATTGAAAGTTTGGGCATATGGGCCTTGTTCAAAATGTTGATCATGTCAGATTATATTCTCTTTCCTAGAAACTGTAACTAAGGCCTGCTTATGATAGTTGTAGTATAAACCATAGATAGGCTCTCTGAGGGTTTAGCAGACACAAATGTGTCTGAGCCGGTGTCTTTAATAGGGATTGGCTAGCTTCTCTAGAAGATGGGTGTGCTAAGAAAACTAGTAGCCAGCCATTTTTTTATATATGTATGTAATTTCAAACTTTGAATAAAAACTGGAATTATATATTCACAACATTATTACATGTCTCACTATTCAGACTTGCATGCTCAACTTGGTCATTATCTTCCCAATGGTTCAGCCCTAATACCTTCTGATCTTTATGGTTCAGTTGTCATATTCAGTAACCTTTTAGGAATTTAGAACTGAACCCTTTATTCAATTCCATAAGAATAGATTGTTCTTTGTCCACTTTCCCTCACTAGGGAATATTTCATATCAGTTATTCTTCACTTTTTTGTTACGTCTGTTTCTTCCTAGAACCACTATGTCCAAAGATTGAATAATAATTCCTCATCTCAAAAACTGTTGGGCCAGACAACTTTTGTTGCCAGAATCCATCTTGCTTGCTTATAAATCTACCCTTCAACTATGCATTGAATATTACTGTCACATTTAGTCTAATGCTCCAGCTATATATCTTCAGATTCTTTACAAAATCAGAAGAATGGTCTGTAATGTTATTGGTCTTGACCTGGCATCTTGGCTTCAATCACTACTGTAATATGGTTTCCCTCTTGTCTTTTTGATAAATAATTTTGTGGCAATTTTTTTAATGAGCATTTTTTATTCATACCTTGATAACATGAATATCAGCATACTATTAGATTGGCAACTTAGTTTCATCATTTTACTGAAATAGGTAATGATAAATTCTATTATAATAGTTTTTTTTTCTCTCACAATTCTCTCCTGTGTAATGCTCTTCTGGCTTCTTGCTTCCCTACCACCTATAATCTTGATGAGTTTAAATTCAACAGTAATTACCATCTATTTTCTTCCTGAATCCTGTTCTTTTATTGCCCTTTCTATTCATGTCTTTTTGGCACTATTGCCTTTCTTGGGGTGAAATGATTAAAAAAAAAATTCACAATATATTACTTTGTGACTGGAAATTGCATGGATAAAAATTTAATAAAAGAAAGAGTTCAAATGTTAGTCAAGACAATTGAAGATAAGGAATATCCTTTTGATGTCAGGAATTTAATGGAAGAATAAGAACCAAGGAAAAACAAAATATTCAGAATTTAATGAAGATCAAATATCAAAGTATTCCCTTGTTATAAATGTCTTTGATTATCAAGCACTAAAAATTGAGAAATCTTTTGAAATCCCTTAAAGATTTTTTTTATAATTTTTTCTTTAACTATTTCTCATGAACAAAGAATCTTTTGATTCTGCTAATTTTTAAATCATTAAACTTGATGCATGTGAGTTTTTATTTTGTCTTTCTAAAAAAGAAAAGTTAATGATGCAAATTTGTGATGATTTTTATCTTTTATAAAGAGACTGTTTATCTTATGTTTTAGTCATGACAACACATTTTTTTTCCAGAAAAGTGTTCAGATTTTCTCAGTTTTGTTAAAAGAAGTCTTCTGATCAAAAGAAGTAGGTTGAGCAATTCCTCAAAAAAAAAAAAAAAAAAAATTTAAGTTCCATAACCTTTAATCTTCAATAGGAAAAAGTCTGAAATATAAAAAAGAAACCAATTTTATAACAAAAATGATGAATTATCAATTTAAAAGAAAAAAAAAAAAAAAAAAAAAAAATGATTACTTTTATATCAAACATAAATGAAGATAAATTTATCAATAAATCTATCCTGTCATTTATTTATTTATAAATAAAGCTACCCTGTCATACCAAAATTAAAAAGAAGAAATTTTGAATCTCTATTTTAATGCTGTAACCTTTAAGCTTATACTTGCTGATAAAAACAAAATGATGGGTGAATCATGATGGATTCCTTTTAAATGTCAATCACATAAAATTTTCACTCTTACTGAATGAAAACTTCTATTTCAAACAAAAGCTAAATAATTCATTTTTCAGTGTAGCAAATGTAGTAATTGTAAATTTTATGATAAAATGTTATGAAGGATGTCCAAAAGACAATACTTTTATTTGACCAACTCTGTTACATAGTCTTATTTGTAAATCATTTACTAACTCACAATTGAATGCTAATAATTTGCTTTTGCACAGACACCTGAGAGGTTTATTATTAGGGATGGGGATTGATGACAAAGGCTGATGTTTTATGCCAGTCGGTTACTAATAAATGACTGTCCATTGTTAAGCAAGTCAAGTATTTAGATATTATGTGAATAGATTAAATATTATGTGAATATTAAATTTTTGATGACAAAGGAAATTCTACAAGAATATCTGTGAAGCATTCCATACTAGAAAAAAAATTGCTTAAATCTCTTTATATAAAATAGTTTTTTTTTATTTTTTTTTTTTTATCTATCCTTAAGTTCTGTTGACAAAATCAGAAAATATATCCCCAGGAATCGGACATCAATCATCAAGGGTAAGGGAAGAAATTCTGCTCATAAATCTTTTAACTTTCTGAAATTTGTATTTAAAAACCCAATTATTTTATATAAACAATCACGAAAATAAACAACAAATTTCAATATTTACACACTTTTTTTTTTAGTCACGTAAAGGTGTATTTTATTAATTTTCTTTTTTTTTTAATCATTTCACCCCAAGTAAGGTGATAATGTCACCAAGATGCAAGGAGTGAAAGAGAATGAGAAGACTTGTGAGGAGAAGGGACAATAACGGAACAGGAAGACAGAAGATGGGCATTAGCATTGCATTTCAATTTTTGAAGTTCTTGGGTGATAGAGAAGCAAGAAATTGGAAGAGTTGCACTGGTGAGAAGTACAAGAAAAGGAACCATTATAATAGAACATAGTCACACCATTGCTAGATCAGTAGTAAAACAGGACCTAATTGCCAATCTTAAATTCATGCAGTGCAGATGAATGTAAAGAGAGGTCCTTGTCTATACTATCAGAATTTCTATCTAACAAAAGTCCTGAGAAGGAGGGGAACAATAAATTGGGTATGGACATGCAATTCATAGAAATTATGAAGGATATTCAGAACGTAATGTCTCTTAATTATTTCTTTGGGAAGTACAAAAATCAAGTTTTTTTTTTTTTGTTCACCCCAAGCAAGGCAATAATGCCACTAAGATACAAGGGGTTACTGGGAATGAAAATGAATAAGACTTTAAAAGGAACCAGAAACATAATTCTAAACAGAAAACAATGGATAAATATCTACTCTTTTTATTTACAAAATATTCATGTTTTCTTTCGTTAACATAATGATGCTCATTGCATGAGACTGAAATAAAAATTGAAGAAATAAATCCTACTGTTGAAAAAATACAGAAACCACATTGAGACGATAGTTTACATGGGGTCCAGGGAATTGTTACTGTCAAGTTTAGAATCCTTTTATAATCATATATTGGATCCTAGAGCAAGCTCAGTTGTTACAAGAAAAATTTTTTTTCATTACTAAATTCTTATTGGTAATCAGCTTTAAGTAATAAAACTCCAAGAAGTGGAGAATTTTACAAGACCTTCAGAACAAGAGAGGATGCGAGTAAATACAGAAACATATGCAGAATTAACTGCAAATGTTTATTGAACTAATTCTGATAACATTCAGGCATGTTTTCTGTACTTAGTTTCTTTCTGCTTTAAAAATTATCCTCAAGATATATATCATTAAAAGACATTGTTTTGAAGAGAATGAAATAAATAAATAAAAAAAAAAAATAGTTTGGATCATTTACAGTTTTTGATGGTTCAAGATGGAAGAAAAATCAGAAAATGTTGGAAAATTAAAAATCTCTGTGAAAAACAAAACGTCTGCTATAACAAGAGGAAAATCAATGAAAGTGTAACAATCCAGTTGGAGAAATGCAAGGATAAGTTAGACATGCTTAGGTATATCTCAAGTTGAGGTAGATATTTATTGATTTCTGAATTATTGATTTGAAGAAAGACAAATAGGTTTATACTTGGAGAAAAGAGAACAAATGATTCCACAATATGTACTCTCTTGCTCATGTCAGTTAAAATATGAATTTCAAAACTTTAATGACGGGCAAGATCTAAATTTAAATGACTGATTACAGAGCAATTCTTGAGTGTATCATACTCTTTTAAGTAGATACGTATAAGACTTGACATTTGGAGATTTTACAAATATCAAATTAAAAATAACTTGCTTGAATTTTTAATTCATAATTTATTACTTTTAGATATTTAGCTATAAGCATTACTAATTGGTCATTTCAAATGTTTTCTCTCTTGCTACCATAAATAATTTTAATATTTTGAGTATTTCTTCTTTAATTGATAAAAAAAATTGTTTCACTGAATCTAAATCTAGAATTAATTTTTGATTACTATTTTTCCATCTTAATTTCAGTTGCTTATCATATCGTCTAATCTGAACCTTATTTGACATTGATTAGAAAACAACATGAATTGAAAATAAAGAGTAAGCTCTCAGTGAGGTTCAATCTCACTTCCTTTTTGTTATATACCTTAATAGAATAGAAATGAGTTGTAAGAGATTTTATGACTGGAAGAGGATCAAATCTAAGCATTTCCAGTCCATGCTATAGAATGGAATTGTTGCAATGGAAATGAACTGAAGTTAAGACGAAGCAAATAGAATCCAAAAATCGACAATTTCTGACATTGTTTCACTTACTAATTAAAACAATAATATTTACATTTTGTGCTTACCATATTTTTTTCCCCAATTCATTTATTGAATTTGGCATGGTCTAAATAATTGATTTTTAGTTTTTGCAATTTAATAATTTAACTATAATTTTATGTTTAGTCAAAAAGAATTTTTGTAGACTAATGTTTATCAAGTTTGTATTGCAAAAAACATTTGTGAGGGAGTGAATTGTTCAGCTAAATTTGTCATAATCCAGTCTGTTTATAAATGGACAGGATGTGATAACTAATTTGATAAACAGATTTTTTATAGTTCATTTATTACATTCTTTTTTCTTTTAATAAAAGAGACCAGCAAAATGTCTGACGAGGGTGAGATTCGAAAAAAAAAGAAATTCCCATATTTGGTTAGATTCTTGGTAAGTGAGTTGAGTCAAGAAATCTTCAGTACCTCATTCTCAGGGACTTGCAATAATGTTTCAAATAGGGTCATGAAAATGAACTTTCTCAATATTTAGAAAAAATGAAGCAAAGTGACTGTATTTGACACAAAATCTGTGATGCTTCACCAGTGATGATTGCTATTGATTTCTATGAATAATATTGATTAAATGCTGGTGGCCCAGGATAGGACAAACGTTCAAATACCTAATCGCAGAATAGATTGCACTATAAATGGGAATCAAGGTTTCACAAGTTAAAAAAAAAATAAAAAAGTGTAAAAAATATAATACATCAATTCTGAGTAGAACAAGCAGAAGGTATGATGAAACAGACTGAATCAATCAGTTGGTAATCTAACCTTGGGAGGTTATAGGAAAGAACATTCATGATTGGTTGATTGAATTTCTATCAGCTTAAAATATTCTATCTCTGTCCCATAATAGTTGTTACATTTGCAAAGATATTTCATCTACTAACTAAAAGAAATCTTATGGGACAAAGGCAGTAACGAACTGGATCCATGAGGCTCACAAGAGAAAGAGCAGGAGAATTAAAAACAAATCTTTGGCAAAGATTGAATTATTTATTTTGAAAATATTTAGGAAAGAAAATAGTTATTTAAAATATCAGATCTACACTGTTTTATTATTTTAAGCAAATAAGAAAAATTATAATAATTATAAAACTAACAGTTTGGAAGTCACAAAATTTAGTCAAATAGAAGTCTTGCATGTGTGTAGAATACCCTCTAATCTTAGGCGAAAGCATGAAATAGAATTTTTATATATATATATATATATCAAGAACAATATTGGGGGGAAAAAAAAAACACAATTTTGACATAAGTGTTTCTCTGATGAAAGGAAAAAAAACAATTCATTATGATGTAAATGTTTAGAGAGTGTCTTAATCTCAAGGTCATTTACAGTAAATTTGTGCCTTGGCTCTTACAATATTTCACCATTCCTGGCAGATCTTTTATTACCACAGTGTGAGATATCTAGTAAAACAAAGTAATGGAAACAAAAAGAATCTAAATGAAATCGGTTAGATTATATATTTAAAAAAAAACAAACTAAAATTTAAAATTCCTAGCATCCCTCATACGTATATGTAGGGGCATCAATATAACAAATTTAACTTTTTCCACTTTGTCACACACATCTATATATATATATATATATATACACATATATATATATATATATATATATATATATATATATATATATATATATACACATATATATATATATATATATATATATATAGAGAGAGAGAGAGATAAAGTGTATGGGCACATGGTTGAGTGTTTAGAATGTTTGCATTCTGACCATGAGACTCGGGTTCGAATCGCACCATGGTCAATTTGTCAGGCAGGAGACTTCCTGATGTTATCAGACTGGAGGTATCGATCACAGCGTGTGGCACCTTTGGAAAGTGCCTGAAAGCCATACCACAGGGTTGACCCAAGCCTTTTGAGTGAAATTGGGTAGACAGAACTTTTGGGGGCTGTTGATAGCTGTGCTAGCATAAAGTCACAAGTCGTCATGACCAAGGGCTTGAGTTTGCTGGCCTTGTTCAAATTATTGATCACGCAAGATAACCCGCTCTTTCTCAGTAACTGTTCAGCATAGTTGCAGTACAAACCACAGGTGGGCTCTGTGGGTGTTGAGCAAACACAAATGTGCCTGAGCGTCTGCAATAGAGATTGGCTAGCTGACCTAGTAGATGGGTATCCCCGAATACAAGTGGCCAGCTATATTCATTTATTTATTTTTAATCCAACATTTTTATTACTTCAAACATAATGGATACTTGTACTTGAAATAAATGGTCCATTTTTATATTTATTTTTACTTTACATATTGTGTAATACTGTTATGAAAAATAGGGTCTGATTGCACTGTGACACTCTTTGTAGGTGAGAGGTGAAGCACATTGGTTCAAATGGCAGTTTCTCTTACAAGGGGGATGCAGGTTCAATTCCTGCCAGAGAGTGCAGCACATTTTCTTTTAAGATTTCTTGAGTACACAGGCTGATGTACATATTACATACTGTTTAAAGTAGAAAAAAAAAATGGGTGTTTATTTCAAATAAAAGTATCCACTAAATAATAATATTTGAAGTAAATATATATATATATATATATATATATATATATATATATCTCAGATCATTTCACTTTTTAAGTAATCATTAAAAAAAATCTATAAATATGTAAGGATAAAATATGAAAGCCAGTGACTAACCTAACAATAATTTGTTTGAAAAAATGACCTATGAGTCTGCAAGTAAGTTAGCTACAACAACAAATCAGTTGTGTTATTTACTTATATTTTCCATTCTCTTTGAATGACTTGAAGCAGTCTACTGTAGACAGATGTTAATTTAAGAATTTCTCCAGGGAAATGGCTTCATGAACAGTTAATATTGCTTCCAAAGTTTAATTTTTCATATAAATGATTTGACACCTTCAAAAACAAAACTCTTGACAGAGCTCCCAAAGTACTTGGTGATGTTAAACTCAAGGAACATGACAATTATGTCATAAGTCTGTTTTGGAATACTATTAGGTTGGTGCAAAAATAATTTCGTTTTCTAACATATGTTATTATGTGAGAAAACGAAATTATTTTTGCACCAACCTAATAGTTGTCAGGCATGAAATGATTATTTTTCATACTTTATCGAGACTTTCATCTCGGCATTATGCATGACACCAAACACATTCATAAATATCTAAACTATTAGCTGTATACAACCACTTTTTTAGCTCAATGGTTGAAAATGGTTCTAAGTGAATGAAGTATGTAGGTCTTTGTGAGGATCATTCTTCTTTGAACCTTGTGGACTGGTACTGCAGAACTGCTAACAAAGAATTCTGCAGGACTTGTGACAATGCCAACAAATATCACATGTAACTCATAAAAAAATGACATAATCAAAATGTTCATATTCCATACTACTTTCTACTAAAGGTAAGGGAGCTCTCCCCCATCAATACTGGAAAGAGAAGTAACTGTTAGAAAACTTGCAAAATCTACTTTCCTGAAAAATTGTTTTAATAGAAAAATTTTCAAAATTTTAACTGACAGTAGCACTGGCTGCTTGGTCAACAAATACCAAGTGTTTCCTTAAAAGGAAACAGATAATATTACCATTATCATTAGAGATAAGATACTACACTTGGTATTTACTCCTCCCTCCACAGTGACAGCATATGGCACAAGGCTGGTTTAAAGTGGGAGAATTCAAGCACCTGTACATGGATCAAAGCCAAAAATTGCTTGATCCCTGCAAAAAGTGCACAGTCATCGAGATTACACTAACCTTCCCTCTTTTAATGAGGAAGTGCTACTGCAAGTTTGAAATCCATGGAACCTTCATTTATTTGTTGTATTCTGTCCAAAGATAGAAGCACAACTGAAAGATAAAATGTAGCTTGTCTGCCCAAAGACAGATACTACACTTTGATCCAAATAAATGTTAAAGAAAAGCATAACCCTTGCTGCTCTGTCAATGAATGCTGAAAGTTTCCTCATTATGAAATGGTTAATGTTAGCATTATTGTCTTAAGCTGTGTGCGAATATTGGTTTTTAAGAATGTCATTTTAACATTATTATCCAACCCTCTGTAGCTAACCAATTCATTACTGATGATTCCTACTGAAAATACAACCCCAACACTTGACCAAACTTAATTTCCTCTTTCCAGTTTTATTCATTCTGCCAATTGTCAGGGTCAGTCAGCTTTGTCCAATCAATGAACACGACTTTTTTGAAAATATAATTTTGAATAAACTCTGGCTCACTTGACTGACTTAATGAGGAGAAGGAACACTTGGTTTGATGCATGTTAGTAAAAACCCTTCAATACAGAGCATCAGGATGTCTTTGACATATTTAGAGTTCTTGTGGTTAAGAATAATTCCTTTTTACATTTAGCCATTTAATGTTAATGGACAAGGCCCACCTATGACAATGTCACCTTAGTCCTCTTCAAAGTAATTTAAAAAAAAAATTAAACAGTTATCTAACCATCAGTTGTAAGAAGACACAGTATATAGTAATCAGCAAGAGAAACCTGTCAAGAAGGAAAATATTAGAGATGTCAAAATCAGACAAGTACAGAAGTTTGAATATCTGGGAAGTGTTTTAACAGAGGAAATAACAGTGACACCAAAATCTGAAGGCACATAGCATTAACAAAAGAAGCATTGCCAAAGCTAAAGAAAATACTAAGAAACAGGAAATTCTTCATTTGAAACAAAGAAATGAGCACTGGAATGCTGTGTGTTACCAATCCTTTTGCATGCCAATGAATGCTGGACAATCATCTCCCCACAAATGAATAGAAAACTAGAGGTAAGAGAAATATGGTTCTACAGAAGGATACTGAGAATTTCATGGATAGAGCAGGGAAGCAATGAGGAACTCTTAAAGAAAATGGTAACAAAAAGAAATTTTATCTTTATAGTCAAAAATGAAAGCTAAAATTACTTTGAGACATACCGAGAAAGGAAGTCTTGGAAAACTTAACTCCTGCAGAACTTATTGAGGGCAAGAGAGATAGAGGCAGGTAGTGGGCCATCTACCTGACAAGATTGTGTGCGTGGGTGGTGGTGGGATATAAATATAGCTGAAATTCCTTGGAGATACAACTAGAAAGGAGGTCTTGGAAAGCTTAACTTGCATCATGCATATTGAGGGTAAGAGAGACCGAGGAATGTAGTGGGCCCTCTATCTGACAAGACTGCATAAATGTATGGTTGCGGGAGGCTTGGTAAAAGGAAAAATGCTGCTAACATACATAAGGGATAGGGACATTTTTGAAAAGCCATGATCATTCATGTCCTGAAGGGAGACACCATATAGAAGAATGAAATGAAACTAGATAATTTGAATGAGATATGCAATAACTTTTAACTGTTTGACTGCAAGATTTTAACTGCTTGACTGATAAGATGCAAATTGTAAATATCAAAATCAAGCAAGTACAACAATTTAAATATCTGAAGTATTTTATCAGAGGACAAAAAGTGTAACACTGAAATCCGAAGGTGCATTGGGATAGCAAAAGATGCCTTCCAAAAACTAAAAGTAGTAAGAAGAAACGGGAAAATTTCATTATACACAGTGTTGTACCAGTTCTCTTATACAGCAGTCAATGTTGGACAATTTGATTGATTTGATTTTTATGGCTTATCAACCCTTTGCAGATTATTTAAACCCAGAAAATACTTTGATTGTAAGAAACTTTTTTCTTAAAAATAATAATAGTTTAGTGATAGAAGCCATACTAATGATGAGGGAGAATAGGCAGATTCATATCTTTTCCAAGAGGATTTGAATGAAAATGAATATAACAAAACCCAACTGGAATTGGAACTTGACTCTCCAATTACCAATTCAGTCATTATCCATCACTGCACCTGGAATTCTCAAGCACTGAACAATTTTCTCAAAGAGACTTAAGATAACAGATGGGATTCTACAGAAGAATGGTAGGAATACTATGTACGAGAATGTAAGCAACAAGGAAGTTTTAAGGGAAAGGGAAACAAGAAGTTCCACTTATACTTAGAATCAGAAAGAAACAATTGAAATTTCATAATGAGGAAAGGAGGCTTGAAAAATTCAACACTCATATGGCATATTGAAAACAAAAACAACAGAGGGAAACAGAATAACCTATTTAATAAACTTGTATGGCAGAACAGGGAGTGGGAGGGATAGTAAAAAGACAAATGTTGGTAGCAACCACAAAGGATAGAAAGTAGTGGAGAGCCATGATCACACATGTCCTAAATGGGCATAGTAAATAAAAGAAAAATATCCTTAAACTAGTTGGTGTGTTTCATTTTTCAAAACAATCAGTAACATCCTCTTTCAGGTTTGCCATGATCATTTCAAAGATTTGAAATTTCCCTTTTTGTGGAGAATTTAGTTTTGTATGGAGACAGGATGGTGATGTTTTATGAAGATTGCTACAGGAGACTTGACCGATTTTATTTATTTGGTCATTGTGAGTGCAAAGGTCATCAAGTACGTGCAATTGGCATCTCCCTGCTTATTGAATAAGTACATAGGAGAATGTCTTGTCTATTCATACATATGTAGTAAGGTTCACTTTGATTGGTTTCCTAGATACAACAAGGTTGTTGAACCATTTTTCAGGATATTGAAAATGGATAGATTTCTGTCTGAACAAGACTCTTTTATTGAATTATATTAATTAAAAGCTATTGGTATTATTTTTAGCAGCTTAACTTTTAAATATATGGGAACAAATAGTTATTTTTGTACTGAAGAAATGTTCTTTATTAAAAAATAAATAAATAAATAAAATGAAATACCTTGAATAATATTTCTAACCCTCTTTTCAATCACCAAAGGAAATACAGTAAAATGATTGATATTTAATTTTAAATGGCATTTGATCGCATCTAAAAGAATGGCTGATTAAAAATAAATGAACAAAAAAAAAATGATTTAGTTCAGCAAATTTAAAAAATTTTTTTTTTTTTTAAGTTCCATTGTGATTTGTTTACGTCTTTGAAATGTTTACTGCATGATTCAAGGGCACAACAGACTGGGAGGTCATGCAGAGATTTCCTTGTTCTCTTGGTTGACTGTAGACATCATGACACTCCTCTGTCATCTTTAGTTTATGTGGAAGTGCTGTTGTGATTTTTGTGTAAACAAAAGGATGCTTCTAAAGAATAGTTCATCTTTTATTCTGCAGAATCAATTGATGGAAGACCGTAATGTTTCACTTGACATCGGTGCAATAATGAAATGTAACTTGTGTAAGGATTAAAAGCATTTTCTTTTTTTTTTTAATCTATTGTCTCCAATCTTTCCTTTTGAAAAGATCAAAATGTGTTTGTTTCAACAATAAAAATAATTCATTCTGATTGTGGCTTCAGATTGTTGATTAGCATATGATCACTTCAGTAAAAAAAAAAACATGATAAACAACTTAGGGTCAAATATTTAATGAATTTTGTTAATTGAAAAACATTTTTTGTAATATTTTGCTACTGAATTTGAGAGCTTTCTTGCTGCCAAACTATTTTTTTAACAAAACAATGAACTACCTGTTGCTGTATCTCTACCCTCATCTTTTTTATATTTGTTTATTGTATTTTTTCTGTTTTTCGGCAAAGGTGAATTCACGTGGTCAGAAGTAAGAGAAGCCTTGTTTTTCATTCAAATAAAATGGAAATGAATTCTATTTTTTTTTTTTTTTTTTTTTTTTTTTTTTTTTTTTAATTGGTTTCATGCCCTGCAAGGCAGAAAAGCCACTAAGACACAAGGGGTTATTGGGTATGGAAGAATTAGGAACAGAAACATTAATAAGAGAAAAGAGTAATCAGGACAGCAGATAGCATTGGACATTGCATTTAAACATTTGCTGATTAAAGTTGACTGGAAAGCATGGAGCTGGAAGGGAGTTCCAAAAGAGATAAATGCAAGAAAAGAAACTGTTAGCATAAAATTTATGGTTACATCTAGCCAGCTCAACTGTAAATTGATAAGATCTTGATGCCAGTCTACTATTAACACTTAAATTCAAAAAGTCTAGGTACCGTATTGAAGAACTCATTCAAGCAATTATCATGAAAGTATTTATAGAAAAGGAACAGAATTGTTCATAGCTATGTCTGGATTTAGTTTAGCTAAAAGAGACAAAAAATTATAATTGGGAAAGATTCTTGTTGCATTCTGCTAGTAATTTGGAGCTCATCTCACTTAAGTAGATGTCATTCTGACTTTGACTCAATTAAATCTTTAATATAGCACCCATTTATTTAGATATATGTTTCTTCATTGATAGTTATCTGGTCACACCAAATCTCACTATAAGTATTTCTTTAGTACTATAGTCCTACAGTGACCCTATAGGAAATGAAGAAGAGTAGAGAATGTCAGCTCATCTCAAGCAACTTTTGAAAGAGTTCTAGAGTCCTCTTGTCTGAGCAAGCTTGTCTTGGTGTCTGGGCCAGCAGGTCAGGCATGATGTTCCAATCTCAATTTCTATTCCTTTGTGGGGCCAGAGGTTAAGTGATAAAATAAGTGCCAGTAACAAAATCACAATGAATTCATATAGAGGATAATATTTGGTAAATTACCTTTTTAAATATTTAGCAGAACAAATATTGATAATGTTCCAGTTTGAATTGTTTTCATCTAAAGTGAGCAAACATTTTTTGGAGGTGGGGTTAATTCTGCAGGGATACCAACAAAAAGTAATTAACCTGTTCATTTTCCTCACCTGGAAGAGCTCAACTTAAAAAGTGTGGAATTGGTTTTGGAAATGATAAATAATCCAATGGTGACCGAAAGAAAAGAAAAAAAATGCTTAAGTTTACACTAAGAAGTTTTAACTATTTGACAATGTAGTACAAGTGCAAACTCTGTGGTCATTCAGGGCTATCATGCAAGTTGTCACATTCACATGGACCCAGTAAAACGAGGGATACAAACCTGAACAAATTAGGATACAGGAAATAAGACTGTAAAAGTTATGAGCCACTAGAGGAAACAATTGTTTTATTGATGGGATTAAAATAAAATTGCAAGAGAAAAATGAATATATATATATATATATATATATATATATATATAGGGACATTAAAATTAGTATTGAGTATGGGTCCCATTGCTAAAGACATTGTGAAAACCTGGATTTTGGACGTTTCTTGAAGGTGTTAATGATTATTTTAAACATCAACCCACTTTGAATTTAGATATACAGTGGTAAGCACAAGACGTAAGCTAAAAAGATAACTTGCTTAATTTTTAGTGAGATTTTTCAATATTTGATAATGTACTTTCAGGTTTAGTATCCATGCTCATTTCAAACTGCAATGCAAATTCTCGCATTCATATGTATTTGGTATGTGGAAAGGTACAAACCTGAACCTAATGTGATACTGGAAATAAGGCTATAAAAGTTATAACCCATGAGAATAAACTGTTTTACTAATGGAAGAAATTTGTACATGAAAAATGAATGTATATATAAAATATCGTATATACTCAAATATAGTGTGAGTTTTTATGATCAGTTTTTATCCAAAAAAAAAATAGTGCCTCACACTATAGACAAGAAATTGTTTTGAAGTGGTTAAAAATAATGCATTTTTAGTGACCACTTGCACTATACATAAGTAATTTTTTTAGAGCTGTTAAAATTCATGCAGAAAAATTTAGGGGTTGCACTATACATGAAGTTGGCTTATACACTAGTATATATATGGTAGTCATTATTTAGTATGGCTCCCATTATCAGGAAGTATCACCTTAAATCAGTGTGAGACAGGAATACAACTTATAAATTATTTCATCAGGAATATTCTTTCATTCCTCTTGGCAGTAAACCCAAAGATTTTGCAAATTCTTGAGTTTTCTGTTATGCACCCAAGTTTTCAACTCTTTCCATATAGGTTCGATTATATTAAGGGCACAGCTTCATCAGTATATTTGTATATAATGTATCTGTTACAGATGTGAGCCATTGTACTAGAACTGGTGGGAATTTAGAAAAATTAATATATTTTTCCCTGTATTTTTATAAATTTTCTTGTACTGTTACTTTTGATGTAGCTCTCCAAACTATTAGTCTCACCTACCAATTGAATTTTAATTTCTTATTATATATTTTGGATTGCTTTTAGTACCAATTGGTCTTTGGACATTATTGTAGAGTAAATAATACACCCCTGGTGATTATATGAACTAGTCCATTTGTACACGAGCTCTCCAGGTCAGAGATAAAAATAGTAGCTGTTTGAAGTCAGTCTTCAGGTTAACTTTACAGGTGTCATGGCAAATAGCCGAAAGATTATGTATAGAGAATCCTTATATGACGTACATTATATAAAGTAAGTGTGTGTTATAACAATAGTCATATAATAGTGACATTATAATAGACATATTAACTGCATTTGAATGCAGTTCTATTTTGCTTTTATTACTATGTATCAATTTTGCCCATTATCTCTTAGACGTTCTTTTGCCGCATGTTTTCATGTCATTTAGTTGATGATGTCCTCTGATGGTCGTTTCTTGTCATGATGAAGGGCTTGCATGTTCTAGTGATCCCAATTGCAAGACTGTTTGGAGTTCTAACTCCTGAAGGACCACCCATAACAGCAAAGTCAAGAAGAAGGGACCAGACTGAATGTGACCAACCCCAAAGACCCCAATGGTGGAATAGGCAAAAAAAGATTTACACAACTTCAATGGCCAAACCAGCAGAAGAGGGTCATGCCAATCAGGCTGGTATGACCAAGGTGGAACCTGACAGACCAAGCATCTGACAGCTCGATGCAACCAGGTTTGTCAGATCTCGGCTGTTTTCTTCCCCTTTGGGTAATGAGGGAGGCACTTATGGCCAAGTGTGTGGGCTTCTCCATCATGCAGAGTTGTCCACCAAAATCAAATCCATGCAAATGGCCTTGACAAAGGCTTTCTTTGACTTCATTTTTATTCACTCTTCAGCAAGTCCAAAGAAAATGGTCCCACAGGTGATGGGGGCAGGTCTTGGTCAGGTTGAAACCCTTTGTAGTAATGATGTTTTTTCTTGTAATAAATAAATGACTTTTATGTAGGCTGTTTGAATTGATACTTCAGTACTAATGCTGCGTTAATCCATTACTTGATGAACCGTTAATTTTTAGATGAATACTGATAACCTCACCAACTTTCTTTGATATCTTTTGTTTGATTTCAAAGGTCTACCAGTCTTTCTCATATCTGAAACACTACCAATACCAACATGCTTCTACTGGTTGGCTTGAACAGCATTGCCTTGATAGTCCAAGTTCTTTAGCAATTTCATATTGACTTGTTCTTTGTTACATTTTGATAATTTTCATCCTCTTCTCCAAACTCAAATCTTCCCATTTTGAAACTTAAATCAACGACACAAAAAAAAATCAAAAATAAAAAGTTGAAGGATTCAGAATTTTATGCGATTTGTGCTTTGATCATTTCCCATGAGAAATTTGCATGTGTATCTTAATCTGGGATGATGTTCATCTCTAGGGTGGGTGTCAACTTGCTCATAACTTTTGCATGCTTTATTTTCCATATCACAGTTTAAGGCCCTTTATTGCACCTCATTCTTTATGTTCTGTGTTCTTTCAGGATGTATACAATCATGGCTCTCCATAATTTTTTGTCCTTTGTGGCTCTTATGCTGAAAGTACATTGTCAAATACTTTGTCAAATATGGCTTCTTTGCATAAATATTTACTGCATGGTTCATTTGGCTCATTAGGAAGTTGGTTCGTGTTGATATTTTGACAAATTACAGATGAATTTAATTGATCCAGATGCTTCTTAAAAACTGATTTTCTTTCTTATAATTCTTCTTTTTGAGAATAGTGATGGTTGCAAAGCATATGATCTCGAGAAAATGAGAAGAAATGGAATTGGAAAATATTCCAAATGGGAAAATTTACTTGCCTTGAAAATCAGCATTTGATATTTTTACCTATTTCACTTGAACTTGAACACCGACTTCAGTCCGATCTCTGGCTCTTTAGAACTGGGATCAGCCTTATTAAGTCTTTAGGGAGATAAAATTAATGTAGATGTACCTGGTTCCAAGAGATTTCAACTGTAGAGTAGCACTTAGTCCTGGACTATAAAGGAAGTTGTGTATGAACTTGTAGAAGAGGCTGTGGGGAATAGAAATACTCCCAACATCAGTATATTTCTTCTCGGTGACTTTGACAGCATTCATTCTTAATTTCCTTTCAATCATTTTCATCCTCTTCTCCAAACTCAAAACTTCCCATTTTGAAACTTAAATTAATGACACACAAAAAAAAGAAAAACAAACAATTTGAAGGCTTCAGATCTGTGCTTCTCTCATTTCACATGAGAAATTTGCATGTAAATCTTAATCTGGGATGAGGTTAATTTTGTTGAGTCAAGTAGCTGCTAACTTTTGCATGCCTTATTTTTCAGTATCAAAATGTGCTCAGGTCTAATACTATTTCTGAAAGTGCTTTGTCAGATACTTAGATTTTGTTAGTAAAAATTAGGCAAATGGATTATTTTTTTTTTTTTACTTAAGTGGTTAATTTCATTTGCTTGCCATTGTATTTCATGTGAATGATATTTTAGAAATGAAAGTTTGTTTTTTTTTGCAAGATGACAATACATTATTTTGGCTCAATGAGCCATTTTTCTTATCTGTATGTAAAGCTTAAATGAACAAATAAAAGTGGCTGTAATTAAACATAATTATTTGGTCAACAATACATGCATTATTTTATATTCACTGACATTATCTTTTCCTTTCCAATTGTCACTGCACAATCTACAGAATAAATACAAAAACTTAAAAAAATTCTCAGTCACTAACTGAAATTAGTTGGTGTTTTTCAGTTAGTTTCTGCATTAAGAAATCTATATATTTCTAGTGAGGAAGCAGGCGAAAAGAAACAAACTAAATCTAAACTAGTGATTGGTAGCATGGTTTTAAAGTCAGTGGGAAGTAATTAGAAAAGTCCAAACCATTGTCTATATAGTCAGTTGAAATTTTGCATCAATTTTTTTAATCCCCTAACACCATAAATATTTAGTTTGTTAATGTAGAAAATGACTAAAGCTAAGATGTGAAGTGACAGTAGTGGTAAAGTCCATGGGAAGAGATCAGAAAAATCCAAAATTTGCCTTAAGTTTAAAGGCTTAATCACCTAATTCTTTTTTCCCTATCACCAGAAATATTTATTTTATTAATGTAGAGAATTTTTGTATATATGATGGGGGACTGAAAAGATTTTAGCTCAATCATAAAGCCCTTAAAAAACTTTGTTTGGTCAGATTTATATAGTGTGTGTGTGTGTGTGTGCATGTTGACATTGAGGTCAACACACTGTTGCTGCCCACTTTTATATTTATAAATGCTCTATCCCTGTTATTGACCATTTTAACCTATAAATATAGCATAGCTTACAACTGTTTTTTGTTTCTCACACACTATATATATATATATATAAATAAATAAAATATGGTGGTGTAATGGGTAGCAGCTCAGATTGAGGAACTGGAGAGCCGAGTTCAAATTCCAGTCGAATCCATCACATTCACTTACATGCTAATACCCATGGGAAAGGTATGAATCCTTTTCTCCTCCCAGCTGAGTTCTATAGCCTTGGGTGGCAACTGGACTAGGAGAAGGACAACTCTGAATTCAAAACCTGCGGAGGGTTGTTTGGGGACCTTGTGGCACATGGTGCACCAGGTCTCTGTATTTGGCTTTTCAAAAAGTGTTGTTGGTTCTGCACAAAGCCTTCAGCACTAATATATACATATAAAATAAGACAGAGGTACCTCCAAAGATTTACATACATGATGAAATGATGCTCAAAACAGTTTTATTATCAAAATCTTAAGAGGAAAGACCAAAGTATTTTTTGGTGTAAAAATTAATTTTTTAATTCTTTTTTAGAACCTTGATATTTTGTTTAAAAATTTTGTTTTTATGGCATCAGTGGGGTGGAGGCCATAAATTAGTATAGGAAATCTGAACATCATTTTGGGGTGAAAAACATACGGATTTAGCAATTCTTTCAAAAATCAGATAATTGTTGGGTTTTAATGAAACTTTCAGAACTTATTCACAAATAAATGAAATTATTTTTTAAATCATTCTCTGAGAAAATCTTGGAAAAAAAAAATGTATTTTACATCAATTACCCTCCACTTAAGATGTCTTGAAATTTCATAAAATTATATTTCATGTAGTGTTTAATGTTTATATTACACATAAGAATTTAAATCCTCAAACATTTTTTGGTCACACAGGATCCCTAGTTATAGGAAATCTGCTCTGAATTGTAAAATAAAAAATGCAATAATACTAAGACATTATTTAATTAGAAAAGCTTTTAATTGCTTTCAGGAATAAAATATATTATAGACATTGTTTTATGAAATAAAATTTTTGATGAATAATGAATTTTTATAAGAAAAGTTTTTATCTTTTTAAAAATTTTAATTACAATAATTTATAAACTTTGAAATATTTTAAAATTCTGTATTAATTCAAAGAAAATCAAGTGATATTGTGATTAAATAAAAACTGTATTTAATAATCATAAATGGAAATCCTTAAAATAATTCAACATCCTCACCCTCAGTATTTTAAAAAGAATTTTAAATTTTTTTTCTGGGTGTAAACTAGCTGATTATTGTAAATATGTTCATTCATATATGACATTATCAGAAAATAAGAGTAGTAACTATAGTAAATTTATAATTTATTGGAAATTGTCTAACATTTCCTCAAATGTATTTGTCAGTCAGAATGCTTAAAATATTTTAAAGATTACTGGGTAGTTAAAAAAATACATAGATAAAAGTTATTAATTAGGGAGGCACTGTGGAATAATGGATAGCAGCTTGGATTGAGAAATTGGGAGCCAAGTTTGAATTCCAGTTGAATACATTACATTCACTTATGTGCTAACACTCTTGGGAAAGGTGTAAATCCTCTTCTTCTTCCCCCCAAGCTATGGGTAAATAGCAGTACAGACCAGGTTCTATAGCGTTGGATGGCAACTGGTCTACTGCAGAAAGAAATGGCAATCTACTACGGAAAAAATCTGTCACGTCAGTCATGTATCATAAGATACATGATCGCCTAAGCATGTATTATGCATAGCACATTACTGACTGATTAATTTTGTATTGATCATGTAATTTTATATCTATTCACTCTTCCTTTTGATAAATTTTCAAACCCTTATGCTATTAATAATTGTATTAGCACCTTGTAAAAATGTCTGCCTCCATGGTAAAAAATACTTTTCTGCAATATTTTAAACTAAAAATAATATTTCTATAAGTTCAGATTAATTAAACTTTAAATCAGCTTTTCAGAAAAGCATATTTTATTTTTGAAAGATTTTTTTCATAAAAAGAACTTATGTTGTGCTGACAGATTTGTTAATATGTAAAGAAAATAAATGCAACTTATGCAAGTTTTTTTTTTTTTAATCTATAAGTAAATCCAAAAGATATTAACCATGGAAACATGTTTGATTAATACACTGTTCTATATTACTGAATAAATTGTTATTTTATGTTATGATGGGCTGTTTGATATTATATAACCTTCTTCTTGAGCAACTATTTTCCCTTTTCTACTGTTTTAACTTGAATATGGCTTACAGCGATTTTTATTGATTTCTTTGCTTGAATATTGTTTTCTGTTCTCATATCAGTCTCTTTTTCATAGTGGCTCACAAGATTTCTATTGGAAGAATGTCTGAAAAATATGAAGCAGCATTGTCTTCCTATTATAGTCTTTTTTATGTTGGTTGACTTTGCATGAAAGGCACAACTTTTAGCCAAGCCATCAGGTCTATCCAATGTAGCTCTACGTTCATCAGTAAAAATTACTGATGAAAAATGTTTTCATGTTTGGTTTTGTTTGTTTTACGGCATATCAACTTCAATGGGTTATTTAATGAAGACAAAATTTTTATTGTTGGCAATAATTTTTTTAAAAATGTATTGCTGCTAATATTTTTTTCCAAAAAATTTTCAAA
Source organism: Acanthosepion lycidas (assembly GCA_963932145.1). Classification (NCBI taxonomy): domain Eukaryota; kingdom Metazoa; phylum Mollusca; class Cephalopoda; order Sepiida; family Sepiidae; genus Acanthosepion; species Acanthosepion lycidas. Next base: position 86,500,812 of record OZ010585.1, on the reverse strand, counting down.
CATGTATCCCTAGCAATATTTTTCCTTCAAAAAATCTATTTCTGATAATATTTTTATCAAAAATGTATTGGTAATATTTTTTTTTTCAAAATCTGATATTAAACCTACTTTTACACTTTCATAGTGTTTTGACCTCAGTTTAAGGGTTAACTATTTTGCCCATAGTTGGGACCCTAACAGGTGTTACCACCCCAGGTCAGGGTTGACCTGGAAGCACCAGCAATTAAGAGGTGGTTCCACACTCCTCAAAACCTGCTGATCAGAGGCCTTGCTGTTGGACGTAGTTTATCGTCTTACCCAGGACATGGATATAATTTATCATCATACCCAGGATTGTGTTTTCATGTACTTAAATACACCTTTAATATACTTTTAATATACTTTCATGTACCTAACCAAAATGTTTCTATTTGTGATCTTTACTTAAAGGTAATACCTTAGCTATTTTTATATCTTACATCGGTGTTCTTAATATTGTCTTTTCTCTTTCTTTATATAACACCAAATTTTCAAATATATTTGTGCTGACAAATTCATATTTCTTGCTCATTATCCTTTAAATTTTTTCAAATCTCTTTTAGTGAAATTCTTAGAACATTTTTTAGAGCTAGATGTTGGAAAGAATCGGCACATATGCTAGGCTATGAGGACCTCATTAGATTTGCGCAAACAATCAGCAGAATGTTTTCTCCACTCTGAATGTATACAGTCTTTATTGTTGGGTGGTCATTGTTATATTTTGTTTTTCAGAAGCACTGTTGTCTCCTTTTAGGCCAAGTATCTCTTCAGAAAATGGTCCATCAAGTCTCTCCCCAAGTTCCTATATTCAATACCTCCAAAAAAATCAAGCTTGTCATTGTGCTTCCAACGAGGTTCTTTGCCTGGAACATTGATTATGATGAAGCTCATTCAAGACCTCAAATGAAATTTGTACTTATTTGCTATTAAATATGCTGGAAAATTGGCCAGTTTCTTGTACCGCTCTAGGAAGCACCTGACTCCTGCTATGCTCTATTTTTATAAGAACAAGACCAGACCAAAAATGCAGTCTAGTTGCCATCCTCACTTACCATCCTTGACAGAATTCAAAAGTGTTTATGCTGAATTGTCTTCCACTCTACAACCTCTTTACCCACAGAAAAAAATGTTGCTAGCTGCCTGCAACTCTTTCACCATTTTCATGGCAGATGTGTTGGTGAGTTAGGATTCTTTGCTTCAACCAATCCAGACCTTCACAGCTAGGATCTGCCATGCTGTAAGTTGATTCATCCTGATTTCTTTCATCTTCCATTGGTAAGGAGTAAGTTCCACTCAGACAGCTTCTTCTGCAGAACCTTTTGCATTGTGGATAAAAAATGTTAACTACAATTGTAACCTCTTCAAGTCTAGAGTCAACTACTATCACTCATACATATCCTCATACATACATCTTGCCACCTACTCCCTGAAATATGCCTCTAAAACAAACTCAGTATCCCTCTACCTTGTCTGGCTCTTGGACTCTGTATTGGGTGGATGATAGTAAAAAACCAATATTTATCTCTTTACCATCTCTCCCAGCCTCTGTTTTGCTTTCCATTTATACAAGCTCACTCGGTAGGTTTATACTTCCCTCTTGCTGTCAATCTGTCCTGTGAATATTAAATTTTCCAAGCCCTCTTTCCTCATCATTTGTCCCAGAAATTTCAAGTATTTCTTTCTGATTCCAAGTTTAAGTGACCTTTTTGCTTTCATGTTTCTTAAAATTGTTTCATTTCTTACATACCCTGTTCATGGTATTCTCAGCATCTTCTGAGATTTCTGTGTGTTTCAAGTTTTCTCTTCATCTGTAAGAAGATTGTCCAGTGATAATTGTCATAGAGGAGGATTGATATTACATCATAGTTCGATACACTTTTTTTGTTTCTAATGAACTTTCCTTGTTTCTTAATACTTTGCTTACCTTTTAGAAGGCATCTTTCATGATTCCAATGTTCCTTCAGATTTTGGTGTAACATTTTCCCCAGTAGAATGTTTTGGATCATCGTCATGTTATTAGGTTGGTGCAAAAATAATGACGTAATAATGTCGTTTTTTGACGTTAAAAAATACATCAAAAAACGACATTATTATTTTGATATCAGTGTGTACAACACCATCATGCTTAAGACCGAACATTTTTCTTTGTACATCTCATCATGACTTTGCTAAACCAGCTGGGTGCCATCAGATACAAATAGGTTGGTTTTTGTTACATCTGGCCACAGCATGCTTTCCCTAAAATTGGAATTTTTATTGTTTTTCCTGTGAAAGCTTTAAACAAATCTGTTTGTCTTGAATTTTATAGTTGTTTCCTATAGGTTGCCAACCAGGAAAGTCTATTTTCATCACCCAATCTCATGACAGAATTGGGGTCAAATTGCATGGTTGGCCTGGTTGGTTTTATACATTTCCAACTTGTTTTCTTTTTTCAGTTTTGCATAATTTTGACAACAGTATTTTAAATTAACATCAGCTGAGTAGCTATTTTTTTAGCAGCGATTGATCTTCTATGTGCCATGTTAAAGTTTCTGGGGCACATAATGAGGAAAGATGGGTTCGAAAATTTGATACTCATAGAACATATTGAAGGACAGAGGAAAACAGTGCATAACTTACCTAGTGAGCTTGAATAAATGGATGATAGAACAGGGTTTAGGAGATAACAATAAGCCAAATTTTACTAAGATTTACAAAGAACAGGAAATTGTGGAGAGACATGATTACCAACATCCTGAAAGTACACAGCACATAGTGGTGAATGCTTGTGTAGAACAAATCAAAATTTTTAAGCAGAACTTACATATGTCTCTAGTGCTCAAATACCACACCCCTGCTGATAATTAGAGGTGATGCAAAGAATCTTCCTCTTTTCTTGAAGACCTTCATAGTAAAAAGACATCTTCTCACCCTGTCAGCCTGTCAGTACCTCAGAGACAGACACTGAAGGTTATTTTGAATATTTGGTAATATTTTTGTTTAAATTCTGTGTCTTCTTATTTTACCTTGGACTCACATGAGTCCACCAATGTTGTTTGTTGAATGAATGTACCCAGGAGCATTAAACATTTACTAAAACATGTCTACAACTCAAATCAAAAGTTTTGAATTGAGCAACACTCAGTATAATAACTGTCATTTCCAAATGTACCCATCTACTAGTGTAGCTGTTTAATCTCTGTTGCAGCCACCTGCTCAGGCACATCTGTATTTCTTTAACAGTCACAGAATCAAACTGTGATTTATGCTGCAGATCTGTTGGGCAGACCTTAGTTTCAGTTTCTGGGGTGGGGGGTGGGGAGTAGAAAATCTGGCCTAGGTTGCTCAAATACTTGGTCATGTTTTGACTTTGTGCAGGCACAAGTGATGGCTTCTGAACACTTTACCCAATTTCTCTTTCATGGCTTTGATTGACCTATGCTAAGCACATTCCAATGGTAGCACATGTTAGGATCATTTCTTAGGTTGATATTATCAAGAGACTGCATTTCACAAACTGATCATAGTGAGTTTCAAACACTGATGTTCTAAACTCTTAGCTATATGGCCATATACATTTGATTGACAGTATTCTAAGAAAAAATACACACACACACACACACACACTCAAGTTTTGTTTCTTTTTCAATACTTGTTCCTTTACAACCACTTTTTATCTTTGTAGTGTTAAAGTCACCAAGCCTTCTTTGCACATTATGTGTCTGTAAGGTTTCAGCTATCTCCTTCTGAATGCTAACCACAATTTCTTCTTAGTTTCTAGAATAAGCTATGCCAGGGATAGTTTCAACCAATACCACAAATTGTTACAAAAGCAAAACATTAACCTAGAGAAACTTGTCATGTTCTTTAAATAGCTTCACATTTTAACATATAAATGAATTGTAGAACAAGAGAAATAACTCTAGTATAGCAAAAGGTTACAGACATTGGAGTAAAAATAAAAGAAGAAACATTTGGAGTATTAAATTGTATCCTTTTTCTGGGATTTCCATAATTTATTCAATAGTAAGAATTATTTTTCTCATCAAAAGTGAAAATAGAAAGCATTTCAAGACAAATAAAGCATATCAAATGCTTTGTCTTGACTTTATTTAGTCTTGAGAAAGAAAATGTGACAGTGTTCTTTATAGTGTCAGTATGGCAATATAAGGTATGCAGATCCAAAGTTTCTTATCACACTTGCTTTCCAAAATCTGATCAAGCATCAGAGTAATTTTGTTTTTTAAATCCCTCGGTTCAGAGAAGTTTTTAACAGCCCTTCATAGATTATCATATGAAAGTTTTTGTTTTCTTTTGAGTAAGGAAAAAATTAAAACTTGAAATGAATTTAATTCAATTTCTTAAATTTATAAATTTTGCAGATACTGAGTTTTATTAAAATTCGAAAATAAAAAATAAACAAGATCTTGTTTGGAAATAATCTTCCAAACTGAGAAAGAGTTGTTAGATTTTACAATTAACTCCATTTACAATCTGATGCAAAATTACATTGACTTCTTTGTCCAATTTTTGTATTTAATGTAGTTAAAACTTTACAAGTGATATATATATATATATATAATATATATAAATAAATTAAAATTAATGCCTTCAAATCTTTAACTTACAGGAATACTTTGGTTAAAATTTTTTGTGAAATACACTTTCATATCTCTCTCTCTCTTTATATATATATAAAGAAAAATATACAGAAAAAATATACAATATACAAACAAAAATCCTTATATGCAATTATGCTGTTTTAATGTTAATATAATGTCAACGTCAGATGTTTCGGTCTAATAAACCATCTTCAGGACATATTCATAAAATATAAAACGTCTGACGTTGACATTATATTAACATTAAAACAGCATAATGGCATATAAATAAATTAAAATTAATGCCTTAAAATCTTTATCTTACAGGAATACTTTGCTTAAAATCTTTTGTGAAATACACTTTCATATCTCTCTCTCTCTCTTCATATATATATATATATATATATATATATATATAAAGAAAAATATACAGAAAAAAACAAACAAAAACCCTTATATGCAATTATGCTGTTTTAATGTTAATATAATGTCAATGTTGGACGTTTCAGTCTAATAAGCCATCTTCAGGACATATTCATAAAATATAATTACCATTATCAATTCAACATGACAAAGACGATGGACATAAGAACAAGACTTATATATATATATATATATATATATAAACAACATCATAGGCATTGAAACCATTCTAGCAAAGATACAACTTTGGTGGATTGGTCATGTTGTGAGAATGGATGAGCATAGGCTTCCAAAAAAGATGCTGTATTGAAAACTACCAAACTCCAAGCATTCAGTTGGATGCCGACTCTTACACTACAAAAAATTGTAAAACAACTTAAAATGACTCAACTTTAATCTGAAAACCTGGGAAGTCCAAGCATCAAACTGAAAGGAATGGCATAAGACATGTTTCATTAAGTTAAAGGTTTTTAAAGACAGATTGAAGCACTGTGATCAGCTTCATCAAGCTCTGAAGCAGAGATGCCATCAAAATCCTGCTTCAACAAATTTCGTCAGTCAGTGTGGCTTTGTTGCACACAGCAAAACTGGGCTAGTAGTGCACTTAAGCACAAATGTCTTTCCTTTACCTGATTTTCTCCACAACAGCCCCTGCTAGCATGCCTAAGTATAAAATGAAAGGCACCATCCACTGCTGACCCTCATTTATCGTTCATGATAGTCCATTTTTATATATATATATATATATATGTGTGTGTGTATTTGGGCAGCAATCCCTCTGTTATAGGTGTTTCATTAAAAAAGACTTGAGACTCTTATGTTTTTTGTATGTGAATACAACTCTTTCTTTTTTTCTTTTTTTTTTTTTCTTTTGGTTACTTAATATGAAAAAAGTCTTCAAACAACTTACATACCTTTATAATAGCCCAATAAAAATACCTTGGAAATGCCAACTAGATTAGCAAAAAACTCATAGAATGTGCATTTTTGGCTATTATATTAGCCACATTAGCTATCCTTTTCATGCAAGGAAAACATTAAAAAAAGAAATAACTTTTCCTTTTTAATGAAACACATTGCATGTGTCTATGCCTGTATTTTCTAAAGACTTTGTATTTTTAATCCAACATTTTTTATGACCTCAAACATTATTTTTGTGGGTATTCATATTTGATTTGATTCCTGAAGATGTAATTCACATTGTTTAAAAAAAAAAAAAATGGTATCTACTCAGACACAGGTATCCACTAAAAATAGCATTGAAGTAATAAAAACAAATACACACACACACACACACACACACATATATATATATATATATATATATATAAACACACACACACAAAAGTGAACACTGAAGTCAATACTGACATGTGACAGCTTTTCATGCTTGCATGCAATCTTCAAGCCTGAATATTTGGTTCAAGCATGAAACAGACTGTCGACACTCGCGAGTGTTAACTTCCGTATTCACTTGTATATTTATATATGCTCTATTCCCAATATTGAGCATTTCACCTATAGATATAGCATACGATAAAACTGTATTTTTATCATCCTCTCTCTCTCTCTCTCTCTCACACACACATACATACATATATATATATATATATATATATACTGAGGCAACAAGAATTTATTCAAACAATTTTTATTAAAATTGACTATTTAATTGCATATTTTTATTTTGCAAATTAATTATCTCTTATTTTGATTAAATCCATGGAGACAAATTCATAATTGTGACCATCTGTTATCATTATAGGGAAATCAGATACAAAAGAACAGTATTGTTTTCACCTCAGCATTTGTTTTTATGAACATTGTCATTTTAATTTAAGGTTTCATTTCAATGTACGTATCTCAAATGCGAGTGATGTCATGTTTAGAATGATTTGTATCTATACATACGTATGTTTTTTTTTCTTTTTCTTTTTTTGTGGCAGGACTGGATTAATGTCACATAAAGATGGGTCCTGGCAGACAAACAATTTGTCATGAATTCAGGCAACCTTTTAAAAGGCCAGATGCTCTTCCTGATGCCTAACTCAAATAATCATGGTAGTCCAAGTACATCTAATGTTTTCATTAAGACAGTCTCAAGGAAGGTTACCATTCAAGACTTGAGACTCCAGCCTTGTCTTATATATATATATATATATATATATATTACGAAATGGACAAAGTCCGACAATTTATTTATTAAAGACATTTTTATGTTTAACGTTCTTTTTATAGATACAAGTATTTAAGTAAATGCTCTGTTTATAATAAACAGTATTAAATAACATTTATCGGCCTGAATGTCCGAGAAATTTTCATAGAAAATATTCGTCCTTGGACAGGATTCGAACCTGCATCCAGGAAATTTGACTTTGCCTACCGAACGATCCTTGGTGGCCGAGCGGTCAAGGCACGTCAGCGTAAATGACGGTTCTGTATAGGATGCAGGTTCGAATCCTGTCCTAGGACGAATATTTTCTATGAAAATTTCTCGGACATTCAGGCCGGTAAATGTTATTTAATACTGTTTATTATAAACAGAGCATTTACTTAAATACTTGTATCAATAAAAAGAACATTAAACATAAAAATGTCTTTAATATATATATATATATATATATATATATATATATATATGATGTTGGCACCTATAAGAAACTTTTCCACCTGGATATTTTAGATTTTGTTTTCTTAATCAAGTTCACCCGAGCAAGGCAATAAAGCCACAGAGATGCAAAGGGTGACTGGGTGTGAGAGAGTTAGAAACAGAGACATTGCTAAGAAAAGAGGAAAGAGTAATCAGATTATTGCAGATTAAAGTTGGCTGAGAAACATGCAGCTGGAATGGAATTTTACAAACAAGAAGTGTGACAAAAGAAATTGTTAACCTAGAATTTCTGGTTACATCCAACCAGTTCAACTGTCAACTGGTGAAACTTCATCACAAGTATAAATACAGCGCTTAAATTTGAAGCATCTAGGCACCAAACAATTACCATGAAAATATTTAAAGAAAAGGCAGAGTAAGTTAACCTTATGTCAGTGGGAAAGTAACTGAAGCTGAGAGGCTAGATTGGGGCCAATAATATTGCTGATTCGTATTTGGATTTTATCAAGGATTTCTAGATAGCAGGACCACATGTGGCAGCAATATTCTTAGTATGGACAAATGGTAGATAAGTAAGATAGATTCTCGAGAGAAAAACTGGCACAATATAGTGAACTTCCCTTCCTGGCTGCTAACTGAGCAATGGATTCAATATAGACTTTCCACTTCATTTCAGCTGAAGAAGGTGCAGCACGTCACCCTCCTTGTGGTCAGCATCAGTCATACAGAAAGCAGAAAGGGTTCTCTCAGATGATTAATGGGTTATTTATTTAATGCTGAAATTTAAATATTTTGAACACAATTGCATGCCTTCAACTACAGATATGTATTGTTGGTCATGTTGCTATAAATATGCATTGCTGATATTTTTACTTTAAGAATATATTTTTATACATTCAGTGTGTTTTTTTTTGTTTTTGTTTTTTTTTTTTTGTGGGTGGGGGTCACTATTTGTCCAAAGCTGGGACCCTAACAGGTGCTATCACCCCAGGTCAGGGCAAACCTGGGAACAAGAGCAATTAAGAGGTGGTTCCATGTCCCTCATTACCTCCGCTCTCCTATTCAGTGGCCTTACTGCCAGGTGTAGTTTATCATCATACCCAGGACTAATTAACTTCAGAATTAAGATTCCTCAGAAAATTAGGAGAATCATGAAATTTTTACTGGCATTTCTACTTTGTTATTAAAAATGTAATGAAAAGAATCTTAATCTCAATGATGGCATTTCACTTTGGTTGTCGCTTGCAACCAGGAGATCTGTAAATGGAATCAATCTGGGATTTGATTTGATTTTCTCTCAGTATTCTTAATCAACTGGGCAAAGATTAATTCAAAGTTGAAATATAAAAGTTAAAAATGATGTACTTTTGATATTCTTGGAAATTAAAATTAAAATCATCTATTAGGTTGGTGCAAAAATAATATCGTTTTTTGACGTATTTTTTAATGTCAAAAAACGATATTATTTTTGCACCAACCTAATATAAACATAATTTTCAGCAAAAGGCATCAGGTTCGTTTTTTAAAGTTAGCCAATCTGATTTTTTTTCATTTCAGTTTATTTCTGTCATAAATATCTTTTTGAAATTTATTGAAGAGATAAAACTCTGCTTAAAAATTTAGAGTAAAAAAAAAAAAAAAAATTAATTTTGAATTTTTTCTCAGCACTAAATAGTATAAGGACATTTATCTTGAAAGGGTCAAGATGTTTTGGTTTTTATAGAAAGTGTGAAATAATGGTTGGCAATTTATCTTCTGTTGAAAAGCTTCTTTAATTGGAAAAAAATATCGGCATCTAATTCAAAACTATAATAGTTTAACACAAACAAAAATTCTTTGTAATGCACACCAATCCCTCAGCGTCATTTGTTCTTGTTTATGCTTCCAGTATCTCAGTTGCATTCATCCTGTACATGTGTTCTTATGTGTAAGTCTTGTTCATGGTTTGCTCCTCATGATCCTGTGTTTCATTTCCTGCTTTTATGGAGCCTAAAACTTTAGTGTTTGGCTAGCAAAGGAATCATTTACATAGCTAACACTGCTCAGTATCACAACTCTCATGGGGAAGCTGCTAGACTCTTTCATCATAACCAGATATTTCAGGGTTCTCACTGGCTTGGTTCTCGCAGGACAGCCATATGCTGTCTTTCTGCAAAGAAAGCACACTGAATATGATCTTTTTGGCTGCTCCATATGCATTTTGTTTCTGTCACAATAAATGTTTGGTCTGTAGATCACTCAGATTTAATAACTGCTTTGAATTCATTTTTATAACAAAACAATTTTAGGACAATTCTTATAGTTAAATAATATTTTGTTGCATAGAAATTTGGTTGTGTTAAACTATTATAGTTTTGAATTAGGTGCTGCTATTTTTTTCCAATTCAAGCTTTTCAACAGAAGATAAATTGCCAACCATTATTTCACACTTTCCATAAAAACCAAAACATCTCCCATCATCCACCATTGATTCTTAGCAGAAACTAGTTTGATAGAAGATTCTGAATGCATTAAAACTATTTCTCATTAGCAACATCTTGTACAAGTAACTTATCATTCTGCAACAGTTGCTACAAATTTAATAAGCATATAAATTCAACATATTCTGTCAGTAACAATTGATATTTTACTGCTGACAATGCATTTTCTTGATTTCCAAACCACAATATACAAAATGAAATTTGAAACTTGCCCATTATATTTCTAAAATCTCTCCACTTTCATCAGAAATATTTAGATTGTTAGTGCAGAAGATTACTGAATCTAAGTTAGGCCGTGGTAAAGTCAGTGAGAAGTGATGACACAAGCCCAGACCATTACCTGCAAATAGTAAGCTTAAAGGCTTAATCAAAAATTTATTTTTCCTTATCACCAGAAATGCAGAAAATGACTAAAGTGATGCTGGATAGTAGTGAAGTAGTGGTAAAGTAAGTGGGAAGTAATCAGAAAAGAACAAACCTTGCCTGCATTTAGAGAATTCAAATACTGAATCATCATTTTTTTTTTAAATTCTGTATCACCAGAAATATTTATATTGTTAATGCAGAAAACAATGAAAGCTAACCTTGGGATTAATGTAGTACTGGTAGCATCTGTGGACAACAAGCAGTTCTCAAGTGTTGTCTACATGGCTTCAAATTGAGCCAGCATTTAAATACAAGTTTGATTATTGCTTTTCTGTTGTTTTATTGTGACTTAACTGATACAATTAATGTAATCATTGAAATGAGTTGTGATCAACCAATCCTACCTGTGATATCAAAGATTACACAAACATTTTGGAAATTAATGGTGAATTCTGATGTTAGTGGAATTACTTCTCATGAATATTTTTAATGTTCAGCTTATGATGGGACAAGGTTTGAAGTGGAAAGGCACTCTGTGGGTATCATGCTCACTGCAATTATCTGTTGCTTCTTTTTTCCTCTACTCAAATATACATTCATAATTTACTCTTTTACTTTTATTGAAATTACTGAACTTGAGAAACCTATTTTTCTAAAAACTTGTTTTAATAGAAACTTTCTTTAAATATTTCAACTAAAAGTTACACTGGTTGCTCGGTGAATGAATGGAAATTTTTTCTTATAAAGAAACTGCTAGTATTGCCATTACCTCTCTTTGCCTATTTCATACAATTATGTTTTGAATAAGTATGGAGATATATATATATATATATATATATATATATATATATATATATATATATATATATATATATATATATAATATCTGTTTATCCTCTGTTTCTTAGGACAAATTGTCAAGAATCATATGACAATCAGTGGCATCAGTTTGTCAGGTGACAAATGTTAGGTGCTGTGTAGACTGCAAAGAAGTCATACATAATAGCCAGTGGCAGTACATAGAAGTAATGCAAACCATATAATTCAAACAAATAATATAGATGATGTCACCTGACATGACTGTTTCCCACTGGCAAAATTATACAAGACCCTTGAATTTTTGCCCATGATCATCCATGTGTTATAGTTTCTATGTGGGACAAGTAGTGAAAGGTATATATGTATTTCTTTGATGGTAGAAGAAATATTATAATAAATATTAAATATTAAATAATAGAACTATTTCCCATGGTATATCTATGTATGGAATCTTTTTGAACACAATTCATATTTGGCATTTATTTATTTCAGCTATTTTGGTCCTTCCTTCTGTTGTGTTAAAAGGTGTCAGTATATCATGTATTACTAATGTCTATGATGGACAACTGGAGATAATTCTTGGGCTAGCAATTGTAGCACTTGGAGAATATTTCTATGAATGAATATGGAATTGTCTGTGATTGCTGAGAATGGTGTGTGGTTCATGCAGTTGAGAATGAGAAATTCTTCATTTTCTGCTGTTCATCATCTATTTCTGTAAAATTCAAAACCCAACGAAATGTCTTTTCTTGTAGAGTGTATGTCTGAAGAAGGCTATAGAATAGATTGAAACCTCGTGATCCTAATGAAAGCAAAATCATAAGTTCTGTAGTCTGAACAGCACTTTCAATTATGACTTTTCTCAAAATTAAAAATACTGATTTTTTTTTTTTTTTTTTTGTTTTATTAAACAATTTGAATATTATATAAATATTTAATACATAATTGAGTTGAATTTTTTAAAATGAGTATCAACTGACATAATTTATCCACACTATGTACAGCAAGCAGAATATCTGACTTAAAATCATTGGAGCGCTATTTCAAACTAGCAATAAGGAATCATTGCACTTGAAAAAATAATGAAGAAAACTGATTCTATTTTTGATGAGGACTTATTCTGTGGTGAAGCACATTTGCTTCTTTTTTTTTTTTTTTTAATCCTATCAATTACGGTATCTTCTAAAAATAATGATGCAGGTTTGTCTTGTGGTAGTCATTTAGGGAGATTCTTGATTTACTCAAGTTGAAAAACAAAACTCTGGCATGGAGCCAATCTATTGGCAAAAGAAAAAAATTGGCAAGTCCCTTCTGTATCATAAAATTGCAAGAGTTTTCTTAATCTCTCATTTCTTGAATAAAGGTTTGTTGGTTTGAACAAAAACCTATATTCACTGGTTAAATCATTGCAAGTAGGTTTTTGATTACAATTATTTTTTTTTTTTACCTTTTCCCAGAATTTCATTTAAGGTTACTAACCTGCCATAAGAATTCTATCTTGAACAGAATATCTTCATGAAACACTGGGACACTTATCGGAGCAGATAAATCCTGTTTGTTCATTACATTTCAGCCACCGTATCCTGCAGCTTTCTTCAGGTGTCTCTTGTAGTTGGTAACATTTTGGGAATTTCAAACTGAACTCTTTTATTTAATTCCATAAAAGTAGATTCATCGCATTTTGTTAACCATGTTAGAGGATACAACATATTAGTCAATTTTGCTTTTTAAATTTTTCTTATTTATGTTTGTCTCTTCTGCTGAGACAGTCGCACAACCTGACAGAGATTGAACTTGCAACCACTAAGTAAGCAAACCTATAGAACAGAACAAAATCAATAGGGATAGGATGAAGGATTCATTTTGAAATTCAAAGATTGAATCCTCCATATGTCAAATTCAGCCTCTTTCCCACCACCATAATGTAACTTCTCTCTGTGACTTTTCAATAAAAATACTTTCATGATAATAGTTTAGATGAATTCTTGGCTATGCTACCTAGAACCAGTACTAGATCAGTAACAAGGTCTCTTTAATTCACAGATGAATTGTAACCATAAGTTCTTTGCTAACAATTCCTTTTCTTGCACTTTTTGTTTGTGGAACCTTTTTCTGGCTTCAAGCTTTTCAGTCATTGATCTTCAAAAATTTAAATGAAAAGTCAGTCATTATCTAATGTCTTGATTGCTCTTCTATCGTTCTTGTGCATTAATATTTCTCTTTCTTATTTGACACTCAGTAACCCCAAGTGTCTTAATGGCATTACTACCTTGTACAAAGTGATATGATTAAAAAAAGAAAGATATATATATATATATATATATATATATATATATATATGAAAATTTCTCAGAGTTAACCTGTAGAAAAGACAATATTTCTAAATATAAATAACAATAGGAAAACTGTAGTTATTGCTGACGTGTTTCGTCCAATGTGGAGAAAGTCCACATTGGACGAAATGTGTCAGCAATAACTACAGTTTTCCTATGGTCATTTCTATCTCTCTCTCTCTCTCTCTCTATATATATATATATATAATTGTAGCGTGCTCATAACAGTCTATACTGCATGGTCAATGTCAGTTTCTTTTATACCAAGTTGTGTGAAAATGGCAGTCACCATACAGTGTTGATTCCTATGTCCACAATGGTAGTTTCAAGTACTCTATCTCTAATATTGAATATATTTTTATTGAAAAAAATAAATAAATAGACCAAATTTTAAGCAATGTATATCAGGACATGTTTCATTTTCAATTCAACCAGTAAAATATCTATTTGCCATTTCTATGGTGATTTTTGAATTTCTGAAGATGTGGAATATTTTAATCAAAAGAACTATTCTTGATAATGTCAGACAGTATGAAAACAAAGGAAAACATCAACATTGGACAGTTTATTTACAATTTTGGTTTGTTTTATGGCATGTCAACCTCAATAGGTTACTTAATGCTGACAATATTTTTAGTGTTGGTAATATTTTTGTTTTTCAAAGTATTGCTGGTAATATTTTTCATTCAAAACATCTGTTTCTGAAAATTTTTTTCTTCTTGCTTGTAATAATTTTTTTTACAAAGTATTTCTGGTATTAAGAAATATTTTTACACTTTTATAGTGTTTTGACCACAGTTTAGGGTTAACTATTTTGCCCATAGCTGGGACCCTAACAGGTGGTCCCCGGGTAGGGTGGACCTAGAATAGGGTGGACCTAGCAATTAAAAAGGCAGCTCCTCAAAACCTCCTGATCAGAGGCCTTGCTGTTGGACATAGTTTATTGTCTTACCCAGGACGTGGATGTAGTTTATCGTCATACCCAAGATGGCAATTTTGATTTGGATATACAACATGTATAAAAAAAATTGTGAAAATTTAAACAAATTATCAAACAGGTAGTCATTATTGGTTGAATTTAACAAAAATTGTTCAAATTAATTATTGCTGCATGCACACACACACACATATATATATATATATATATATATATATATATATATATATATATATACACACACACAGAAACACTATCTCACGCCTCTAGCATGACTTGGAGTTTCATGCGCAACACAGTCTTCAGGTGTAGAATTCAAATCAAAACAGTTGTGCTAGAGGTGTGAGATAGTATGTATATTTATTAATATATATATATATATTTGTTCTTTTTCATTGTGCACTGTTTGGTTAACACCTGCACTCTATATGCAATATATTGTAATTCTATTATCATATATATATATACAAACAGTGGAGTAAGGGATAGTGGCATCTTAAGGAATAAAAGATATGAGTTTGAATTCCAGTCAAGATTTTTACATTCACTTAGGTACAAATGCCCTTGGGAATGGTATGAATTCATTTACCCCTGACCCCAGGTATGCGTAATTGGTAGGACGCACTGGGCCTAATAGCCTTGGTTGTAAGCTAGTTGAGAAAATTGCAAATGTACTCGGTTTTAATCACAAGCTAAAGATTGTTTACGTTTTGATTTTATTGTTTTTATAAAGTCTTCTCTCGTCATTATTAATATTTTTTAGTTTATTAATATATAGAAATATAATGAAGTTATACTGAAAAGTCTGAGAGATTAATAAACTGCGTGAAAACATGTACTTGCTTATAATATGGCACCCCTTTTTAGCCTTTAGTTTTTATTGAAAATTTATTGAATTATAGATTAGAAAATATGTTGTGTGCATAGAAAAAGTTTTCTTGTGATGCATGTTGTCATTTAGGACTTCATTGGACTAAATACGTTATATTTGTACGACTCCTCATGCATGTAAATGACAGATGCTGAAAATTAAATTTTTTTTTTTTCAAGCTGATTCCATTTAGATTTTTTTTCTTTTTATCAAATTTAAATGAAATCAGCTAGATAAAAAAAATAAAAAATTCCCAGCATCCCTTGGTCATGTGTGTGTGTGTGTGTGTGTGTGTGTAGTCACCCCAATATAATAAATTTAGTCTGAAGAAGTACTAAAGGATAAATCGTTTTCACTTTGTCATAAATTTTTCCTCAGTATTGTTCTTCATTACATAAAACTATATATTAGTATCTTGTATATATAATTTGCTTTTAATAAAATTTTTTTTAGAAAATTATATATTTTTTAATTAAAATGAAAGTTGCTTAGAATTAACTAATTATTTCTCTGATTTTTCAAATAAATCTCCAAATATTGATATACATTAGGGGCTGCTGAAAAGTTCTCAATCTAGTCCACTTACCAAAATCTGACCAAACCTTTTTTTTTTTTTTTTAGGAATTCATGGTTGGGTTTCCTCATTAATGTACATCCATACTTCCCAGAATATTTATCTTTTCCATATTAACCTGTCTTAAAAATATTGTAAGACTATAAACTACATACAAGTGCAATGGTGCTAAGCTTTGTTCCTGTTTTGATATTAAACCCTATCAAAATTGTGTGTTGGTAGTTTACTTGCTTCTATTACTTAGACATATCAGGTGCCTTGTCAAGGGGTTTAATCTCATCTCTATCATGGCATGCCACTAAAAAAATATATTTGTCAAGATATCTGACAACAGGACAAAACATTAGAAGTCAGTTCATGCCTTTATAAAGAGAATAGTGTATTGTTATCCCCACCACATTTTGGCCATTATTCCTTCTAGCCTTCTTTAGGTGTCTGTTGATCTTGGTAACCTTCAAGGTATTTAAAATTGAGCCCTATATTTAATCTACAAGGAGAATATTATTCCCATTCCACTGTCTATATCTTGGGATATCTTGTCTTATTCTTATTCCCTACTATTTATGAATTAGTTTACTTACTTTAGTGCTAATATTTTGTACTATTTCCATGGATTTCAAGTCTGCACTACTCAACCAAAGTATTGAACACAAAATTACTATGTCCCCAAAGTCATGAATTTGTGTTAGACAAAAATTTGTCTCCTCTTGACTAAATCAAAAATGCTAAATACAGATAAGGACAAAAATAAAAATGTCATGTGACCTGATGAGAACTATATGATACATCATTAGGTGTGTAAAATAAACAGCTTCTTTTACCTCTGACCAGCAAGGTAAGCGGATATGCTTTTTTACAGGCTCATGAACAATCCGCAAAGATAAGTACAAAAATTATACATTGTTCTTTTGATACACAAGCAATTGTAAGTATCTACATGCCTACTTTGTATTTACAATAACAAATATAAATCTATATGCATTAAAGTGTTTTTATATAAAGACTTTTGTGTTTTATTTAAACTTTCTTTTTTAATGTTGTATATCCATTGACTTTAAAGTCAAAGTTGTATATCCATACACAACACTTTAATCCATCAGACTGTTGTCTCATGAGACAATCCCGAGTCTAGAACTTAGAGCCTTAAAATTAATCTGACTACTACTAATACTGCTATTCTGTATTCATCAAGACCTCTCTTTTCTTAATATTGCTGCTGTGACTTGCTGTCAAACAAGTACAGAAGTTTAAATATTTGGAAAGAATTCTAACAGAGGCTGGAAAATGCAACACCAAAATGTGAACACATGTATTGGAATAGCAAAGAAATGCTTTTGAAAAGCTTAGAACTGAGAAAGAGAAAAATTTCATTAGAAACAAAGAAAAAAATTCTGAACTGTTATTTAATATCAACCCTCTTGTGTAACAGTTGTAGAGTGAGTAGCTATGATTAAATGTCGACAAATTTACAAACTAAATATTGGTGTTGACACACAAGAGCAAGTTCTGACAAGTGAATATAGCTGACTTCAAGACAGACCGGGACTGAGTCAGATGAAACTAAGAACCAACCTATTTTATTGGCTAGGAAGAAATCCCAGCAAGCATTTGTGTGCTTCTGCCTATAAATTGGGGAGGGGGAAGTATTTTGCAGTTACTCCCATTTTGGTACTGGAAACAACAATCCAGTCAAGACTGAAAAATCTCAAACATGGATAGAATATTGGAGATAGAAGTGTGGTTCTACAGAAGGATGCTGAGCATATAAGCAATGAAAACATCTTCAGGAAAATGGAAACAAAAAAAGACACTTATACTCAGAATCGGAAAGAGGCAGCTAAAATATTTTTGGATACATAATGAGCAATGGATGGTTTGGAGAATTTGACAGTCACAGAATGTAATAAAGACAGAAGGGACAAGGGAATGTAATGGGCCACCCGTACCTGATGAACTTTTGTAAATGGATATGGTGGAATAGATGTGGGTGGAAGTCTTGACAAAGAGGCTAGCATTGCTGAAAGCTACAAGAGATAAAAGAATGATTTTAGATGAATGCAAAAAGCATTTTAAAAATAATTTCATAAATATAAAATCATAGCATCTTTACTCAGTCTGTTATTCTTCATTTCCAATCAATGCAAGGTACCTGTGTCTTAGAAAGTGAAATCTTTTAAAATTAAAACAATTCTAAAAAGCAACAGGAACAATATAAAAAAAATTCTTAAAAATGAATTAAAATGCATCACAAAGAAATTAAACTTTTATTAACAATATTATGCTGTAATATAATTTTATTTAATTTAAAAGGATATACCTTACATGTGATGCAATGTGTACACATATACAGGGTGTTCAATAAGTTTCACCCAATTCTTCAATGAGGCGATGACATGCCTCATCAACATTTGACCCAGACAGTAATGTCAGACAGCAGCAATTCGTTGATTCTGATTCAGTCTAAAAGCCATGTTCCTGAAGCCTCAAAGACCAAACTACAATAAAATAAAAATAAATAAAAATAGGGTAAAACTATGGGACTCTCGACAAAGAGGCTAACGTTGCTGACAGCTACAAGAGATAAAAAAAATAATTTGAGATTAATGCAAAAAGCATTTTTAAAATAATATTTCATTAATATAAAATCATAGGATCTTTAATCAGTTTAAAAGTCTGTTAGTCTTTATTTGTCAATGAATTCCTTTTTCTTTTCTTAATCATTATTTTAAACATTTCAACCCAAGTGATAATGGTGATAATGCCAGTTAGACACTCAGGTGTTACTGAGAATGAAATAGAATGAGAAAGCCTTAGGAGAAAGAACCATAATCCCAAACTTGAACAGGAAACAAGGAATAAATCTCTACACCAGTTAAAAAGACTGGGAAGGAGTGTAAACCGAGCAACAAGTTCACCTCTCTACTCCTAATGAACTGTAATTCAATGTTCAGATAAATTGTGTATTCCATTCAAATTACCTTAATTTTTGTTTATTTTCTTTTAGTATTACTGGATTTTAATTGCAAAATCATTGGTTGGCACAAGGCCACAATTGTGAAGGTTTTATTGAGGCTGGAACTTACCAGAATAGTAATGATGAGAGAGATGTGCTTCCTGACAGTTACACCATAACACGATGTTGTCCTGTGTGATTGAATTTTGATTTTGTTATTTTCTTTGGCCTCTGTGGCTAAAGGGTTAGTAAGTGAATGTCCACTTCAGTTGGCTACTTGACAAATAATTGTCCTTTGAATTGCTTGAGAGTCGGATGTGGCTGTGTAATCAGGTGGCTCGAAGGTAAATCCAGTGAATTTAGCAAGAGATGATTAGAACTGGTATCAATGTTTTGTTTCCCTGGAAACTTCTGCAGGAATCTTGTTCTTGTATTCAAAGTTTGGTTTTGAGTGTTCCAACTGTTGTGTCAATACTGTTTTCCAGATGTTCATGAAGACGACATTATATTTAAAGACTAAACATTAATTAATCATGACACGTGTAAGAAGAGCTGATTTGTTCTTTGTCCCCTGGCATGGAAAATAATGGTTTAAAAAAAAAAAAAAAAAATAGAAAAAGTGAGGGAGTAAACAAAAAAGCACATTTGATGAAGACTTTTGTCAGATGAGAAAGAAAATTCAAAACACGATCCTAGTTTTTGATTGGATAACAACACTGAAAATAAGACTAATAAGGAACTTGATACTGTATTAATTTTTTGGGGAATTAAGCAATAGAAAACTATAAAACAAAACTGGCAAGAGCTTATTGCAGCCTCTTCACTACTCTGTTCATTTGATCAAGTGCAGATGTTATATATCTTTATAACATTGACTTTTTCTTCATCGTGTTGCTAAACTTCCTTTAATTTAATATAGCAGGTTCATAATAAACAAAATGTCTTTTTATTTGTTTCAGTATTACGAACTTAGTCTGAATACTTTTTGAGAACATTTTGATATCATTTATACTTCATAGAAAATCTGAATTTATTTTCTTTAAATAGATATACAGGCCCAGTTAATGTAACCCAGTGACTTCTTGCCAAACCTGGAGTCCATTTATTTTTGTTCTTCTAACTAGATGCTAGCTGGGCTCTCCTATTCATTCTTACTTCTGGAACTCTTGCCCTTTATTATTTCTAGCTACTACAACCCCTTATCTTCCAGCATCTGGTATTCATAGCCTTTATTTACTTTTGGCTATCTCAGATCTTTACTTTCAGTGATCCTGACTTAAACCACTTCTGGCACATTTGGCCTTTATTACTTCCAGCTACCATGGACCCTTATCTTCCAGTATATTTGGCCTTCATTACTTCTGGAACTTACTTCAACCCTACTCATCTGGTTGATCGGCATTAATGTACCTGCTTACAACAGCCCTGAACTTCCGGCTGCACTATGTCCATTTCCAGCTTTTCTGTCAACCTAACTCACCTGGTTTAGGAAATTTCTGTGTGCATATCATCCAGACTCAAACAACCTACTCTGTACACTTTGGTTAAAATACTACAGACGGTTCACTATTGAACTTGACCAGCAACTTTCAACACTTTTGCTGGACATGTGAACTGAACTTTCAAACTGTGGCCTTAACTTAAATTACATGGACTCTACTTTTAACATTTAGTCACAGTTATATTATCTCTTATATATTCTAGCCGTGGTCAGTATTCCCCCTTCATATTTACTTAATTCTGCCTCCATTACTTGATTAATTTTTTTTCTTCATATTCTTTTAATCTAAACACATACTTTTGTATATGATGTAAATAGAATTTGTATTAATTTAAAGTTTTTCATTTGTTTTCCTCTTGTTGACATGTCAGATTCATGTCTTTTATTTTTAAAAAGTTAGTAGACCTCTTGTGACATCTATACCTTATTAGGATGAACTATGCCTTATTGGGGTCTAATACAAGCTTCATAATATGGCAGGTGCCAACTAGAGTGACAGCAGCTGAACTTGTAGACAATTTTAATAGTGCTGTTATGAATTCAGTTCTCAGTGGGTGCTACATGACTGTTGTCTTGTGTCAAACTTATTTTTAAGCTTCACATTATAATTGAATTCACAATTACTACACCAACAAACACTTTAACCCTCTAGAATATTGTTTTGTGGGACAGTTCTGAAGCTTTAAACCCAATGATTTTCATATTTCTTCTGCTAATTTGCTGTTAAGCTTGGTTTCATAGTCTAATAGCTTCTACTATTTATTACCATTAGTCTATAATACTACTACTATTTCTTACTGCTGTGCAAGGAGTCGAGTTTAAAAGCAAGTTAGTAGCAGAGGAGGCAAGAAAAACTTTAGGTTTAAATCTTTTAGGGAGATTATTATTATAAATGAATCAGAATAAAATAATAATAAATTATAAATAAAAGAAAACAATAACATAAATACATTGTATAAAATAAATTAAGCAAAAATAATAAAATTACTCTCAGCCAAAAAAAACCCACCTGTTCCTGCTAGAAATTTGGACTTCCCACCAAAAGACATTAAATTCAATTCTTCACCATGAACCTTGGTATGGGCAACTCATGTATAACATCTCTCTCTGTGATATGTCTTGTAATACTATGGAATAACTTCTCCCTTTTATCACATGTAGCATAAAACAATTGTAACTTTAAGAATACATGCACCAATACAGACAAAAAATATAAATAAATTGTATGAAATTAACATACAATTTACCATGCTTTTCCTGTTATTTCTGTACGTTTTATTTCCTGTTGAGTATACTTTTATCTCTGTGAACACGAGGCTAATTTCTGCTGCTATGATGCAAGTGAATCCCCCATAACATTTTGGTGACTGCCAGCATGTATAAGAAAAACAAACTATTCACCCACAAGCTCCAAATTCTTGCTTCAGGACTTCCACAGGACATTATCTTTTGAAGATTAATGTGCTGGTTTGTGAATTTGGTGACAATAATTATGAGTTCAATCTCTAGGCTGAGTAGTACAAACACATTCAGTAAAAACAGGACTGGAATTACTGAAAAGAATCAAGGCAGGGTATTTCTAGATAAGTACAGTGGAATGAGAATAGTTTTACCCCCATAGATTAAATAAAGGTTTCAGTTTGAAATTCCCTTCAGGTTAGCCAGATTGAAAAGCACTTGAAGGTATTAGGTTGACTGTAATTAATTCTTTCCTCTACTATTAATAAGTGTAAACAAACAATATGGCATAGAGAAGATGAGGAAAATGTGGATTTCTGACTATGTTGGAATATTTCTTGCTATTTGGTTTCCATTGCTGGATCAAAGTGTTGTTCATGTCACAGATGCACTTCAAGATATGGGATTTAAGAGCAAATCTAGTTGAAGACAACCTCTTTATTTCCAATCAATGTAAGGTATCTGTGTCTTAGAATGCTAAAAAGCAACATGAAAAAAAAATCACTAAAAATGAATTAAAATACACCACAAAGAAATTAAATTTTTATTAACAATATCATGTTGTAATATAATTTTATTTAATTTTAAAAAGATATACTATTAACCTTACATGTAATGCAATATGTACACATATACAGGGTGTGCAAAAATTTCACCCTATTTTTCAATGAGGCAACGACATGCCCCAGCTGAATTTGACCCACACAGACAGAAATGTCAGACAGCAGCAATTTGTTGATTCTGATTCTGTCTAAAAGCCATGTTCCTGAAACCTCAAAGACCAAACTACAATCAAATAAAAACTGCAATTATACAATAAATTAAAAATAAATAAAAATAAGGCAAACTTTTAGGACACCCTGTATATTATTAAATTATATATGTAACTTGTGTGCAATAGATAAAATAAAAAAAATTCATTATCAAAATTCATGTTTTGAAGCAATATGTAATAAGAATCAGTCATCCTTGAAAGGGAGAGTTATTCTGTTTGATATTTAGAAGCTAAACAAAAGTAGCAACAAATTAATAAAAATGAGATACATTTTCTCAGATATCATTATGCAAGTCAGTGTTTTTGATAAGTGTCAGGTTATCTCTTAATTTTCAAAACCACTAGTAGGGGGGCACTTTCAAGCACTATAAATACTCCACAATGATTATTCGCAGCCTCTTCTTACCTTTAACATCAACATGTAAGTTTCTCATGAAAAAACACATTCCATTTTTTGGACTTGCATGAACAATACACATTCACACACACACACACGCATGTAAGTACCTTTCACTTCATTTTTTTTTTTTTTTTTTTAGGACTTTCTCCTACACCAAATTACACATATGCAAACAATTCACTAGCTTAAATGTTTTCTTCATTCATGTTCATTCTTCAGTAATGCACAACAATATTCTATTGTATGCGTAACCCTTTATTGTTAATACATTATCCTTTGTTTGTACACATATATATTGGTTCTTGTTTCATTAAATTTTTTATGTAGACTCATATTCTGAGTCTGCCATGTTGATTGTGGGTATTTCAGGAGACACACATGTTTATCTCTCAATGGTTACACCATGCCCACAACAACAAGAAATATGTTATGCATGTTTCAAGTTAAATCTGTCCTTATAGAAAATATTGGTAAGAACTTGTATTTGAGTGGTGATCAGGTTTTACAATGAAAGCAAATTGTCACATGACTTTTGATAAATAAATTTAAAAAGGTAAAAACCAAGAAATCATTTGATTAGCACAGTGTCCAAAATACAAGAATAAATTATTCTACAGGTTAATATGCTCATTTTAACCAGCAGCCTTTGAACCATTGATTTTTAAAAAATTTTTTTTCAAATATTTATCTTGTTTTAATTTCTGTTCTTTTATTGTCCTCTCTCCTTAATGTATTTCTTTTTTACATATTCCTTCACACTCAGTAACCCTTTGCATCTTACTGGCCTTATTGCCTTGCTTGGGGTGAAATGATTAAAAAAATCAAATAGAATTATCTTTTACAACAGCATGTGCTTTCACATTTTATTTAATCACTGGTCAGTCTCTGGATCGATGAAGTATACATATGGAATGATTTATTGATTATATTTTATAATAATTTAATTTATTCATAAATAATGTCTTTAGATATTATTTTTATTAGCCCCTATTTTCTGACCTGTCTTTTTCTGTCCCAGTGCTACCATAAGTTTAGTATTTTTGATGTTTTTATTGATATTTACAGCCATCACATGTCAACATCAAAATGCTGGGAGGTAACCCATATCTCTTTGCCCAGAGGTTGGGATTTGGGTGTGAAACTCAACAGACCATGGTAATATTTTTGTCTCTGCTGTAAATGAACTTCACAGAAAAAAACAAACTTTGTTAATAGCTGGCAACAAATATGATAAAAAAAATTGAAGAATTTAAAATTACATAATGAGTAAGGAATTAATCTTTCTATGCAGCTGGTTGACTAATTTTTGTCAGGATTTCCTGCTAAAATAAAGAACCTTGATTCTAGTACAGTATTTTTGCCTATACAGGCTTTTGTCTGCATATTAGTTAGTGACAAGCAGTAGCAGCTGATGGGTAGGATGGGGTATGGAACGTTTTAAATCTTGTAGTCTTTTCTCTGCTCCTGACTGTATCTGTTGCATTTATATAAAGAAGTTTGTGCCTCTCTGACATATTTCAATAATATATTCATAGGAACTTCATTACAATGTAGCTCTTTTTGAAATGTACTCAGACTGAAACACCTTGAATGTTGATAACCATATGAATATTTTGGAGAAATAGTATTTTGTATAAACATAGCATGAATTCTTTTTTGGAATGTGGAAAATTTCAGAAGACCATAAATCTGTGGCCATTTTGCCCTGGAGGCAGTTGGGTAGGGTGGGATCTAATTCTACTAAATCTCAGTGAATTCTATTTGGTTTATTTCAGGTGCAAGTCTTCCTTGACCCCTTTTCCAAACTCATTTTATAGCTTTTATTTATTATTTTTAATCTGTTTCTTTCCATTTTCTCTTTGGCACTTAATTAGTTCCCCTGAGTTTTTTTTCATGATTTCATTTTGTTTCCTGATTCAGATTGTCATTAGACATTCTCATTCAGTAAAATGTTGAACCAATATTGTCACCCTGGAGTAAGAAAGAAATATAAATAGAAAAAAATCTGCTTCAACTGCTATTTCTCCTTCCCCCCCGACTTTTCTCCTTTTTTTTTCCTTTTCTCCTTTTTTTTTTTCCTTTTCTTTTTTCCTTTTCTTCTTTTTTTTTCCTTTTCTCCTTTTTTTTTTCCTTTTCTCCTTTTTTTTTTCCTTTTCTCCTTTTTTTTTTCCTTTTCTCCTTTTTTTTTTCCTTTTCTCCTTTTTTTTTCCTTTTCTGCTTTTTTTTCCTTTTCTCCTTTTTTTTTTCCTTTTCTCCTTTTTTTTTTTCCTTTTCTCCTTTTTTTTTTTCCTTTTCTCCTTTTTTTTTTCCTTTTCTCCTTTTTTTTTTCCTTTTCTCCTTTTTTTTTTCCTTTTCTCCTTTTTTTTTTCCTTTTCTCCTTTTTTTTTTCCTTTTTTTTCCATTTTTTCCTTTTTTTTCCATTTTTTCCTTTTTTTTCCATTTTTTCCTTTTTTTTCCATTTTTTCCTTTTTTTTCCATTTTTTCCTTTTTTTTCCATTTTCTCCTTTTTTCATTTTCTCTTTTTTTCCTTTTCTCCTCCCCCCTTGTCTCCTTTTTTTCATTTTCTCCTTTTTTCCTTTTCTCCTTTTTTTCCTTTTCTCCTTTTTTTTTCCCTTTTTTCCATTTTCTCCTTTTTCCCACCCCTTTTCTCCTTTTTTTCCTTTTCTCCATTTTTTTTTCACTTTTTTCCATTTTCTTCTTTTTTTCCTTTTCTCCTTTTTTTCACTTTTTTCCTTTTCTCCTTTCCCCACTTTTCTCCTTTTTTACTTTTTCTCCTTTTTTTTCCCTTTTTTCCATTTTCTTCTTTCCCCCCCTTCTCCTTTTTTTCTTTTTCTCCTTTTTTTCTTTTTCTCCTTTTTTTCTTTTTCTCCTTTTTTTCTTTTTCTCCTTTTTTTCTTTTTCTCCTTTTTTCTTTTTCTCCTTTTTTCTTTTTCTCCTTTTTTTTCCTTTTCTCCTTTTTTTTTCTTTTTTTCCCCTTTTCTCCTTTTTTTCCCTTTTTTTCCATTTTCTCCTTTTTTTCCTTTTCTCCTTTTTTTCCCTTTTTTCATTTTTCTCCTTTTCTTTTTCCCTTCTTTCTTTTTTCTGTTTACTTTTCCATTTTTTTTTTTTTTTTTTTTTTTTTTAGTGACTGAAATTATAAATTCCAAGAACCAAAAACCTGTTTGGTTCTAGATGTTGAATTTTTTGTCTCAAAGAAATTATTGCTATCCAATAATTTATTCCAAGAAAATTCAATATAACAAAAACTATTCACAAAATCAGTTAAAATTTGGTGATAGAAATGCTAGGTTCATGGTTATTTCCTAATGACTGTGGCAAAAGACTAATAGAACAAAAGCAGTTGCAATATACATGGAGGCCAAATGATAAAAATGGTCTTAAACAAACTTCCCATCTTTATGGGAATATGTGTAAATAATGACTTAGCAGCAACAGTCTATTTAATACTTGGCTTGAATGCAATCTTCAGGTCAATGTTTACGCATCAAGATTACTGGAAACAGACTGTTGCTACTTGATGTTAACCTCAGTGTCCACTTTTATATTTACATACTCTCCATTTCTACTTACCTCCACCCATGTTCTGCTCTGCAGCTCTGTCCTCTTGGCAACTCTGATCATGCAGTGGTATCTATAGATATTTCTTTCCACTTTCTCATCAGTCATGAAGCTCCTATTAACAGAATATCTTTGTTATCAATGCTCTGTTTAGGAGTTGTTTTGTGTCTTTCTTTATGGTGTCTCTTGGAATGTTTTTAATCATCCTGTTGTTCATAAATGTGCCACTGAAGTCTCTTGTGTGAAAGTGAGCATTGAAGGTTTTGTTCCAGCATGGAAATATCAAGTGAAACTATTATCTCCTGCCCACTCAGTCACTGTAGCTCATGGGAATATCTTCTTCCAGCTACACCAACAGATGTCTCTTTGTCATTGTTTGTAATGAATGCTAACGCACTCAAAGAAGCAAAGTCAACTTGAAGTAGTGCTTTGCTTGGAAGTTCTCTTGCAACTGCATTCTCAACTGACTTGGAGTAACTCTACCAAATTTTCCTCATAGAACAGAGGCTCTACTGAGTGATATGCACATAAATTTGTAACTGGTTTCTGACATCATTTTTAAATTAGATCCTCACAAGACAGTTTCCCTCCCATAATCCTAATGAAATGTGCTCCTGAGCTGTCTCCTGTTCTCTCCAAACTTTATAACAAATGCCTTGCTGCTTCCTGCTTGTTGGAAGTCTTGTAGTTCCTGTTTTTAAGAACTCTGGGTGGGGGTAATTCTTGCCTATTAGTCACTTTTACCTCTTTTTGGAAAAGTATTTGAGGTTTTAATCAATGCCAGGAGGGTTCTATCCTTGAAGCTACAGCATTTCTGAACTACATCAAAGATCCGCTTGATGTCCTCAGTTCCCAACTAGGCATTTATGTATGCAGATGACACATCCATTTACTCCTGCCTCAGTATCAAATCTAACAGACCTGACAAACTTGGCGACTGCTCTTGGAAAGGACCTGTTAACTGGGGAAAGAAATGGCTTGTAAATTTCAATGTCTCCAAAACAAAACTTTCACCACAGAACCTTTCCATCTGCCATCATCATGGCTGATGCTAAACTCCAGGACAGTGACACTCTATGCCTTCTTGGTCTCCTGTTTTCCACTGACATAAAGTGGAGTGACTATATCAAATCAATTGCTGCATCTCCTGCAAGGAAAGTTGGTTCACTGTGTTGTGCTAGGAAATTCTTCCTGTCAGAATCCATCTTTTAATTTTTAAAAATCTGGCATATCTGGTCTGGTGCTCCTGCTGTGCATCTTGAGATTCTTGACAAAATCCAAATAAGGTTCTCGAATATAAGTGATTCTGACTTGGCATCTCAACTTCAGTCACTTTCTAAGTGACATGATGTAGCTTCTGTGTAGATGCAGCCACCACTCTTACTGTATTGTGGAACTCCCTCCTAATTTTTTGCTTTCCTGATAACTACAATCTTCAAAAATTTAAATGCAATGTCAATTGCCATTTACCGTCTTCATGAACCTGATTCCTTTTTTGTCTTTTCCTCAATCCTCCTTATTCTCAGACTTTTCATTCTCTCTTATTTTCACTCTCTGTAACCCTCCATGTGATCTAGTGGCATTGTCACCTTGCTTGTAGTGAAATGATTAAAAAATAAGGACATAAAAATAATGAGCACTATTACCCATAAACATAGCTCAAAAATATATATATATATACATATATATAAATATAATCTAAATAAAGAGATATGATCAGCTATATATGTGAGTGATTATGTACACATACAGGTGAGCAAGTAACTATTAGGTTGGTGCAAAAATAATGTCGTTTTCTCACATGTGAGAAAACGACATTATTTTTGCACCAACCTAATATTTAATCAATGGTGTAGACAAAACAGTGCTCAATATAGATAAGCAGAGCTATAAATTATATATTAATAATTACACAAATACCTTCATTTACAATACGACCCAGTTTTATGGTCTTCCCATTCATCAATTACAAAAACTTCATAACATTTTGTACCTGATGAATGGGAAAGCCATGAAACTTTTATTGTAAATGTTGGTATATGTGTAATTATATATATAATTTCATAA
This sequence comes from Acanthosepion lycidas, assembly GCA_963932145.1. NCBI lineage: Eukaryota > Metazoa > Mollusca > Cephalopoda > Sepiida > Sepiidae > Acanthosepion > Acanthosepion lycidas. Next base: position 86,472,088 of record OZ010585.1, on the reverse strand, counting down.
ATCTTTTTTTTTTTTTTTTTTTTTTTTTTTTTTTAAATTGTCATTTAATTAAATGTCTCATGGGTACAAAGTTTTAAGAAAATTGAAATAGTTAAATGATTTTTTAATATTGCCTTTATCTCATAAGTTGTAATGTTTAGTGTGGGAAAACATATCGAGAAGAATTTTAAGGCAATCTATAACAAAAGGAGAAAAAAGCAAAAGTTTTTGCGTGATGTGTTTCCACCTTTACGACTTCATCAACATCACTTTAGTCTATAGTTTTACAGAATGAAACGCTTCACATAAAAACTTTTTACACTTTGACACAGATTTCCCTATTTAGTGTATAAAACATGTTAAAGTACAGTGATTAGCATAATTGAAATAATTTATGAATATTAATATTTACATCAATATATTGTCCTGAGATGTGCATTTACTGGATTGTAAAATCATTTTGCTGCTCTACTATATATATATATATATATATATATACACACTTTTGTATCGAGCACTGTTTTTTAAAAATAATAACAAAAATACCAAAGAACTTTGGATTATTTACCTTACGAGTTCTTTCCTATTTTCTATATATTTTTTACACACACATATATATATATATATATATATATATATATATATATATATATATATTTATTTCAAATTGTCAGGTTTCAAACTCTTTCTTGAGTTCACATATACATTAACAAAAGTTGCATTTCTGTAGATGTTCAGAATTTGAACTATTCAAAAATTTTGCATTTGTTTTTGTTAATAGATAAAAATGAAAGTGTTATAAAAAAAATGAATGCATACTCTTTTTATTTTTTAGTCTTTTACTTTTATCTTTCTGTTATTTCTTTTTCTTTCTTTTCTCTCTCTCTCTCTTTCCCTCATTTTATTTTTTCTTTCTTTTTGTTGCTTTTCCTTTCAAAAGAAACTGTGTGGTATTTAAAAAAAACAATATGGGAAATGAAGAATTAACCATTACATTGACTGTTACTATTGAATTTAAACATTTAATTCATATTGCTAACAATCCTGATAATTTAAAAGTAGCAAAATTATTGGCAGGTGTTTTTTTTTTTTTTTTTTTTTTTTTTAGATTATTTTTATGCCACTTCTGTTTGTCTTGCATAATAATTATAATTCTGAAATTCAGTGTGCCAGAAAATTGGCAGTGTACCTGTATATATAAAAAAAAAATGTAAAGAAGACCACTACCCAAAAATATCAGAGAAAAATATTTGTATTACAAGTTAAGTCAAATGAGGATTATAGGCTGATAAAGAAAAAAAACAACTTTTAATTAAAATGGTGATAAATTTATTTCTGAAATGAATATGTAAAGTTCAATATATTACATAATTATTCACATTATTCTTTGTTGTTGCTATCCTAATATTTTGGTTGTTGCCCCCTCCAGCCTTCATCAATGGACAACAGCAAAGATGAGGATAATAATCTCTATGTAAATAATAACTCCTCATCCCAGAAATTCATATTTTATATTTTCCTTTCAAACATAGCACTTTTTTTTTTTTTTTTTTTTTTTTTTTTTTAGGTTTTATGGCATATCTAGCATTTTTTTTCCCCCATTTTCCAACAATGATGCAATGAACTTGATGACTTCAAGGCAAAGCTTTTATGATTCTGATGTTTTATTCAGTTCAGATATTTATGGAAGAAATTCTCCATGATTCTGTTTTATTTTCACTTGCTCATCCCAGATGATATCAAATGAAAATCTACTGATGAAAATAATGTATAAAACCAATTTTTTTTTTTATGTCTGTAATGCAAAAATCATTAAGGCAGGTTTGATGTGTTTTTTATTTTATTTATTTTTGTTTAAAAAAAATTTTCCTTGTAGAATGTTTTGATTACTTAGATTGGATTATAATTCACATGACAATGGTTGATATGAGTGGGCTTCTCATTGCTCATCTTAAACTTTTTCTTACCTTCCATTAGCATGGCTGATGCTAACCTCCAGGAGAGCAACTAACTCTGCCTTCTTAGTCTTTTCCCATCAGGACCTATTTAATACATTAATACATCTAGCACTCATCCTTATATCAAATATTGCTGGCACATGTGGTGTCTGGTGCTTCTGCTATATATCTAGAGATTCATGAGAAAATCAAAAGAATCTGCAATATTATCAGACCTTACATGGCATTTCAGCTTCAGTTACTTTTCCACTATTGTAATGTAGCTTCCCTTTGACCTTTCTATAAATATTTTCATGGTATTTGTTCTGATAAGCTTTCCTCCTTAGTATCCCAACTTTACAAGTTTAAGTGCAGTACTAGATTGGCAGCTGGATCCCATAATTTCACTGTTGAAATTACTAGTTGTAAACATAAGGTGAATGTTGATAGTTCTTTTCCCTGCATTTGTGGAACTCTCTTCTGGTTTCTTGCTTTCCTGTCAACTACAATCTTTAAAAATTTAATTGCAGCGTCAATTGTCTTTTTCTGTCTCTTTGATTACTGTTCTTTTATTGTCTTCTCTCACCTTCACTAATCGTTTGCATCTTAGTGGCTTTTATTGTCTTACTCATGATGAAATGATTGCTATCTCACACACACACACACACACACAATGTAAATAAAAGGTCTGTCACTTAGCTGATTAATATTACCTTTAGTATCACAACTCCAGAGTTTTTTCAGGCAGGCTGTCCATCCACTCATCAGGAGATATCAAACACCTTACGTTTTTTATGAGATTTGAATAAGACTTTTCTGGGATTTTTTTCCATTCTTCAATGGTTACATGTTCTAATTCCTGAAAGTTTTTTGGTGACCGACAATTTAATCAAACCTTCAATTCTTGTCATAGATCTTCAATAGGATTAAAGTCAGAACTCATTAAATGTCATGGCAGATCTGTAATCTTCATTTCTGAAACCACACAGTCACTATATTTAGACATATGTTTGGAATCATTATCTTGCTGGAAAGTAAATCCCCGACCTAGATGAAGATTTTTCACTGATAGTTGTAGACTTTCATCTAGAATTTTGATACAGTCTGCAGATTTCATTATTCCTCCTATTGCAATTAATTGTCCAGTCCCCATTAAGCTAAAATGATCTGAAAGCATAATTGAACTGCCTCCATATTTTAATGTTGCCACTGTGTTCTTTTGGAGGAAAGCCTTGCCTTTCTTGTGCCAAATCTTCTGTGCATTATTATGTTCAAAAAGCTCAATTTTTGTTTCATCACTCCACAGTACTTGTTACCAAAAGCAACTTTCTTTGTCCAAGAATCTTTTAGCAAAATTAAACCTAGACATGGTTTTCGAAAAGGTGTTCATTGTGGTTGGTTTTTATACAACCCACTTCTATTTAAACAGCGTTCTCTTGCCTGAGTATTTATGCTAATACTCCCATTGTATCCAAACTTTTACTGATGTCTTTCAAAACAACTCTTGGATTTGTTAACCTCATGACATAGTTTTTGTGCAGTTTTCAGTGACAATTTGGGTTTTCTTCCACACCCAGGTAAATTCTCTGATGTGCCAAAATGTTTAAACGTCTTTATAATGAACTGTATTGTAGATCTAGGGATAGAAATTTGAAATAGTGCTGTAACTATTTCTTGACTTGTGGAAGTTAATAATCCTCTGTCTCAAGACAATAATATGCTCTTTCATCTTTCCCATCATGTTGTTAAAGAAATAATAACAATGGTGACACTCTATGCACCATGTGATGGTCTTTGCAGGAACTAGCACAAATATTCTACTGAATAAATAGTCTAGAAGGCTCCACTGATAAAATAATTATGTAAATTACTTATACATACATGTAACAATCAATTTAAAATGATATTTTCTACTGTACAAATAATTTTGTCTTTTCCTATTTTGCATAATTCACCTGTCAAATTTGTCGTATTTAATCTATTGTTCGGAAAATTGTATTTTATATTCCTTTTTTGTGCTTATTAACAAAAAAAAAACTGGTCACATACGGGCATTAGATTCTGAGAAATGGATAAAATTATTAAAAATTGATGGCTGTAAAATAATTTTGTTGTTGACTGTACATACATATTGGACCTTATAAAAAAAACTCATCCACCCTTTGGCAAGTTTTTCATCCTGTAGGGTGACATGCCACTCTCCTCACCAGCAGAAATAAAGCTAGTGTGGAGCTGTTTTAGATGACTTGTGGCAGGTTATACTAGGCTACGTGTTACCAGTAGTAGGTGTAAGCTACACATGCATATTTTGTGAAATTCATGAGTGACTTTTTTAATCATTTCACCCTAAGCAAGGCAATAAAGCTGCTAAGATGCAAAGGATTACTGAGAGATTTTATATAGTGAAATATCCAGTGTATGAATTGTGCAAATATTTCTGTACATTCTTTTCATTAATTTTGATAAAAATTTAAAAAAATGGTTAATGTTCTAATCAGGAAAACTTATCTAATACACATAATTGAATTCTAATCAACGAGAAACTTTGATTAGTTTTTAATCAATTGTGCATTAATAAAAAAATTGCTGCCCAAATACACACAATTCAGATTACATGACCAAGTAACATATAAATACAATAATTGTAAAATATATTATAAAAGTCTCACACATGAAAACCTCATAATAGTAAGTGCCCCTTTTCTTTTTTCTTTTTTTTTACAGCTAATAATGAAATATTTGTTTTTTTTTTCAATATATGGAGACCCAGCTTTCTGTTTTATTATTTCTTTTTCAACAGTTAAAACGGAAGAGAATTTTAGTTCTAAATGAAGAGAGATCAAACTGAGTGTTAATGTTTATGAAAACCTCTGCTACTGTGGACTTAATTACACATCATTGATTGATTAATGTTATTGTATCTGTATTGTAAGACATTATGAAATATCACCTTCTAGCCTTTGTGTATACAAACTAACTAGCACTTGATCCTATTTCTAAACCATATAGTGACATGTTTTTTATTAGTCATAACCAAAAGGGCAGTACACATGGCAAACCGGCATCAGCTCCATTATAAACATTTACTTTCAGTAAATAGCATTTTCCTATTTTTCACAAAATAACTTTGTACAGCCAGGTAATGATGTTTGCTGCTGCATTACATATTGTAGTTTTAAAACAAATTTTCATTTTTACAAAGTTCCAACTAAAGCAGGAATGATATTTTCAAACAACCATCAGGATGGAAGCAAGAAAATTCCCAATAGGTGGAGAATGAGATTGTATAATCATGGGAAGAGTACCAATGTAAAAGCAAAAGAATGTTTTTTTTGTTTTTTTTTTTTTAGCAAAGACTAAAAAGTGGATTCTTTTTTTTTTTCTTTCTAAATTTGCTATTATACCTGAGAAGAAACAAGTTGAAATTATGTAGTGGCTCTAATACTGAAAAAGAAATGAAATTAAAAATTATGCAAACAACTATTTTGGACAAAGAAAACCTGTCTATTTATCATAGGAAAGTTTTATTTAATCTACTTGCAATTATGAGTGGATCAAGTTTTATTTGCTCTTTGTCCACAGAAGGAAAGTAAGAACTTTGTTGAATAAAGAGTTGATAAATTTGATTTTTAACATTCCTCAAGTGAGAAGAAAAAAAAGGCTTGGCATATCACTCCTGGTAATAAAGTTAAAAATTTTAGAATTCATGAGGATAAGTATATGTGAAAATATTAACACACGTGTGTATGTTCAAGGTAAGCAATGTTGAGTCTGATCAATATGTAGATGGTTAATCACTTGAGAATACCAAATGCTGTAAGCTTGGATGTGTGGATGGTTTAATGTATAATGGCTCAGAATTGTTAATTGGTGAGCCAAGTTCCAATTCCAGTTGGGTTTGTTGTATTCACTTACAAACAAATACCCTTGAGAATGGTATGAATTTACTGCTTCTCCCCACCAACTATGGATTAATCAGTAAGACTTTTATCATTAAAACCATTATTATCTCTTCAAAAAATAAAATAAAATTTTGTACAAAATATTCAAATTTTAACATTATTAAATAACGCATAGAGATTGATATGCAGCTAAACAAAAACAGCCAAGTAACATGTGTGCATGTGCAAAATTATAGTAAATGAGAACAAGTTATAAAGTATTAGGTTGGTGCAAAAATGTCGTTTTCTCACATAGTAACATATGTGAGAAAACGACATTATTTTTGCACCAACCTAATAGAACAATGATATTTACATTATGCGGACCGTTGTCCTCATCTTTGTTGCCATATTTGTCACAACGTTTCGGCCGTTGTACGCTCCGGCCTTCTTCAGGTGGTTGGAATTTCGAACTGAACCCTTTATTTCGATCCCTGGGGTAAACTGTTCTAGTTCCATGTGCCATGTTTGACGGATGTCAGTTATCAGTTATCTCCTGCTAATTTTCCCTCTGAAAGTTCTCCACTGCCTTAACCGGGTATTGAACTCACACTCTTTGGGTTTGTCACTGGATCTAACCAACGCCTTTATCCACTGTGCCATGTGTCCTTGAGGACAATGAACAATGATATTCAACAGGAAAAAATGTTATTTAGATTCAGACTATTGTCCTCATCTTTGTTCTTATCATTCAGCTGCTGTGCCCTCCAGTCATATTCATAATCTGCAGGGAATTTTAAATTAAACCCTTTATTTAATTTACAGGCATAGATTGTTCTAATTCTGCTTGTTCCATATCTAGAGATATCTCATCTTCTTTTTATCACATGGCTCAGTTGGAGAATTTAGTTTCTAAAGCAAATTAACTGATACTGAGATATCTAAAAGAGGCTGGCATATGGAATTAGAATTAGAACAGTCTACCCCTGTGAACTAAATATAGGGTTCAGCTTGAAATTCTTACATAGATCATCTGAAGAAGGTTGTAATGTAACAGCCGAAATGTCGTGAATGGTAATAAGAATGAGGACAAATGCTTGAATGATGCAGAGAGTGTAAATTGCTCTTTTTAGTATTGTTCACGTATTGTTCACCCTGTTCTCATTGAGTCTGAGTTTGTACTGCCTGCTCCAGGGATTGAACTCTCAATTATGCCATTGAATTCAGTATGTTTAAAAAAAAAAAAAAGAAAAAAATTGAACATTTTCATCTTAGAAAAACAGTCATTTAATGATGTTATGCAAACGTAAGGCAGTTTAATTGATGCAGTTTTGAAATTATTACATTCTCTGATTCCTGTTAGGCATTATATTAATGATGGTGGCATTTAACCAACCTGCAGCTCAGTTTTCTTGTTGATGGTATTCCAGATGTAACAGACATCTGTCAGCCTTGATGCAACCTTGGAAGTGTCTGCATGCCCAGATCAGGTGCTTCTTGTTCATAACGGCCATCACATGCAGAACTCTGGCAATTATATTGAAACAAAAGATTCAGATCTGCAGAGCCAGGAGGCTATATATTGCAGGTGACATAATTGTGAAAATTCTCTGCCAGTTACTACATCATTTAATGGGCTATGGACAAGGGGTCAGTAATTTGCTGGAACACATACGTCTTCCTCTCGTCCAGGACTTGATCACCATATCGAGTACCTTTTATTATATATAATGGATATGTGGCTGAGTGGTGAGAACATGACAATATTAGCCTGGAGAAATGATCAACTACAACTTCTCAAGAATTTCTATACTTATTAAAAGAGAAAATAACATTCTTAGATGAAAAATTCTTAAGAATGCAATTATCTTTCTTGTTAAAATGTTAATTTATACCCTGAATTTTTTTCAGATATCTCCTTAAAAAAGAAAAAAACTTTACCCAAGCCAATGTATATGATAATTTTTTTTTAAAATTAAAAAAAAAACTGTTAAATCTAGACCTTCAAATTTTTATACTTAGATAAAAAAATTCATAGATAATTAAACAAAATGAAATATAAATACATTAAATTTAAAATAATAAAAATAAAACAATAATATTTACACACTTGCACTTATTAGGCAATAAATGACATCACTTAGCATCCTCCATAGTTTACCTTTCCTTAAACAGCTAGCTTTAAGAATATTTTAGAGTCTTCTCAAATTTAAAATATGAAAACTTTACAATACTTCTTACATAAATACAAGTAACAAAATCTCCACTTTTATCTTGGTAAAGTTTCTCTGGGGATGAAACCTGTCATCAAAGAAAAGTTTTCCTATCTTTAAAATATATTTTATTTATATCTGAATTTTATATAATCTCACAGATCAGTTGAATTTATTGTTATCCTTATTTTTAATCAGGTGAAACTGTTTATTGAAGAAATTTTATCAGTTTTCATACCCAAGCAAATCTCAGCTCCATTCTGCAATTTAAGTAACATATAAGGATGAACACATAGCTGGTGCCAACAGAATGTACAGAAAATGATATATTTGTCGACAGTCTGCAAATCAACAAATCCAATTCTGTAATATAATATACAGGTGTTGGTTTTTATTTATTTTGACTGAAATGAAATACATATTAAGAGAAACAGATCCACCCGCTTATGCAGGATTCACCACAGATGTCTTTTATGGGTATTTTAATTTATATATATATATATATATATATATATATATATATAAACACAAACACAGAGTAGGTCAAAAGTCACACTACAATTGCAGTACTTATTTACTACTTTCTGTATTTGACAAGATGTCATTTGGAAATTTTATGGTATATGTCATGCAAATTTCTTCTAGTTGCTGTTTCACAAATGCTTGTTCTTATCCAATTGTTGACTGATATTTGAGATACTCTGTGTTTCTGTGTATATATATATATATATACACACACACACACACACACAGTGTGCGATGGATAAATTGTCATCTAAATTATGCAAAAGTGAAAATAAAACAACACTGATATCTCATTTTAACAGATATATTCACCAAAATTACACAAAAATATCTTGAATGATCAGAGTGAGTTTTCTGAGCTGCAGTACCTTTTGCACCTCATCCAACTCTTTCTGAATCCTCTACACTGTCCTCAGATTTACATCCAAATACTCTGAAATGTTCATATTGGAGCTTCAAACCTTAATGCCAAGCAGTACAGCATGTTGTTTCTAAATTTCTGGCAGAGGGAATTGCATCATGGTGCTCTTTTTCTTAGACAGTGCCTAACTGACGCTACTATATTTTGCAGTCAACAAAATCAAAAAAACCAACAAGATGCATGCATGAAATCGAAAATATAAAATGACAATAATTTACCCATTGCAATGTATGTGAGTATATATATATATATATATATATATACACACATACAGACACTTGTTTAAAATCAAGTTGTGGCCATCACATTGTATTAGGGCAAATCAAAAATTATCTGCACTTTTGGCATAACATATCTTTAGAAAAAGTGCAGATAATTTTGAACTTATTTTCATAATGATGTAAAATTTTCAAATCTAAAGATGTATCTGTAAAAGGGCAATATAAATAAAGGCAAAAGGAAAATTCATCTTAGTTAATGTCTTGTCCTCTGATGTCAAATGATTTGATGAAGTCCATCAGAGAATGAAACATGTCACCTAAGTTTTGCTTTTGTCTTTATTCACACACACACACATATATGGGAAGCATAAACATGTCTGATATGTGTATTATCATAAATTAATTTTTACATTTGCCCTAGTGCTATTTTTTTGTCTCATCACCCAACTTATTGTCAGTGATCTTGATCCTGCCTATGTCAAAATTCCGACCTTGTGCTGACCTACTAGATCAGTAGGCTGTTACATTTCATTTTCTATTTTAATACGTGTAGCAGTCTGACATGATCAAAGAACATCTCATATTTGGTGTCATTAAAATCAAGCAATGTTTCTCACAAATACGTTACTCTTTCTCCTCTAGCTTTTTAAATCGTCAGAATTAAAACTCTATCAATACTAGAACAAGGAATAACAGCTACTGGATTCAAGAAAATCTATTTTCCTGCAACAGTGTAACATTAAGGCAATAATGCCACTAGGATGCAGGTGGTTACAGGAAGTGAAAGAGAAAACTGAGAATAAGGAGAATTGTAGAAGGATAAAAGATGAACAGGGGTTCAAGAAGAAAGAAGATGGCAATTGACATTGCATTTAAATTTTTGAAGATTGTAGTTATCAAAGAAGCAAGAAAATGGGGGAAGTGTGAGAAAAGAAACTGTTAGAGTAGTGGCAGTTGTATGAAACTATTTCAACAGTAAAAAGGTGGAACGTAGATGCTAATTTAGTAGCATGATTCATGTATTTGGGACAGCAGGGAAAAAAAGCTCATCAAAGCAGTTGCCATGAAAATATTTGTAGAAAAGACAGAGGGAAGCCACATCACATTATTGAAAAAGTGACTGAAGTTAAGATGACTGTTCAGGATCGATTAGTTTGTCATTGTCTCTATTCTGTGTTGAAATAAACAAGGTTTAGTATTAAATGTTTAGTATTAAATGTAGAAGAGTAATATGTTTTTTCTAATAATATGACGACACTTATGACAGAACATTGGCTGTGGTCTAATCTGTTTATTAGATGATAGTGTATTTTATTTCTTATGTATTAACTGAATAATCTTTCTTTCTGAGAACATTCTGGCATCTACTGCTTATGTCTTCATGTTATAGATATCAAGTTCATTTTTTTTTTTAATGAGCATCCTGAACAAAGCTCAAGATCCACTTAATGTAGAGGGTTACTGAATGAGGTGTGTGATATAAATGTAAGAAGCGAATATATGGAAGATAGCTAACAATTAATGAGACTTAAAGAAATTAAGATTTTTGAATGTGTTCAAGGAAGTATCCACACAGCTGTTTCACAAAGTAGTTGTTCTTGAGAAAAGGCACTAAAGAATGGAGTTCATCTGAACATTTGTCATGGAATTAGTAGGTTTGTTACCTCTGTGGGAAAAGGGGCTGTAGGAAAGATGTCCTGCCTGTCCAGATAGGGCAACAATACTGCATGTATATAAGATGGCAAAGGATGTTGTAATGATGACAAAAATAAAATAAAACTGGTAAAATGATATGGAATTCAGACCGACTTTATATTCATTTTAAACAGATGACTGTTGGAAAAGTATAAATCCGATTATCCCTGTTTTATTGCCCCAGTAGATATTTTGACAAAATAGATCATTGCCAACCAACATCAGTCAATAGAGAAGTGTGGCTCAGTGAGTGCCTAGATAAACCTCTCTACTTTAGCTGCCCAGGCAATCACAGATCAAAGCTGTTAGTCAACCTTGAGAGAGCTAATCAATCATATAAATGTAAAACTGAGATAGATTAATCAAGTCTTTTTTTTTTTTTTTTTTTTTTTTACATGTTGCCTTATTTCGGGATGTGGTCGATCATGGCTTTCCACAACTTCCTATATCTTGTTATAAGCAACCTCAGACTCTTTTTCCCCATCCCTAAGTGTCCCTGCTTTGCAGTCCATTCACACACACAATAAAAGTTACTCACTGTTTACTTCTATCCCTCCCACCTTTAGTATGTCCTGTGAATGCTAAATACATTCAACATGTATAACTATTGGTGAAGCAATTTTACTTGGTACATTGAATACCAATCTCTCCAGCAGAACGAAAATTACAATTGAGAGAGAATAGAGAAAATACCATAGGTTGTGGCATACAAGTCAACTTCATGATTTTTAGGTCAAAATTTTGAGTTATGCCTATACTTAGCATATAGAAGGAGGCATGAATCCCTCTCAGCTATGGGTTAAATAGCAAGGTAGACAAGGTTGTGTTGCCTTGGGTGGTAAGCCAGTCAAAGAAAAACTAGTCTAGATTCAAAACTGTATAGGAGTTAACTGGAAAGTGAAAAGCCAGAAGAGAAAACACTGTTAACATAGAGCAATTTCAATTGTAAAATGATGACTTAACTGCCAATCTAGTACTGCACTCATAGTGAAGGTACCAAAGAGAAAACCTCATCAGAACAATTACCATGAAAATTCTTACAGAAAAGACACAGAGAAGATACATTATGGTGATGGGGGCATGTGACTGAAGCTAAGATGCCAGGTCAGGACCAAAAACATTGCAGACTCTTTGGATTTTGGCAAGAATTTCTAGATACATAGCAGAAACCCCAGAGAGATGTCAGATTCTGTCAAATATCCTAAATCTACATGGTGTCCATTAAAAAAGCAGTAAATTCAGAAAGATGAGAGACAAACATTGGAAACTGATGATAACTGATGTAACGGAAAAATTCAGGAAGAATTTCTGCTCATTTCATCAATCCTCATGTCAGATGATGTTCTTTGAAAAGTACAATAACTTGATACTCAAAATCAGTGAGTTGTTTATCCATATTAGAAGGGGAGAATGAAAGATAAAAGTTGTCTGCAAATAATCTAGTGTTACATTTGGCGTCTTGTCATTTATGCTAGGTATGGCTGGAAGATGGATAGTAATGTTGACCTTGTTATTGATTGAATAGCCTACATGACTGCTCTAGAGAATTCTAACAGAGACCTGTCCAGACAGCTGCAAAAGAAATGAATGTAATCATACTACAGGCTGCCCAGTAAAAAAAATATGGTAAATTCAGAAAGATTTGAGACAATTGTTAAAAACTGGTGGCTGCTGATGTGACTGAAAGATTAAGGAAGAATTTCTGCATGTTTCATCAATCTACACATCAGATGTTTATTTTTGAAAAGTATGACAACTTGACACTCAAAATCAGTGAGTCGTTTAGCCATATATAAAAGGGAAGAATGAAAGACGAAAATTGTCTGCAAATAACCTTTTAAATTAGTAGTCACAAGATCAAGCAGCAATTAATCGATCATAACAGAACCAATCAGTATTAAGTAATTACATGAGAGTCGAATGATTATTTAAGCTTATGAATATTCAAGGAATTTATTCAAAGTCAATTATTCTTGAAAGATAAAACAGGAACGATAAATTTGCCACTTGTTTTTACCTGGCACCTTCTATAACAATTATTCTCATAGGAAATTATGAATGAATAGGTATATTTGCTTTAGAACTATGTCACAGACAACATAGGTCATGTAAAGAAATTTCACTGTCAAAGATGAATAAGCCCAAGAAAACTTACTAAGCATTGACAGATTTTGATGTCTTATATGACACTTGATAAATGTATCTTCCATACTATTAAATAGAAATGGGTATATTGATATTTTTTTGTCTGATGGAATCTAAGGCATATATTAATCTAAGTCACTTTCTTACTGTCATGATATGGCTTCCCTCTGTCTTTTTATAAATACTTTCATGGCAATTGTTCGAATGGTACCTTGACTGCATTAATTTATGCATACTACTAGATCGACAAGTAGATTTCATCATTTTACTGTTGAAATGGCTCAATATTGTGCAAATAATAAGTTGTGTTGTAATAGTTTCTTGTTACACACTTCTTGCCTGTGGAACACTCTTCTGGTTTCTTGTTTCCCTACCACTTGACAATTTTCAAAAATTTAAATGCAACATCAATCACCATCTTCTGTCTTCCTGATCTCTGTCCTTTTAATGTTCTTGCTTGGGTTGAAATGATTAAAAAGAAGTTATTAGTTTTCTCTGTTCTTGATAAGTATTTCTTATCTGATGAAGTATTTATTCTATTATTTGTTCTAAGACTTTTAAAGATTTCCCATGGAATCTGGTGCCAAGATGTTAAAAAAAAAAACAAGTCTTTGAAGAGTGAACTTCTTGGTCTATAAGTGTTCAGTTGGATTGAGATTTAGGGAGTTTGGTGAGAAAGATAACACTGAACTTTCTTCATAATCCTGAAAGGATTCCTGTACAATTTATACACTCTTAGAGGGTCTGTTATCCTGTCAATAGATGCCACTGCCATCATAGAAGATTTTTGCCATGAAGAAGTGTATCTATTCTTCAGTGACATTGTAGTAAGTGAAACAAAATACTTTCCACATGATTGATACGACTCTGTGTTTGCTAGCAAAAGGCTGCCATGTTATTGTATCCACTACCTTGTTGTTTTCTGAAAATACACTTTGGTGACATTGATGCCTTCCATGGTAATGATGCTCACCTACCCTGCAATCATCTTGATTCAGAAGAAAACAAGACACAGCAGATCAGTTGACCACCTGCCATTGATACAAGGTGCAGTTCTGATGATTATGATTTCACTGAAGATGCCTTTTAGCAGTAGGCATTGGTTAACAAAGCTACTCTGACTAACCTCTGGCTGTGTAGCGTCATCTACAAAAAGAGTTGATCTACTGTGTATTGTGATGAGCATTCCTATCTTTTATTTTGATGAAAGCTGTCTATAATATTTGCCCCGCAGCCTCTCTTTTGTTAGATTTGACTTGCCATGAAAGCCTCCATTTACTTACATCAACAAGTCTTGTCTATTCAATACATACCATTCAAAGAATGTCCAAGGTATTTCCAGGCAATTATTGATCAGCTAAGTAAGAATTATCAGTCTCTTTTTAATCTACAAAAATGTATTTGAGTTAATGTAATAATTTTTTATTTTAATTAAAAAATTACCTTCAATATTTTCTTTCTTGTTAAAGTTTAAATTAATTTTTCTAATATGTTCTGTTTTTAGAGCATTCAATTGGAAGTTGATTTATTTTAACCTCAACTTACTTCCAGTTAGCATCTTCACAATATTCAGTGATTATTTACTAGGTTCATTCTGTGATCCATTGTCAATGATGGGCACATTTGATGATCCATTAACAATATTAGGCACGTTTGGCAATCCATTAACAGTTATTTATTTTTAGTTATTTACCAAGAACTATTTCATCAGAAATTTAAAACCTCATCTCCTCATAATTTTTTACACTATTTGTCCAATCAAATGGAAAAAACAATTTTTTGTTTACTTAAAAAAAGATTAAAATTTTCTCAAACTTGAATTTAAAAAAAAAAAGAAAAAATCCCTATTTGTCCAAAAGATGGGTAAATCTAACAAAAGCCAATTGAATGATTTATTTATTGATCAGTTACTTTTCAAAGTAAAGGAAATTTCTTCTAAAATTGTTGACAGTCAGGGACTTTGGAAAAAGCAACAATAATTTTATTGATTAGAATAGAATGTGACTAGTTTATTGAATTAGTATTTACTAGTAGTACCCATGAAAAATTTATGATTTTTATTAAGTGAATTCTGATGAATCATAATTCATATGCTAGTGATTGAATAAGCTCCTGGTGAGTTTTACAACTATAAAGATAATCTAGTAAAAACCCTAATATCTCATTAAATATGTGAAATCTTGCAACAACAGTTAGTATAAGGTTGTTATTTAAAGTAAGAGAGTACAAATGAAAAATTTTAAATTGACAATGTTTTCCATTTCACTGAAGCAGGGTGTGCAGGTGGTGTAATGGATATTCGCTCAGAATAAGAAATCCAAAATTCAATCAGGTTCATTATATTCACTTAAACGCAAATATTCTTGGAATAATGTATGAATCCCCCCCCCCAGTAGTAGGTTAATTATTAGGTCTTGTATCTGAAAAATGAAAACTGCTAAAAAAATAAAGAATAGAGCTCATTTCTAAATGCCAGCATAAAAATTAATTCCTATTAGGCTACCTACAACTACATCACAACTCCATGACTTAAACATAATAACCTTTCTTTAAAAGCAAATACTAAATAAATTTAGGATCCGAGTAAAAGTAAATAAATATAGGGAAATGATAAATATAAAATAAACAAACTCAAGTTCAGGACCAAAAAAAAAAAAAAACAAAAAAAAAAACTATCCTTGAACAATGAAAATCTGTCAAAATAGATTTTTTACTCCTTATAATTACCAAGTGGTATAGAGCCTGCACAAAATGGAGTAACACATAGTCTGATGATTGCTTAAGGAATGAAACTGTACCCTGCAGTCTAGATTCCCATGGCCACACTGTATCGACAAATGATCTTTTTGCTTGAATAGAGAAAATTATAAACAAGTGAACATGCCTAAAAGAAGTCATTTATCCTAACATCATTATTATGCTGTTTATATTTGAACTCTTGTCTTCATCTTTGTTGTTGTTATTGCAATGTTTCAGCCATTGTGCTTTCCAGCCTTCCTCAGGTTCATATTGATCTGGATAATCGACAGGAAATTCTGAACTGAACCCTTAATTAAATCTACCGGAGTAGACTGTTCTTGTTCCACTGCTCATGTCTAGGGATATCATTCTTTAACTAAGCCTAGTGGATTAAAGCATTGGTTTGTAAGTTCAATCCCTGAGTTGGGCAGTGTGTACATGCTCTCAGTGGAAATGAGTGAGCAATAACGGAAGAGTACTACAAAAAAATAAATACTAGATGGGATATCTCTAGACATGAGGGGTGGAACAAGAACAGTCTACCCCCATAGATTAAATAAATGGTTCAGTTCACAATTCCCTGTAGTTCAGTGAGATTGATGTACACCTGAGGTAAGCAGGAGGGAACAATGACAGGAACAGTGATATAAAAAGTAAAGATGAGGATAATAGTCTAAATATGAAGAATGTAAATGATGATTATTCCACATCACAGAAATTACAGACATTGTCATCAAATGGTTGTTATCAACATCAGTTGGCTCCAAACAGTTTATTTAAAAAGAATATTTGAAAGATAATGAATTTTGAAAAAATATGAAAATAAATGCCATTTGAATTATTTCTAATGTAAAGTTGTTTATCACGAATCAATGTAAATTGTTGCAATTTTTCTACCTTTTGCTTAATGTTATCAGATGTTTATTGTTAGCTAAAAAAAAATACTTTTCTAAAATTGATTACAATAATTGGTTTCTTTCTGTTTGTTTCTGTATGTGTATTATGGTTTGTTTCTGTATGTGTATTATGGTTTGTTTGTTATATGATGCTATCTTATAAAATGGCCGTCACTGAAAAACTTAACTTATGTAGGAATAGTTATAATGCCTTACATATTTTCATCTCTGTGTATAAAAAAAATTCTATTGTGAAGTTTGTGGAAGCCATTTTATGCCTTAAGATCCTCAAAGAAAAATAACAGAAAATGAATTCTTTTATTTTTTTTTTTTTTTTTTATTAATGGCATTTTCAGAGCTGTATGAAATGTCCAAGACATGAGAAAAACCTAAGTAATTTGATAGATGAACAGACTGGTCATATTATCCAAACATGAGAGAAGCATTTTATGTGCATATATAACCATTGATACATAATAACTCTGCTGTAGAAGTGAATAATGGATATTTCAGATAATATTAAATGAAGATTTTGTATTCTTTTTTTCTATTGTACGAATACTTTTTTCACCCATTAAAATGGCTAAGTTGGATTTATTTCTATTAGATCATTTTTTTTTCTGTTTTCTATGCATATTTAGTTATTATTCATCTGTGTACATTTAACTATATAAAAAGTATGTTTATTCATTAGTTGGAAATACAATAAATTAAAAATATGTATATGTATGTGTATGAATATTTGTTTCTCCCCATTGTGTGTGTGTGTGTATATATATATATATATATATAATATATATATATATAATGTATGTATATATATATATATATATATATATATATATATATATAATATATATATATATAATGTATGTATGAAAAGATTACTTGACTTTTAAATATCAATTTTTATCTGACTTTGAGGTTTCTTGGTCAAATTTCCAGTCTTCAAGGGTTGTTGTTTTAAACAGTATTTCCAGCTTATTAGTTATATATATATATATATATATAATAACAATGTTTGAGATGATGCATTTTGTCCTTTAGAACTTCAGTGGACTAAATTTTTTTTACATTGTTGTCACAACAATGTAAAAAAAAATTACATGGATGAGAAATGCTGAGAATTTTAATTTTGAAATCTTTTTTAATTCAAAAGATATTTTTGGTGTTTTGGTTATCTAATCTAGTCTATTTCATTTAGATTATTTTTCCTTTTTGTTTCCATTACTTTCTTTTACTAGATATCCAATACTTACGATAGAAGATCTGCCAGGAAATGTGAAATGTTGCAAAAGCCTGGTCACACATTTGCTATAGATTATTTTGCCTTAGTGAATTGGTTTTTCCTTTGCTCAGTGTAGCATTTTTTTAATATCTTCTATTATAACTAAATTTAGAATTCCCAGTATCTCTCATTCATGAGCATGTGTAGTCACACCAACAGAAATAAATTTAGTCTGATGAAGTCCTAAAGAAAGAAACATGTCACACAAAAATTTTATTTCCCACTTTGCTGTATATCTTCCCACCGCCACACACACATATACTAAGACTAATTACATATTTGTTCCTGATTGCTAAAATTTAAGCACAAATAGAAATTGTCTAACTTAGTACATTTTTATTTTTAGCTATTGGAAAGACAATAGAGTAGTCCATTTTAATATTGAAAATAAATGAATAGATAAAAAATAATTGATTGCAAAGGAAGAAGTGTTAAGTCAGACCATTCTATTTTGCGCATAACATTCGCAATATGTAAGAAATTTTGAGTAGCATCGAGCAATGAAGAAGAAATATAGAATTATTCTTTGTATAAATTTTAGCTTTGGTTATTTTACAGCAAACATTGTTTTAGCATTACTACCAATACTAATTGTGTACCAATTTCATATGCAAAAAGTTAATGGACTTTTACCTTTTTTATCTGATATATTTTTATTACTCTGAAAATGTCTTTTCTGGCCTCTTCTTTATTAATTATTATCAAATGTTCATTGCTGGTAGATGAAATAAATACCGTTAAAAAAAAAGGGACATTCTACTCAAGTACTTTTATTATTTCAGTTTTGTCAGGTATGTGTATGAATATTTGTTTCTCCCCATTGTATGTGTGTATATATATATATATATATATATATATATGAAAAGATTACTTAACTTTTAAATATCAATTTTTATCTGACTTTGAGGTTTCTTGGTCAAATTTCTTCAGAATGTGAAACACATTGTCAATAAAAAAAAACTTTCCCACTTTGTATCATATTTCCCTACAAATGGATATAAAAGACAATATTATTAAAAGAAAATGAAAAAATCGGAAAATTTATTTTTACAACATATTTTTTACATATTTGTTCCTTCAGAGCAGATATTTATTATCAGAAAAACATGTATCAGTCATACAAAAAAAAGATTATTGAGAAAATGATGTTATGTGTTAAAATTCAATTTTGAGAAGATTTGAAGAACTTGAAATGAAGAAAATTATGGAGTAAAGTAAGTGTGATGTAATTAAGTTGATAAATGAAAATAAATTTTTGTGATTATTTATATGCAGTCAATTAACGATGGTTCATTCAGTTCTTTAAAGTTTTTCAGGTTTCATTCACAATTGCAATCATAAAAATTCTTTCCTTCTTAAGAAAGCAAATAACTTATTTATATGTAAATGCATTGAAAACTCTTTTTGTTTAGTTTTGTTATCAGATATCTCCATCCAAGTGTTTCTTTTGCAAATTTAATATATTGCACAAAAACAAAAGAATTGAATGAAAATGATTAATTTAGAGCATAAATAATTCATTTTGATTACCAAAATAACAATGGTTACATCATGTAATGTCTGACATAATTTTCTTTCCTGTTAAGAGATTTTAAAATATTCTTAGACTTGAATTACAGCACAATATATCATTTTGTCAATACTTTCTCTGTACAAATATATATTTATATATATTATATAAATCTCTGCATTTTATCTTTCATGAAGTTCCTGAAGGAATGAAACATGTTGTATGAATAAGTTTTCCTATTTTTTCATCTAAATTTTTATATATATATATATATATATATATATACATACATACATAGAGCGAAAGAGACAAACCTCTCATCTATGAACCCCCACATCAACAGACTTCAGATGCAACGGACAAAATCTGCAGGCAAAATAAAAAAAATAAAAAAAAATCTGCAAGAAAAAAACCTTCCAAATCATCAGCAATGTATTTCAAAATTTATGGGCTTAGTGGAACGAGTCATATTAGTTCTCCAAGTGACTGCTTGGTGGCGCAGTCATAGGCCTTTCAACTGTAAACAAAGATGGTAAGTAGGATGCATTAGTACATGTGCATAAGAAAGTAGTATTATTTTTGTTATTTTGATCACTGCAGAAAAAAAACTCCATTTTCCACTACATACACAAGGTAAATAAACTTTAACAAGTTGCAGTATACATTTTAATATTTATAATAATTATGTTATTGTATTTTTTAACTGTATATATTAATATAATTCCCTTTGAGAGAGAGAGAATTATCGATGCTATTCTTTGTAAGTGTGTCATGCTGTATTTTTTTTATTACTGTATGTAGAGTATATATATATATATATATATATATATATATATATATATATAAATAAAGTTGTCATTTCTTTCTGTGGTAGACTAAAGAATCCAGTCTGTCCTGCTATTTAACCTATAGCTGGGGTGGGGAGAGAATGGATGGATTCATACCTTTCCCAAGGGTATTTGTGTGTAAGTGAATACAATTTTCGGAAAAAAGTACTTGGAGAGTTGAGTTGAAGGGAAATAACTGAGACATCTGGACGAGGCATGGCACGTTGAACTAGAACAATCTACCCCGGTGGACGAAATAAAAGGTTTGGTTCAAAATTCTAATCACCTGAAGAAGACTGGAGAGTACAACATTCAAAACGTTGTGAATATGGCAATGAAGATAAATAATGAATTAGCATCAGACTTACTGTTACATCTAGCCATTTCGACTGTAAAATGACGAGACCTTGTAACCAATCCAGTACTGTACTTCAACTTGTAATATCTTGGTACCATAGAAGAAAGTTCATCAGAACAATTACCATGAAAAGGTACATTACAGAGCTGGGAAAGTGAATGTAGCTGAGATTTTGATAAGACATTCTGAAGTAGAGTTTAAGCTAAACACACTGGAATAAAAAAAAAAATGTCACAAAACAGGTTTTATTGTATGTTGGTTTGAAAATAGCATGAAGCACTTGTTAGTTTATAACAAACACTTGGGACAGTGTCTTGAAAATGTAAAAACCTGTCAACAAAGAAATATAAGTACATCTTGAGTATCTCTCTCTCTCTCTCTCTATATATATATATATATATATATATATATATATATATTTAAGCAAATCACCCCAAGCAAGGCAAGAGTACCACTACCACACAAGGTGTTACAGAGAGTAAAAGTAAAGAGGAGTGTTTGGGAAAAGGACAAAGAAAAGGACAGGGGTCAAGGCATCAGAAGATGTCAATTGACATTACATTTGAATATTTGAAGATTATAGTTATCAGGGAAGCAAGTGATAGGAAGGCAGTTCCACTGACAGGCGGTTTGAGATAAGAAGCTGCTGGAGTAGAAGAGATGGCTACATTTAGTTATTTTGACACTGAAAGGGTGGGACCAAGATGCCAATGCTTAAATTCATGCAGTTTAGGAACCAGTGAATATAGCTCGTTGGAGTAGTTGCCATGAAAATACATGTAGAAAAGACTGAGGGAAGCTACAGCATATCTGTGAGATATTGCAGACAGGATGCCACGTCAGGAGCAACCATGTTGCATATCTGTCTCTGGACTTTGTTGAGGATCTCAAGATGAACAGCAGGAGTACGAGACCATGTATGGCAGCTGTATTCCAAGGATGAATGGCTGATTTGTAGATTTAAAGGATGGACTCAAGTGAGAAAAACCTTCTGGCATGACACAGAGAACCAACTTTCCTTGCAGCAGATGAAGCTATAGATTCATTGTAGTTGTTCCACTTCCGATCAGTGGAGAGCATGAGACCAAGTAGGCACAGAGAGGTGCTCTTGTGGGGTTGGCAATCAGCCATCCTGATGAGAGGCAGGAAGGGTTCTCTATGGTGGGTAACTGAGAGCAGTTTCGTTTTGGAGGCATTAAAATTTACAAGCCATTTCCTACCCCAGTCAACCACAGATTAGAGGTCCTTTTCGAGGCCTATGGCTAGGTTAGTTTTGTCAACAATGCTGGATCTACTATTATGGTATGTGTAAATAGTGTTGTCATCAACATAGATATCAACTTGGGAGTTAATGAAATCAGGAAGATCATTGATGAAGATCAGAAACAGTGTAGGATCCAAGATAGAGCCTTGGGGAAAACCAGCATTTGTGTGAAAGGAACTGGAGGAAAACCCGTTTAGGATGACCATCATTTTACGTTTTGAGAGGAATGATTTTATTAAGTCAAATAATTGTCCTGTAATGCCATATCCCTAAAGCTTATGAAGAAGACCAGCATGCCAGATCCTATCAAATGCTTTAGAGATATCTACAGGTTGAGCCTCTCCATTATTGTCAAGTGCTTGGTATATAAATTCAGTTATGGTCATGAGCACATCAG
Organism: Acanthosepion lycidas; assembly: GCA_963932145.1. Lineage (NCBI taxonomy): Eukaryota > Metazoa > Mollusca > Cephalopoda > Sepiida > Sepiidae > Acanthosepion > Acanthosepion lycidas. Next base: position 86,449,792 of record OZ010585.1, on the reverse strand, counting down.
CAGTGAACTGAGCAAAGCAGAAACCATATTGCTTGTCTGAGGGCAGATCAGTCAGCATTGATTAAATCCTCAAAACTTTGCTGAAGAGTGGTAGGAGACTTAGAGGATGGTAGTTAAATGGGTCAGAAGGGTCACATATATATATATACATACATACATATATATATATATATATATATATATATACACACACACACACACATTGAAAGTAGGCAATGAAAGTTTTGTAAAGACATGAGTCATTCTAAGTCAAATTAACAAGGGTCTGACTGTCACTGACCTAGATTTTTTATAAAATTTGGCACACTTATAGTGTTTTATGATACAAATTGAATAGTACCTATTTTACATCTCTAGGTGAATTTTAGTATTCATTCACAAAGTTTAAATATCAATTTCATCTACAAAGCTATTTAAAAAAAGTGTCATGAGTTAGTGTTGAGATTACAGCAAACATGAAAATATGCAGCAAGTTACATTAATTGTTAACAAATTTTCATGTGACAATTTTCTAAAATTCACCTTTTTGGCAAAGGTCAAAGGGTCATATTTGTGGAACCCTTTGTCTGAGAGGTGTAAAATAGGTACCATTCAATTTGTATCATAAAGCTCTGTGTACCAAATTTGAAAAAGATCTGTTCCAGTGATGGTCGGACCTTTTGTTGATTTGACATGAAATGACTCGCATATAAATACATCTGCAGCAGTGCAAGATTTGATTAAATCCTTGCTGCAGACCATCTTAGAAAATATTAAAGACTGTAGTTAATGTTGGAAGTGAATCTCTGATGGCTTAAACTAAACCAAGAAATTCATCTTGTACAAAGCATTGCTCAGCTAATAATTTTTCACAGAGAGGAATGTAATAATAGCCACTTTTTATTGTAGTGTTGAAAATGTCACTTAAGGAGGAAAAGAAAGAAATGGATTCACTTATATGTATGACCTGACCTGTCTTGACCTGAACTGGACATTGACTAGACGTAATCATGTTATTTAATGTCCAAATGGAGATATGTACACAGAAAAGTATTAAAAGCTACTTATCTACAAAATAATATCAGTGCACACAGAAAATCAAGTAAGCAGCATTATGGCTGCTTATTAAGTATGTCTAGAAATGTAGTTAGACAATAGTTTTTACAATATTTGAGAATGATAAAAGATTATTTCTACTTTAGATTTGTACAACAGTTTCACTCAAGTCACTTGAATATACAATGAATGGCATCCACAGACACTCTCTCAATTCCAAAATGAACTAAAAAAAATAGCACAATTCTAATACTAGACTTTTAGGTATCCTTACCAAATTCAAAACTTTCTCTTCGTAACTGCTTACTTTCTCCTCCCAGTAATAAAATTGTACAACATTTGTATTTCTGCATGTTTCTTTACTTAAGATTATTTCTAAATTGTGCCATATTGCTCAAATTTGTTTGGCATGGTATTAGGGCACAGTGGTTAGGTTCTTGAACATAAACTCATTGTTGCCTTCATATGCTGAACCCCTGCACAACGTGTGGTGATCATAGCTCTCCACAAGTTCCTGTCCCTTGTTGCTTTAAGCAATTGTTGAATTTTTACTTTTCCTCTGTCTCTTCTCTGCCATCCATTCATCCAGAGTCTGGTAGGTTACTCTCTCTAATCTTCCTTCCAATGTGTCCTGTGAGTGTTAAATTTCCCTAGTTCCCTTTCTTCATAATGTATTCCAGAAATTTTAACTATCAAAACATTTGCTGAATTGTTATAAGAGTCAATGTAAATGTACCATTTGATTTAAAGCATGACATCTTTATTCGTTTGGTGAATTCTGGGCTGTTGAGATTAAGACATTCTTATTTAAAGCTTGATAGACTCTTTCCACAATAATCATTGACACATCAGTAATTTTCGTAGAGAAGCAAAAGCTATATTGCTTGTCTGAAAAAAGGCCCTGCAATGTGAGATGCTTAACCAATTCAGCATTGATTAGTAGTTTCCCAGAAAGAGGTAGAAAGCTATCAGGCCAATAATTGGAAGAGTTGGATGGTTCACATGCATTGTTAAAAACTGGAGCAACACATGATTTCCAATATGCAGGAAAGCAAGAGGTAGTGAGGCATTTATTACACAGTTTAGAGAGAATGGGAGCTAGTTCGGGAATACACATCTTAAGGACTACTACATGGATACCACAAAGTTCACACGCTTTCTGGGGATCCAGATTAGAGATGATATTAGAAACCATGGTAAGGGTTATATGTATATCACTTAAACTTTATTTATGATTGCATTATTTATATCTGAATTTTAATATTTTTGGTTTCAGGTTCATATTTGTTCTGCTCTTTGAATTTCATGAGGGGAAGAAAGATGACCTTGAAAATATCTGTATTGAGAATCTCCTATTGCTTGCTCAAAAGTCAAAAAGTTATTCATTTAAATCAAAAAGAGATGAGAAAAGAATAGGGAAATGTTTTCTTCAAAGATAGATTTTTTTTTTTAAAGTGAGACGAACAGACAGACTAACATATAGACCTGAAAAGATAAATAACCATAAAAACTTAGCAGAATAATTACCGTATTTGCTGGCCTATTGGATCTGTTTTAAAAAATAATGTTCCAAAAAATTACCTTGCATTCAATACAGTAGTATCATGTCTGAGAATGACCTGAAGACCACAAAAAAATGTGGGGTTCACCAGGAATCAGTGCAGGCATAGTTTTGTTCTGAAACTAGGACACCTGAAAGTGAATAAATAGGTTATGAACAAAAATATCCCTGAAAAATTCATACAGAAAAAAGAAATTTATTGAATTGCACAACATTTTGCTGCTTGTTATTTAGAAATTCCAGATTTTATAGAAATATTTGCTTTGACTGTATATTGCTGTTTGCTTTGTGTGTGTTCTTATTGATATGCAGGTATTGGAATTTGCTTTTATGCATGTATGGTATGGTACTTTAATTTACCAACAAGTACCATATTTCTGATTTTTTTTTACTATTACCATATATACCTGTGTTCACTGTTCTTTGTAGCTATTATAAATTTACTGTATGTGCAGATGTTGCTACCTGAAAAACAACTAAAAAAATTTTTCAATAAATGCATGATGAAATGTACTAAAATTCTTCCTTTCCAAAAATTGCCTTGGTAATTAAGCCATACCTTACTTCTATTTAAAAGAAGTAGTAGTATAATTTGTGCTAATACTGTAACTGGTTCTTCATGGTTACTGAGAATGTTGTATAAAACTAAGGTTATAATTTTAATTTTTTGTTATGTGTGCATTTTTTCCCTAAATATTCCATGCCAAAATCTTGGTGCAGCCAGTGTGTGGGTGTGTCCACTAGACTGACAAATACTGTAGTTCCTTTTGTTCTGTGGAATTGGAGATGAATGAAAGTACACTTCATAGTTTTCTCATTTTCTTCTTTTCACTGTCAATTCAAATCTGGATGGTTTTCAAAATATTCAGGTGTGCACCCTGCACATATCTGCTGAATGGAGAGATACATGGCTTGATTAACAGGTTCCATCAGAGCAAGAGGATTAAATTTGTGCATGAGCACATTTATTTAAATATCCAAAAAGACACACATCACAAAATAATTTTTTTTATTATATGCAGTTGGCCCAGCTGAGAGTTAAAATTTGGCAAATTTATTGATGCAAATATTGACGCCTAACTTACCACCTGTTGACTTTTTCTATGTGTTTGTCTGTGATTTGCTATTTACAAATTTATGAAACTTACTTTTTTCTGGTACAAAGCCTAGTTCTCTATTTATTAGTGTAAATAAGTGTCAGTGCATAATTTAGTATGCATTTCTGTTTATTTAGCTGTGAATGTTTTTTTAATACAAGTCTTGAGAGCTGCTCAATGTAGACGGTTAATGAATGACATAGATGGAAGTAAAAATTATGAGGATAAAGAATAATGGTTAACTGTCCATTTGAAGTGGTAAAGATTTTATTCTACAGGGAAGCATCCATGTGGGAGTATGTTTCACTTAGTACTTGGAGGGAAAAGCTGTCTCAGTGGAACTTCTTTGCAAATAGAATGTAGAAGAAATAAGAGTGTTTTGACTCTTTTGATATAGCATGGCAAATTCTAGAAAGGTCTGAACTTGTTTAAGTAAAGAATGTGCTCATCTGAACATTTACTTTGGAAAGAGATAGGCTAGGCTTGCTGTGATGCATCTGTGGGAAAGAGACTGCAGAATATAAAATTGTCTCCCAAAAGACTGTATAAAAGATTTTGAACTCTGTTAAGGCAGGAAATGAGGATTCTGCATCCTTAATCTACATATGGCAGCAACAGTCTTCTTGAGTTTGATAGTGAACTTGAGACCCAAGACATGTTCAACGTGCGTGAATAAAAATTGTGTTCCTAGTTTGTTTTTTTTTCTTTCATTATAATATATGGTATATACATTCAGAAATAAAATAACTGAAAATGTTTCTAAAAATAATAAAAAAAAAGTCTATTTTCAGTGACTAGATTGTTTTGGGGTTGAATAGATGACCTTAGCATTGGTACGATACTGTGCACAAGCCAAATGGATTGGTCACCTAGATCTCTAAAATTGTTGCAAAAAGAGCTTTTTCATGTGTGCCAATTCACATATTGTCATCATATAAATAATCCGGCATAATCTTGTAGAATGACATTATCAAAACATATCAGATAAGAAGACATGGTCACAACTTGTAAGGCTAGGTTGTTTACTTCTTCTATGTGCCTTTTTATGGTTTGGGTGATTATGGCTCTCCATTATTTCCTGTCTTTTGTATCTCTTAATAGATCTTTATCTTTTTGTTATTTCTCCTAATCCTTGTTCTGTCGACCATTTACACAAACTCATTCGGTAGTTTATATGCTGCTTTCTACTTTAGTCTTCAATATGTCCTGTAAGTGTCAAATATTTCAAGCCTCCTTTCCACTTTATGTGCCCTTGAAATTGCAATAATCTCTTTCTGATGCTAATTATGCTTTGTGTTTCCATTTTCTCTAAAATTATATCATTGCACACATGTTCAGCCCTTTGCATTCTTAGCATTCTTCTGTAGAACCAGATTTGTTGCCTCACTTCTCACATTCATCTGTGATGAGATTGTCCCACATTAACTGCTATAGAAAATCTCCAAAACAATATTCAACTAAATGTTGAAATAGTTGTAATCCAAAATTACATGCAAATTCAACATGTATTATAGGAAGGGGTGCCAAAAAGTTCTCGGTCTAACAAAAAAGCACTTCCCAAAATAATTACGATATTCATCATTTGGTCAGAATTTCGGATGTAGATGAGTTACTTACCATTACCCACTGTTGTGTTGTAGGTCATCTTTGGATGCTCGTAGTCTATCAGCAATTCCTCAGTAGGGACCTCAATGCTGTGTCACAGATTGAATGGACAGCATGCAATTTTCATCAGGTTTCTTTTTACTCATTTTATGATCAAAGAGTAGATAGTAGAAAGCATCAAGAGGTTAGCATGTGATTTGCTTGTCTCACTCTGCTGAAGCCATGACATGCGATACAAAGGAATCATGGAGTGGAAGGTATTTTCACTTCTTCTCTGTTACTTCAAAAGTACTAACCATTTTGGCATGTTTTTTTTTTAGTTTTATATCCAAAGTAAATTAAAAACAATATCTAGATTCCATGCCTTTTGGGTTTTAAACTACCCCACTAAATTTGGCCAGTAGGGTAGGATTTTCCATATGCCTAGCTTAGACATTCTGTAACATCATTTATATTAGCAGAATCTTATACTTCCCTGGATACATGTGTTTACTTCTTATGTGACGTTTTGTTAACCTACTGTGTACAAACACACTCAAGTAACCATTTTTGAATTACATCAACATGGCTGATGCTAACCTCCTGGAGAGCAACTTAGTCTCCCTGTTTTCCACTGATGTGAAGTGAAATGATTATATAGGATCAATTGTTAGGTCTGGTGCTAGGAAGATGGGTTCACTGTGTCTTGTCAAACAGTTTTTCTCATCAGAATCCATCTTTCATGCTTACAAATCTATCATTCAACCATAAATTGAATATTGCTGCCTTATACAATCTGGTGCTTCTGGGATGTCATCTTTTAAATTCTTGACAAAATCTAAAGAATGATCTGTAATGTTATTGTTACTGACCTGGCATCTCAACTTCAGTTACTTCTCCCCTAGAATGGCATGGCTTCTCTGTGTCTTTTCTATAAATATTTTCATGTCAATTATTCTGATGAGCTTTAACTCTTGTTGCTTTGATGGTAGAAATTTAAGTGCAGTACTAGATTGGTAATTAAGTCTTACAGTTGCATCTAGCTTTTTCAACAGAAAAACTGTAAGTTCTATATTAATAGTTTCTTTTCTTGCAATTCTTATCAGTGGAACTCTCTATCAGCTTCTTGTTTTTCTGTCACCTATGATTTTTAAAAATTTAAATTCAACATCAATCCCCATTTTGGAATTCTTGGTTCTTTTTGTTCAATCTCCTCACTAATGTTGGTCTCTTTTTCTTTCACTCTCTGCACCCTTTCATGTTAGTTGCACTATTGTTGTTTGCATGAGGGTGAAAGGAAAAAAAAATCCTGTAGATTCTACAAAGTTGTATGGTACCAAAGTGTTAACAGGCTTGGCATTGCTGCTATGTTTTTCAGGATGATATTGTTAGCTTCATGTGCAAACAGTTTTGAATTCAGTGTTGTCCTTCTCCTAAACCTATAGCCAACCAAGGCAGAAGAGCCCAAACTGCCCTGTTATTCAACCTATTATTTAATCCGATGTTAGAAGTTTCTTTGCACTTCTGCTCCTGTGCAGAATATTTGATTGAAGTTCTTTTCAAAACAGAGGCTGTGAAGGAAATGCACATTTACTTGAGCTATTTACAATATTTGAATATAGATGAGTAAGCAAAATGTACAACTAAAATTTGTTGATAGATTTTGATTCATTGTTTTTGTGTCAATAGATGCAGCTTCTAATGCTGCAAATGAGGTTGATATATAACTTTACTAATATTTTTCTCCCTTGAATACTGACAAGCAATCTTCTGTCTTCTTGAAACCTGTTCTTTTATTATTCTTACTCCTCACTCTTCTCATTCTCTTTCATTCCGGGTAACCCCTTGCAACCCAGTGACATTATTTCCTTGCTTGGGGTGATATGAATAATAAAGAAAAAGGCCATAAAAACAGAAACCTGCGATTAAACATGTCATGTAGTGAAACACAAAGTTTAGAAAACCTGCCTAGCATTGATCCCTATGGCATAAATATCTGATTATTTTTCCAATAGGAAGTAGAAACTTGAATGTGAATAATTCTTAAGATGCTTATCTTATAATCTTAATTTTCTTTCTTTTGTTTTATTCTCACAAATTGCAGTTTTTGTGGGTAAATAATATTCTATTTAAAATATTTACATTGTTTGGACTGGTATCCTCATTTTTACTGTTACATTGACAACGTTTTGGTGGTTGTACACTACGGCCTTCTTCACATGATATTTATTGGAATTTTGAATTAAACTATGTCTACGAGAGAAGAACAATTCTAATTCCATATACCAAGCCTTTGGATATTTCAATTAATTTGCCTTGATAACTTGCCATGTTTTTGTTCTATCTGCTGAGGCCAGGGATTGAACTCACAACTCATTGGGACAAATCATTTTTAGACTCAATCAACTAAAGATTTTATCTCCTGTTATATATATATATATATATATATATATATTTAGTTTATGCAAACTTGGGTAATCCGTATGGGTAGACCCGAGGAGGATGATATCCGGAGAGCTCAATGTAAAATTCAGAGCAGATATGTTTGAATAAAAACAGACCACGTTAAAGTTCCATGTAATAAATTATTTCACCATAACCCCTTTAACAGGGCTCTGGATCTGATCCAGAGCCCTGTTAAAGGGGTTATGGTGAAATAATTTATTACATGGAACTTTAACGTGGTCTTTTTTTATTCAAACAAAAATATATATATATATATATATATATATATATATAAATAAATAAAATATTCTTTTAATAAAAGATGAGCCTCAAACACATACATTTGTAAATGTTTTCAATGTATGTTGAGTCATTTTTCAGATTGAAATAACAAATTGTTTTCCTTGTAACATGTTTTAATACAAAAAAATATTTCACTTGTTTGTTGGTGTAGCACACATTTCTGTCTCTTGTTTTTGTTGCCAAAATCAATGAACTCCAACTGTTCATTCAAAACAAATGATTAACGTAGCTTTTAACCTTTTATCAAAATTCTAACTTATTTGAAATAAAAAACGGAATAGAAAGTAAAGGATTTTAGCTAAAATATTTCCAACTTTTTCAGTAAATTAAATACACATGAAAATTTGATGACAGAAGTAATTTATTTTTGTAACACTAAAAATAGGTATAATGCAATGGCTAGCTACTCTTTATGCCTGTCTGTCAGGTTGGTTAGCTAATCCCTGTTACATACGCCTTCTCAGGCACATTTATATTTCTTGAACAACAACAACAGAGCCCACCTATTATTTATACTGCAAATCTACTGAGCATACTGTAGTTACAGTTTTGGTGAGAGTGTGTACAATCTTGCATGATTAGTAGTTGAACATGGTATAGCACAAAGTCAAAAGTCATCGTGGCTGAGGGATTGAGTGTGCTGGCCTTGTTCAAATTATTGATCTCGCTAGAAGACATGCTCTTTCCTAGAACCTGTAACAAAGGTCTGCTCAGCATAGTTGCAGTATAAACCACAGGTGGGCTCTGTGGGTGTTGAATAAACACAAATGTGCCTGAGCAAGCATCTGCAATAAGGATTGGTTAGCTGTGCTAGTAGACAAGTATCCTCGAATACAAGTGGCCAGCTATACATACACTGAAACCTTTGGTCGTGATACCTTGTAACTTTGTACTAGTACTACCACTAATTGCTTTCAAATAATTTTGTTTCCCCAGTTTCCTCCCCTCATAAAGCTTGGCATGGCTTTCAGTTATTTCCTAATGGTGATACATGCTGAGATTAGCTCTCCAGGTTTATATTTTCAAGATGCCACCTCCTTGAAGAAATGACGATGATGAAATCCCAAATCTGGAATGCACCCATTAAAAAGTATGTTTCTGCTTTTATAGTAGTCATTATTTTGGGAAGAATGAATTGACAAACAAACATTATGAGAATTGATGTTTTTTTTCTCCTATGTAACATAATCCTTCAGGATGTTTACGATCATGGCTCTCCACAATTTCCTGTCCTTTATTGTTATTATTTTTTTCTTTTTGCTATCTCTCTTAAACATATTTCTGACATCCATTTACTCAAGTTTACTAAGATTACTAAGATCCTCTACCCCTCTTGCCTTCAATCACTCCTTTGAGTATCAAATTTTCCAAGTCCTCTTTCCTCATTATGTACCCTAAAAATTTTAAACTATTTTTGATGTTAAGTATAAGGGTCCTTTTTGTTTCCATTTCCTCTAAAACTCTGTTCCTGCTCACATGTTCAATTCATGGTATTCTCAGCATCCTTCTGTAGAACCAAATTTCTGTTGCTTCAAGTCTCTTTATCTGTGAGGAGATTAACCAGCATTCACTGCCATATAAGAGCACAAATATTACATAAGTTTCGTACTCTTTTCTTTGTTTCTAATGAATTTTCCTATTTCTTAATACTTTGCTTAGCTTTTGCAAAGCAACTTTCATTATCCTAATCCACCTATGGATTTCAGTATCACATTTTCTATCCTCTGTTAAAAGACTTCTAGATATTTAAATTGTCCTTCTTTAATTTTTGGTATCTCCAAATTGTAATTTGCATGTTGGACTGTTCCTTTTGTTAACTGCATATCTTATGTTGTTAAGACAATGATAAGAAATGGATACTTTGCACTGATTAAGAGATTTTAATAATTACTTTTTGTCATCTGAGGGTGATCTTGCAGATTAGTATCTCAAATTATCTTGTTTTTTTGAGGACATTCAATTACAGCAAAATTCTAACAATCTTCAAAATCCAAAAGTATAAGAAAAGTGTTGATTCCTTAACTATTTTCTCTTATCTATCAAATACAAAGACCAGCATGGTTAAATTATTTCCTTCAGGTTTTCTCCCTAGCGCTTATATGCTATGACAGTCTTATTATTTTACAAATAATTTTTTCCATGACTTGATTATTTCATTTCAGTTTATTAAGCTTATAAAAAAATTCCCAGTGGAACTTTTTATTTGAATCAGCAGACTTATTTTACAAGTTATAAAATTCCCACCAACATGATGGATCTAGATGACATTTGTTTTTTGGTACAAAAGATTGGTAAGTACAAAAATAGCAGTAAAAATGTTGCTATTATTAAAATAAAATAATTTTAATTAGGATTAATCATAGTATTTTGTTTTAACTAACAGTGTGATCTCACAGCAACTGTGATAATTTGTGATGCCAAGCTACATGAACTTCAAGTTTAAGAGTTAGGGACAAAATGAATGAAGCAGTTGTACAATTCTGTTGCAGGATAAAGGAAATCATTCAAAGTGGAGATAAATGGTTTTAAGCCACTACTGGATAAAGAAAAACTGGGAAAATGATTTTTTTTAATAGATTTTGAGCCAAAAACTGTTTATATTGTTGTTTAAAAAAGAATTCTTCATCTTCAGGTCAATTTTCTTTTTCAATTAAGTTTTGGCAAATTGAAAAGTCTTTGATAAATTAAAACTAAAAATACTAGTATTTGTTTTAGAATTCCCACAATTTCTCAAGCTTAATGATAGCAAAAAAAAAAAAATGTAATGTGGGATTAAATATTAAATTATTGCCAGAACAATAACTGAACTTCATTATTGGTGGCAGATATAACAATTTTTCCATTTAATATTAGAGTAACTGTTACATTGGGAAACACTCTCAGGAGGATATTTCCCTAATTTTTATAGGCTTAGTCATACCACATTGCAACACTGATTCTTGTATGATCACCAAAGTTAAGCAATGTTGAGCCTGTTCAGTGCTTAGATGAATGACTTCTTGGGAATACCTGTAAGCTTGAATGTGTGTGTAGTGTAATGGATAATGGCTCAGAATGGGAAATTGAAGAGCTGAGTTCTAGTTCCAGTCAGGTTTTTTATATTAATTTAGGTGCAAATACCTTTGGGTAAGATATGAATCCAGCTCTTTTCCCCCTAGCTATGGGTTAATTAGTAGGACATTTATCAGTAAATCATTATCTCCAAAAAATTCTTACAATCTAAAAATATTTTCTGGCTTTAATAAGCCATAAAAAAATACAAATCAGTCAATCAATACTGACAACTAGGATCATAACCTCTTCAAGTCTTATGGTCAACTGTTATCTATACTCAGAATATGCATTTAATTCCCTTTATGCTGTTAGAACAACCTCATTCATTAACTCTCTTCCATAAATGGCTATTGGTCCTTATATTGGATGAGACATAGTATGAAAAATGTCTATAGTGAATTAGAACTTTGAGCTGTGATGGCTTGCATAGATAAAGAGTATTTATAGGAGAGTGGTTTGGCAAAATCTTCACTTATCTACTGTTTTTATGTCGACTATCATAGCATACTCATGGCGATAAGTTTGTGGAGTAGGGACCAGATTGAATGAGACCAACCCCTGAATCAACATGATCTCAATGACCAAACCAGAAGAAGAGGGCAGTGCCTGTTGGGCTGGTGTAACCAAGGGAGACATTGATAGACCAAGCATCCAACAGCCTTATGCAACCAGGTTTGCCAAATCTTGCCTGTCTCAGTCCCTCTTGAGGGAGATGCTTCTGGACAGGTGTGTGGGCTTCTCCGACATGCAGAGTTTTCTACCAAAATCAAATTCATGTGAATGGCCTCTCTTTGACTACTCTTCATGCCACCACCACCACCACCAGAGGTAAGGAAGGGAATAAGAGAGGATAATGATCATGATGCTCAGATGCAAGTAGTTGCCACCAACTACTGCTACTATCATGGCATTCTAATTATTGATGCAATATTTTGTCATATCTCTGGTGATGAGAGAGCACAGGGAAAAGTTTGTTCATGACTTCCTCAAGGACATTAGCATAAATAAAACAGTTTCAGTTATAACTTAAACTCATTTTGTAAGTTTCTTTTTTTCTGTATCAGTGGTAAAGTAGATTAAAATGTCTTAGCTTGTAAAGATTTGTGGCTGATTTTGTGGGGAGTTAGCATTGGTACCAAGAGGTTTTCGACAGAACAGTTGTGACATTTCATTGGCTGGCATTTTCAAATGAGTAAGCACATGCCATTATATTCAATGCAGCTGCCTTGAAAGATAAACTCTTTGAAAGGTTATTTCCTGTTTTCACACTCCTCTCTCTGTTTCTCTTACACTTTCTCTCATCTCCCTCTCATCTCCCTCTCTCTCTTTCTCCCACTTGGTTTCTCTTTTCTCATTCTCCTACTTACTGTCTTTTTTCCTATTCTTCCACCTGCTTTCTCTTTTCTCTTTATCTCCCACTTGGTTTCTCTTCTCTCTCTTTATCTCCCACTTAGTTTCTATTCTCTCCCTCTCTCATCCACTTGGTTTCTCTCTCTCTTTCTCTCCCTCCCACTTGGTTTTTTTCTTCTCACTCTCTCGGTTTCTCTCCCCCTCTCATTCTATCTAGCCCCCTCTTTCCATTTCTACCTCTCAATGCATTTACTTACTGCTGATATCCGATTAAAATAGAAGTACCATTTTGATACAATTCCTCTAAATCTGCTCATAAGTAGATGAACCATATACTCATTTCTTAATATAGCAAACCTCTTTGGGGATTAGGCTTAATATGTGTAGAAAATTTGTACTGAATTCAACACACTTACTCTTTCTCCATTGCAGACTACATGATCAATGGAATCTGTCTATAGATAATTACCTTTCAGAATTATCTATGGAACTGTAAAGGAATTGTCTGTACATTTCTACTGACATCTTAAAAGGTCAGATAGACACATGGAATTTAGATGCAAATAAACTTCATGCTTTATTATTTATCTTTTAAATATTTTTAGCAACAGCAACAATAACAAAATGTTTTCATATATTTAATGATAATTTTATAATTTTAATCTTTTCTTATTTTATTGATTCATTTCTGTTGTCATTAAAATAATAACACGTCAAAATGATACATTTGATAAAAGAACTGTTCATGCTGGCAGCCAGTCTAAAACACATATAGTCAAACTTTGTCATGGTATATGGCTTGCGTGTTCCAGTGATCACAAGGGCAATGCCACCTGGACTTCTAGTTTCTGTAGGGTCAACCATGGGTGTAAGGTCCAGGAGGCAAGACCAGACTGAATGCCACCAATCTCTGAAAACCCCAACAGCAGAACAGGCAAATATGGACAAACCAGTGGGAGAGGGCAGTATCAGTTGGGCTGATGCTTGGGCTGTCCAAGGTGGACCTTGCAAGAAAAAACAGCCTGATACAACCAAGTTTGTCAGATCTCACCTGTCTCAATCCCCTCTGAGACATGAGGGACGCAATTCTGGCTAAGTGTGTGGGCTTCTCTGTTACACAGAGTTGTTCCTAACAATCAAATTCACATGAATGGCCTTGTCAAACTCTCTTTGAATACTCTTCAGGAGTAGGCTAGGCATTCACAGCCATCTCCGTCTCCGCCACCAAAGGGGAAAAAAAGGGAGTAAGGAGAGAGGATGATGATCCCAATACTCAAATGTAAGTGGGTGCCGACTACTCCTATCATGTTATACTAATTATCTATGCTGATGAGAGAGTACAGGGAAAAGTTTGTTCATGACTTCCTCAAAGACATTAGCATAAAGCAAATAAAACCGTTTTAGTTGTGACCTATGCATTTTGTAAGTTTCTTTTTTTTCTATATCAGTGGTAAAGTAGATTAAAATGTCTATCATGGTCATCTTAACAGAAATGAGAACAATATTTTCCATTCGGATCAACTTAAATCTACTTCCTACCTCACATAGTCACACATGTTCTTCACTATTTTCAGTTCCAAATTCTTCAGTGTTAGAGCTTGTAAAGATTTGTGGTTGATTTTGTGGGGAGTTAGTATTGGTACCAAGAGGTTTTCAACAGAACATTTGTGACATTTCTTTAGCTTGCATTTTCAAAGTAAATAAAACAGTTTCAATTATAACTTAAACTCAATTTCTAAGTTTCTTTTTTTTTTTTTCTGTATTAATGACGAGTGTTATAACCGATGACAAGTAAAGTAGATTAAAAATTGAGAATGATATTTTCCTTTAGGATGAACCTAAAATTTAAATGCAATGTCAATTGTCATCCTATGTTGTCTTGAATCCTGTTCTTTTATTGTCCTCTCTCCTTAATGATTTTTCTTAGATTCTTTCGCACTTGGTAACACCTTTTAATGGTGGCATTATCACTTTGCTTGAGGTGAAATAATAAAAAAAAAAAACAATACTCTCCTTTGTTGTTATGGTTACAATGTTTTGGCTTCTGTAATCTTTAACCTTTTCAAATGTCTGTTGTGGTTAATTATTTTCTGGAAATTTTGAAGTATATCACTTATTTGATCTGTGGAAGTAGATTGTTCTGATGCCATTGTCCATACAAAAAGGTACCTTGTTTCTTTTAATTCTTCTGAGTTAATTCAACCTTTTGATCTCTCTTTTCCATTGAACTAAAGTAGATTACTTTTTTTTGTACTACTTCACCCAGCGATTGAACTTGGGATAGTCAGGTATCTAGATATTATTAACCATTGACTTTATTCACAAAGTCATGTAAGCACAATGTCCAAGATGGAGATACTAGTCAAAATCAAAAATAAAGTTTACATTTAATCTTACTTGGGAGACAGTTGGTGATGTTAACATGAGATTTGCTTGCAGTGTGAAAATTTGTTATTGGTCTGCTAATCCATGCATTGTCTTTTCAGCTCCATCAAATGTTAGGATCAATCCATACAATGTAAGAATCAGTAAGTGATAATTGAAATTCCCCAGGTACATAATGAGAAAAGAGGGCTTGGAGAATTTGATACTCATGGCAGATGGACAGAGGAAAGCAGTGAATCTACTTAAGGAATTTGTGTAAATTGTTGGCAGAACAGAGATTAGGAGAGATAGCAAAAAGACAAAACTTAGAGCTAAAACTGACAGGAAAATGTAGAGTGTGATCATTGCTAATGCCCTAGAGGGGGGCATGGCAAATAGAAGAAGAATTTATCCTTCTAACTGTTAATGTGACACTGACTACACACTGGCAAAATTAGCCAGAGACAGGAAATGAGAATAGGTCAACATTTACCAGCCAATATTTGAGAAGGTGATAATTTCAATAGTTATGTTATCATATCTTGATATTCAATGTGGTGTAATGGTTAGCAAGATTGTCACGCTAGATCAGTTATGACTGAACAGTGAGTTTGATCCTCACTGGGCGCTCCCATACTTTCAGCCTTGTGCAACATCTAATCTATGCTTAGAAAGCCACAATTCTCGTCTGTGTTAATTAAATGATCATCAACCTACAGTAATATTATGGTCTGAGTAAGATGCATTCAGATTTTCATTTAAGTCCTAGAGACAATATATATATATATTAAGTCTCACAGCCCTCCCTCTGTAAGCAAAAGTAGTGGCTTTTAGGTCTCTCTCTCATACAATTTCTTTTTTGCTCTTTGTTTTAATATATCTGTTTTTACTACAGTAATTAAATAAACATTAGACATGGAGGATTAATTGTATTAATTCTTTGTATTGGGTTTGTTGTTGTCTCCTTGGTTAATTGGATGCTTTCGTCATCTTTCTTCTTGTGTATGATCTATAAAGATAGAATCATGTTCCATTCAAGTGGCTTGCATTGCTGGAAATGAACCAAACCAGTCATTACATTAACTATCATTTCCTTTCTCTTAACTACATTCTTTCTTTAAAAAAAAAAAAAAAAAAAAAAACGGTCTCTTTCCTGATAGTTTATTTACTTGAAAGAAGTTGATCTTCTTTTTCTGTGTGCCATGGCAACAGGGGCGATCGTGACTCTCCACAGCTTCCTATCTCTTGTAGCCCATAGTAACATTTGTCCCTTTGCCAACTTTCCCATTTTTGATTCCATCATCCATTCACATAAACTCATCAGATAGGCACAGTCCTCTGCCTTCCCATGTCCTTTTTCATATCAATATATCCCATGAGTTCCAATTTCTCCAGGCTCTCCTTCCTTATTTTGTATCCAACAAATTTCAGCTATTTCTGATTCAAAGTGCTATTTGTTTCCATTTTCCTTCTTTGTTTTTTATACTATCCCTCCCTGATATTCCCAGCATCCTTTTGTAGAACAACATTTCTGCTACCTTCACTTTTCTATTCATTTTTAAGGAAATTGTTCCATATTCACAGTGATACAAGAGGATTGATATTACATAACAGTTCATCACTTTTCTTTATTTTTAATGATATTTTTTTGTTTCTTAATACTTTGCTTAGCTTATGGAAGGCATCTTTTGCTATTCCAAAGTGCATTTAGATTTTGGTGTCACATTTTCCATTTTCTGTTTAAACACTTCCTATATATTTAAACATTACCAATTATTCGTCTACATCTTGAGCTGTTTCTCTTGCTGAGAAAAGTATTTTCTTCTTGCAGTTCATGGATTATCCTATCTTGTCCTGTTTCTTAATACTTTGCTTAGCTTTTGAAAGGTAACTTTTGCTATTCCAATGTGGATTTTAGTGTTACATTTTACATCCTCTATTAAAATGATTTTTAGATATTTA
This sequence comes from Acanthosepion lycidas, assembly GCA_963932145.1. NCBI lineage: Eukaryota > Metazoa > Mollusca > Cephalopoda > Sepiida > Sepiidae > Acanthosepion > Acanthosepion lycidas. The sequence continues at coordinate 86,433,037 of OZ010585.1, read as the reverse complement.
ATTTTTTGCATTTACTTAACTTTAGTGTCTGCAATTCATAGTTAGTCTCTTGGGCTGTTCCTTTTACTGACAACCATACATTCTTACAATTGATGGTTAGTCCTTTCTTCTGACTTTCTTTTGCTACAGTTTTCTTTGTCTGTTCTCAACACGGTATCATCTGCATAGCTTATATTGTTATGATTTTGTGCACCAATAATAAATCCAGGTAGGGTCTTCAGCTCCTTTAGAGTTACCTCAATGTAGAGGTTTTTCTCTTATAATTGATTAGTCCTTTCTTTTCGATTTCCTTGATTACCTTCTGTTTTCATTCTGTGTCTGCTATCAACATTTTTTCATCTGCATAGCTTATATTGTTAAGATTGCTTGCACCAATAATAAATCTGGGTAGGGTCTCCAGGATAGTCTCGATGTAGAGATTAAATAAATCCAGTGAAGACATATCCTTGTCTTACACCTCTTTCTATTTTTGTGTACCTACTCAATTCATTATTTATCTGTAGTCCTGGGTAATGATGATAAACTACATCTGGCATCAAGGCCTCTGATTGGAGATTTTGAGAAGCGTGGAACCACCTAACTGTTGATGTTTCCATGTCCGCCTTGACCCGCGGCAAATAGTGGACATCCAAAGAAAAACCAAACACTGTGAAAGTATAAAAATAGATTAAGATTGTTTGAAACATTGTAATATTAGGTTGGTGCAAAAATAATGATGTAATAATGCCGTTTTTTGATGTTAAATAATACGTCAAAAAACAACATTATTACGTCATCATTTTTTGCACCAACCTAATAACAATAAAAGAAACAGTGTATTAGGTTGGTGCAAAAATAATGACGTAATAATGTCGTTTTTTGACGTTAAAAAATACGTCAAAAAACGACATTATTACGTCATTATTTTTGCACCAAGCTAATATTAATCCAGTCTTCTGAATAACATATAGAATTAAAAAAAATGTTCACTTTTTCCCCCCCATTACTTATTTGTTTTTTTGCAAAGGTTATTTCCTTCAAAGCTTGTAACTAGACAGAATATATTAAGTTGGTGCAAAAATAATGTCGTTTTCTCACATATGTTACTATGTGAGAAAACGACATTATTTTTGCACCAACCTAATATCTCAAATTTTCTCTTTTTAGTAATTATTCTATGAATGCAGAATATGTCTAATTTTCATAATTATGACAGTATTAAAATGAACTTCTATGAAGTAAAATTAATACTGCACAGTTTGTACCAATGTAAGTTCCTTGTCTTGAACTTTCATGAAATTATCTTTTGAAAAGAGGTTAATCTAAACAAGGATAGTCATGCTACCTTGTTTGCCATCTGTTTTAAGTGCTGATGAGATTTTCCAATTTGTTGATTGAGACAAGTTCCTCAGTGCAAATTGCAATCAAGGCCTTCATTCCTGGAAGCTGTAAACACAGACATTCCTCTAGCAATGTAAAATGTCAAAAGGCGGAAAATTGATTTTAGTAAGAGAATTTAACTTGTTATTTAGCAGTTTGAAGAACTGCTTAGAAATTGATATCTAAAGTAATTTATGTGTGAAGAAAATACCTTGCCTTTTACAGTTGATTAAACAGTTTAATTTCATGGTATGCTGCCATATTTTAAAAAATATGTTTGGGCATTGTCAGAGCAAGAAAACATCTTGAATGTCTTATACTAGGCACAGCCATTTTCCTGAGATCAGTGCGAATAATCAGAGTTACGATTTTGTTTATTTTTCAATTAAATGTAGAGCCTTGTGACAGTTTTAAAGTGAAAATTTTTTTCTACACTTGATAGATGATTTTAGCATTATAAATGAGTTTATATGATGAGCACTCTTGTTAATTTTAACATATAAGACAGTTTATAGAACTTATTTTTGCATGTAAGACCCAGGAGATATTTTTATGCAATTTTGGGAATTGGGAAAAGATTTTAATATCCCCAGTTGTGATAATGCCATATTTCACAATATAATGGGTGTGGAGTAAGTGATAAAATTGTTTGTGAGTAAATTGGGAAAGTGTATTGTCAAGAGTTTAGACTTTGTCTTTGAAAGAATAGCTTTCTCATTGAGGTTAACCCTGTACACAGTTTTATGCATGCTATTGATGTTCTTTAATAGATTTATATTTTAATGTGTTTATTATTTTTAGATATTGTTCTATAAACAGTGATAAGATCATACAATATATTTTAAACTCTGTTAATTAAATCTCCATTTATTAAATATGTAAATTAGGCAATTGTTTAATGAAAATCTTTGACCTTTTTTAATGTAGAGTTAAGCTTTGATTCTTTTGATAAATTATTGTGTTTGTTAAACAACAAATGATTGTAAAAGATTGTGACCAATTTTCATTGTTACTATAAAATGACCGCAACTTGTTTAGGCACTGATTTCTGGTGGGTTCTCAATTGAAACCTTGCACTGTTCAGTTGCAAGTCAGACTTTGTTGAATGTTGATGTCCCCCGCCACCCAATAAATGCTTTAAAGATGGGGATGAAAAATTGCGCATTTGCTGCCATATTATGCTCTATGAAGTTCAAAATGGTGTAAATGTTGGAACTGTGACAAAAATCATTTAGATGGTTTATTTAGATCATGCTCCAGCTCTTGATATGATCAAAATTTCTTCAGATTTTTATTTAAACAATCAACCATGCTCCAGGTGACCTTCTGATGTTGATGAAGATGCTATGCTTGTTATCATAGACAATAAATCAAAGATTCCAATGGAAGAGATTTCTAAGAGTTTGGAAATTGAAATCTCAAATGCCTTTCACCATTTGAAGAGGTGGATTCAAGAAAAGTGGCCAATTTTGGCAAATCGAAATGGCGTCATTTTCTGCCATGACAATGCAAGATTGCATGTGGCAAAACAGACATTGCAGTAGAAGCTTAAAGAGTTGACATTGGAAACCCTCCTGCAGCCACCGTATTTCCTGACTTGGCTCCTTTGGATTTCCATTTGTTCCAGTCTCTACAGAACAATTTAAATGACAAAAAATTTGACTTTGTACAGTCAGCTGAAAATTACCTCACAACATTTTTCCAACAAAATTGCATCAACAAGCTTGTAGAACGATGAGGGAAAGTTGTTTAAAACAATAGAAATAATGTACAGTGTAACCCGGATATAAGAGAAACCCGGATATAAGAGATATTGTCTCTGGTCCCAAATTAGAGCCTGTGTTAATGTAAATAAAATAGACCAAACCCGTATATAAGAGAAACCCGGATATAAGAGACTTCTTCTCCGGTCTCGACAACTCTCTTATATCCGGGTTACACTGTACTCGATTAATAAATGTTTTGTATGTAAAATTTTGATTTTAATTTTTTAATTGGGCATAAACTTTTGCAATAATGTGTATCATTTTTGTTCTTGATTGAAATATCAAAAATAAAGGTGATGTTATACTTCATTGTAATTAGGTCACTTTCTGCATGCCGGCTGGATGTGAATGCCATGAAGGCAGAGAACAAAATAAAAAAAGTAGTTCTCTGCACACAGGCTGCAAGCATCATGTCTGGTTACCAAAGCAAGCCTCCACAATGAAAGCAGCACTGGCCAATAACGAACATTCCTGCCAAAAAGGAGATGTCTCTGGGGACTGCCATGTCTGCTTAAAAGCAGGTCACACATAATGACCATGAACAGTTGCAGGCTGTGAGCCACCTGCCGACATGCAGGGTGTTGCTACCACGACCGACAGGACTACTTCTCTTAATGACCGTTACTCCTCTTGGGCTTGACAAATCACTCGACTCTCCACACACAGAATCCTGAATATCATCTTAATGTTGTCCCCACCCACCTACAAGCCTTCATCTTTGCCGACACTGTAACTATGGCAAACCTGACTCACTACAGCAGCTGACTGGCCCAAGACACCAACTGATATGATTGATAAAATCTTAATATCAATACCACCCAACTACAAGACTTACTTGCCATCAATTTTGACATCTCAGCAAACCTGACCCACTACAGCAGATGACTATCCAAACTCTACACCACCAGGCCCTAGATGCCACCTGTCATGATTGATATCTCAACATTGACACCACCCAGTCACAAATCTTCCTTGTTGCCAACACCATCATCTCAGCATACCCAACTCACTACAGCGACTCTGAAAGCAAGTGACTTAACTTACTCAACCTACCAATGTTTCATAGAACACTGGCCAACCAGCTACATCAATCTCATCACTCTGGCATACCTGACTTGCTACAGGCATTCCCTTTGCAGTCATCACTGCATCCCCATTTGATAGAGCATGCCTAACAGTTACACCAATCCAATGTTACCTTAACAATCAACAAATTGACCCATTACCATGACCTCAGTTGATCAACACACATGAACGACCCTATTCTGTGGCTTCAGTCAAATCAACACAAGAAATCGGTCAACTCCCAGCAACTGATCATCATTCTGACAATCAGCAACAGAAATTGACATTTCACCAATTTTTCGACAACTCAGTAAGACACCCTATATACTAAACAAGTACACTTTTAAAATGTAATCCATGTTATTCCTTTCGCAACCAAACACTTATTATAACATTGAGATAACTGGTGAATTTGAACCTATGACCAAGTTCTTAATTTGCAAGACAATGTTCCGCAATTTAAGAACGATAAAATGTGTGAATAATAAAATGCCAGTCATACAAATGTTATGTCATGATGCGACAAAATTAAAAACAAATTAACAAAAACATTCAAAGACAAACAATTTATCTAAAGATAGAATTCCTGAATAAAAACATTCTTTATAAAAAAAATAATCTTTTGAAAATCTAAAAGGATTTATGAATAGTTCTGAAGCAAAAGAAATTTATTTTTATTTAAAACATTTTTTTTTCAATTCATTTTGTTCATGGGATATGAATAGGACTTGATATGCAAATAAGGCGAGTGATTTATTTTTTGTTTTCATCAAAACCAAGTCTACGCAATGATTCACTGATTTTGAAATATTTCTTCAAATTTGGCTTTGCTTTAACAAGTATTGTTCATCTTTTTAGAGATAGGATTTTATTATCACACTGTGATTGAAAATAAAATCTAAAGTGGGGATATTATTTTCTTACTGACGAAGAGGAACTTATAATGGGAAGAATATTTTGGATGAACTTTCATATTTAAGATGCTAAAATCCGTGTATATATTTATGTATATGTATGTATTGCATATATTTTAGCAGTATGTTTTCATTAAGACATGTCTCATTAAATAATTTAGATGAGTTTTGTCTACTTATTTTTAATAGGATCTGCTCATAATTATGGAGATGTTTCTTAGTATTCCGAATATTTTCAACAATGGCACAATGTTGTCAAAACAAAAATTTTTTGTCTTAGAAAAAAATGAAACCCTAATATATATATATATATATATATACACACACACACACACATACATACACACACAAGTATTACCAGTTTGTGACTGGTAGGGATAATTCCAGGGAGGATATTAATCCAGAGGGAGCTTAATATAGACAACAGAGCATTATTATTATTATAATAATAATAATCACAAAATAAACTTTGAATATTCATTTTGGTTATAATTTACTTTATGAATTTTGAAATATTCACTCTTCAAACCAAAGTCTTTTAGTAAATGGACTATATATATATATATATATATATATATATATATATATATATATATAATTATACAAAATAAACAGGCGCATTAAACAAAATATCATTCATCTTGGGATATAGTATCTTGAAGCCCATATGATATATAATTTGTGTATTTAGGCAGCAATCTTTCTTTCATGCACATTTCATTGAATATGACAGACAAGGTGCTAGTTTTTTTTTATACAATTTCTCATGTGATCTGATAATTTTTTTTCTTTTCAGACAATAAATTATATAAAATCTGTCTGAATGTTCTTTTTCCCTTGGAGTGCTTTTAGCTATACATTGAGCCATTTTGTTGGAAGCCTTATTATTAGGTTGGTGCAAAAATAATGATGTAATAATACGTCAAAAAACGACATTATTATGTCATTATTTTGCACCAACCTAATAATAAAAACAAAAAACCAACACTCAATAATATTAACTATGAACATGGACACAATATCTTGACCATGTTTTGAAAAATTAAAACATTATATAAATACATACATGCAACAAAACTATTTCTTATTTAACATATTTCAACAAACTATTTCTTATTTAAAATATTTCATCCTTGAAAATGGCTAAATGTATTGCTGAAAGCACTTTGATAAAAAGAACATTTGGACAGTTTTTATATAATTCATCATCTGAAAAGAAAACCTATTAGATCACATGAGAAATTGTATAAAAAGCTAAATCAATGCACCTTGTCTGCCGTATTCAATGAAATATATATATATAGTGTGTGTTAATGTAATAAATAAATGAGTAAATTAAAATAAAAAATTGCATTGTTTTGGTGCAAACTCATTCCCAATAAAAATTACACACAATATCACTGTAGACTATTTCAAACTTATAGGTTTCCAAAGAACACCAGGATGTAGACAAAGGAATTCTGTCCTTCTACTCGGTTTTTCGTTGAATGTTAAAATTTGGAGTGTCGGGATTCAATACATTAACTAAATATCGTTACAGGGTCGCTTGTAATTTGGCCGTCTAGAATAATCACACGATTTTCATTGAAAGAATAAAATTCAGTAGAAAAGACAACATAGTTTCAACAAATAAACATTGATTTAATATAACGATAGGAATACAAACAGTTGATAATAGATTGGAAAGTAATGTCTTTTGTTTGGGTTGATAAAGTTCTGAAATAAAATATCTTTGTGTACATGTGTGAAAAACAATAAAATGTTGTGATATGTGTGTTTGTATGAAAAGTCAACATGTGTGTGCGTGATTCATAGTAAAAATGGATACGAGAGATACGAATTGCTTCTTACTGTTGGCGGTGTTGCCATGGTCTGGAGTTTGTCAACGCTGTCGTTTTTAACATGAGGTCATGAAGGTCATCAGCGAGAGGTGTGTGTAGTTTGGTGGCAGCCGCGTGTATATTGTTTTGGGAACGGATTTCATACGTTTTTATACACTTTTTCCGAACAATATCGGCTCCAGAATTAAATTATTTATTTATTCCTAACTGGCCTTAAGAAGTCACGTGGTATGTCTTCTACTACGTCTGTACGATATTTGGTCGGTATCTACCTAAAAATAATGATGACTAATACAACAAACATTTTGATTAGTAATCTATGATTTTTTAAGATGTAAATGTTTTCTTGAGTGTGATTGGTTTATAAATATTGTAGTTGATATTTTAGTGGACATGATACTACCACACAGACACCACATTGCTTCTTGATAATAACTGAAATGGTTGAAAGGACTTGAATAAAACAATAACAAAATATGAACTTTGAACAGGTTATCCATAATCTGGAGTACAACACCTTATTCAAATATTGGAAAAATGTAATGAAAAATTGAATAGACAGATCCTGTTGAATCTTTTAAAGCAAACTTGTTTGGTGATTCATATGACACGTACCCCCTACAAAAAGCAATATCTAAGGTTTAAATTGCATTTTAAAAATGAAAAATCTTTTTGAAGTTTTTACTTTAGTTTTAATTTGAGGATAAGGCGAATTTAAATTGATTGGAATTATTTTTTCTGATTATGCATACAATCATCCATATTGATAAATCTATTAACACAACATAATTCTCTTTATTAAAAAAAATCTTTCAAAAATAAAATATCTTTTTCTGAAAGATAATTTGAGAAAAATTGACTGATTTCCTGTTGAATTAATCTGAATTGAAGCAAATATTACTTTTAGTTTAAAATATCACAGAAAAACATTTAACACAGAGGTGGGTGTTTTTATGAGGTGTTGACACATTTATTGACAGTTTTATGCTTGGGTAATTTATCTAAGGGGAGATAATTTTGCAGTATGTATTGAATACTAACTTTCCCCAATGTATCTGTAGGGATACAAATGTCTCTCCCCATGAAAGAAAGAAAAGAATAAAATAAAAATACATAGAAAAATCTTTCTCACTATGCAGATATTATATATGCAGATTTGCAAAAATGTTCGACACACAGACACTTATAATATATAAATAAAAAGAAAGAACAGTTAGATATATAATCCGGTGTTCTTATAGATATTTTTATTTTTACAAAATAGTGCTCAATGTAAATTTACAGAGCATTAATATTATAAATTAATTGACTTAAAATATGTTTTTTTTCGCTACACAGTTCTAACCATGTTTCAAAAATGGAAGCTAAAAGCCCCAAATTTAATTTTGTAATTAAATTAAAGACATTAGTTCCATTTCATCCTCAAGCGAATTTTGGAGTAACTTTAAAAATTACTGGGTTTTAAATACACAGCTAAAACAAAATTCATGTTTCCAAGGTTACAGATAAATCTATTTTGCTAGACTAGGGGTGTCTGGGTGTTCAATATGTCTATATTTTAATGTATCAGTTATTGTTATGTTTTGGTAGTGGGTAGGGATGTATTTTTCAATGAAATCTAGCATCCGTTAATAATAGCGTGTCGTCTGGATTTTTTTTAATTTTTTTTTTTTTTTTTTTTTTATAAATTTTATTGTTAACGGCTAAAATTCTTATGGCATTTTTTTCCTTTGTATATTTAAAGATTTTTGGGAGGTGTTTACGTCAGAATACTTTTTATTTAACTACGATTTGAAATATTTTAATAATTTAATATTTTATAAGTCAATTAATTTATAATATATATATATATATATATATATATAAGAAAATTATGCACAAAGTAATATGTTGTGTTTCAAATTTTAATATTGATATTAAAAAAGTGGATTGTGTGTACACTGATTTTACTTACTACCAGTGGTCTCTTAAACACTTGCAAATTATTGCTTGAGAGTCAACACTTGAAATTAAGCTTAGTCTTGCTTGACACAGAATTGTAACAGTGGGGCACTTAGTGAGCATTTAACTGCCTTGCATGGATTTAGGATTTGTTCTCCAACTTTGCCTCAGTCTGCAGTCTCATGGATTTTTGACGATGCAAAGCACTGATGTTTCAGGTCATATCATTTTGAACAGGAAATTGACTTGGGATTCAAAAAAGATCAATATATTTTTAAAAATACATTTAAGAATCTGCTCAATTCAATGACAAATTCAGTTTTTTTTTTGTTGTTGAAAAGAAGGCATTTTATCTGAAAGTTTCAATTTGTATTGTAATTCTATATACAAGGATTGAGAGTCTAATTGAAAATGGTTGATATTTCATGATAACTCTGCAGCATTTTTTTTTTTATCTAAAATATACCAGTTGAGTTTTCTCAGTTTCTATTCTTTTCATTTTTACATTAACTGACATTGAGGAAATGTTTAGGTCCAATCAAATTCTGACTATCACTTCTCAATTAAAAATATTGCATTTCCCTTTTGTATCTGTTAAAGTGAATAGTTGAAATAAAAAGCCTCTTTACACTAAAGCCAGTCCATAAAACTTGCTTGTGTGCTGTCATGGATAAATTATGACAATTTGGTTTTAGCAAGCAAAATAAAGATTCGAATACCAGTTCTGTAAATTTAATGATAACATTTTTTAGTGTATATATATATATATATATATATATATATATATATATATATATATATATATATATATTAAGACATTTTTATGTTTATACATTCTTTTTTATAGACAAATATTTATGTAAATGCTCTGTTTATAATAAACAGTATTAAACAACATTTACCGGTCTGAATGTCCGAGATATTTTCACAGAAAATATTCATCCTCTGACAGGTTTCAAACCTGTATCCTATATGGAACCATGATTTAGCTTGGCGTGCCTTTAACCGATTTGGCCACAGAGGAGTGTTCACTTAGCAAGGTCAAATTTACTGTATTTAAACTTCAATCTTCCATGAATCTCTCACGTACATTCATATCTGCTTATGGCGTATCAAATGTAAACTAATGACGTCACACATTATGGAATGGAGAAAGTCCGACAATTATTTTAAGACATTTTTATGTTTATACATTCTTTTTTATAGATAGAAATATTTAAGTAAATACTCTGTTTATAATAAACAATATTAAATTATTTATCAGTTGAATTGAAATGTTGGAGAGTAGGATTATGAATTTTGTATAATTTTTGTTGTTTTGATTTTGTGAATTTTGTGAGCTTTTTTGTGTTTAAGATGAAATGATATGAGTAGTGTAGAAGTTTGATTGTGTTTTCAATATAATCCTCTTCTTCACTAATGTATTCAGGGCTACATATCCTGAGGGCTCTAAGATAAAATCGTATAATTATTCCAAATTTTATTATTCAATTGTGGTAGGAATAGAAATTGATAAGGTCATTCTTGTTAGTAGGTTTTTGGTAAACTTTAAAATCTAATTTTTTACAGTTATGTATTAATAGGATATTGAAAAAAGGCAGTGAGATATTTGTTTCAAATTCATGTGTGAATTCAGCGATTGGTTCAACCTTATTTAGTTTAGCTATTATGTTTAAAAGGGTAATATCTTTGGGATAAAAACATTTGGATATCATCAATGTATCTTAGGTAAGTAGAGCTGTTAGGTATGATATGTATAAATGGGACGGATTATAGGAAGCAAATTTTTAATAAGAGACCCTATGGGTAAACTGAATTTATGGTTTGTAGAATATGTTGAAAGAAAAGACTTACAAGATTTTGACTCGCAGACAGCACTACCTACTCAAAGCACTTGTTGTAGACCTCCATGTAGCGATCACTTCAAATGCCTTCATAATCCCCATTAGACTCATTCAACTCTTTCTGAATCCTCACTCTGTTCTCAGATTGACACCAAAACTATCTGAAATATTTGTATTCAAGCTTCCAGCTTGAATGCCAAACAGTACAGCATGCCATTTCCAAATTTCTGGCAGAGTGCTCTTTTCATAATGCTCTTTTTCTTACAGATGGTGTCCAACTGACCCTATTATACTGAGCAGTCAATAAAATCGAGTATAGAGTAATACACAGAGCTTGCTCCAGAAGTAATGTCTTCTATTAACTTCCACAGAAACTGGATCAGAGAGAGAAAGCCCAATATCAGTGCCAGATTGAAGGTGTCTTAAGTGGCAAAACACTTTCTGTCACACAGTAACCATCATTGGCTCTGCAGTTTGTACCTGATGTTTGTTTGGAATGTGGCTCATCATACGCATCACTGTCACTACTGTTGAAATACATTAACCACCACCTAATTATGAGATATATACAACTATCTCAGTCACCATGCAGCCTTTATTTCATTAGCCAATTCATCTCGTTAGAAAATTTTTCATACAGTAAATCTAAAGAAAAAAAGAATTGCAAAAAAAAAAAAAAAGGCAAACATTCAATGTACTCTGTGATTGATTGGAACTCTTGAAAAGTGACAGTCTTGAAGCAGGCAATTTCCTGGAAGTTGTATAAAATTGTTTTTCACAAGAAGATTATTGGCATCTTAGCTAATGTTTTATAAAGGTGCTAAGTGGGTAAGCAGGTAGTGATAATGAAAAGATGAATTTCTGGAGGTCATCACAGTAAAGTCCTTAGAAATGAGGAATTGGGTAGCATAATGGCTATAAGGATGAAAAACCAGAGTGGTAAATTTCGGCAAAGACTGAAAATGTTCCGTTTTGTGTAAATCCCCTTGGGAAAGGCATGAGGTAATTTTCATGTGTTTTATTCCATCAGCAGATATATCATCACTTTCATCCCGCCATACAGAAGAGAACATTTGGGAAAACCACTTTCCCATTACTATATTATCTGCTTAAGCAGGAACATTAAAAAAGTGAAATTTTTTTTTAATACTAAATTTCTTTCAATACTTGACTTAAGAGATCACTCATATTAGAAGGTTACTGAATTCTGTTTGTGATATGAATGTAAGAGTTAGTAAAAAAATAATAGTGATATAGATAGTGATTAATCCTATATGGAGAGGTTAAGACTGGAGAGTTCAGGGAAGCAACCATGTGGGAGATTTTTTTCTCAAGAAAAACCTATTTAAGTGGAATTTCTTCCTTGCAGTCGGAATACAGAGATAATGAGGGTGGTCCAACTTCATGATCACATGATTGCAGATTTTAGCTGTAAGCATCTGAACTGGTGGAAGTAAAGAGGGGAGCTCATCTGACTATTTCTTATGGAAAATACTGCAGAATACAACAGTCGTTCATCTGTGGGAAAGAGACAGTACAATGAAAAATAAGTCATCCTTTACAAGATTGCAAAGTGATAAGATCACAAAAGGGACCAGATACAAAGTAAATGCTTAGAGAATTAAATATAAACGAGCAAATATTTACATTGTCCTGAATTAAGTTCTTACAGATTCAAATGTAATCAATATTTACCTATCTCTGAAAAGTGTATACATTTTGAATTGCGGGGTTCATAACACTTTGAGTGTTCCCGAATAATTTTAACCCTTCTGCCTGACCCTCGCAAATAATTTGTATGTAATGTTTCATGGTAGATATAAAAATAGTTACAAGTGTTTACCCACTGTTCAACTGGTAGCTGAGCATTAAGTCATTTTTCTCAACCACTGTTCAGTGATGAGTGGGCATTATATCATTTTTCTCTACCACCAGTAAAGCAGTAATTATGGCTCAAAGGGTTAATATTCTAAAATTTGTAATTGGTTTTTGCATTTTGTTTTTACTCCCAATTAAAAGCTGTCATATTATTCAGTTTTTTTTATTTCTGTACTTTGTACAGATATATAACCATCAGTTTTTTTTTATCTCTGTACTTTGTTTTGCCAGATATATAACCATGAGTTGTATACTGATTCTTTATAACAGACATGAGTTGTATACTGATTCTTTATAATTTCAATCTTAGCATATAAAAATCAGTTTCAGGAAAATATATAAATATATCATAGGCACAAATTTTTCTTTTTATTTGGCTTAACAAATATATCCTGGATATGATGGTAAACTACATCTAGCAACAAGGCCTCTGAGAAGTTTTGACAAGTGCACCATGACCTTGGGTGGTAGCACCTGTTAGGGTCCCAGCTATAGGCAAATAGTTAACTCCCAAACTAGGGTCAAGACATTATGAAAGTATGAAAATAGAAGCAATACATTTTTGAAGAAAATAATACCAGCAATACATTTTAGAAATTAAAAAGATCTTATTAGCAATAGATTTTTGAAAAAAAAAAACTTTCTATTCATATGAATATATGCTAAAAATCTTGTCAGCATTAAATAATCCACTGAAGCTGATATGCTGTAAAACAAAATAAACCCCATCCAGATCAAACCAAACATATATAGTTGTGCAGGAGGCATAATGGTTAGCAGCTTGGAACACAGAATTAGTGAGCTGAGTTCAAATTAAGTTTGTTAGATTCACTTTTGCACATATACTGTAGGGAAAGGGTATGAATCTGTCTTTTCTTATCCCAGTACAGAGTCAATAGCTAGGTAGATGGAGGTCTTTAATCTTGGTTGATGGGCAGTCTAGGAGAAAGACAACCCTGGTTTGGATATGGAGCTCACAATAAAAAAATGAACCTATTTGCTACAAAATCCACAGCAGCATTGTCTAGCATCTTGTGGCTGTGGTCCAATATTCCACCAGGGTGTCTACAGGACATGAATGAGTGATATATAATGAGAGTGATATACAGGGTGTCCCTAAAGTTTGAACATATAGGCAAAATTTTCAAGAAATTAAATTTCCAACATTTTATTGAACTGGAACATTAGCAAATAATGTCTTCAATATAATTTTCGACATTTGTGATGCAAAGGTTGATGTGCTTTGCAAGATTCACATGAACTCAATGCAATAATTCCACATTGCCATCAATTTTAGCACATTCACTCTTTATGCATTCAATCAAGTGTGTTGCATCTGTGATTTTCTTTGAGTGCACCTTCTTCTTTAGCATACACAAGAAAAAGAAGTCAATTCTTTCTTCTTTTGTCAAAACCATGTTTAATCTGGGGAGGTAAAAAAATATAGTTAATGAGATTTCCTATGTGTCCAGACTTTAAAGACACATCCTGTATATTCACATAGAGAATTGACATTGATTAGTAAAAGATTAGATTGATGAAAAATAGAATCCATAATTGATTAGTAAAAGACTGATTGATTAGAAAGAGAATCAACAGTGATTAGTAAAAGATTAGACTGATTAGAAAGAGAATCAATATTGATTAGTAAAAGATTAGAAAGAGAATCAACATTGATTAGTAAAAGGTTAGACTGATTAGAAAGAGAATAAATATTGATTAGTAAAAGGTTAGATTGATTAGAAATAGAATTGATATCGATTAGTAAAAGAACTGTTTCCTGATTATGAAATTAAATGTTTTTGAATGTTGTCTGCTGCTGGTGACTTTTAAGGTTTGTTTGTTGCTTAATTAACTGTCTATAAAATAATTATGGTCCTTTCATGCTTGTATATTGAGGGATTTGTACTTTTGGTGATTGATTTATATTTAATTGATAATTGTTTAACTAAAAATAACAATTAGTCAATAAATTTGGTACGTGATATTGTCACATGCATTTTTTAAATGCCATGTTCTTTGAGATTCCTGTTCTTTATTATCTATAAATTAATATGTCGTCTTGGGAATGATAATGGAGTGCTTTCCTGTTGCTTTTGAATTCACTTTAGTATCTCTGTCATGTCTCTTCAGGAAATAGCAGATCATAGCTCTCTACAGATTCCATTTGTTTATTATCTTTGGATTGCCATAATTTCTTAGGAAAGATAGTGGAGTAGTTTCCCTGTGCCTTCTCCAGAGTTTTGAAATCCTATTTGTCCTCATGGAGTGACTAGCACCAGTGTTAGAGAATCCAGTCTACTTTACTATTTAACCCATAGCTGAGGAGAAATAGGTTGTGCTTTTCCAGAAGCCATCAGTGCAAAATGAACACAATGCACTAGGTTGGAACTTGGTGATATTATTTCCTGCACTGATAACCAATTATTCATTGCACACATTCTATATTCATGTGTCAGGTAAAGAAAATGTAAACTGTTTTGCATTTAAACACACACACACACACACAGAGAAAATGAATTCTTTGATGCAAAAGTAAATCATTTTCTTGCAACTCTGAATAAGAGCCATGTATAAGCCACTGTTGTATTTATTATCTACATTGATGATATCTAAAATAAAATAACACTGCCTGCTAGGATTTGCTCTCAAAGAAACAGAAATAAACAATAGTGAAGGAAAATAGACTGTTACAAGTATTAGCAGATCATTTCATTTCTACTCCATCAATAATCACAGCAAGTAACTCTATTATTACAAAACATAATTCTTAATGAGTGAATTGGTATTAAATAATGCTGTTGCTTTTATAAGCACAATGCTTCTGCCAAATTTCTATTTCTGCTGAGCATATGTCTTTTGCTTTGTGTAAATCTGATGATGAATAGAATACTACAAATTCGCAAATTAATCACAAATTGTATGTCATAAATTCTGAAACAATCTCTTGTGGAAAGTGAGAAATAACAAAATAAATCACCCAAAATTTCAAAGATAAGATCTGCTATGAAACATGGCAAAGATTTATACATTTTTTAGTTTTTAGTGCACAACTGTTACATAATATAAGTCCTCCACTATAACTATTTTCTGACAGATGATAATGAGACTAGAAGCAATAAAAATGTGTTTCTAAAGAAGGATGCTAAGAATACCATGGACAAAGTATGTAAGCAGTAAGGATGTTTTAAGGAAAATAGAAATACAAATGATATTTGGCTATATTTCTGAGATGAGGTATTGTAACTGTTTACACTATTCATATTGTTCAGACTGTTAATCTTACTTTGACCAAGGCTTTTATCTGTTGGTTGCAATAATCCAGTGTCTTGACCCAAAGAGTTGTGAGTTCAATACCTGGCCACAGCAGAGGTGAACAAAAATTTGGGAAGTTGAGTTACTAAAGAGAAATAACTGGAACTGAGATATCCAGAAAAGGCATGGCATGGGGAACTAGAATAATCTACCCCAGTGGGTGAAATAAATGGTTTGGTTTGAAATGCTAATGAATTTATCGGAATAGGTCCGGAACATACAACAGCCAAAAAGGTAAGAATATGACAATAAGGATAAGAACAACAGTTTCAACAATGTAAATATTGTAAAGCACATTTGGGTTTAGGGTCCAAAAGTGACAGTTGACATTTCTGGAAAGAAGGCTTCAAGAATATGACACTCATAGGACATGGAAGTAAGATGGATAGAGAGAAACAGTAAGCAACCTACCTAATGTAAATGGATGGCAATCAAGGGTCTGAGAACGATAGTAAGGTAAAAAGCACTGGTTGGCTCTACAACAGATAGGAAGTTGTGGAGAGCTATGATCATCCATATCCGGAAAGGACATAACACATAAAAGATTATTTCCATAGTGAGCATTAAAATATATATATAGTATGGCTCATAGTATGGATCATATCTGTAGGAAGAAGAGTTCATACTTTGCTGCCTTGGCAATCATGGCTCTCCACAATTTCTTGTCCTTTGTAGCCCTTAATAAATTTTGTCATTTTGTTATCTCTATTAAACCTTGCATTGCCATTCATTTACTCATGAGCACGAGGTAGGTTATGCATTGTTTTGCTCTGACCCTATTGCCTTTAATCTCTCTTGTGAGCATCAAATTTTCCTAGCCCTCTTTCCTCATTATGTGCTCTTGAAATTTCAACTCTCTTCCTGATGTTAAGTATCAGTGTCTTTTTTGTTTCCATTTTCTCTAAAACTTTATTGTTGCACCCATGTTCAGTGCAAGGTATTCTAGGTATCCTTCTGTAGAACCAGATTTCTGTTGCTTCAAGTCTCTTCTTCATGTGTGATAAGATTGTCAACCATTCACTGACATATAGAAGGATTAATACCACACAACCATTCAGTACTCTTTTCTTTGTTTCTACCAAGATTTTAAGGTATAAATCCAAATAGCAAGACAGACTGAATTCTGAAGTCATGGTTAGCTACCAGTCTAGAACAACAATTCTGAATTCAGGACAGTAGAGAAGGCAATCAGGAACCAATTCTAAAATGTCATGACAATTCAGATGTGATAAAAAAAAAGAGAGTGTGGAAAGACATGATTGCTGATATCTTGAAATGATATAGCAAGAGAAAATTGAAAGAAATGGCACATATTAGTATAGAAAATTATGTGCATGTGTATAAAATAAGTTATTCCAAAATTTGTTTGAAAATTAAACAGTACTAGGGATTTTAATTTAATTCTATAATCAAAATTGAAATTTTTAGTTTCTGTTTTTGAAACATGGTAATTCCTGTGTAGTGATGGAACCATATTTTGAAACTAGTAAATTTATAATATTCATGCTATAATATTTCATATTGAGCACTGTTTTTAAAAATAAAAATAATTAATAAGTACACTGGATTATAAATCTTACTGTTCGTTCTCTTTATTTTAATATATATATATATATATATAGCACAACATAGTTTAAATTTTAATGCCATGTGGATTTCTTTGGTTTGAATGAAAAGGAAGAAAAATGATGAAGAGCAGCTTCATCTTCTAAATACGGAAATAGCATTAATGAACAGATATTTTATCATTTGCATTGAGTCCTGGTTATATGCGTGATTGAAAGAAATTTCCATTATATGCAAATATGCCATGAATCTCAGATGAATGAAAGTCATGTCATTTACCATTAATAGGTTAATGACTTGCAGAATGAGCTCATCCAATCAGTATATTTCTTTTCTGTTTTAAAGTTTTCAGTTACACAATAAAATGCAGATAGACAACTTTGTATTAAAAAAAAAAAAAAGAAAAAAAAAAAGATACATATCCATTATGTACTTAAGGAAGACCAAAGAACTGACCAGCCAAATTATAAGAACAAAACCCCCAAAAGAAGTACAACTCTTGAAATTAGTAAGGTTGTCTTGTTACCAACGTTCATTAGTTTCCAAGATAAAACTTGGAACTGTCATTTCTTGGTTTGTGGCAATAATGGCATCTGGCCAGTATGAGGTTAAGACTGACAGTTGATAGATAAAGGGATCATATATTTGATTAGCAGTATGGCCAGAAGGGAGAATAAATGAAGAATGTAGAAGAGGCTGACAGAACTATGCCCATTTAGAATAAGGTTGACCTTACACATTTGGGAAAGAACAGACCAACTTTTGTCTTTTCATCAGTTATATTCCCTAGTTCCAGAGATAATTTGTGTTTTAATATAAAGAGTTCTGGGTTGATACAGAATAAATCAGTTTTGATCATTTTCCTCCACAATGTGTTCACATTGTTATTCTGATTGGGTTGGAAAAAAAAATGAATTTATCTTCTGAAGTAGTTCCAATGATCAGGGTGCTATCACAAAGAAAAAATGTATTCCTGTTGATTCAATGACTAGACACTTCATAGTGAATCCAGTCTCTCAACATATAGTTCAACAAGAAATAAGAGTGTAATGTTGTTTGGTTTAACATATATTATGGGAGATATAGGATTTTACAAGCTAGTAATTATGCACTTAGGTATGAGTTAAGAAATTCATTGTTGGTTTTGGTTTAATCAACATTACAGATATATTTCTTCACTCTCCAAACATTAAGTTTTAACAGATGAGCACATAAGGTGTGTAATATGCTCAGTGATTGATTTTAAAAAAAAAAAAAAAAAAAAAAAATTAAAAGGTAATGTTTTCTAACCAGTTATTTTAAACCATAGAAATTGAGTTTTAAAAATTGTATAAAAAATTGGAGTTATTTTTTTTTTTTTTTTTTTTTTTTTTTTTTTTTTTTTTTTTTTTTTTTTACAATGTTCACTCTGTACAAGACCCAAGAACCACTCGAGGTAGAGTGTTACAGAGTAAAAAAACACCATCCCATGCAAGGGGCTACCAAAAGTGAGAGTGAAAGAGAAGGCTTCTGAAGGAACTGGAAACCTAACCGTAAAGAAGAAACAAAGGATAAACCTTGGCTCCTGTTCCAAAGACCTAGGAGGAGTGGGAACTGGATGATAGGCAAACCTATCAACTCCTATTGAGGAAAGAAAAAAATAGTAAATAAAAGCTCAGTTTTAGGCAGAGAAGTTACAAGTATATTGAATTAGACTTTTGAAGGTACTGGAAACCCAATCCTAAACAGGAAAGAAAGGCTAAACCTCTACTCCTGTTCAATAGACCAGGGAGGTTTGTGAGTCAGATGATATGCGAAGTTATCTTCTCCTATTGAAGAAAAATTTAAAAAAATAAAAGCAAACTTGAAGGTGTCCTTTAAAAGATGGGCATACCAAAATAAGGATTATTTACATTATTCGGACTGTTATATTCATCTTCATTGCCATATTCACAACATTTAGGCCATTGTACATTCCAGCCTTCTTCAGTTGATTCTAATTTTGAACTGAGCCCTTTATTTCGTCCACCAGGGTAGATTGTTCTAGTTCCACATGCCATGCCTCTTCTGAATGTCTCCATTATTTCTCTTTAACTCAACTCTACAAGTTTTTGATTTTCGACTGCTGTAGCCAGGTATTGAACTTGCATCTCTAGTCACTGGATCCAACCAACGTCTTTATCCATTGGACCATGTGTACTTGAGGATGAAATAAAGGGTTTGGTTCAGAATTCCAATCACCTGAAGAAGGCCAGTCTATACAACAGTTGAAATGTTGTGATATAGCAATGACGATGAGGACAACAGTCTGAATAATGTAAGTAATCATAATACCACATCGCAGAGATATAGACAGATATCAAAATAATGATGTCTGACCAATATTTTGTATCAAAATTGATAAAACTTTAACATGATTAAAAAAATTGAATATGAAAAAAAAGGCAAAATGATGATTTGCAAATGATTTGTGTCCTTTGTTTGAATGTCTAATGTAAAACAAAGTGCTTACCTGATCTGTATGATTTATCTCTCAGCACCTATAGATTTCAGGTTGAAGTGGCATACTGTTGTAGCCTTGTTAGGGCCAGAAATAAAGACAAAACAGAGAAAATGAGTTAAAAACAAATATATTAACAGAAACAGTAATACAAACAAGAGTGTTACAGCAAGAATGTTCAGTCCGATTGTCAGAGCTGACTGCTGGAAACTTCCCTCTCCAAAGGCAGTATCTGCTCCTATTTATAGCTGGGAGAGTCCATGTATTTGTGGGTAAATTATCATAACACAAACTAACTTGGGTATGTGCCCTGGAGTGAAATCATTTCCCTTTCAGTCCTTTTAGGCTGAAGAGGAAAAGAAAAAGTTAAAGACTGCATTACAGAGAAGGAAGGATTTTCAAATTTTCCTCTCTCTTGTTAGCATTGAACTGAGAAGAAAAAAAATTCTTTGTAATGTCACAGATGAGGAGCTAGAAAAGTAATTAGAAATTGATAAATTTAAAGATATCATTATAAAAAGCTAAAAGCAATCTCACAGTTTGGAAAAGATAAGAATAAAATGATTCGAAGACTGCCGATGAACATAGATGAAAAAGATGTGCATAAAAGGTGAGAATGTGAAAGAGAGATTCACTGTAGTGCCACAGACTGACAAGCTGCAAGAACGGATGAAAATAGAGAAAGGAAATGAAATTCATATAAACTTTGTCCAGTTTTAACTTTGCAGGTACAAAAAGGTAAAAGAAAATATAAATGACTTGTGGAACATAAACGGTTAAGTATTTTAACAAAGCTGATGTATATACTCCAAAATAAGGCATATAAGACAACCTTATTCTTTTTTATCTCTGTCCTACCTTGAAAAGGTTAAGTCTTTCCAAGACATTGATAAATGTTTCCATTTTTTAATCTAAAGAAAATTGTTGGCTATTATTTCATTCCTTATGTCATTACTATTACTGTTATTATCTACATGTCACATGATTGCATTCTCCTGATATTCATTATCATTTCCATTAATGACCTAACAATAAAGGCAAACGTGTCACCTTCAAAGGATGGCAGCAGAAAATGGCTGACAATACCTGACCTTGCCACCCCACCATCAAATGTACCTCAGTGGGTTCTCTACCAGAGGGAAATTTCTCACCCTCTCCACAAGAAAAATTGGCACTACACATTGGCAAATTCCAGTACTGATTTTTTTTTCCAAACTCCATTTCTATGGTGCACCTTATAATTCTCTCCTTAAAAGATGATTTTTTTTCTTTTAATTATGATGATAATGATGCTGTGATGAGGGAAAGACTGAAATTCTCTGACATGGAATCCAACAAGTATAGTAAGGAAGTAAGGCTTTTGAAATCTTTTCCCTTATTCTGCTTGAGTTAGGTCTTGTTATCAATCAATTACCTGTAGCAGAAATGTTCATCATGCATACTTGACCAATGGAACAGCAATGATATAAATTACATATACTGGTATTCAATCCATTAATCTTGGCTACTAGAATGCAAATCTTAAAACCTTTAGCATCCTGTAGGTGACTACTTTTGCCAAGCAAAATGTTAGTCCTGTCAATGCAAGTTGAATTTGAATTTCTTGGTTGTGTAGTCATATCCTTCTATGGCAACACCTAAAACAATCTTGACTGAAATTAAGAGCCAGGCTACTACAATTTCAAATATATAGAACTTGTTATATTCTGTGCTAACAGGAATATATACTTGAAAAACAAGGTGGATAAAATAAGTAAAGGTTTATTGTAAAAAACCAGTACAAATAAGAATAAAGGTAACAGTTATGCACAAGCTTATCACAAGTCAATCCAGTAGTGAGTGCTACTATTGAAAAGTTGGTAGTTCTCACGTAAGTCTGAGTTGTACTCAACAGATCCCAGCTAGTATATTTACTAACTATCCCACATGATTGGATGTGAGGTTTCCAAGCCCATAGGCTCAGCCAAAAATTCCTCATAGACCCCATATAAAATGGGGTGGGGTAGCTGTATCCTGAGATGAGTCTCTGCCCTTTGACATAGCCTCATCTGGGGATCCTCTCTGTCTGGAGGCAGAGAGTTTGACCAGCACAGCTGGAACAGATCCCAGCTAGTCTCTGTAGTCTGTTGACTTACAGATACTTATAAGTAGTTACTACCTATATTGTAGTCACTCATGGAGTTGGCAGGTTATTCCATTACATCAGAACTAATATATAAAACACTTTATTTTAAGTGGATTTAATATAATATTAGTAAAAGGGGGAAGTAATATTTATAAATGATGCAGGGTACTAAATGTTAAAAATAAGTACAGAGTTATATTCAAATATAAGGAGAATTAGTAATTTGTTCCAAGCTGTATACCATTTCTTTATAATATGACTAAAAAGATGTGGCAAAGAAAGTTACATACAAACATTTCAGTTAAATATTATGGACTAATTGCTGTATTTCTCATGTTTCAAGTTATTTATTTGTTTTTTCTCTATACCTTTGTTTCTCTTCTTTTTTCTCTCTTTCCTTTTGCTGTCACCCTTTTCCCTTCCCTCCCCTCTCCTCTTCTCTCCCTACTTTTTTCCTACCCCTCCCTTTCTTCTTTTCTTTTCCCTATTTTTTTTTATAATTTAATTGAAAATGCTGAGCTGCAAATCTCTTTTCTTTTGCAACATTTGATAGTACAAGACTTAAGCATAATAATATGCAGATTGGAGGTGTCTGCCTCTGGCTGTCTAATTTAGATTCAATGACAGTAACCTACCAAAATTCCAAAGGTGGTGTCTATCAATAATTGCTAAAATTAAACCAATTTTGCTGCATTATAGATTGATATGAATCATTAGTCATATGAGACCTAAATATTAAAATATAGCAAAAGTATTTTTGTTTCTAATCAACTCATTTATGATACAAGTTCTTTCAAAAGTTTTTCAGCTCTCATGGTCAGATTGTAAGCAACCTTCCATTTTAAAGCAAAACCTGATGGCTGTTCATTTCTGAACTTTATTTCAAGGGACATATCACCACCTTTAAAATGCTGAAGCTCGATTTGGCCAACATGGTCATATATTGTTTCATTTCTTTCCATTTCCTGAATTCTGTGAGCAGTTTCAGAGGGAATGAGACATAATTTAAAAGAACACCTCAAAATTATCAGAACCTTTTATACTTGTATCCACTTTTGCATTTTATGAAAAAACAGGTACAAATGAATAACACTGATATTATTTGATGTATACTTTGTGGAATTTAAAAAAAATGTTTTGCAAACAGCTTGAAGAGTAGGCAGTGGCAAAATTCAAGTCACTGATTTGTAAGTCTTATATCAGTTTTAATTTCTTCTATTTTATTAATGCCTGTTTAATCCTTCAATAGAATCACATATTTAAAGGATTAAATAAGGATTTGGGTTTTACTCAGAGAATATAGTTTCTACAGGGAGCCCTCTAACCAATAACAACATTCCTCAGAAGATTGAGTCCTTCAAATCTGTGTTTATTCCTTGTCTCATTGATAAAGGCTGCAGGCATGTCTGAAACTTCTAACTTTAAAATCTTTCTCCTTGTGACTCAGTTTAGTTAAAAGGCTAATATCTTGTAAATATCATCAGTCTTATTGCCAATATTATCATTTTGTTGTTTTTTTATTCTCAAATTTCATTAACTGGTTGAATTAATCCTTCAATAGAATCACATATTTAAAGGATTAAATAAGGATTTGGGTTTACTAAGAGAATATAGTTCCTACAGGGAGCCCTCTAACCACATTTCTATCTTCTATCTATAAAACTTTCTATGAATTTTATAGATAGATATCTATAAAATTCATAGTTGTGAATTTTTTGTAAATATGCATGAAATGCGGTCTGTTATGGTTACAAGCACATATGAATGTGTTCCATTATAATTAATTAAAAAATTAACCTTATCTAAGGGATGTAACTTAATTTATATTTATAATTTTCATGTCTATCACAGCAAGGTTTTCAAATACCTAAACTGTAATATTTTAAAATTACAATTATAACAGCAATGCTTTAAAATAATTAAATTGTAATTTTTTTAAAAGTTATAAATATAAATCTTCCTTAGATTATGTTAATATTTGAATTGAGATTAACACATTCATATGTGGCACAGGTTGGGAGAAATAGGAAATTACCATTTACTGAAAATAAATGATTATAAAGACACTGATGGCAATTTCTCATTGTTGCCTCTATTCTAGTTTTGGTTTGATGTTCTGCAGCCTAGACTAAGCTAAATAAGACAACAAAGACCAACTTTAATAAATATAACTTTATTTATTTACCCATTAACAACTTGTTTCACACTTAGCAATTTTTCAAAATGGTTGCCTGTTTATTATTCAACAATCCCAACATATATTTGCTCTCTTAATCTTTTTATAAAAGAATGCATCTGCATGACAACAGTTTGAAATAATTTAATTTCTTTTGTTTATTTAATTATTCATGTTTTTAAATTCTATTATACCCTTTAGAAAAACATGAAAAGAACAAAAAACATTCAAAACAGACAGCCACCCATTCTGAAAAATTACTAAGCATGAAACAGACAGTTAATTGATACATTAAAAAAACATTTTTATTTATTTATCAAAAAGCTCTTCAAAGTATTTAAAATGGAGTATTCTTAGACATATAAGAGAAAGAATAGGCAAATAATATATAACATTCTCACAATTCATAACAAAACATTGTTTTGTTATAAGACTGAGAACTGGCATGTGTGGATATATTTATTTTTCTCTGTGTGGGCAGAGAGTGAACTTGAAGTCATTTGTTTTGCTCTGAAATATAATTTATCAATAATAGAAATGATTTATCTATCTCAAATGCATTAAACTTTAGCTCTTTCATCTCTAATGCGATTGGATGTACATCCAAAGAAAAGCTGTTAATAATCTCACTGTCTATGGCTCTCCAGACTTTCCTCTTTTTAATGCTTTCATCATTACTTGTTGCTTTACAATTCCACTTTGTCCTTATACCGTATATGTGTATAAGCCGATTTCATGTATAGTGTAACCCCCTGGCATGAATTTAAACACCTCCAGAGAAAATTTACCTCTGTATTGTGTAACCAGCCACCAAAAATGCATGATTTTTAGCATCTTCAAAAAAAATTAACCTTGTATAATGCACCACTTATTTGTTTTGCATAAAAACTTGCACTATATTTGAGTATATATGGTACTTACAGTTTGTGTTGGACAAGTTTGAGAACTTTCAAACATATGCTTTTTTGTACACAAAAACCTAAAAACAGAAAAAAAAAAAAATCACCTTTGCTGTTAGAAATCCATGTGGCTGAATGTAATTAAGAAGCCATCTTGCTGAAGAAAGAAAACTTCCCCAGTCAAGAGACGTACTGTTGTTTTCACAACTACATTGTGGAGCAAAAAAAAAAAAAAAAAAAAAAAAGGAAAAGTGTTCATGCCTGTTCCTTTATAGAATTGTAGTAGGATTAAGTAGTAGTAACACCATATGGAAATATACACTTTCCTTTTCATTAAGAGAGTAACAAAGAAAACTCTCTCTCTCTCTTATATACATACTTCCTTTCCTTCTATTGTTCCTATGTTCAGTAACTGACAGAACCCGGACATAGCTTATGTGGGTTGGTGATTGTCTAAAAAAATCAACCAGCGACATGTCCCACCAAAATCAAATGGAAAACGTGGATGTGTCACACCCAATAAAAAGAAGGAAAAAACTACATGCGCAGCAGAAGAAGAGGGAAATTGGTTCAGTGTAGCAATTCGAGGCGCAAGGGTTGGAGAATCATCAGCTGTTAGCTTGAGCTGACATACAACTCTGGAAGAAAAAGAAGAAACAATGAATTTAACAAATTAATTTCTGTTAACCGAAAACATAATGACGCTGTATGAACTGTCAAATCACAAAAGGACTAAGACAATAGTCACCCACTTTAACCACTGTAACCAAATGGAGTCAACAATAAAATGTTACTATAGACAGTAAATTTGACCTTTACTTATGTATTAGGCAAAACTTTCTCTTTATTTACCATAGAATAGAACACCACCTAGTGAGCATTCTGCTAGACAAAGTGGCATAATTCCTACACCCTCCATTTCTTTATTCCAATGTCTGGAAATAATGCTGTTGGGACATTTGTCTCACTCTTAAGGAAACTTTGCGTTTAAAAAGACCTAAAGTGCAATATTTATTGAAGGTCTAATTAATTCATTAGCATTAGGTTGGTGCAAAAATAATATCGTTTTTTGACGTTAAAAAAATACGTCAAAAAACGATATTATTTTTGCACCAACCTAATAATAAAAAAATGAAAACATTCTGCAGTATATCTAATAATTCATTGCCTTCTCATCTTTCATGTTTTGTTTGATCGTAAGGATTCAGTCTTGTATTTTGTTTTTATAGTTATTTTATGTGAATCTGCTTTTTATAGCTTTCTGTGATAAAATGGCTTTTTTAGGGATACAGATATAAAATATCTAATGTTAAATATTACAGTTGTGTGTGTGTGGGGGGGGCATTTATAAAAATTACCAAAATCATTCATTATTTGACCTCTTTTTGAAATTTGGGCTTATTATTGCCTAATTATTTGATCCCTGTTTGATATCTAGACTTATCATTGCCCTACTATTTGATCTCTGTTAGAAATCTCGACTTATCATTGCTCAGTTACTTGATCTTTGTTTGATATCGGGACATTGTTCAATTCCTATGAATATTTTCATTGAAAGCTCCCATTTTTTATGATCTCTCCAACCTATGTTCCAAACATGTTTTGAGTAACTGAAATAAAAGCAAATTGAGGATTACTATTACTGGAAAGCTGAAATCTTAGGGAAATCATGCTCATAATCTCTCATGAATTTTAAAGTTTTGATAGCTTTTAAATTCAGGTATCAAATGTTTATTCAAATTTGGCATTTGTTCATAGGTTGATCATCAGTTCTCATCCATATTTTTGTTTGAAAATAAAGAAGAATTTTGAATGAAGATCAGGTAAGTTTTCTAAATAAAAAAAAATCCTTTTGATTTTCTCCTATGAACCAGATGAACACTGCATAAAAATTATCTTCACAACTTTAATTCGTTGGAAAAGTTTTTTTTTAAGTGATGGCAAAGTTGGTCAGAAGAAAATTGAGTCAAAATCTGAAGTCAAGAAGATTGTAATCTTTTTTTATTCATAAACATTTTGATCTCCTCAGATCAAGACTTTCATATGGATGTGATGCATCGTACCAAAACCACTCTAAACTATTAACTGTAAATAACTACGTTGTCAGATCAATAATGGGTTCCAGTAAATGAAGCATGTAGGTCTTAAAGAGGACTATCCATCTTTGATCCTCATGGACTGGTGCTACAGAATAAGAAACAATGAACTATACCAAATAACAGAAACCAAATCACTTGAGGACTTTGAACAACAACAACAATTAAAATGGATAGCACATGTAACTTGAACAGAAAATAACAGCATGGTCAAGATTTTCCACACTATTTTAAACAAAAGTTTAAGAAGGAAACCCCCATCAATACTGGAAAGAGTAATAACTGGAATACAGAAACCTATTTTCCTGAAGAATAGGTTTAATAAAAAGATTTTATAAATTTAAACTGAAAGTAGCTTGGTCAGTGAATGCCTGAATGTTGAATATTTCTAAATAAGGGAATGGCAAATATTGAAAATTTATTTTATGATAGGATTATGTATGGATCTTAAAATCCATTTGTTAAGCCCATTGTAATCTGTTTGTGCATTACATGGTGATAAACTCAGATAAAAACTATCACCATCAACTGCTTATCTATTTATTTTCATACAACTACTTCTTCTGTGTTGTGTCCCTTCAGAATGTTGGTGATCATGGCTCTCCACAATTTCCTATCCTTTGTAGCTTTTAATAATTTTGCCATCTGTCTTAAACTCTGCTTCACCATCCATTGATGTTGCTTTGTCGTTGCTTTCCTCTGTCTCTCTCTTAGCTTCAATATGTCCTGTAAATATCAAATTTTCCAAACCCACTTTCCTCATTATGTGCCCTAGAAATTTCAACGTTGTTGCTCACATGTTCAGTCCATGGTATTCTCAGCATCCTTCTGTAGTATCACGTTTCTGTTGCTTTAAGTCTCTCCTTCATCTGTGAGAAGATTGTCCAGTCATCACCACTATATTGGAGGAATGATATTACATAAGCATTTAGTTCTCTTTTCTTTGCTTCTAATGATATTTTCTTGGTTTCTTAATACTTTGCTTAACTTTTGGAAGGCATCTTTCACCCCCCGTGCACCTTGAAAAACCAAGGAAAAGGAATGCAGATAAAGAAGGTGGGAAGGAGGAAAGGTCGTAGTAAAACAAAAGAAGGAAAGAAAGCAGTTAAAGGGATATCGTCAAAAGACAGACAAACTGTTTGCTGCCTGTGGTTTTAGCATAACCTTTGAGTTTTTTCAAGTCATTTAATGTCTTTTTTTTCTTTTCCTTGTGTATCTTGATGTACACCTTACACAGGAAATTAAGTAAATATTATGATATTACTATATAGAAATATTTGTAATAATTTCCACTAACTTTTTATTCTTTATTTTTAAATTATTATTATTAATTTCTATTCCATTCTATAAATAAACAACCATAAGTCAATTCCTGTCATTCTATTCTGAGAATCAATAAAACCCTAAAATATGAAATCAATTGTTATCTCTCGGCTTTCAAATTTCACTGAGATCATCACTAACAGATGATTGGTGACTATGTTATTTATATCTTGCAATTTTATCTACTATCATCTTGCTTACTTCAGTTTATTCAAGTTTATTATTTCATTTATTCCTTTAAATAAGCTCCTTAGAGAGACTGTCTCATCCTGATTAGGTGAATAAATCTCAAAATATAAAAAAGAATCAATTGTATTTCTAAGTTGTCAAATATATATATATATACAAAAATCAACCTACATCTTTTACTTTAATAGTCAATTTATTTTTACTAACAGTTCATTCAGTAAAAGCTTAAGAGCCACTCAGTGTAGAGTATTACTGAGTGAGGCTGTTGTATGAACATAAGAGGAGAAAATAAATGCAGATCATGAGGATATGTAGGATACATAGCATTTGACCCTAGACTTGAAGATGTTAAGATTGTAATGATTGGGGAAGCATCCTCAAAGAAGCTGTTAAGAGTGAAACTTCCTCTTTACAAATGGAATACAAAGAGAACAAGGCTGATTCAGCCTTGTGAACATGGCATGTCCTAGTTCTAAAAGTCTGAATTGGTGGAACTCAGGAGCATAAATATTGCTAGAGCAGCGATAGGTCTGTGGTGATTCATCTGTTGGAAAATGACTAGGTCTGAAAATAATTCATCACCCACAGGGCTACATACTTTGGAACCCTGTAAAAGCTAATAATAGATAAACACCTTGAGCACCATTGTTTTACATACTACCTCCGCTTCCGAATGACAAAGAGGATTAGAAATTATTATGATTAAAAATCAAAATCTTTAGAATATAAATCTGGATGGGTCATCTTTTAAATATTATTTATTTTTACAATATATTACTTGCTCAATTATATGTCTGTTATCCATGCTCAGAAATAAAGGTAATTAAAAGTTTCTTTATTCTTTGAAATTACATTTTTTTATTTTTTTAAAAAACTTGGTGAATAGCATTTAACTATAAATATTTTGTAAAAGTTTTATGCAAGATGAGAAATGTTTTGAATGTTTGATGTATCTTATTTCTGCCATTAGACATATAACAATGTCAAACACACATTTATAATTTGTCAAGGCATAATTGTGGAATAACTACTAAGTCAGGATGTGCAGGTAGATTAATGGTTGAAGATGCAGAAAGTGAAACTTGTAAGCCAAGTTCAAATTCTGCCTGATTGCATTCACTTTCACACAAATGTTGTTGGGAAAACCTTGAGTTAGCTTGGGTTAAGTAGAAAATTGGACTAGACTTTCTAGCTTTGGCTGGCAGCCAGGATAGTAGACCAAATTATAATTCAAAAAGAGAAAGTAGCTGAAAACTAGTAATTATCTTTCCAAAGAAGTTACAACAATTAACGGAAGACAAAAAAGAAGGGATCATGATTGCCTTTGTCCTGAATGGACATGGCACGAAAAAGTAATCATCTGTTGTGTTCATATTTACAAGAGAGTACTGTAATGTTCTTGGTTCATACCACTTCTCAGAATTTGACCGAATTACTTAATATCCTTTCTTTTAATCTCTTGCTAGTTAAAATGAGAACTTTTGGTATTCCCTTAATAGGAGTAGATATGTTCACCTATTTCACTGTTCATATGCATCCCTGGTTTTTTAAACAGGAGTAGAGGATTATCCCTTGTTTAGGATTGGGTTTCCAGTTCCTTCAAAAGTCTTCTCATTTTCTTTCACTACTAGTAAACCCCTGCATCTTAGTGGCATTATTGCTTTGTTTGGGTTGAACTGAGTGAAAAAAGTAAAAATATATCAGTTTGTTATATTTTAACATTATTTTGATTTGTAATCAGAATTTAATAATTGATAATCATATATTTTTAATTCTGAAGTCATTGGAAGACTAGTGCACAAAATAGGCATTGTACTGATAATCCAACCATCAGGTTTAATGCTTGGAAGACTTTTTCCAAAATGTGTGATTTATATCAGGGAGAGGGATACAGTAACTAATCGATTTTTCTTGACATTTAATATTAAATGAACAAGTCAAAATGTTGCACATGACTAAGTATATGAAATAACCTTATGATTCAGAAATGTTGAGTTTTCCTTGATATTTCTTGAGGTCACAAATAGTAATCAGTAACAAATGTTAGCTTTGATCTTCAGAGCTTAGAGAATTCTTTCCAGACTTGAAACGATTGATAGAAGCAAATGTAGAATATAAATTCTTGCAATTTCATAATGGAAACTATTTTTTTTTCATTTACTGGTTGTAGTATTTTAAAAAAGAAACAAAACGAACTTATTTTAAACAAGATTTAAATGCTTGAAATACTAATTCTTGTGGTAGGGTGAACTTTCATGCTTTAAGTTCAAACAAAACATAAAATGGTTTCCTCAAAGATAACAAAAAATTGACAAAAGAAAAAAAAGCTTTATTTCCTTGTGGAGTGATTCTGAAAGTTGTGTGAAATTTCCAAGGCACTGGGAATACGTGTTAATTTGACAAATGAACATGAAGGGGAAGAAGTAATATTCTTTCTGACTCATATCCTTATTGGGCAAGTATTGATCATTTTAAAATTGTATGGGGGAGTGCTAAAAGGTTTTGTCTGACCCACTTCCAAAAATCTGACCAAACATTAGAATTTTTAAAATCCGTTCTTGGTCTGGCTGAGAACTTTTCTGCACTTGAATATATTAACCCATTAAACACAGATGACATAATATCAGTTTTCAGGCTCAATTACAATCAATGGAAATTTCTAGCACAGTTAAATTTTTTTTTTTTTTTGTATGAAAGGAATGAATATGTTAGTTCTACACATAGTCAACAGAAAATAGCCTTGAAATCTTTTGCAGCAGAATTTTAACTACTGCAGAAATTAACTGGTCAGCTTGTAAAAAAAAAAAAAAAAAATCATGGAAGAAACATTGAAGTCAGTTGAAAGGACAGACTTCATGACTTTTGCAGGTATGTTCTGATGGACTTTCCTCTTTGGTACCTAGACTTTAAGAATTTAAATGCAGTACTAGATTGGCAGCTAGGTCTCATCAATTTTCTCACACTTCTCACTTGTGGAACTTTTGTTGGAGAAATGTTCTTTAAGCATCACTGGTCACCACTGTTTGGATCCATCTACACAGGTTTTTGTTGCTATTTGAGTGTTGAGATTCCAAACATTTAACAACAACATATCTTTTAAATGAAGCAATGAAAAGGTTATTTTCAGAACATCAATTGAAATATCATTTATATATTCTTTTCAGAAATATACTATAGCAATAAAATGTTCAATTTTCCTTGAAGTGAACTTTGTTTTATAAAGTAATTAAGTGTGAAATATGTGGACAGACTTACTATATGACAGTCAGCCTAATGTGTCTGTGAATTCGTTAACAAAGGCTTAGTAATTGGATGCTTGTTAATCCTTTCAATTATGTGCACGGACAAAGCTTTAGGCTGCTAGCTGTGTCTCTTTTATTGTATACACAAGTGCAGATAAAACAGGCTTCCATAATTGTGAGCCTTGAGAAGAGGTATTCTTCTATTTTTATATCCATTAGAGGATTCAAAATCTAATTTCACATAGAGGTGTGAACTTTTTGAATACAAGGTTTTCATTGGTTAGAAAATAATTTTGTACTGGCTTGCAAAAATGTTTTTCTTGAATTTGTGGGAGTGGTGAAGGAAGTTAATATTGTTATTTTCTACATGGTCCCAAAACAAGACATGGTAGGTCTACATCTGCATGTATTTTGATGGTATTTGCCCTTGTAATAATTGTTTTATACAACAAACCTTCTGATGGGATTTTATTGGTTGAAAAAATATATATATATATATATATATATATATATATATATGATTTAATTCCTATACTCTTGTCTGGCTTTCCAGTCAACTTTGATCTTTAAATGCAATGTCAACCATTATCTACTGTCTTCTTAATTCCTGTTCTTTTATTGTTCTTATTCCTTAATAAGGTTTCTCTTTTTCTTATATTCTTTCACACTCAGTAAGCCCTTGTCTTAGTGGCTTTATTGCCTTGCCTGGGGTGATTTTATATATATATATATATATATATATATATATATATATAAAATCATGGCTTGGCTTTGCAAAACAAAGATCAAGAGGGAGTCTGTACATGTCTCTTGCAGGCATGTTTGTGATTGTCCAGTGTGGGACAAGCATACATGGTCGCTGCAGTTGCAGCTGAAAATCCGGCCTGGGCTTGATGGCATAGCTTTGCAGTATTTCATCCTCTGTCTCTTGTCCATAAGAATGACCCAGCAGGTATTTTCAGAGAAGGAGACAGCATGGTTGGTGGTGAGATGCCAGTTGTCACGGTTCTCAGCTAGGGTTGACCATTGTCAATGGCTGATGTAACAGTCACCAAAGGATTTTTTCAGGTAATCTTTAAATCACTTCTTTAGTGCCCCTCTGCTATGATAGCCAGTGCAGAGATTGCCATACAATAAAATTGTTTGGCAGGCGATGATTCTCCATCCTGGAATGTGTCCAGCCCAGTGTAGCTGGGACTTTAGCAGCATGGACTCAATGCTGGTGATCTTTGCCTTTTTAAGGACTTCAATATTGGTGACAGTTACTCCAGTGTATGTTAATTATTGTGGGGAGGCAGCACTAGTGAAACCATTCTAGGAGTCACAGGTGGTATTGGTGAGCCATGACTCTGAGCTATATAGGAGAGTGTTGAGGATGATATACACTCTGATCTTAGTGCCCTTTTTCAGGTGTTTGTTGTACAGTCTGCCAAATGCAATGCTCACCCTTGCCAGTCTGTTGTCAATCCCAGTATCTGGCATGTTGGTAGGTAAACCAATGGACTGCCTTCAGCTCAGTTGCACCAATAATGATCTGGGGAGGGCAATACTCATCCTGAGGCACAGATTGATTATGTCTTTCTTTAAATTGTGTTCAAGCTCAAAACATTTTAGCAGACTCTGTGAAGCAGGAAGTACACTGCAAAGCTCCTTCTGTGTGGGCAACAAGGGTAACATCATAAGCAAAGCAGAGTTCTTAGATAAGTTGCTTTAGAGTCTTTGTGTGGGCTTTTGATTGTTGTAGATTAAACTGGCCACCATCAAGACTGTATCTGACGTAGACTCTGTCGTGGCTTGTTTGAGCATCATGCTGAAGAAGATAGGGAAGAGAGTCAGTGCCAGAATGCAACCCCACTTTACACCATTGGTGATCAAGAAGGGCTCTAAGACATCACTGTTGTGTTTAACTTAGCCAAATTGATCCTCCTGCAGCTGGATAATAATGCGCAGGAACTTTGAAGAACAAACAAGCTGCCCCATAATCTGCCACATTCCTCTTCTGCTCACTGTGTTGAATGCTTTCATCAGATCAATGAATGCCACATACAGTCCCTTTTTTTTGCTTCTAACATTTCTCCTGCAGCTGCTGGAGAACAAACACCATGTTTGTTGTGCTTTTGTTGGTTCTGAAGCCGCACTGATTCTCTAGAAGGTGCTGTTCCATCATGGCAGGTACCAGTCTGTTCAGCAGAAACCTTGCAAGGATCTTTCCTGTGATGGTGAACAGAGTAATCTCTTGATAGTTTAAGCAGTCAGATTTTCCACATTTCTTCTTGTACAGAGCAATGATGACTGCATCACAGGGATCTTGTAGTATTTTTCCCTGCTCCCAACAACAGCAGAAGAGCTTGTAAAGCCTCATGTGCAACACCAGACTGCCATGTTTCCAGATTTTGGGTGGGATTCCATTGACTCCTGCTGCCTTGCCACACTTCAGCTGCTTTATGGATTTGATAGTCTCTTCAGTAGTGGGCAACTGATCTATTTCCATTTTTACTGGTTATTGGGAAATGCAGAGAATTGCTGGTTTCTGGACCAAGCAATTAGCACTGAAGCAGGCCTGGAAATGCTCCAACCAACAGTTTAGGATAGATGCCTTGTTAGTAAGGAGCATCTGACCATCTGCACTGTAGACCTGATACATAGGGCCATATACTGTATTTAAAGCTTCATAAAAAACCTTTTCATTTTGTCAGCAAATTTGGTCCACCACTTATTCTTAATCTCTCAAAGCCTGTGATAGAGGTTACAGCATACCAAACGGAACACAGATTTCTTTACAGGACAAGCTGGCTGAGCTAAGTGGTCCTGATGAGTTGATTTCTTCTTCACCAGCAGTTCTTGGATTTCCACATTGCTACCGTCAAACCAGGCTTTGTTCTACCTTGAAGAGAACCCAAGGACTTCTACATGTCTGCAGAATGACAGTTATGAGTTTTTTCCCAAAGTGTTTCAGAAAAGGAATATGTGAGGATGCTTGCATCTTCAAGCCTTGGCTCAAGTGCTGCTTGGAAGTTATTTACTTTATCTGATTTAAAACTGCCAACTTTGAACTTTTTACAGAGGGCCCCGCTTTTTCTTCGTTTGAGTTTAAAGTGGAGCTTAAGTTTCCAGTGAACAAGATGATGGTCAGTATAGCATTCTACACTAGGCATCACTTTTGTGAGCATGATGTTTTTCAGGTTCCATTGGCGCATTACAACATAGCCAATGAGGTGTCAATGTTTAGACTGAGGATGTATCCAGGTTGTTTTCAGTCTGTTTTTTTGTTCAAAGATGGTGTTTGTTGTGATGAGCTGATGCTCTGTGCAGAAACTCTAGTAGCAAGTGCCCGTTGTTGTTGTTGTTGCAGTTACCAACACCATATTTCCCAAGCATTCCCTTCCACACCACAAAATCTTGGCCCACTCTGGTGTTAAGATCGCCAGGGATTATAACCTTATCTTCTGCAGAGGCATCTCATAGTAGGCTGCACAGTAAAATTTATCTTTTTCCACAGGATCTACTTGTAAAGTTGGGGAGTACACACTAATTAGGGTGCCATATTGAAGATTACTCAGTGGGAGATATGTAGAGATGAAGCGGTAGAATAAACTTTTGGCAGGTTTTCAAGCTTGAAGGCAATGGAATCTCTGATTATGAAACCTACACCCAAAAGCTGACTCTATTACTGAATTGCGTGACCAGTAGAGGGTATATCCACCACTGTGCTCTTGTAGGTTGCCATTTCTCTGGGAAATATATATTACACATTAGGATTTGAAAATAAAATAAATTTGCTATCTGGTAATATTTTATTCGATTTATCTGATTCTCTGGCTGCAATGACCAGTGCATTTACGTTATTTTGTAGTTAAAAGATAAGCTGATTGTACTTTTATTAATTTATTCAATATAGTCATCATTTGAGCACTTTCTTGGTAAAACATCTGCTCACTTTGAAGTACATTAAATTCTAGTAATTTTATGGATTTTGATAGGTTATATTGATTTGTGATGCATACTAAGCTTTAGATAAGAACAGCGAGGTTCAGCATTTGACAGTGTTTGGTATGCTGGCTTTCTTCACAGGGTCAAGGACTATGGTGTCTCTGGCTGAATTTTGGATTTGATTCAATCTTTCTTCACAAATTGTGCAATGAAAGTCATGTTGAACAATTACTTTTCTAGATCCTTTCACTTTAATGCAGGGCCAACAGCATTCTATCAGTGGATCTACTTTGTTTCTTATCTTTATCAACAACCTTCTGAGTGTCATCATTTCCCAACTCGGTATTTATGCTGATGACACAAATATTTACTCCTGTCTTTATAGTAAGTCCGACAAGTTCAATAAAGGAAAACTGGCTGCTAATCTTGAAAATGATCAGTGATCAATTTTTAACTGGTGCAAGAAATGGCTTGTAAATTTAAAACCTTCAAAACTAAAAAAATTGCTATCTTTTAATCAGTATAGAGAACCGTTTTTACTTTCCTTCAGCATGGTAGTTGCTAAGCTACAGGAGAGCAACACATTATACCTTCTTTGTATCAGATTTTTCACTGACATGAAGTGGAATGAATCAATTCTGCTGCTAGAAAAATTTGGTTTAATGCATACTACCAGGCAGTTTTTCTTATCAGATTCCATCTTGAATGCTTATAAATCTAGCATTCAACTATGCATTTAATATTGCTGCCATGTCTGGTCTTGTGTTACCTGCTATATATATCGAGATTCTATAAACAAAATCCAAAGAAGGGTCTGTAATGTTATTGGTCCTGACCTGGCATCTCGACTTCAGTCACTTTCCCACTGCCATAATGTAACTTTCCCCTGTCTTTTCTATAAATATTTTCATAGCAATTGTTCTAATGAGTTTTCCTCCTTAGCATCTTGACTACATGAATTTAAGCGTACAACTAAATTGGCAACTAGATCTCACCATTTTATTGCTGAAATATCTAGATGTAACTGTTAGTTCTATTCTGATAGTTTCTTTTCTCACACTTCTCGCCTGTTGAACTCTCTTCTGGTTTCTTGCTTCCATGCCACCTATGATCTTCAAAAATATAAATGCAACATCAATCATTATCTTTTGTCTTCCTGAAACCTGTTTCTTTAGTGTCTATTCTCCTCACTAATGTCTTCATTTTTTTTTTTGCACTCAAAACACCCTGTGTCTTACTTGGAGTGAAATGATTAAAATAATGTTTTGAAGAGTATTTGAAAGATTCTGTTAATGCATTCCTATAATTTGATGTTTAAAGTCATATGCTTAACCAATTAATGACCACTGTCTTATTCTTATATATTCTTATATATTCTTATTCTTTATTTTTCATTCTTTGTTCTTCTTTTTTATTCTTCATTATTCTTCATTTTTTGTTTATTCTTATTCTTAATTCTTATTCTTGTGATGACAGACATCTATCTATGATAGTGATGTTATGTATTAGTGTTAATGATTTTAAAACATTCTTGATAATGACAAGAATGGTTGAAAACAATTTAACTAGATCCTATGAAAAAATATTTTCTTGAGTAACAGAAATAAAGAAAAAATCCTATCATGAAATAAGTAAAATTAACATAAAAATTTATATAAATAAAGAAAAATTAATATAAGAATATTGTTCAACTGTTGGCATTGGGTGCTGAAAAGTTCTTGGCCAATCCAAAAATAGAATTAAATATGATTTTGGGAAGTGGATTTGGCTAGGAACTTTTCAGCATCCTTTCATACACATGTTCAAGGATTTTCGTTTTTACCAAAAGAAATAGAGATCTCTTGTAACATTGAAATAAATTATTTTCAAGGTCTGTGTTGTCAGGCATATTTTCCTAGCAGTTCAAGGCCCAAACATGTGTTGTGTTTCAGACATTGGTCTTTTTTGCGTCATATCTATAAGATATTTTTTAAGCAATAGTGGGGGGTCATTTGTTATGAACTTGCTCCAGTTTGTAGGCTTTGTATCTAGTTCACATTTACTGCATCAGGAAATCTGGTATTTGTTTCAGAATGTTGGTTCTCCACCTCTGACCAGCCGTATAATCTGATCATGTATATGCATGGATTTGAGATACCATTTTTAAACCTCACCCAGCCAAAGTTCCTTGCACCTTGAAAGCTTCCTATCTGCTTATTATATCCAATGTTTATTTTAAGGATTACACAACAAAATCTTTTTCCTTTCAGTTGCAAAAACTGTGCTTGTTGTTTCTCTTTGCATTTAGAGAAAGAGACAAACATCAAAATATTGGATGCATTCCAAAAATCCCACTTTCATGTATGTACACAAAACATATATTTTTTATCACTTTCTAGTTATAAATCCTTCATATATACACACACACATACCTACATTCATCATTTATGTGTTAGCCACTGTCAATTTTGGCAAAGAGTGTAACAACATTTTATGGTTATTATTATCTGGACTGTAATTATAGGAGATGGGTTTGTGTGCATAGTTATATTCATATATATATATATATATATATATATATATATATATATATTTGAGCAGCATACTTTCACTCAAACATATTTGGTTGAATAATCTTGACGTATTATGTTTAATTTCTTACTTAGTTTTGTAACAGGTCTAAGAAATTGATCAGTGAATTTGAGAGGATTAAAATAAAATGGACATAATATGTCTAGATTATTCCACCAGACATTATGTATATAAAGGTGTATTTTGCCAGCCATAATTCTCTCAAGCATGTTTGGTTAAATTATTTAGATTATATGATCCTGCACCAAACGAGAAAACTGAAACAATAAAATTTTGATGTTCTCTCATAGAAAGTGAGATCAAAATAAATTGGTTCCATCAAATGTGTCGGATTACTACTAATTTTTGAAACTGCACTTAGGAGACACTCTCAAGAGTATAAATGCTCTGTGGTAATTCTTTACCATTTTCTTCTCACCTTATCTGCTTATTCCTCAAAATTCTCTTGTGGAGAATGTGCTTATTTTGGGGAAATGCATGAACAATATGCACAGACTCACTCACTACACATACTTTGGACTATTAGGTCTTTTACTTTCATTTGACACACACATCTTTGTCATTTGTAACCCTTTATTGTTAATACATTATCATTTGTTTGTACATATATATTGTTTCTTTCGTTTCTTTATGTGGACTCATATTCTGAGTCCACCATGTTTGTCGTGGGCACTTCAGGAGAAACACGTGTTTATCTCTCAATACATACACCAGCCCACAGCAAACGTGAAAAAGCTAGAATTAAAAAAACAAGTGCATAAATGCTTATATCAACTCCTAAGAGTGAAAGTAAGTGCAGTTAACTTGAGCAGAATTCAAATTCACCACTGATTTTTCTCATTCCTAGCTGCTAACCATTTCTAAGCAAATAAATCAGTTTTGAGAAAAAATAATTGAAATATTATGTTTAAATGTGTTTTTTACCTCAAAAATTGGAGGTTGGACAAAAGCAAATTTGAGGTTTGTGTTCACCAGAAGTCATTTGTGATAGAATTAGCTTCTAACTTTTATTTGTATTATAGCCCCAACCCCCAAGATATTTAAACAGGCAACTGAGGTAGAAAATATGGTGTTAGGTCATGCTAACCTCCAGTGACTTTTGAGGATTACCAGAGGAGGTTAGTTTAGAATTAAAATAGCATTTTCAGCCAAAGAAAAGAAATTAAAGAGTGAAGAAACGTCTTTCTTTAGTTAATAAAACATGGTGTCTAGAAAAGCATTTGTCTTTGGATTAAATGTAATTTTCAAACTGTTTTAAATATTACACAATATAGCCCATCACTACAAAAGCTATCAGTAGTTCTGTGAGCAAAGTATTCTTCCTCCAAATAATGATACAGTCTAGGAAGTCAACTACAAGCATCAGGTTCCTGGGAATGTCAGACAAATCAACTGACAGTTCCAGATATTTTTGAGAATGTTTATAACCTATTGAAGATCTTTAGTTCTCTACTGTTGTCTGGTGTTTCTCCAAGCAGGTTTCAACTTCATTTACAGGAGCCTCATTATCATAAGTCTTGCCATTTGTATTCAATTTCTAATACACTTCATGTTTGCTCCAATCATCAGCAAACCACAAGGACAATGTCTCAAGATTAGAGGCCACAGCCTGATTTCTCCATGCTTTTCCCAATTGCCAGTTGAATTTTGTCTGTTCTTGGGTTGGATTCAAAATTCAGTTTTTCTAGTCCAGTGGGTGAAGCAGAAATAATTTTTGTAATTTGTTGCATAAGAAGAAAACTTCAAGAAGACATTTTTCCTATCTTATATTTGAAGGTTTTTATACTTTGCAACACTGGAGAACCCTTCTGGTATGAGTTATGTATAAGGAATGGCAGCAGTCATATTATCATGAAATGGTTTGTGCATAAACAACCCTAATGACTTACCAATAGACTCATCATATTGTATTCAGCACAGATAGTCTCTAATTACCTTGACTGCTTCTTGTCAAAATTCTCTGATACCGTGAGTCTGCATAGTTCTGCAGAAGCTATGAATAATTATAAACATTGGTGCAGGAACCACAGAAATTAAGGAGGTTGATAGGGAAAACACCTCATCTGTCAAGGACTGTTTTGTGACAGTCCCCATCCAGGACATGGGTGGGAAGACATCATTTATATTTATATTTTTATAATTAATACTGGATTTTTTGGTGGGAATTAATGGTTTAAGAAAAATATCAATTTGGTATCTTGAAAAATAACCTCAATTTATATAAAGTATTTCATTATCAATTCACCTTTTTGTCATGTGTCCTGGGTATGAAGATAAACTACCTGTGGCAGCAAGGCTTCTGTTTGGGAAATTTGGAGGTTTTCAGGAGCATGGAACCACCTCAACTTCCTTTGTCCCTAGGTCCACCCTGACTCAAGGTAGTAGAACCTGTTACGGTCCCATCTATGGGCAAATAGTGAACCCCTAAACAAAAATCAAAAGTACATTTTTATTATTTAATAACAATCAATGCAACACTAAAAATATATAAATATATAGTTTTTATAGTAATATTACCAAGAATGCATTTTATGATCTACAAACTATATATATATTAGGTTGGTGCTAAAATAATGACGTAATAATGTTGTTTTTTGACATAACGTCAAAAAACGACATTATTACGTCATTATTTTTGCACCAACCTGATATATATATATAAAATATACCTTTACCCTGAGAGTATAAAATTATCTACAAGTCTGTAGATGAAAGCATAAAATTGTGTGAGGGATATTTAGATTTGGGAATTAAATAATCCATAGAGGCTGATATGTTCTAAAAAATTCAACCAACCAACTTTTTTTCATTTATTTTTCTTAAAAAGGTGTGTACATGTGACTTTTTATGACGCTTGTCTTGATAAACGTATATGTTGTCTTCTGATTTTTTTTACATTTTCAACATGAGTTGTGCACAAACATAATTACCTTCCAATTTTTGTAGGGCATTATAACTAACTTGGTGAAGAAATGGGATGCCAAGTATGGAGTCAGGAACACAATAGAAAACTTGATACTTTTTTTTTAAAAAAAAAAGATCAATTTCGTATGTGATAGTCCTAATGAAAAATGTGTCATTTTTGGAAACATTAATTAATAAAGAAATAAAAATGGCAGCAAGAGTATCGTGGTGGCAGTAAGAAAAGAATAGGTACACTGAACGTAGTTGAGCATGACAGCAGCAGGCAGATTAGGTTAAGGGTTCAACAAGTTCTTGGTTCAGAATTGACCCAGAAGACAGTGAATTAAAGTGTTGATTCATGAATTTAGTGGCATAGTAATAGTGAGTTCATTCCCTGACATGGGTAGTAAAACTCACTCAGGAGAAACATGGCATGCAATAACTTAACAGTTTAAAAAAAAACAAAAGAAGCAGATGAGATATCCCTAGAAATGGATAGCAGAACAAGGACAATCTGCATCTGTAAATTAAATAAAGTGCTCAGCTTTTTTCAAATATTACTCATCATATGATAAAGGTCAGAGAACGCAATGGCCAAAATATATAATGACAGCAAAAATGAGAACAATAGTGTGAGTGTAAAATATATAAATAAAGATAGCACCCCATACCAGGAATTTTGACATAAGGTGATAATAACAATAAAGATGAGGACAATAGTCTGAGTGTAAATAATAATAACAACTCATCCAGAAATTCAGTCAGAAACGTCTTTAATTAATTCTTTGGTTCATGCTAGATTTAAACACCTATTCAGATATTATTTCCCACCTGAAACCATTGCTCTCAATTCATCTGATGTACAAAATCTATATTACCATCATAGTCTAGTATATCTACAATGTTATATATATATATATATATGATAAGAAAGATAATGTCAAATTGTAAAAGGTTTCTGTTGAGGTCTTTTATTAGCTTGCAAATTTCATTCTCTACGAGACAAAAGTAAAATAAT
Source organism: Acanthosepion lycidas (assembly GCA_963932145.1). Taxonomy (NCBI): domain Eukaryota; kingdom Metazoa; phylum Mollusca; class Cephalopoda; order Sepiida; family Sepiidae; genus Acanthosepion; species Acanthosepion lycidas. Next base: position 86,390,596 of record OZ010585.1, on the reverse strand, counting down.
CTTAGAATAAAATCTTTCTGTTTATTTTTTTTATATTTGCCACAGATTTAGTTAATCTGTCAGCCTTTCATACATCACCAGAAGAAATCTTGTTTCTGAGGATTTTACTTGGATTATTGTGTGTGTTCAATGTTCTTACCTTCTTTGATAAGAACTACCTTGAAAGAATGTATTAAACGTTGCCCTCACAATAAGTAGATTGGCATTCTTTACCTTGATTTTATTTATTATCTAAGATTGACTGATTGTTCTATTGGTAGATTTAGAATTACCAGGAACTGAATTTGAAAGTCGAGTCAGAAGTTTATCTTCTTGAAACTAAACACAAAGTTTTCAATTAAAGTGGATATTTTGTGGGTCAGGTGTGCATGCTTATTTTGAAAATGATTTCATTTAGCAAGTAGGTAGATTAATATAATTTTATTTAAGCTTTCGTTAACAATGGAATGGTTATTGTTTAATAGAAACTTAATTCAAAACAAAATCTCCACATGAGATTTTATATATATATATATAAAGATTATTTTCAGATGTAAAAAATAATGTTATTCTGCTTGGCAAATTAGAAATTACTTTATAGGAATTCTAATAGCCTTTGTAGTTTTGTTGTCATCTTCAGGTGACATCATTTCAGTTGATAGTTTCATTTTGCCATTTTCCAAATAATGCCAACTGGGAAAAAAATATATATTTGCTACATTATTTACATTGTCCGGACTGTTGTCCTCATTTTTTCGGGTGATTGGAATTTCAAACTGAACCGTTTATTTCATCCACTGGGATAGATTGTTCTAGTTCCACGTGCCATGCCTCTTCTGGATGTCTCAGTTAACTCAACTCTCCATCACCTGAAGAAGGCTGGAGCATATAGCAGCCAAAACATTGGAAACATGTCAATAAAGAATAATATAAATAATGTAAATAATCATCTCATAGTACCTCATCTCAGAAATATAGACAGATATTTGCTTCTGCTGAACAGAGAGTATACTGATCATAGTATAGTTGATCTTTTATGCAAAGGAAATTATGACAAAGCTGGGAAGGGTGTTAACAGAGGATGGAAAATGTGACGCTGAGATCTGCACATGAATTAGTCGAGTGAAAGAAGTATTCCAAAAACTAAGGAAGGTGCTGAGAAATGGAAAACTTTTGTTAGCAATCCAGCATTCTTTTCTTTCTTTCCGTAGGATATCCTTCCTCTTATATAGTTGTGAATATTGGACAATTTCTATACAGATGAGGAAAAAACTAGAAGTAGCAGGAATGTGGTTCTGTCAAAAGATCCTAAAAATTTCATGGATGGAGCGAGTAAGCAACAAAATAGTCTTACAGGAAACTTAACCCTCACGGGGCATATTGAAGACAAGAGAAATATAGGAAGGCAGTGAATCTTGTACCTGATGATTTTTGTTTGAATGGGTGGTGGAACAGGGAGTAAGGGTGCCTCTTAGCAAGGGGAGAAAACTGCTAAGAGCCACATGAGAGAGAAAGTTGTGGAAAGCCATGACTGCCTATGTCCTGAAGGGATGTGGCATGTAGAAGTTTCATGTTTCATTTAAGTATCTAGAGACATTCACAAAAGAATTCAAATACCTATAATATTACCATAAATGTATATGCCCCATCTTTACTGATACAGCAAACACAAGCACCACACCAAACTGTAGTCTTGTGAGGAGTTATAAGTTAATAGACATTGTCATTGAGAGGTCAACATTTATAGTCCAATGGTTGCCTGCTCATTGCATTGTATAACAAGTTCTAATATGATTTTTAAATTTCGGTTTTCATGAACAGGGTGGAGTAATATAATTTTCAATGAAGTATCTGACTTATACAATTAAATAAATGTTGTGGCTTTGTTAGGGCCAGAAATAAAGACACAAAGAGACGAATTGCATTAAACAAATATATTAACAGAAACAGTAATACAAACATATACAAACGAGAGTGTTTCAGCAAGAATGTTGAGTCCGATTGTCAGAGCTGACTGCTGGAAACTTCCCTCTTCAACGGCAATATCTGCTCCTATTTATAGCTGGGAGAGTCTATGCATGTGTGGGTAAATTACTTTGCAGAAGAAATGCACATGGCTGCCCTGCCAGGACAGAGCTGGTGCAAATCCCAGAATATCTGGTTATGAAGAAAGTGTCTACCAGCTTACCTATGAAATAGTCGGGACCACAAGCTGACCCATGTTAGTTATGCAAATGATTCCTTTTACCAGTTAACCGCTAATGTTTTAGGCTCTGTAAAAGCATACACATTTTCTGGGAAGAAGCAGAGCACTGTGTTAACCATACAACAGGATTGTTGTGTGTTATCAAGGATAACCAATGTCCAATGACATTTGAAATTTATTTGTCCTTGTTTCCGGTTTCTCAGCTGCATTTGTCTCATACATGTGGTATTCCCATGTGGTATTCTTGTCCATTGTGATCCAGTGCTTGGCACTGGTGCTGCTAATTTTGTCCATTCTTCCTCATAGGCAGATACACATCCAATGAGAAGAAAATACTTCAAAATCTACACTGTAACATAAACCCAATACTAAAAACATACTTTGGGGTCCCGTAAGTAAACACAAAAAAATTGACAGCTCTAGTTCTACCCGTACCATAGAGAGATAGACCAAAAAGATATTTGATTAATGACAAAGAGACTAGTTTTTATAAAACTGTCAAAAAATGACAGCTGTACTGAATTAATTTTGCAATTACATTGTTTCTATCATCTGCATGAATATTCTAGAATGTTATTTATATAATTAATTATATTATCACATGTTCTTTTATAATCTAATAATGAAATATCCCATTACTAAGAAGTTGTGCATCCAATAAATATATTAAAATGACATTGCATTTTATATTTTAGGAAACATTTACAGTTATCCTCATCTTTATTGTTATATTCAAGATGTTTTGGTTGTTATATGCTCCAGCTTTCTACAAGTGATGTACATTGAAATTCCAAACCGAACACTTTATTTCATCCACTTTGATAGATTGTTCTAGTTCCACATGCAATGCCTTTTCTGGATATCTCAATTTTCAGTTAATTCCCTTAGTAACTCAACTCTTCAAGTCTTTGTACACCTCTGCTGTGGCCAGGTATTGAACTCACAACTCTTTGGCTCAAGTCACTGGATTACTTCAACCGATGCTTTTATCCACTGGGCAATATGTTGCAAATATGACAATAAAAATGAGAACAACAGTCCAAATAATGTAAATAGTTTAAATAGTTACAATATTTCATCTCAGAAATATAGACAGATCCTGAAGAACACCAGAGAATACGATGGCCAAAATGTAAATATAGCGATAAAGATGAGGACAAGAATGTAAATATCGTATATAGTTACAATATCTCATTTCAGAAATATAGACAAGTATTAAAAGATGATTTTTTGAAAACTTTAAATGGCTTAATCAGATAAAGTATCAATGAAACGAAAGCATTTTCATTTATATTCAGTAACATTAAAAGAAGCCTTTGGGAGGAAAAAAAACAATTTATACTTCCTTGTGCTAAATTTGAACTAAAAATCAATCTCATTGTGTTCTGTAAGCAATCACATTCCTCAGTAAGGTTGCTTTGGAAAATCAAGAAAAAAAAGGTAATTGAATAGATTTTGTGATCTGTCAAGTGATCTACTATTACAACATTCTTTATTTATAGACTTTTGATAAATACCACTGAACATTGCTTGTTGATTGATTTGTCTTGATGGTTTTATAGTGTCAAAGTTCCAACATTACTTTTAGATATCACTAACAAGAGTGACAATGTTTTTGAATTCTCTAATGATTTTGTAGTCTTCATAAAAGTTAGGTTAGAATATTCTTGATTTTTTTTTTAATCGAAATCACCCCATGCAAGGCAGTAAAGCCATCAATGTTTCTTCTAATATTTTTTTAACACTTAGTAACCCTGGTGTTTTATTGGCTTTATTGCCAACTTCCTTTGGATAAAATGATTATAAAATTATAATTATCAGAAACATCTTCCTATTAAAGAGGCCCTGTATATTAAACCTCTCTCTCCTACTATCAATCTCACCAAAAATGTACAACAAAATCCTTCTGATTATATATATATATATATTAATGTATATTTGGGCAGAAATCTTTTTTATTAAACATCTTTCATCAAATATGGAAAAGAAGATTCAGTTAATTTTTTTCCAGCATCCTTATGTTTTTCTCTTTCATAAGGGTAAAGGAGTTTTCTTTGTCTCAAGCACTTTCAACTACTTCTTTAGCAATTAAATCAACTGAGTTTACACCTGTCATTTTTACTATAGCAGATATTTATGGGACAATATTTATTTGAACAGATTTGAAGAATTTTCTGAAGAATTTTGCATGAAACATTTATGAGACAAATTATATAATGTTGTACAAGTGAGAAGAATGTCTTGTTTAGAGTGTTGTGTGTTGCCTCTAATGACTGAGTTTGATAGCTTAGTTTTGGCACAAGGCCATGTTTACTGATCTGATTTAATCTGCAAGACCTTGCTGACCACTACATGGAATGGTGCCCACAGTGTCTTTGTTCATGAAAAATTTAATATCCGCTCTTTATATTTACTTTTGTAAAGATGATGCCATCAGGAATTAATTGGGCAAGAAATCAGGTTTTGTAAGCATTATTTCAAATATAATCTGGCAGATTAGTAAATATTATTAGGACAGCAATTAAAAAAAAATCATTTGTATTTTTAAAATTCTTGCATCAAATAAATTGAGAATAGCTTTGTTCTTTTTTTATTTCTAAGTTTGATTTAAACTGATCCACATCAACCTATATTTTTAATAATTATCACATGAAAAAGTACTAAATTCTTATCAGTTTGCAACATGTCATCTCTTGGCAATTATTATGGGAGCACTTGATAAACAGGATAATATTTCTAAGAGGAAGAGCTGAAAAGTTCATGGCTTCATCCACTTTGACAAATGTGACTTTTTAAAAATTTATTCTTGTTTTGGCTGAGAATTTTATGGCACCATTTTCTAAATAATAATGACTTATCTAGTTTCATAACTTTTTCAGTTTGCTTAAAGGCTTTTTAATATTGGGTTGTAAGATAAATTTGTTATATTTTTTCATTGGAGTTTGTCTTTTTCATTCAATGTGTCTGGCATGCATGTACTGAAATTTTGGAGCTTACTCATCAAATAAGGGTGAAGGGTGATGACAACAGAAGAACATCTCATCTTTTGGGATAAGTCTCTAGTGGATTGGTGTGGAGCTTGTTCAATTGGTCCTCATCAAACTGAGCAGGTCATCTAAAACATGGAATGTCTGTGAGGATGAAGTTCCCCTTCTTGAAACATAAAAATCATTTCTGTGCAGTTCTTTCTCTCACAGCACCTTCTCCATATACAACACATATGTCTCAAGGAGCTTTCATAGCTTTGGAACTTTTATTGAAAGCAAAGAGAACAGTTGTTGAAAATGCTAATTTTTATCTACTTGGCATTGTATCACAATTTGCCCCAAAAGAGGTAAAATTCAATAAAATTTCAAAACAGGTAAACAATTGAACAAATTTATTTGATAACCTAATAGTAATGTTCTGATAAGTTACTTTATGTCATGGGTCCTTACCTATAACCACAGAATGAACTCTTCCTAACACTTTGGACACTACATCTCTCAAGAATTGAGTTGAGCTGATAGTAGTTCACTCCAAACCAGACTGACAGTCATACTAACACCTTCTACATCTTGTATTATTATTTCGTGTAATATACCTTCGTTATTTCTACTCTTGTGTTTGTGTTGTTCTTCCTTGGTCCTAACCTGGACCATAACACTTTACTTTTGCCCTTTCTTGGTCAATTTAAAATTTTTCTCTCTATCATTTCACAATGAGCAAGGCAATAATGCCATTAAGGCACAAGGAGTTACTAGGAATAAACAACATTAACAAAAAAAAAAGGAAATTAAAAGAACAGGATCTAGGAAGATGGTGATTGATATGGCATTTAAATTTTTTTTGTAGTGAGCAAGAAAATGGATGAAACTTCTGCAGATGAAAAGTATGAGAAAAGAAATTATTAGAATAGAATTTATGGTTGTGTCTAGCTATTTCAAGAGTAAAATTATGAGACCTAACTGCCAATCTAGTAGTATGTTTAAATTCATGCAGTCAAAGTACCAAGGAGTTGAGCTCATTAGAATGATTTCCATGAAAATATTTATAAAAAAGACATTGAATCCATGTCACAGTGGTGGGAAAGTGACTGAAGTTGAGATGCTAGGTGAGGACTGATAATATTACAGACCCTTCTTTGGATTTTGTTGAGAATCTCAAAATATATTACAGGAGCTCCAGACCAGATATAGCAACAATATTCAATACATAGATGAATGACAGGTTTATAAATGTACAAGAAAGATTCTGACGAGAAAAATGGTCTGACACAACACAAGGAATCAACTTTTCTAGCAGTAGCCCTTAGTAGTTGATTTAATATAATCCCTCCACTTCATGTCAGTGGAAAATATGAGACCAAGAAAGTACAATAAGTTGCTTTCCTGGAGGTTAGCATCAGCCATGCTGATAAAAGGTCAAAAAGGTTCTCTATGATGATTAAAAAATAGCAGTTTGGTTTTGGAGGTAATTTCTTGCCCTTATTAACCACAGATTGAAAGTCATTTTTGAGAGTAGATACCAGTTTTACTTTGTCGAATGTACCAGACTTACTGCCATTAAAGCAGGAGTAAATAGTTGTGTCATCATTATAAATATCAAGTTGGGAACTGATAATCCAGGAGTTTTACAAGTACATTTTTACACATCCATTCTTTTACTACAAAGCTATTAGAAAAAAATGTTTTTCATACATTGATCAACTTCAGTGATTCCTCATTTAGCAGAACAGCTTAATGATACACCCAACACAGCAGTTGCTACAATCATTTAACCATCTGAGTAGAAAAGATATACCATTTGAACAACAACACAGTGAACCGTCCTTCATAGCAGCAGACCTAGCAATTGATTTAATATAATTGTTCATGTCAGTGGAAACCTGAGACCAAGAATTTGCTCTCTTGGAGGTTAGCATCAGCCATGCTGATGGAAGGCAAAAAGGTTTCTCTCAGATGATTAAAAGACAGCAGTTTGGTTTTGTAGGCATTAAGATTTACTAGCCATTTCTTGTTTCAGTTAACAAGTGATTGGAGGTTATTTTACTTTGTCAAATGTATCTGGAATTAATTTGGCAATAAATCAGGTTTTGTAAATATTATTTCAAATATAATCTGGCAAATTAGTGAATATTATTAGGACAGCAATTTAAAAAAGACAGGAGTAAATAGTTGTGTCATCAAAATAAATACAGATTTGGGAACTGACAACATAGAATTTTTACAAATACATTTTTATCAAAAGAGTAATTATACAATAAGAAAGAAAATGTATTTGTGTGTATATACAACTGAAAAGGAAGAAAAACATTATAGACATTGCTGTTATGAAATGTGTATGCATGTGTACGAGTTCAAATCTTGTAGGTAGCCATCCAGGGAAAAGAAATTTCCACTCAGCAAAGACAAGGCTCACCTTGATGCTACTACATTTTGGAGTAAAAGAGAGAGAAGGTTATTGCCCTTCTTTTATAATCCTGAAACAGCGCCACCTGCTGAGTGTTTTGGCAGACTAGGTATGGATAATCCCTATAGATACCTAGTTGGGAACTGATGACATTAAGAAGGTCATTGATAAAGATAAGAAACAATGTAGGTCCAATGATAGAGCTCGGGGGGGGGCACACACTTTCATCCATTCTTCAGTAAATTTTTATTAGTCATACACAGCATCAGAAATATAGGTTCATTAACTTTTTTTTTGAAAGACACTGAGATGAAATCAGTTATCCTGTAAAAATACTTTATACATAATTCTTTAATTTCAAGGATTTGCTGCTTTCAGATTTCATACCCAAAAACATGTTAATAACTAAAGGAATGTTCTTTTTTTTTTTTTTCTAAAGTTCACCCAGTGTCATCTATGAAAAACACCGGTTTTCACAGAAAAACACTGGTTTTTGTTTGATCCCTGAAGTTAATCAGTGCCAAGTCTGGTCAGTACTTAGATGGGGAACTGCTTGGAAACACTGGGCACTGTATATGTTTTGGCTTTAAATAACCCACAAAGGATTGAAAAGCTGTAATAGACAAATCAATCAATCAATCACCCAATACAAAGCTTGTAAAACACTCAAGATCAAGTGTTACTGTTAAAATTGGTTATGATGCATGAGGTGTGTGATACAAATGTAAGAGTGGGAGAAGAAATGAAGATTATGAGGATAAGAAGGATAACAATAGACACCCACCCCTGACTTGAAGACGTTGAGGTTATAGTGTTTAACATTGTAAAATGGTTTGATGTTTGATTAAATGTATAAAATCAATGTTGGTTAATACTAAAATATTGAAAGTAATTTTTTTTAAAGGTAGTTTAATAAAGACATTTGCCTTTTTGATGTTACTACTCAATTTGATTCTTTGGCATGGATATAAATATATGCACTTATAAATACTTGATTCATTAGGAAGCTAGTTTTTGGTATTAATGATGAAAAAAAGATGTTAATAGATATAATCTCACATTTGCAATATATCTGATATTATGCATATTTGATTTTGCAAATCACTGCTTTGCAATCATTCTGATCTAAGATTGCATGCCATTTTGTTATCTGAGATAATCATGCTTAAATAATGAGTTTGTGGCAAATCTCTTGGTCAGTATATTGTTTCATGAAAACTGATCCATTACATCAATGTGATGTATATGCATAAAGGCAATGGGCATCATTTTTGCCTGAGATTTTGAAATGAGTTTTTTTTTTTTTTTTGTTAATAATCAGTTCTTTTCAATTTTCTTTTGTTTCTACTTTTGTATGTAATCTAGCCTGTTAACTGCCAATTACTCTGTTTTCTGACCTCTATAGATTTCTCACGGTGCATATGAATACAACCACACTTAGGTTCTTGCAATTTCTGGCACATTGGGATGCAACATTGTGCTTCTACTCGACTGGTTGCCAACCAAGGCTAGAGAGTCCAGTTTTGTCAGTTATTTTACCCGAAGCTGTGGAAATTTGAAGAGATGGATTTTTACCTTTTTCCGAGATTATTCATGTAAAATGAACATTTGAACTCAGCTTGCTCGTTCCATTTCCTTCTCTATCAACTATTATGTCACCCATACCTACATATATCATATAGGTTCACCTTGGTAATTTTTATTGATGTCTGTTTCTGTTTAGTTAATGTCATTGTCTTGTGGAGTCTGGATCCTGATATCTATATTTCTTAAAATACTGATTCTTGTCTACCATCTCACAAAGAATTGTTTGAACTGTGAAGTAACCTTGAGATATTTATGAAGGATATTAGAATAATCCAAAAACTATACTGGTAACAAACCACCTGCTTATGGATTGAAAACGAATTCAGTAAATATATAAAAATTGAAAGGGGTGTAAGACAAGGATGTGTCTTCTCTTCACACTGTATCCTATACATTGAGGCAATTTTGAGAGAATTAGAAGTCCTATCAAGATTCATTATTGGTGGCTGCAATCTTAACCACATAAGATATGCAGATGACACTATGCTGATAGCAGACATAGAAAGGAAAGTACAAGCACTTTGGAAGAAGGTAGTGAAGGAAAGTGAGAAGAAAGAACTAAACATCAATTGCAAGAAGATAGAATGCACAGTTGTATACGAAAGAACCTGCCCAACATAAGAAATACTAATTGGAGATACCAAAATCAAACAAGAGCGACAATTTAAATATTTTGGAAAAAGATGAAAAGTGCAACACTGAAATCTGAATGGGGATGTCATGTGCAATAAACCCCAATGCCAAATTTGTAAACATGTTATTACTGATAGTATTTTTATACCTTTGCTCCTCATACAAACATAGAAGTCAGATCTCTGACTTTGACTTGTAACACTTCAAGTATTATGTATTAATTAATTTTTTTTGCAACAAATGCCAAAAAGGAAATTATGTCAGCAAAACAGGTATAGAATTCCATTTTCAGTTTGTTAATCATAAAAAATCCATCAAAGACATCATCATCATTTTCCCAGTAGCTGCACATTTCAACCAGCTGCACAACAGCATTGATAATGTCAGATGTGTGCTTTTAGTGTCTTCATTTAAGTGCCTACAGGAATGACAAAATAAATTTTCAAAATAGAATCATATATTATAGGATTAGACAGGGATTTAGGTTTATCCACAGAATATAGTTTCTAGAGAAAAGCTTCTATAAAACCCTTCAAAACACTAATCATGGCAAACTACTATGCCAAAACTATCAAATTCCTTACAGCGGTAAAACACATGGGAAAAACATCAATGAAACAACACATTTCCCTGGAAAAGAGTCGCACTTCATTATTTATTTCTTGTTTCATTGATAAAAGACACACGTGTGTCTGAAAATTCTGACTTTAAAATCTTTTCTTCGTGCTTCAGTTTAGTCAAAAGGCTTACTAATATATAATAAATATTATCAGTCTTATTGACAATATTTTTATCATTTTGTTTTTTTATTCCTTAAATTTCATTAACCAGCATATTAAGTATCTCTCTTTCTCTCTCCCTATATATATATATATATATATATAGGGTATGGTGGGTAAATTGTTGCCATTTTATATTTTTAATTTTACACATGCATGTTTGTTTTTGATTTTGTCAAATGTACAGTATAGTAGGGTCAGTTGGGAGAAAAAGAGCATTTTTTTACACAGTTCACTCTTCCAGAAATTTGTAAAAAGTATGCTGTACAGCTTAGCATTCACACCAGAAGCTCCAATACAAACATTTCAGAGTGTTTGGGTGCCAATCTGAGGACAATGCAGGGGATTTGAAAAGAGTTGAATGATATATCCAGTAAATATCATGGTGTTTGGAGTGATTACTAGTGATGATGATGATGTTATGCCTCCATTCATCTTCCCACAGAACCTCAGACTCAACATGTAGGCCTACATCAAGTGCCCTGAGGGGGTGTTGCTGCTCTGAGTCAAGAGGGTGGCTGCTAGATGACCCTGTATGGCAACAGGACTCTATATTATGCCTCAAAAGCAGCAGAAGCCAAACATAGCTGTCAAACAATTTCTGCGACCACATTACCCCATACATCTGGCCACCTAATTCACCAAACTTAAACCCCCTGATTATTATATGTGGGGCATGGTTGAGTGTGGGACCAATAAAGCTCCTTGTAACACCAAAGATGAACCGAAGGTAAAGATTATGGTATTATTCACCAATTTAAACAAGGAATCTTTCCAGAAGATATATATATATATATACACACACACATACATAGTTTTTCTTGTGTCTTGTAGTTCTAAGCAACATTTGACTCTTTATCCTACCTATTTGTCCCCACTTTTCCATCCCTTCACCCAAATTTGTTTCCCTTTACCCTTCCTTCCTTCCCTATATCCTCTGAGTGATAAATTTTCAAAATCCTCTTTTTTTTTATGTTTAATAAGTTTCAACTACCTTTTTCTGTTTTAAAATCTTTCTTTACTATAGTAAAAAAACAATAAATAGGGCAAAAGAATGAAATGTTTTTGCATTTAAATCCCTTGTAAGTGACAATTTTAACCACCTTAAGTATGTGTGACATTTTTAGAGACAGCGATAAGGAATGATAACACTGAAGACTTTTTACAAAGAATTATAGCCAGTAGCAGAAAATGAAATGACATTACCAAGAATGTAAAAAAAAATGCTATGTATGAACAAGAATTTCTCACTTCCTCAGATTAAGGTCGGGATGTTGGGATTATAGAGTCTCAGGCTTGAAACAAAAAACATAAAATGATTCGACTGTTTCTGAAAGAAACTGGAGAAAACAAAATCAATAAGGAAAAAGAAAAACCTCTCAGTCAAAAAAATATTAGCAAACATGGATAAATAAAGTGTTTAATATTTTTGTTGTAAATTCTCAAGAATTTTCTATACCACTTCAGTAAGTACCTGACTCTTCCTGCTACCCTCTACTTGTACAAGGGCCAGATGAGGCTGAAAATGCATTACTGCTGCCATATATGGTCAGGAGCTGACCAGTATTCACATAAAGTTCAAAAGTATCTCTGCATCCATGTGGGTGATGAATTATTTTCCACCCTACAAGCCCTTTCCCACAGATGAACTGTTGCAAGTCTGGTTACTCTATCACTATTTCCATGATAAGTGTTTAGATGAACTACATTTCTTAGTTCCACTAGCATTAAACTTCATGGCTAAAACCCAGGATGATTCCCAGATTATAGCAAAACACCCTCATTCTCCTTGTATTCCATTGGGGAGATGAATGTTCCATTTGAGCAGCAGCTTCTTCTCACAAACTGTTGTTTCCAAGAGGATGATTCCCTGATCACTACAACCTGTTCAAGTCTAGGGTTAATATTATCTGTCCCATATAATCCCATAAACTGTGCCTTTTACCTATTACTACCTCAAGTGACTCTTGGGCCATGTACAGGGTGAAAATTATTGTAAAAAAATCAAACAAATAATACAGTCATAGTTAAGATATCATTTCAATGACATGATGATTAATAATTGAGAGATTTTTGTGGGACAATTTAAAAACATGTTAAGAGAATCTGCTTTTCATATTAAATCTGAGATCATGGCAGCACAAATGTAAGAATGATTAGTCATTTTTTAACCCCTGTGCTAGGCACAATTCTTATGAGTGAAAATGTTATTGCCTGGAAACCCATTATCTATTCACAGCTGGTAAAAACAATGTAATTATAGATATGTTGGGATAGTAGGGGTGAGGAATATAAAGACAAATGTCAGTTCATAATTATAAACAATGTTTTAGCTCTGTCTATATTTCTGAGATGATGTATTATAACTATTTACACTATTTACAGTGTTTTGACTGTTGTCCTCGTCTTTATAGTCATATTCATGATGCTTCAGTTCTTGTATGCTCCAGCCTTCTTCAAGATTTGTATATATTTCTGATATGATGTGTTATAACTATTTACAATATTTACAGTGTTCTGACTGTTGTCCTGATCTTTATTTATATTCACGGCATTTTGGCCATTGTACACTCCGGCCTTCTTCACGAGCTGTCTATATTTCTGAGATGATATATTATAACTATTTATGCTATTTACAGTGTTCTGACTGTTTTCCTCATCTTTATTGTTATATTCATGATGCTTCGGCCATTGTATGCTCTAGCCTTCTTCAGGGTTGTCTATATTTCTGAGGTGATGTATTATAACTATTTACGCTATTTACAGTGTTCTGACTCTTGTCCTGATCTTTATTGTCATATTCATAGCATTTTGGCCATTGTACACTCCGGCCTTCTTCATGAGCTGTCTATATTTCTGAGGTGATGTATTGTAACTATTTACACTAGATACAATTTTCTGACTGTTATCCTCATCTTTATTGTCATAATCACAACATTTTGGCCATTGTACACTCTGGTTTTCTTCAGGTGATATATGTTAGAATATTGAACTGAACCCTTCATTTCATCCACTGGGGTAGATTGTTCTGATTCCACATGCCATGCCTTTTCTGGATATCTTAGTTTCAGTTAATTCCCTTTAGTAACTCAACTCTCCAAGTTTTTATTCACCTTTTCTGTGACCAGTCATTGAACTTACAACTTTTTGAGTCAAATCACTTTTGAATTATTTTAGCCAATGCTTTTATCCACTGGCCCAGTGGATGAAAGGTTCCATTTGAAATTCTAATGTATATCACCTACATGTACAATGGCTGAAACATTGTGAATATGACAATAAATATCTTTACTTTAATCTGATGAATTTACTCTAAAGGATGAATATGTTGCATAGAATGTTTTCCATATCTATCTGTCTATCTATCTATCTATCATATATATGTATATATTTCTATATATATGCATACCTGCAAATATCCATTAAGAAAGTAATGTGGCATTTTGAAAGATGGGATAAAAACCTACAAAATGTAAAATGTATTTTTCAGCAAGAACATTATTATTATCATTATTAAGTAAATCTCACCTCAAAACTGATTTTTGTCTTTCCTATTGAATAATGAGAATTTTAGATAATCAGATAACGTTTTGGTGAGCAGTTGATGGAATTTTTTTCAATTACATGCAGGATGAATAAGGCAAGCTGGTCCTATCAGATCTTTGTCAATAGAAAAATAAATTATCAGATATCTCCTGCTTTACTGAACAGAAACTGTCAATATTCAGAATGCTAATACACTCATTCCATCAATGAAACTCAAAAGACCAAATCATTAGGTTAAGATATTTTATCACATTTCCATAACTTATGACCTCAAATTTTCATTTAGTCAAATAACTGGAAAAATTCTTCAGTATCATAACATTAAACCATTTAACAGTAGAGAAGAGATAAATTCAGCACTATGCACCAGGGGTGTTTGGCAAATGTTTACTCAAAAGTCATGAAAATAAGATTTCTTTCATTTGAGAAATTTTGTTTTCATTGTCCATAAACCAATTGTACTGATGAGAAACTGCACCATTTTTATGCATGATTGTGTTCAATGCTTCATTTATTTAACAAAATGGTTTCATATTTATATGGAATGGCTTTTCAACAAACTGACATTCTCATGTCAAAATCAGAGGATGTATCTTTGTAATAGAGAATTGGGTCAACCCAATAAGAGCCTCAGAGTTGGTTGTGTGTACTGCTGTAAGCACTAGGGGTTAAATCCTCTTCCATTATGGGTTGTTGACCTTCTACTTACAGTAGGTGGCTCTATTTGCATATGAATGATACTGGGCAGGTATTAGCCAATAGTCAGTGTGGGGTCTGGCACTGGGAGAGCTATATAAGAGTTTTTTCTCAATGTGTAAATGTGCAGAAAACCAGACAATTTGATGGTACTCAATAAGGATTGTATTTTCTAGCACCAAAAAGGGCAATGAATTCAGAAAGGTACATGGTTGTCATGGAATTGCATCTGCTACCATTCAGGCAGATAAAAAACAGCATCATTTTTATACATGTGGCCAGGGTTCCCCGCCATACATGTATAAAGGAAATAAGTTCAGTTTCCTGGTATAAAATTCTTTCAAGAATGGCCACTAAACCTCAATCTGAGAGAGAAGGGTTTCTCAACCAGTGGGGAATTTCCAAGTTTCAAAAGAGGGATTTTCTATTTTTTCTTGTTTTTTTTTTATTTACAGAATTTGGAGCCCATCATGACAAAAACTCCTCTATAAAAATAATCCATGTACATAATGTGGCTGAAATACCAGCCACATAATGGTAAGACATTAGATAGATAAATTACACCAGTGCCACTAAGGTCTTAGAATTATATGGGAGGTATTTTTGCTACATCCTGTACTAATATGGAAAAAAAATGAAGATTTTTTTTTTTATAATATATATTATTTGGAATGCACCTTTTCAGTTGGACAATCATGGAAAGTGGTGTGGGTGACATACTGACTTAGAGTGAAAATGGTGCATTGGGCAAAAAAGACTGGGAGCCATTGTGATAGAGAATCTTTGGAATATTATAAAAGAAAGAATGCACAAAATGAAAATTACTACCACAGATCATTGTCTGAAAGAAATAATAAAGATAATCTTGTAAAAGTTGTAAGAAATCAATGATGATCCATGCAAAAGCCTTGTAGTATAAAATATATATGCAGATCAAGGTAGTGATCACAAACATAATTTATTTGAAAATAGTAAGATTTTTTTTAACTTAGATTAATATATTTTTTATTTGGTTAAACCACAAGAAGACAAAAGACATAATAAATGGTGACCGACATTTTGGCAACAGTGAGGTCATCAAGAAACAGAATGAAGACCAGATTAAAATTACAAAGGATGCAGGAACATCTATGTTTAAGATGTTGAGTTTTAAATGGACTCCAAGACAAGAACAGCTGTACAATGATGACCTGGACCTGAAATCATACACCAGAATGACAAGGCATCATCCTAGAGAGAGTTCAAATGAAGTTAGGTACAAGTACTCAAATGAGTACCCACTCAGTTGAAACTCAGGGCTAGTGCATACTATTCCTGAACCCCCCAACCGGGTGGTATCAAGCCTGATTGGGGGTTCCAGGCAGTACTTTGTAAACCTTGCTATTGTAGCAACATTTGTCTTTTTTCTACATTTTTCACATTGAATTATTCACTATATATTGCATATAATCCATTATTGTACATAGTTAGGTTACAATAAAATTTGTATATGGATACTATCTTATGAAAATTGAGATGTAGTAGAATGGGGGACCATGAGACCCTGGCACCATTCCTGGTCAGACCAAGAACTTTTCAGTACCTCCTTGTATATAATTTTTAACTGGTATATCATGAATTTGTTAAAGATTCTGAGAAAAACAAAATAATATTTGGAAAATGAGATTGAATGTGTTTTGTCATGATTCTTGAACGTGTTTTATTATGCAGCACACATGAGATTTTACATATAAAGTTTTTCCGTCATGTGTTTCATCTTTAAATGACCTTTGATTAAGCTGACCATTAAAGGTTATTAAAGGTCATTTTGAATAAACAAATTTCTTTAGAGGAGTTCCCTCCAATGTATATATTGTCTCATGAAATTCCCTCATTTTAAAATTTCTTTTTTTTTTTTTTCTTCCTCTTTAATGTGACATATCAAATTTTAATGTTTCAAAATTAGGTGTTTATCCAGTTTTTAACATTTTGAGCAGCTCTATCAGATCTGTCCAAAAATTCACTTTGTGATGTGATGTTAAAATAATTGATGCATCATGGGAATTGTTCTTCAGTTTCATTTATTTGAGGGCATTTATTTATCTTTTTGATCAATTCAGATTAAAGTAGACGACAAAAATATTTAGCATTTTTTTCAAGTAGATTAATTTCAGGAACACTTGTTCTTGTATGATCACCAAAGTTAAGCAATGTCATGCTCAATCAATACCGAGATAAGTGACCGCATGCGAATACCAGGTGTCATAAGCTTGGATGTGCAGGTGGTGTAATGAATAATGGCTTGGAATGAGAAAGCAGAGAACCAATTCCAGGTGGATTTGTTATATCCACTTATGTGCAAATACCCTTAGGAAAAGTGTAAATCCATCTCTTCTCCTCTAGCTATAGGTTAAACATTAGGTGGTGTATCAGAAAATGATTATTATCTCAAAAAATTCTTACAATGCAAAAATATTCTTTGACTTTAGATATCCTTCTAAAGGTTAAGCTGTAAAAAGCAAAACAAATCTATCATACAGAACAAAAAAAAAAAATCCCACAGACACAATGTTACAAACCTATTTCTACTCTCACTGTTTCCATGGGAAATGTTCTAGCAAGTTGCATTCTCTAGTTTCACCAGTTCAGGCCTTTACAACTTGGCCCCACTATGCCTTGTAGAAAGGGGCAAGCCAACCTCATTCCCTTTGTCTTCCACTGGCAAGAGGGAACTTCCATTCAGAGAGCTTCTTTTGAAAAAACACTGATTTTTGGAACCAGCTCTTGAGACAATGCTTTCCCAACCACTATGATATTAATCTCTTCAAATATTGAGTCAAATGTTTTCTATCCTATATATCCTTATAATCTATAATTCTTATATCCATAATACAACTTCATTCAGTAACTCTCTATTTTGATTAGTTTTGTTTGGTTTTGTTTACAGCATATCAACTTCAGTGGGTTATTTAATGTGGACAAGATTTTATTGCTGTTGATAATTTTTCCAAAAATGTATTGCTCGTAATATTTTTTTTCAAAAATGTATTGCTGGTAATAATTTTTTCCTTTAAAAATTAACTGCTAGTGACAATTTTGACAAAAAAATATTGCTGGTATTAAAACCTATTTTTACACTTTTGTAGTGTTTTGATCCTAGTTTAGGGTTTAACTATTTGCCCATAGTAGGAACCCTAACAGGTGATACTACCCTGGGTCAGGATGGACCTCAGAGCACCAGCAAATAAGAGGTGGTTCCATGCACCTCAAAACCTGATCAGAGGCTTTGTTGCTAGAGGTAGTTTATCGTCTTACCCAGGATGTATAATATGAAACATAGGACTTCTCTAATTTTGAGTCCTCTTGGGGCTAGTATTTGGTTAAAAATAGGATTAAAAAAATGGCACTTACTTTTGTTAAAGCCTTCTTTTCATTTCCGCATATCAGGATTTTTTTTTCCAGATAAGAAATTGCAACTGGTAATATTTGAAATTTGAAAGCAGGGAGACCATTTTTTCTTATCTCAAAATTGCACAAACTTTTTCCTCTTTTCATGTCCTTGAATTAAAGATATCGTGACATTTTTTCTTTCCAATTTAGCTATCATCCTTTATGCATTATCATGCATATATATATATATATATATATATATATATGCACATTATTATATCCTATATAGATGCAAGTTCTTCAAGATTTTTTATTAAAATTTTCCTGTTGGGTTAACAAATATATGTTAGGTGGCATTGGTAGTATCTGCCTGTTGAATGTCACTTAAACATTTATAATGAAAAAATAAAGACTGCTAGAAAGAAATTGGGTAAAATATAAAATTAGTGTGAGATTTCTTGATCAGTTTTTGATGCAAAAAACAGTGGGTCATACTACTCACAGGTAATTTTTTTGAAGAGGTTAAGACTCCTGCATTTTTAGTGACTGGTTGCACTATACACAGGTAACATTTTACCAGAAGGTTTAAAATTCATGCAAAAATAATTTGGGGGTTGTACTATAGATGAAGTCAGCTTATACACAAATATATATGGTATAATAAAAAATTATATCAATGATTTAAATGCCTTCTGTTTAACCGAAGAAAGGAAAACTAGTAGATGTTGAAAAAGGTTTAATCCATTCATGAGTCAGGTAAGGGACTGTCCCTACCCACGTCAGGGACATAATATCTCTCTCTAATGTAAAAACAGAGCTCTGCTGATTGGCTGTTAAAGGTCACATGACTGGTCAAGCACAGTGCACACTAATTGAGGAGAAGGAAGGAATGTTACCCCATCATTTCTGTGGCTTGGACCATCTTCCTAGTTTCCAGGGAGAATTTGAACAAAAAATTTTCCGATGTAACCTGAATTATTTTAGTTTTTTTTTTTTGTGTGTTTTGTTGATAGGAATTGTATCTATAAATTAAGAAAATTGCTTGAATTGTAGAAAAATTAAGTAAAACATCTTAAATAAAGAACTTTCATTCATCTTCAAACAAATCTGCGTCAATGAGAACTTGTTGCTCAAACAAACATTGCATATAGATAAAAGGGACAGAGAAAAAACAATGCATAACCTACCTAGTGAGTTTGAGTAAATGGATGGCAGAACAAAGATTAGGAGTGATAACAAAAAGAAAAAATTTATTAAGAGCTACAAAGGACAGGAAAAGATAGAGAATTATGATCGCCAACATACTGAAGGGACAGGATACAAACAAGAAGAAGAGGTGAATATCCTAATGGTACTATCAATTTCACTTAATATAATTCACTTTTCAAATATTGCAATGTTTTTTCATACATAAAGATAGAATGTTATTTTAGACATAAAATAGATATGCATGATCCATTTTAGAAACATATTAGCAAAAACAAAATTAGCCCTACACTAGAAAATTATTTTAATCATTTATGGAATTTGTAAAATATATAAAATTTATTTGATATTACAATGGGATAATCAAGCTGTATCTGAGAGTGGTAAATTTTCAAAAGAATTTAAGTTTATTGTAATGAACACATACATTGTTCACTTCAAGCCAGTAATCAGTAACAGTATTGTTAAGGTGAAAGTAATTCAATAAAGCCACTAAAATTCATGGGGTTACTGAGTGTAAGAGAATATGAAAAAGGGGAGAGAACAATAAAAGAACAAGAATTAAGGTGACAGAAGATAACAATTGACATTGCATTTAAATTTTTGAAGATCAAACTTGACTGGGAGAGCAAGAAGTGCAATAGAAGAAACTGTTAACATAGAACTTATGGTTACATTCAGCCATTTCAACAGTAAAATGATGAGACCTAGCCGCCAATCTAGTACTACTCTTAAATTTATAAAGTCTAGGTATCATAGAAGAAAGTTAACCAGAACAATTGCCATGAACGTATTTATAGAAAAAGCAGAAGGAATTGAGATTATGGTGGTGGGAAAGTGAATGAGCTGTCTTTGGATTTAAAATAACAAATTGGAAGCACTTACAATTTGGGAGTGACTTTTGGAGCAGTAGCTAAGTGGTCTTCAGTACCCAAGTTGATTGAAGTTAGGTACCAATTAAGACAACCTTAAAATTTAGGGAAATTAGAGCTTACTTTGGAAGAATTGGATGATATATAGAAAGAAATTTGGAGCAGATGAGTTACTAACTTTAGGAAATGACTACTTAAAGTTATTGACTAAAAAATTTATGCTGTTGAAAATTGTCTGAATTGTAAACATAATTTTGTGCCTGCCTGTTTCCTTTCTTTTATGATTATAATGTCACTGTATTGAATAAAAAAGATCATGGAGTTTATAATGAATATGACTCCAACAACAGTCAGCCTTGTTCATTATGATTATAATGTTTATTCTATTGAATAAACAGAATCTGAAAAGGATCATGTAGATTTATTCAATGCCTAAGATAATATCCTTAGATATTCAAAAAAAAAAAATCTTTTTCAATTTTTGAAAACTGATTTATGTTATTTTAAATGAAATTGATTGTAGCACTAGGATCATTTTATGTTTCACTGTACATAGATAAATACAAACATTTTAATTGCTGGAATGACTGCAGTATATTGATGAGGGCAGGGGGGATAAGTCAGGAAAATATTTGTTCCCTTTGATGTCCATATATGTCCTCACTTCCACTTTTTTGAGATGCAGATCAGCTGTATCTGTACTTGTTGATTGTGGACTGGAGAGAGCAGCTGTTTGGTGGGTAATAAAGGGAGATACAAGAGCAGTGGTTGCAGTACGGCTAAATGAATAGATTCTTAGGAAATTCCTGGTTGAGGAAGTCCTAATGGACCACTACAATTCTTTTAGATCAGAGGTAGGGAGGGAAGTTTTGGACAAATTGAATGTGGGGAAGTATTATACAGATCTAGTGGGAAGTGAATTGTAGAATGGCACCATGGTTGAAAGGGGGAGTATTTCACCACTTGAGGTAGGACACAATGAGGAGCAGGTGCTGCAGAGAGTAAAACTAGTGGAGGCACATGTTAACTAACCCAACATGAGGAGAAAATTTCCCATATCTGTCTATTTATGAGATGAGATAATATAATTTTGTTCACCTCTGCTGTAGCCAGGTATTGAAATCACAACTCTGGATTACTTCAACCAATGCTTTTATCCACTGGGCCATGTGTCCTTGAGGGTAAAAGGTGAACAAAAACCTGGAGAGTTGAGTTGAAGGGAAATAATTGATACTGAGATATCTGGAAGAGGCATGGCAAGGGGAACTAGAACAATCTACCCTGGTGGATGAAATAAAGAGTTCAGTTCAAAATTCCAAACATATGAAGAAGGCTAGAGCATAGAGCAGTCAAAATGTCATGAATAGGGTAACAAAGCTGAGGACAACAGTCCGAACAATGTAAATAGTGTAGATTTTCCCATACAGAAAGTTCTTTAATTGCTAGATCATTGACAGTAAATTTTTGTCCAGATTCTTGAATTTCACCTTTCTTGGCAGAACTTTTATTATTACAATGTGGTATACAGTTGCAGCCAAAATGTCCAGAACGGCATTGTTTTCGTCAGATAATTTTTATCAAAGTTGTTTTATATTCTATAATTTTCACAGACGATAAATACGATATTATTTGTTATTGTCTGAGATTTTCGTGTAATTTGAGAGGATAATACAAATTACAATTACTTATACCTACTTTTCTGACGAGAACAATGCAGTTCTGAACATTTTTGCCACAGCTGTACTTAATAACAAAAGTGATAAAAATATAAACAAAAAAGAAAATAAATTAAACTACCTAGACTATATAATGAAACATATTAAAAAAAAAAATTAATTGACTCTGTACAAGACCCAGGGGCCACTTGTGGTAGAGGGTTACATAAAGAGGCAGTTTATATGGAGAGGAGAGGGAGATAACAGTTAATCCCAGACTTGAACAGGTTAAAACTGTAGTGATCAGAAAGCTTCCTCTTGTGAATTGGTTCCACAGAGCAGTGGTTCACAGAAAGAAGCTGTTTAAGTGAAACTGACTTCTCATTGATGGAATATGGATAGTTTGCTATAATATGTGGCATGGCGGGTCCTAGCCTTGAAGGTTAGACTTGGCTGAATCTAGGAATGTATTTCGTCCAAGCACTTTCCATAGTAGTAGTGATCAAGCAGCAAAAGGCTCACCACATCCTGCTTGTGAGAGAGAGGTTGGAGGATTGAAAATAATTTGTCACCTAAAATGACTCGGAGACACTTTAGAACTCTATCAAAACTGGAATGTGAGAACTGGGCAGCTGCTGCCCAGATATGACAACAGAACTCCATTTTCGGCCTGTGCATCCCCTCTCCTTCATGCACACGTGTAGTTATATTAGTGTAAATATCATTTTAGTCCAATGAGGTCCTAACAAATGAAATGTGTCACAATTTTTTTCCACTTTGTCCTTAATTCTTGTCACATTGTTTTGGTAGATAAAAATCTATATATCATTTTCTTGCAAACTTTTCCATATAATAAATCTGTTAAAAATCATTCTGTTCACAAAATAAATCTGCCAAAAAATGTAAGAAATATCAATTTATATTAGAAAACCCTGAGGAAGTGTGTTTTCCATGTAGCAATTAAATTTTCCTGCACCAATTGCTTTGTTATTATCCAAACCTTCTCTTTGCAATAGCACAAATATAATATTATCCCAGACAGGAAATGTGTCAATAAATTTGGCAAAAAATATTATTGACTAGGTTGTGTAAAATTTAGAGAAGCAAGTTAAAGAAAACTAGCAGGTAAATGAAGTGGTAAAAATAAAAGAATTTCTTTCAGTAACAAGTTCTTCATCAGCTTTTGTTCAATTTACATCACCCGAAGAGGATTATTGTTTGATCGATTTATAACATGTTGTTGATTTATTCATGTCATACTATGCCAGAATGACATTATTTAGTAGGAGAGCTGTGTGTGTGTGATCTAAAAATGAGACAACTTATTTGGAGGCTGGTAACATAAGCTGCTCAGAAAGATGATATTTAGGAGAAAATGAAGATTCTTTTGTTCTTTAGTGAGGGCAAAAAATCAGAAGAAATGGAGAGAAAAATCAATTGATTGTTATTACCATTCCTGACTAAAAGAATAAATTTTCTCTTTTTATTCTTTTTCTTTCCCCATCATTTTTCTTTCTCATTTCTTCACTGTGGCATACTATCTCTATTTTACAAATTGATGCATTGGTTCATTTTCTACCGCTTATCAACCCTTTGCAGGTTATTTAAAATCAGAAAATACTTTTAGATTGTAAGAAGTTTTTTTTTAAATTGCAATGATTTAGTGATACAAGTCTTACTAATTAACCCATAGCTGGGGAAAGATGAGGTGGATTAATATCTTTCCCAAGAGTATTTGTGTGTAATGAACATAAGTGGAATTGGAACTCGGCTCTTTGATTAACAATTTCAAGCCATTATCCATTACACCACCCACACATCTAAGCTTACAGCACCCAAGCGGTCACCCATCTAGGTACTGACCATGCTTGATAGTGCTTAATTTTAGTGATCATACCAGAAACATGATATGGCTGTAAGCTACCCTTTTCCAAAGATGAGGACTGTCTGAATTCATGGAATAAGGAATTATCATTATTTATACTATTTACATGTGGACTATTGTCCTCAATCTTTGCTATTATTATTAGAGTGTTTTGACCCTTGTGCCCTCCAGTCTTCATCAGGTGATTTTCAATCTGGGTTACCAGAAGGGAATTCCAAACTGAAATGCTTATCTATGGGGGTAGACTGTTCTGATTCCACTACTGATGTCTAAGGATATCTTGTCTAGTTGTTATTTTTAGTATTGCTCAGTTATTGCCAACCCTGTTTCTATGGAATCCAAGTGAGCACTGCCAAGCCCAGGGATTGAACTCACAATCATTATATCACCAAATGCACAAACCAATGCTTTAATCCACTAGGCTATAGTCCCATGAATGCAATCCCTGAGATGGGCAGTGTGCGCTTGGACCCCAGTGGAAACTGGGTGGGTAGTAACTGAGGAGCATTAAAAATAAGAACACAACGTGATATCCCTAAACATGGGCAGTGATCCAAGAGCAGTCTACCATTTAAGAGATTAAATAAAGGGTGATATATACCTGATGAAGGCTGGAGGGCACAATGAATTAGTCAAATAAAGCTTCTACTTAGCATTGTTGCTATATTACACATTTGTAGATAAAAGAAAATATAAACATGAAAATAAAGGAACCTGAAATGACCCATCAAAATTTCACCAACATGATCGACTGGTATTTTTAAAATTTCCAAATTCAGAAACATTTCTTTTTCTTAAGTATGAGAACTTCTCTAATTTTTCTTGGTCTAGCAAAATACTAAATACAGAAGGCACCAAGTTAGGAGAAAATTTCTTAAACTTTCTGACCAGTATGTCTTGAGGATTAAGTGATACTAATTGATCTTATAGAAGAGAAGAGAGATTCATTTTATATTGAAGTCTTTTACACATGTCTTGTGGTAATAAAATAAGCACATCCCATCTCCCCTCTTGCTTGTAACCATCCACTATAATAAAATAAACGTTTTCAGCACCAAAGCTGAATTAGTCAAATAAAGCTTCATAAGCTTCTACTTAAGAGTTGTTGCTATATTACAGTCTTCACATAACTAGTATAAATAATGATAATTCCTCATTCTAGAAGTTTAGACAATCTTTATATTTGTTGTTCTGATCACAACATTTCATTTGTGCTCTCTAATAAATTCAGATGACAGTCAATGAAGGGAATTCTAAACTGAACCCTTTGTTTAATCCAGAGATTCTCAACCACCATGTTGTGACACACTAGTGTGCTGTGAAATATTGTCACAACATACATATTAGTATTTGAATAAATGAATAAGTATTAAAATTTTTATCCTAAATTAACTAAAAAGACTTTATCAGTTTTATTGCAATTTTCTAGTTATGTGAATTAGGCATCACAACCCTAAATAACAGCAAAAATAAGAAATGAGGACTAACTATCGGCTGAAGAAATGAGGGTCTGCTTATCACACAATTGACTAAACATTGAAGAAATCATGAAAAGACACCAGGTACAGTTTTCATACTAAATAACCTGTATAAACAGTTGAATAGAAACATGGGAATAAACTAAGTTTATAGTTGCATGTATAATTTTGTAAAATCTATAGATTTATTTCATAAAATTTAAATGTATACCATTTAAAAATTTTGCTAAGTGTGCTGTGATATTCTCATTTGCTCTTAGGTGTGCCATATTTTCTTTTGCTCTTAGGCATGCTTTGATATTTTCTTTTGTGTCTAGGTGTGCCATGATATTTTTATTTGCTATTAGGTGTGCCATGATATTTTTATTTGCTATTAGGTGTGACATGTTATTTTTATTTGCTATTAGGTGTTCCATGATATTTTCATTTGCTCTTAGGCATGCCGTGATATTTTTATTTGCTATTAGGTGTGACATGTTATTTTTATTTGCTATTAGGTCTTCCATGATATTTTCATTTGCTCTTAGGCATGCTTTGATATTTTCTTTTGTGCCTAGGTGTGACATGTTATTTTTATTTGCTCTTGTATGTGTCATTGCTTAAAAATATTAAGAAACACTGATTTAATCTATTGGGGTAGATTGTTTCCATTTCTCTGATCATGTATCAGGATATCTTGGTTTATTGTTCAGTTATTGCTAATTCTGTTCCCACTGAAAACTACTCTTGTATAGTGAATTTGTGGTGGCACAATAATTATGAGTTCAATCCCTGGGCTTGGAGGTACAGAGATACTCAAACTCAGTGCAAACAGGACAAGTAATAGATATGTAGAGTGGAATGAAAACAGTCTCTCCTTTGGTGGAATTCATTTAGTTTAAAATTTCCCTGAAGGTTACCTAAATTAGAAAACATTGGAAGAAGGTAGGAGGGCATAACGATTGAAATGTTAGGATCATAATAACTAAGATGAGGATATGTGTCCAACTATAAATAAGGTAAATAAATTCTCCCTGAAACAATGAGTTTGTTCATGTCCCAACAATTCATGAGGATTCCTTTTGAATTCTACTAATAAAGTTCTTTCAAATTCACTTGTGATTTTCTTAATTTTTAATACTTGCAATATATTTGGCTTTTATTTCCAGTAACTATCTGGTCCCAAAATTGCATTTTTCTTTGTTGAACGGGAAAAGAAAAACAATTAATTGAAACACTGACTTATACATTTCTTTAATTTTTATTTTATTGTAAGTTTATGTGATTTTTTTTTTTGTATTCTGAATTTTTCCAAAGGCCGATAATTATTTTAACTATTTATACTGTTTCAACGGTTGTCCTCACATTTGTTGTCATATTCATGATGTTTTCGACATTGTAAGCTCTGGTCTTCTTTAGGTGATTGTTGTAGCATGCCTATGGACAATAATGGCTATGTCCCCATTCCCTTAAATATAGTAGTAAATACTGTATATGGGCCTGCATTTGGAGATTCATTGTGGAATTCACTTGACTCAATTCTCTACACACTACTGGTGAATCTTATTTCTTTGGATATTTCGGTCAATATATTTTCATGTTTTTCAAAGCTCTTTCATCTTCCCTTTGTTTTCAGCTGCTGTTTTGGATCCAACTTTCACTTTCATCTTGTAATATTTCAATATAACCAAATTTCCTTTAATTTCTTACATATGTATATTTTTTTGGTGGGGTCATATACATTGATGAAAGCAATGCTTTTGTTTCTTATTATCATTGACTTTACTTTGTGACATTTCATGTTTGAAGTAAACCTGCTGACTCATCTATTGTAAAGAATGTTTGTAGCCTCATGTCCTCTTTTTGGTTTATTTCTTTTCTTGACATTTCTTGTAAACCATAGAATGGAGCCTGCCAAAGCCATCATGCTGAGAATTTGACTACTTCAACTAAGTCAGCAGGATATTTGTCAATACTTCTCTGAAATAAAATAAAAATAAAGTAATCATTTGTCTAAATATTAAGCAAAAATAAATCCTGATTTTTAGTAGATATGATAAGAGTTTTCATGCTTTTCAGTTAATACCTTATTTATTAGCAAACTAAGAAATATGTAACTACAACATGTATACAATTGCTACAGAAGGATACTGAGACTAACATGGACAAAACATGCAGACAGCAAGGAAGTTTTAAGGGAAATTGAAATGTAAAGCATACGTATAGTTACAATCAGAAAGAGACAGTTGAAATTTCTAGGGTACATAATGAGGAAAGAGGGCTTGGAAAATGAGATATACCACGGGACATATCGAAGTCAAGGGGGACAAAGAAAAGCAGTGCATAACCTAACAAGCTTGTGTAAGTGGATTTCAGAACAGGGTTTAGAAGAGAGAGCGAAAAGTCAAAATTTACTAAGAGCTACATGGTACAGGTAGTTATGGAGGGCCATGATCACTAATGTTCAGAAGGGATATGACACATAGAAGAAAGATCTTTTTCCACCCATATTTGACCATTAGTTCTATCAACTCAATATTATATATTGCATATGGTGGCATGAGGAACAAACAAAAATAAAAAAAAAATATTGCTGCTGAAGTAGAAAAGATAATGGGTCAAGATATTTTATAATATAATTACCTGTATTGTCAGTATAATGGATCAAAGTATAATGTCTCTTTTGTGGGTCATGGATGTTGCCTGGGATATAGGAGAGTTTATACAGGCCTGGAATTGAAGGTTGTATTGGGATGGTTGATGCAGAGGCCACAGGTGAACTGAATGTTGTTGAGCATGTCCTTTTTAACTATCAGGGTGGATACATTTTTTTTAGTCATGTTTTTGCTTTAGTGGCAATGTTTGTGATGGCTCTGTGATTTAAGTTTTATTTTGAGGGGGTTTGTTTCGTGAGCCATGCCCAGAGCCACCACACAGAAACTTTTTTATTTTTATTGTTTTTTCATGACATTCACATCTGGCTGATTAATCAGAAAGAGGTCTAATTTCAAGCTGAGTATAACATCATCTTAAGTGTTTCTAAATATTCTGTCATTGTTGGCAGCAGTATATCATTCTTTGGTCTACAACTCAATGATTTCTCTTTGTTTTTGCTACATACAAAGAATTATGCAATACCAGTAAAAAAGAACCAGATTCTCTGTCATAGCATAAGAATCACTTTGTATCAGAATGAAAAAGAATCATGTTTTGATTAATAGTTTCAGAGAAAATGGCAAACAGTTGTTCCTTATTCCTTTCAATGCCAACATTCATATCTATAGAGTAGGTAATTATAGGCAAAGGGATATGGATATGATAACTGCTATTTTCTCTGTTTAACAATAATATATATATATAAGATCTGATGTATAAATTGACATCTAAGTTATGCAAAAATAAAAATAATACTGACATCTCATTTTAACAGAAACATTTACCAAAATTACACAAAAATATCTTGAAATACTTCAGAATCTTCTGCATTTCTTATGGAAGGTCTCCTTGATTAAGTTGGTGAATGCTGCCATAATCCTTGCTTTCAGTTCATCTCAAATGTGCCCTACACATAATGATCAAGGGGGTTCCAGTCAGGGTTACGGGGCCAGATATAAGGGGTGATGTAGTCACAGAAATTGTCTGACAGCCATGACTGGATTCTCCTGCTTATGTGGATGGTGCAGAGTCCTGTTGCCAGACATAGGGTCTTCCAGTAGCCACCCTCTTGATCCAGGGCAGCACTACCTCCTCGAGGCATTTGATGTAGGTCTCCATGTTAAGTCTAAGGTCCTCATCAACAAATTCAGGAAGTCTCTACTTATCAGAATGATCAGAGGGAGTTTTACGAACTTCTGCACTTTCATAATCACCATTAGAGTCATCCAATTTTTTTCTGAATCCTCTGCATTGTCCTCAGATTGATAACCAAACACTCTGAAATGTTTGTACTGGAGCTTCTGGTATGAATACCAAGCAGTACAGCATGCCGTTTCCAAATTTCTGGCTGAGTGAATTGCGTCATGGTGCTCTTTTTCTCACTGATGATACCCAACTTACCCTACTATACTGTGCAAACAACAAAAATAAACAATCCACATGTGAAAAATTAAAACTATAAAATGGCAACAATTTACCCATCACTCACTCACTCACTCTCTCTCTCTCTCTATATATATATATATATATATAATTGTGTATGTGTCTATTATATATATATATATATATAAAAAATTGTGTATGTGTCTATTATATATATATATATATATATATATATATATATATATAAAATTGTGTATGTGTCTATTATGAATATATATATATATATATATATATATATAATTGTGTATGTGTCTATTATATATATATATATATATAATACACGCCAAGGACAAGATCATGGTTTATTCAATGTTGATCACCATCTTCTGTCTTTTTCAACACCATTTAATTTTTCGTCCTTTCCTCAATCCTCCCTATTCTCAGTCTTCTCTTTCTCCTTCACTTTCACTCCTCGTAACCCCATTGAGTGCTAGTTACATTCTTGCCTTGCTTAGGATGAAATTATTAAAACAAAATTCATTTCCATCCAGACTTCAAACCTTTTGGTGATTCAGTTTTTCTGAGTTGCTGCTACCTCAACCTGTACTTCAACTGTTGCAACAACATGGAATGAAAACTTTTTCTTGAAAGTTTAAAAAAATATTGAATTTGATGATTGGCTGGTTTTCACATGTTGGAACTCAAGCTCACTGTAAGCTTCAAGAGGAACTTTTATATAAAATAAACCACCAAAGATGCTGAAAAAAATGGTTTAGTTCCTTGTAATGTTCCAGAATGTACCTGACTCTTTAAAGACATGTTTCGTCTTTACAAGAACTAAATCAGATCAGATTTAGTATTGCAGCCATGTTTGGTATCAATCTCCCCAATCTGCACTTTCCAGCTTTGATAGAGTTCAAAAGTATTTACACAACTTAGTGGCTTTATTGCCTTGCTTGGGTTGAAATGATTAAAAATCAAGTTTTTGGTGCAATCTGGAAGGTGTTAATAATGAAGAATTCAAATTTCTCCCAAATAGAAAAAAACATTAGCCATATTTAGACATAGGATACAGCAGGTGGTTAAAACAAAATTTTTGTCTCAGCCATTTCTATGCTTGTATTTGAAAAGGATTGGAATATTCTAAAGAAAATAACATGATGCTAAAACTAAAAAGGTCTGCCTACTATTTCATTTGCAAACAGTTTATACTGCTAAATATTGATTGGTTTATGAAGTGGCTTTCTTTTGGTTTCTCTCTAATCATAACTCAGGTGATAATGAAACTGTATTACTGTTTTGGACATTTATTTGGACACAATCACATTTGCTGCTTTGAGTCAGGTATTTTTTTTTAAATTTCTCTCATTTTGCATAAAGAAATATTAGCAATAACAAAAGCCTACTTGAATAAAATACAAAGTGGGCCTACTTTCCTTTTTCTTAATGATTTACACATTTACAGTTAAAAGTAGTATTTTCCAGTTTTGATACTCTATGACAGTGTTTCTCAACTTTTTTACCCTTATGTACCCCTTAAAAAAAAATTATGTCTCAAGGAACCCTGCACAGAAAAACAAAATTATATACCATATCTTTCTCATTTTATTCCCATCATAGTTCACATGGTAAATATCATAGTATATATTTTTGAATAACTGGTTTAAGGAAAATTAATATTTTTTGTCAAATCTCGTCACCAACTGATATGTCCCAGAAAGGGATCTACTGTAACCGGGTAGGACAAACTAGCAGGTAACCATAATGGACTGGTCCTCATCAAAGTGGTAGGCAATAGGCAAAGACAATAGGTGCAGTCAATGGGCGTCATCCCTGTACCTTTACATCAGTCTGTATTTATGGCTGACACCAGCCAGTCATATTACTGCGAGGGGGAGTCCAGGTGTATGCATATTCATTATATCAGTAATACTAAATAAAATTCATACTGTTCATTTATAATACTTCATCAGGGAGTTTTCATTCACGCAAAAAAATTCTAAACTCAGATGTAAAAAATAAACATAAGTAATCAATATCGTATGCCTATAATATAAATGCAAACAGAACAAAAACAGATAATTGCTGCATCATTTTTTTATATTTTTATCCTTTACTGGCAATGTTGAAAAGACATAAGGTAAATCAAGGCAATATTATAATAACCAAGAATATATTGTGTGTGTTTAGTAATATTATGTATATGAAATTAAGAGTCAAAAGTGTATTAGCTTATCTCACCTGTTCTTGTGGAACCCTTGGGGACATTTTGCAGAATCTTAGGGTTCTGGGGAACAGTAGTTGAGAAATGCTACTCTACATGTTAGCTTATTTCATCTTTGGATGGGCAAATAATATACTTGCTTTGAGAATCTGACAATTTCTCGTGGAGTACAAGCCTTTGTAAATGTGTGCTTATTTTATGCATGTATTTATAGCCAAATTCAGTAATTGCTATAGGGCCAAATTCAGTAGTTGCTTTATTCAATATAAATCATAGAATCTATTTACTTATGTATCTTTTTAATTAATGTCTAATAAATAATTTCTTTGTCTTTTGCAGGTAAGCCTTCTTTTTCTTTCAAGATGGTTGCTTGGTGAGATAAGTCCTTTATTTCCAATTGTTTTTTACATCACCATTCTTTAAAAAAAACAAATTCTCATTTTGTTTCCTTTTAAGTTTCAAATCTCATAGTTTATTAATCCCCATCCGATTGACAAAATATTGTTATTTAAATCCATTCATAAATGAAGAACAAAAGATTTGAGAATGGCAGGTCCATGGACAAGTTAATCTCCTAAGTAATACCACTTAAAATTTACAAGTCTGTCTCATTGGCTTACAGCATTTCTTTTATTATATCTCCAATGCCGGAGGAGTTCATTTCAATAACACATTTCTTTTCTTCTATAATTTATACTACTTTATGGCTGTCTGTATACATTGAAAATACAATTTTAGCAGCCATTTTATGTATCATTTCAAATTTATCAGATTGCTGCTAAACTAGGGTAGTAATTGACATTGTTGGTATATAATTCACTTTGGATGGGCAAATAATATACTTGCTTTGAGAATCTGACAATTTCTCATGGAGTACAAGCCTTTGTAAATGTGTGCTTATTTCATGCATATATTTATAGCCAAATTCAGTAATTGTTTGGTATGTGTTGAAACTTGACTAATGCATGGAATAATAATGCAACACAAAATGTACTTAGAACAAAATATATTGAAACAAGAAAGTGTACACAATATTTACATATAGTCTTTTGTATATTCCTGGGAAGACCGTTCCTGGAATGTGTGTTGACTGAGTCCCAGTCGGGCAGAGTTTCTGGTTGAATCCCTTCATCCCTTCCCGGTACCAACCATATTTATATGGTCGGTACTCCACTATGCAAATTAGGTGGATCCTACCACAACACCCCCCTCCCAAGCCTAATTCAGTAATTGCTTGGTATGTAATTCACTTATATCAGCAACCTGACAGATTTCACATTATTATTTATTAATTTCACAGAGTAGTAGATTTGACACGTTTTTGCAATGAGTTACCATGAGAAAGTTCATGGGCCAATTGACATTTATTCCTTCTCTTGTTTATCTTATAAATAATAGTGACAATTACAAATACTGACAATAGTAAAATATATTCATGTAGAACTGAAGAGTTAATATCTTGTTGAAAAATCTTTTCCTAACATCACTCAGGCTGTAGAACTTGGAAAGATTACAATTTGTCAATTTAGAAGTGAAGTGAGTTGTATACTTTAATAATTTTAGGAAAATCTAGGACAAAGTAGATTTTCATGTAACATGTTTCTTACTTTGGACGTTATTGAATGTAAGTGTGTAACAAAAGGCTTGTAAAATCTTTCAGAATAGAAGAGTGAACCATTCTGACAAACCCAACAAATCAAAATATATTGTTCTATCCACCAACGCCATCCAAACTACAAATTCAGAAGAATTTATCTAAGCTTAATATAAAATTTGTTACAACTATTTCTAAAACAATAAAAGACTTAATAAAAAACAAAATAATAATAAGCTAAAACTTGAAAGAGGAATTTACTCTATCAATGGTAATGATTGCTACAAAGAATACATAGGAGAAACTTCAAGGAATTTAAATAAAAGATTATATGAACATAAATGGGATCTTTTATAAAACAGCACATTCAGTTCATTAATTGATCATCATAATGAGTCTACCATAATTTTTATTTAAATAATGTTGTTTGAATTAAAAGAGAAATAAATTTACTGAGATGAAGATGTATAGGAAGTGCTTTAATTGCTAGATCATCTATAGTAAATTTGCATCGAGATTCTTGCAACATTTCACCTTTCTTAGCAGATTTTTATTCTCACAATGTAGGACGCTTAATAACAAAAGTGATAAAAACATAACCAAAAAGAAACTAAACAAATTTGACTAGAATACACACCCAAACGCATATTAAAAATAAAAATTAAATTTTAAAATTTCAGTGTCCACTCTCCTTCATGTACCTGTCAGATGAAGTCCCAAAGGACAAAACCCATCACATGAAAAAACTTTTTACTTTGTCATTAACTTTCTGGAAATTGTTCTTGATATATAAAATGTTATATATCTTTTTCCATATCTGTCTATATCTCTGAGATGAGATATTATGATATGGTATAAAAGGTTGCTGAGATATTAGATTTCTAAGTCCCAGAAATTCATAGACAGATGCCCTCAAGGACACATGGCCCAGTGGATAAAGACATTGTGACTAGACCCAAAGAGTTATGAGTTCAATAGTGGGGAACCAAAAACACTGCAGAGTTCAGTTAAAGGGAAATAACTAAGACATCCGAAAGAGGCATGGCATATGGAACTAGAACAATCTACTTCAGTGGATGAAATAATCTGTTCGGTTTGAAATTTCAATCACCTGAAGAAGGCTGGAGTGTACAATGGTCGAAACATTTTAGATATGGCAATGAATATGTGGATAACAGTCCGAATATTGTAAATGATATAATTATTTTTCCATATTTTAATCATGCAAAAAGGACTCATTAATTGCAATTTTGAATTGTGTCTATCTTTTAAAAATTGACCTAATTGTCTGCTATTTTTGTAACAAATTATTTGTAAAATTAGTTTTTTGTATTGTTACTCATTTCTGCTTGATTTTACTTTGATATATTGCACTGTTTTGAACAGGAAACAGTAAATAGTTATTTGTGAGTCAGTATTGTTTGTGCCAAGTATGTTATCAGCTTGAAAAATTTGAGCTTTTGTTTATTGCCACAGGCTGGAAAAACATTTGAAGAATTCATATTGATAGCAGAACATATATATTCAAAGTTTCTGAAGAATATATAATGTTCACCATAGGTAGACACAAAGAATATTATTATAA
This sequence comes from Acanthosepion lycidas, assembly GCA_963932145.1. Classification (NCBI taxonomy): domain Eukaryota; kingdom Metazoa; phylum Mollusca; class Cephalopoda; order Sepiida; family Sepiidae; genus Acanthosepion; species Acanthosepion lycidas. Next base: position 86,355,894 of record OZ010585.1, on the reverse strand, counting down.
AAATGGTTGTTCCTTGAATAAAAATGGTGCTCTGGTTTTTTGGCAGTTATAATAACCATTAGGATTTTGGAAGCAATTGTGATGGTAATGTCAGACACACAAAATTCAGTGAAGTAGGAAATCACTTAAAAATTTCTCATTGTTTAATCATTTGATTGCAGATAATGTCCTTTATTATCAATATGCATCAGACAATTTTTTTTTCATTTTATTCTGTATCATTGCTGAAGGACTCAGAAGGAAAAATTAGAAAGCCAACCTCAAATTCCAGTTGCATTTATTACATTCACTTATGTGCAAATACCCTTTGTCAAGGCATGAATCCATCTCCTTCTCCAGCTATGGGTTAGGTAGTAGGACTTGTATCTGTAAAAATCATTGTTATTCTCAGAAAATTATTCAGGCAATATTCACTTGTAAAAAGAAATAAAAGAAAAATTATTATTACAATCCAAAATAAGTTTTGCCTTTAAATAACCGACAAAGGGTTGAGAAGCTGTAAAAAAACAAATCAATCCTTGCTGAAGTGAATTTAATTTAAATGACCAAAGCCTATTTACAATCAATGATTTCAAGCTTAATTTCACTGAGAGTGTTGTTTACTCACTTATCACAGTTAAATATAAAACATGGCTTTCAGATAGGGTGACAAATTTTGTCATAAATTTACTGAAGATTAACTCTTACCAGAGCAATTTCTTCAAGAATCATTTACTTGTAATATCTTTTATGATATAATACAATGTTTGACACACTTGTTCTGCACCTTATGCCAAGAGTTAAAATGGCTCCACAAAAAGAGGAAATTCTGCAAACTTCATTTATAGAATAATATCCACATTGGTGGCCAGCTCCTATGCATTTCTCAGCACACTTATCTGTCAGAGCAGATAGCCAAACTCTATTACAGATGCTTACTCAATCCATAGAACCAACATCTGGTTTATATTGTAACTATGCTGAGCAAACCTAAGTTACAGTTTAGTAGTATGATTGTTCTTTTCTCTTATTTTTTTTCAGTATTGAATTTACATAAATATATGTCTATTCTTAATAATAGTCATTATTTCAGGAAATGAATTGATAACAACTTGTAAAGTTTCATTTGTTCAATCAGTGAGATGATTTCCAAGTAAATATTGTCTGTGGATAATAAAGTATATAGTACAAGTGTTCAGAACTCCTTTTTAAATATGCTAAAAGTCCATGAGGGCAATGAGTAGTTGAAGGCACATCACCAGTTGCATGTGCAAAGACATTTGTAAAAGGAAAATCACTAAAGATTTTCCTGTCTTCTAAATTCTTGAACATTTGGTGCTAATTTTCAGAGAGTAAGAATTCTTCAATTATATCCTGATTTGATGCTAAATAGCCCACTAAAATTAATTATAAGTTTTCATTGTCATATAATATTGTCTCATCAAGTAATAAACAGAATATAGTTGCGTTCAAGGCATTACAGAGTTGATTTTCAGTTCCATTTACCATTTCATTGATACGGAACTATTATCAAGTGAAATTCAAGGTGTTATATCAGGTGTTGTCAAATCAGTCATTGTATTATGAATTGATTTCACAGCTGGAAGAAGGAATTTCTCCAATAGTATGTGGCTTTTCATATTTATTAATTAGCTTTCAAATTTTATAAGATGCAATAAGTCCCTTTCCAAGTAACTTTCTTTATTTTATATTCTTTGACTTATTTTATATTCTTTGATTTTCAAGGTAATGTTTAATTCACAATTGTCACTTATATTCTTCTACGCTTTGTCTGGATGCTTTATTTCCAAGTGATAAATCCTTCTCAATAGTGTCATTTCTTCATTTATGAAGGTTATTTTTCATATGTTAGACATATTGGTAATTCATTCATTACTTATGGATGGATTGACATCATATTTAATTGTTCATTTCAATATTTTCATTAGGCTTTGCTTTCAGTCACTCATTTCAATAACAAAATTTAGTTTTAAGGATATCTTCATTAAAAAGAAAAGAAAAGTGCTGATGTGCTATCTAACATCAATCTTCTTATATGTCAGTGAATACTGGCCAATTTCCTCACAGATGAAGAGAAAACTTCAGGCCAAAGAAATGTGGTTCTACAGAAGGCTGATGAGAATACCATGGACAAAACATGCAAGCAACAAGGAAGTTTTAAAGGAAATTGAAATGAAAAGGACACTTACAGTTACAAGCAAAAAAAGATAGTTGAAATATATAGGAAACATAATAAGAAAAGAGAGCTTGGAGAATTTAATACACATAAGGCATATTGAAAGCATGAGGTCCAGAGAGAAATGGTGAATAACCAACATAACAATTTTATTTAAGTGGCTGACAGGATGGCTTTTAAGTTCCTGCTATATCCGGTGGTATTTAAGCTAGCTTCTGTGGAGGGCTTTCAACTGGGCCTTCATCACAATAGGTAGGGAGGAGTAGATTCAATAGGCAACAATAAACTACAGAAGAACTCAAAACTGATTGCTGCATTTAAGTATTGCATTAATATTTAAGCTTACCTTTTAAAAGTTCAACAATAATTCTCCTTCTACTTAATTTAAAGAGAATTTGATGTATGTAGGGCCTTACATTCCATACAAACAATTATTTTTATTTCATGGGTGACTTTCACTGGACTTTGCAATTAATTTCTATTATTCTCAAATTTATTACCAAGTTATAGAAAATTGTTATCATACAAAAAAATTTGTCGCAAAATATCACATAAAAAAAATCACCAAAAACAATTGCAATAATGAAAAATTGGGAATCTGAAATTTCAGGATTGTGGTTCGGATTTGGCCCAGAATGTTTTTAATTTGCTCATCGGGTTTTGCCTGATTGCAAAATATGTTGGGCTACAGTCTCTAGGAGTAAAGTTGAAAATATGTGACACAGTGACACACTGATATTTGCATTTATTATTTAAATTACAAAGTCAAAGTAAAGGAAGTTGTAGATAGCCATAGTTGGCCACATCTTGAAGAGACAGCACATAAAAAAGTAGACTTACTTAATACTGAGTTAAATAAAAGAACTTGAATATTAATACAAATTACTAATAACATAAAAATGTAACTAATATGTTAATTAATAACAGTCAGCTGTCAAAAAAAATAAGATTCACACAGAATTATGGTTTTCTCAAATTACTTTTCAGAATTAACAACTTTTGTAATAGTTATTATCATATGTTTACATTATTGCGGGGTGATACCAGCACCAATCTCAGTGAGTGATGCTCCCAGACTTCAACTTGCAGATCATTGTTATGTGTTGTTATATTAATGTTTTAAAATATATTTGAAAATGTAAATATATAGGTAAAAAGATTTTTTAAATCATTTCAGCCCATGCAGGGGGCTTCTCAGAGTGAAAAAAACTGAGAGGGCAATAAAAGAACAGAAAAATTTAAAGATAAAGGTCAAATGTTAAACAGTGTGACTTGGTCAAATCTGACATTACAGATTTATTTGCATGCCTGGTGAAAAGTTAAAATCATCTTACTGCTCTGTTTAAAATTATGCTGCTTTGAATAACTCATACACCTGATATGTTCCTAGCCTCTCGACATATGCACTACCACCAATCTTAAAAATATTTAAACATTTTATTCTCTTATATTTGGTGCTGTGACCAATCAAATACTTGTATTATATTTCCATTATATTTTCTCCTCTTTATCCTCATAATCTTCACTTTTAATCACCTTCTCTGACATTCACATCACACACATCATTCAGTAGACCTCTACCTTGGGTGGCTCTTGAGACTTTTCGGGGGTGAATTTTAATTCTAAAAATCTCTGCTTTTGTTCTTTAATCTATTACGAGTTTCTGAATTTTTAACATTTCAATTTAAAGCAGGAATTTAATTAAGTGTTGATTTTTTTCCCTTTTTACACAAAGCTGGTTTTTTTTTGTTCAGGAAGGAAACGGGATAGTCTTTTGCAAGACTGGCATGTTAACCATTGGCCTTCACACTACAGCAAATCTCCTCTATTTATTTTGTGCATACCTCCATCACCTCCCACTGCCAAAACAATTCACAACATTAGGAAATTATTGTTATCAAAGAACTTCCATATTTAAAACATCTGTGTTTAAATAATGTCAGATGATTCTCTTGACACACCAGAACAATTTCCACATCCTTGCATTGTAAATTCGAATAAATTTATGACTGGTCATTAAACAAAAGTTTTAAAATTGTTGTGTTTACTTGAAACTTTGCTTGCTTGATTTCTCACACTCTAGTGCCAAATGAAGGGCTTGTCTGTTTCTTTATTCCAAATAAATTTGATTAGTATTTTTCTTGTTTTTTATTTAAAAAACAAAATCCAAATATATTTGCAGAAAAATCGATGCACCCTGTTTTACTAACCTCTACTGACTAAATTTAGCAATTTCTTTTTTGTTTTTAAAAAAGGAAAAAAAATTCAAAATGTTATTCCTTAAAAAAAAAAGAAAAAATTTAAAATTTTATTCTTTTAAAAACAAAAGGAAAAAATTCAAAATTTTATTCTTTTGAAAAATGAAAAAATTTTAAATTTTATTTTTATTTATTTAAAAAAAAAAAAAGAAAAAATTCAAAATCTTATTCTTAAAAAAATAAAATGAAAAAATTCAAAATTTTATTCTTAAAAAAAAAAAGAAGAACCCATTTTGTTTTGATATCAAACTTTCAGTGAAAAGGATTTTTCCTCTGAGGAACTTTGCTTCAACCCGGTGTTAATTAAGATTCTTCTTCTATAAGCCATGTTCCTTCAGGGCATTGGCAATCATGGCTCTCCACAGTTTCTTGTCCTTTGGAGCTCTTAGTAAATTTGTAAAAACCTGTTCTGCCATCCATTTACACATACAAAGATCATACTTCTCTGAATATTGTAGACTGGTGCTAAAGAAGTACTAAGAACTGTACCAAATGACAGAAACAGTATCACTTGAAGAGTACCAACAGCAGAAACAACTAAAATGGATAGCACATATCAAAGCAAAAATAATGACAGTTTTTAATAACATAATCAAAATGTTAACATCCCACACCACTTCAAGTAAAAGGTTAGGAAGAATACTAGAAAGAGCAATAACAGATACTGGACTTGAGAAACTTAGTTTCTTGAAAAATTGTTTTATTAGAAAGATTTTATAAACTTCAACTGAAAATGGTACTGACTGCTCAGTCAGTGAAAGTAAATGGTTAATATTACCATTACAATAGGTAGGTTATACGCTATTTTCCTCTATCCTTCTTGTCCCATGCCCAAAGTTTTTGTTCACTCTGCTGTGGCCAGGTATCGGACTCCCAACTCTTTGAATCATTTCAACCAATGCTTGTGGACATCAGTAAGCAAATTTTTGGGAATCATAAACGTAATTTCTCAGTAATCCTGTTTTACCAGAGCTCCTATTACAATTTTTTTGCTATTGTTTTTCTCAGATCTCTGTATTACTTATTCCCACATTGTATTCACATTTATGCTTGGCTGGCTGACGAGACTTTAAATAGCCTAGTATGTGTGTTAAGTTTTCATATTTTCCATTGACACTCCCTATCTATTATTTCAACTAGTTAAAGGGTTTGGTTTGAAATTCCAACATATAACACCTGAAGAAGGCCAGAGCATACAAAACAACATGAATATATCAATAAAGATAAGGACAACAGTTTGAATGATGTAAATAAAGTAAGTAGTCATTTCAGTGATTTCTTATTATTTCTCTTGAAGTTATTCAAGTGTCATGGTCAAGATGATCTCCTTTGTTCCAACCAGTTATTCGCACTGACCATGAAGTGTATAAATTTATCTGAGACATCTTTAGTTTAAAAATATACTGATTTTAGAATCAACATTAATTCCTGAAATAATCTATTCAAACATTTAAATCAGTCAAAATAGGAATCTTGAACATGTATATATTTCTTCAATCAAATTACAAGATTTTTATGCCTTTATGATAAAACTCAGGTGTTATATGTTGGAATATATATATATGTATTTAAATTACAAAAACACTTGGTAATCCGTATGGGTAGTCCCAAGGAGGATGAAATCCTGAGAGATCAATGTAAATTCAGAACTAATAATTTAAAGAAAAACAGACCACTTAAAGGCTCCATTGTAATAGTTTATTTCACCAGAGACCTTTTAAAGGATGCTGGATCCACAGACATCACTTCCAAAAGGTGAAATGTAAAAATGAAATGAAAATTTACACTTTTGACGGGTAGTATTAAGTTTATTCAATTTAACAGAGAGCGTAGCGAGGAGTGGTGTGAGAGACATGGCCAAGTAGAGAGGCTTTATTTTATATTATTTTCTATCATACATAATATTGAGGTAGGAGGGGGTAAGGATCAGACATTGACCTATTTATCATCGGTCAACTTAACAGAAATGATATGTTGAAAGGGAAGGAGAGAAAAGAAAAAAAAAGAAAAAGGGGGAAGTAAAGAGAAAGGAGATGTATTTAGGGTTTATGGAGGAAGTGTGTAATTGGACATGTAAATGAACCTATGTATATGTGGGATTTACATAGATGTATATGTGGTATATATATATATATATATATATATATATATATGTGAAAAAACAAATTTTTTTTAATATTACCTTCAAATATTACTCCATCTTAATTTGAAACCCAAACTTTAAGTAGGAAAGATTACCCATCTAAAAATAGTTACAAATTACATTCATGAATTAGACTCAAACTGATAAAGATGTTACCTTAAAAGTCTTTTAAAATATTAAAAGATTACTATTAGTAAACTTTTATATTTTAAATATTTTTCTTAATGTGTTTTTTTATTATTGTGTTTTTAAATATAGTATTTAACTCATATTAAATCCCTAATTTATTTGTAGAGGAGTTGAATATTTAAATTGCTAACAAGCATTAAATTAATTTCTATGTGGATTTTTTTAAACATTTAAATTACTGTCAAATGTTAAAATCTGTTTTTTAACCTAAATTGCTAAAACTATACCACCCCTCTTCTTCCTCCGTAAACCCTAAATATATCTCCTTTCTCTTTACTTCCCCTTCTTTCTTTTTTCTTTTCCTTTTTCTCTCTTCTCTCCTTCCCTTTTAACATATCATTCCCATTAAGTTGACCGATTAAACAGGTCAAAGTCTGATCCTTACCCCCTCCTTCCTCAATATTAAGTATGATAGAAAGTAATATAAAAATAGACCCTCTCTAAACTCGACCATATCTCTCACACCACTCCTCGCAACCCTCTCTGTTAAATTGAATAAACTTAATACTACTCGTCAAAAGTGTAAATTTTCATTTTATTTTTTCGTTTCACCTTTTGGAAGTGATGTCTGATGATCCAATGTCCTTTAAGAGGTCTCTGGTGAAATAAACTATTACAATGAAGCTTTAAAGTGGTCTGTTTTTCTTTATATAAATATATATATATATATATATATATTGAGAGAGAGAGATAATTTTAGTGGATACTTGTGACTGAAATAATCATCTCATTTTTTTATTTTGTCAACCAGTTAGAGCACTCAAGAAAAATTAATAAACTAAATGTGCTCTCTAAAAATAACATTTAAAGTAATAAAAATTTTAGATTAAAATTAAAACCATTCTGTGTGTGTGTGTATATATATATATATATATATATATATATATATATATATATAATAAGAGAAAAATACAAGAAATGCCAGTTATAATTTTACCATTTTACAGCATTTGTTGTATTTTCCCCCATGACATATCAGGTTGTTCAAAAAATAATGTCTGATTTTAGAATCAATGTTTATTCCTGAATTAATGCATTTAAACAGTGTTTAAATCAGTCAAAATAGGAATCTTGAACAGCTATACACTTCTGCCATTAAGTTACAAGGCTTTTACAATAAAACTCTTTTATAAAAATAAACGATTTGAATGTCAAGAAATCTTTGAATGCAGTTTCTGCATCTTCTTTGCAACAGAATGACTTTTGGCTTAAAAACTGTCAAGATGCTAGAAAAATTGGTAGTTAGTGGGTGTGTCAAAGTCTTGTATCCCAAGTTAGTGAGCTTCAGGAATGTCAACCTGGTAACATGGTAGCATTGTATTTAAGTAGAATTAGAACTTTTTGATTAACAAATAAGTCAATAGCATTTCAATGTTCATTTCTCCCAGTTAACTTCAGTAGTGATGCTCTTGATAGATTCCAGAAAGTTGTAATGTTGAACCACCTGACAGTCATCATAATCTTCTATTGGTGCAATTTTGGTTTTGGAAAATGTTTGGTTTCTTTGTTATGATTAAACCATCAAATCAATCATTTACAATTGTCATAAAGGATCCATTTCTCATCACAAATCACTATTCAATCAAGAAAGGAATTATTCAAATTTTGCATATGCAGCATCATATGCACTTCAAAATATCAAATTATTTGACTTTCACTGAGTTCACATGGAACCCATTTATTGAGTTTCTTCACTTTGCCAATATTCTTGAGATGATTCGATATTGTTGAAATGCTGACATCCTTCATCTGAGATATTTCTCTGACACTTTGACGTAGGTCTTGTTCAACTAGTGTTTTCAGATATTGATTGGAAATTGCAGATGGATGTTCTCTACCACCTTGATCTTCAAGACTCATATCCCCCCTGCAGAACTTCCAAAACCAATGCCATGCTGTCTGATCACAAGTGGATGATTCACCCCATACTCTGTTAAAGTTGGCAGCACTTTGAGAAGTATTAGAACCAAGCTTGACCTTGTGCAAAACAAGTAAATGCATCTCTTTTTTTCATGTTCAAAATAAGGGGATATATATAGTGGTGAAGGTATGTGTATAATGAGCCACACTTTTCAGAAGAATTGATAGCACAGTGTACTATACAATCTCCAAACAGTCTTCCTTATGTATTATTCTGAAAGTTTAACTTCTATGGAGTAATGTCAGCATCTAAGAACAGTCAATGTACTTAAATCTGTCTCTCCCAGGAAAGACATCATTTAAATTAAGATTATTTCTACCCTAGACTAGGTGTCACCCAAGGCAAGAAAGCTCAGTCTGCCATGTTATTCAATTCTTAACTGGAGATAGATGGGTTTATATCTTTCTCAAAGGCATTAATGTGAAGTGAATGACAGAATTAACCAGAATTTGGACTTGGTTTGCTGATTTTATGAGTTCAATACTTGGCCACAGCAGAGCTGAACAAAAAAAGTTGGAGAGTTAAGTTACTGAAAGAAATTAACTGAAACTGAGATATCCAGAAAAGGCATGGCATGTGGAACTAGAACAATCTTACCCCATGGGCTAAATAAAGGCTCCAGTTTTAAATTTCAGCATATATCACCTGAAGCAGGCTTGAGAGTTCAATGGCCGAGATGTTGTCAAAATGGTAATAAATATGAAGACAGCAGTCTGAACTGTAATATAATATATATATATATATATATATATATATATATATATATATATATAACTCACAACAATTTTTCAGGGAAATAGGTCCACAAGTCGACTGTTATTGCTTTTTCCAGTATTGATATGGGTTTTCTTTCTAACCTTTTAATTGAAGTAGTGTGGAATATCAACATCTTAATTATCTCATTATTTTCTCTTTGAGATACAAGCAATATTCATTTTAGTTGTTGCTGTTGCTGAAAGTCCTTAAGTGATGTGGTTTCCGTTATATGGTAAATTTTTTGGTTTAGTATTCTGTAGTTCCACTCTTTGCAAGACCTACTGGCTTAATTTACCTGAAGCCATATTTAAGGATTGATCTGAAAAGGCAGTCTTATGCAGCTGACAGTTTAATAATTCTGAAAGTATTTGTCATCATGTACGACATCTGTATGAAAGTCTCAATGTGAGAGTTTCATACATATTATTAATGACAATAACAAAAGATTATATTTTGCCCCAAAGTTAAACTCGGGTAACTTTGCCTGCCTTAAAAATGTTATCTTCTAATCTTTGTAATTATTATAGTGCTTGATATTGAGAGATAAACTACTACTACTACTACTACTACTACTACTAATAATAATAATAATAATAAATATCATGTCTCCAATCTGAGTTCCACAGAATTTCATTTGGATAAAATTCTACAAAACTTGAAATAGAAGCAAGACATATTTAATTTTTTTGTAATTGGTATCACCCCATGCAAGGCAGTGAAATCACTAAGACACAAGAGGTCATAGGATGTGGAAGAATTAGGAGCAGAAACATTAATAACGAGTGGGAAGAGAAATCAGGAGGACAGTAGAGGGTGATTGACATTACATTTAAATTTTTGCAGATTAAAGTGGCTGGAAAGCAAGGAGCTGGAAGAGAGGTCCACAAGCGAGAAGTGCATGAAATAAACTGTTACCAGAGAACTTATGGTTACATCAAGCCAGCTCAACTGTAAATTAATAAGATCTTGATGCCAGTCTAGTACTGCACTTAAATTCTAAAAGTCTAGGCACTATAGTGAAGAGCTCATCCAAACAATTACCATGAAAGTATTTGTAGAAAAGATACAGGAATGCAACTTTATGATGGTGGGAAAGTGACTTATGGCAAGATCAGGACAGATAATATTGCTGATTCTGGTAAATAGCAGAGGCATCAGACTATATGTGATGGCAATATTCTAAGTGTAGATGAATGGCAGACTTATAGATATTTATGAGAGATATGTGTATCTGTTACTATGTGTTTTATAAAATAAATGAACAAGGAATGTCTGTTAATCATTTTCATGAATGTCATGAAGTATCAAATAAGTTATTTGATGTCAGGTGGAAACTTGTAGCCAAAATTGTAATATTCTGAGTAACTGTTTAGTTTTATATATGAATACAGCATTAATAAAAAAAAATCTCTTTGTCTTTATTGATTATGATCATCAGAACGTTTTTACTTGAACATACAAAAATGCTGGTATAAATTCCTGTCTCCTTAATTATCAGAGTCAATGTCCTTATGATACAAAATAGTCATAAAAAAAAATTTATCGACCATGCAAAATTAATCTCTGACTCTATAGCAATATTATATAAAAAATTATCAAGTCTTAAGTAAACACTTAGTAATAATGGATTTCTTAATCACATCATTGATAAACAAATAACATTATTTTTATAGACAGAGTGACAAAAAATACCTGATTTAAACCATAACAAAAGTATTATAAACTTATTTTACTGAAGCTAAATGCACGCCAATTACATATAAGATTAAAAGACATAATCACCTTAGATTTATAACTTAATACAAGAAATTCAAAACTCAACCTTGTGCTAACTCGCAACACCTCTCCACAAACAAAATACTTTGCAAAAGACTATTATTATATTCCAGGATTCTTGTCTGTTGGGAGACTGTGTCTGTTAATAATGAAATGGCAAATATTAATCATATCACATTTCTCTTGAGAAAACTTATTTGAGCAAAGTGCTATATATAGACATTTAACACAGATCTATGGCACCATTTCTAATTACCATCAACTTATGGTCAACAATATTCTACCAATCCAACTACATAAAATGATTAAAAATTTTGGAAGCTCTTCACATCAAAAGACAATAACTCACCATCAACAAAATTTGTTTCAGTCCATGTGTTAAAATGTTTTTGAACTGTGAGGTAATTTTAGTCACATATCAACCACAGAAATAAAGCATTTAGAAATTTGACTTTTAAATAGTCTAAACGTGCAAAAGTAGTAGGCCAAACGGAAGTTCTTAAAACGGTTCTTTTATTTAAAAAGATGAAAGCTCTTGGCTTAAGAAAAAATTGTATACAAAGTTTACTTAGAACTAATCTAGCCAATGCATTAGAGTATATGCATTATTATTTCATTATTATTTATGTGAGTCTCTTATTGTGCCTAAATTTTAAATTAAAATCCATTGTAGGTATATATGTGTGTGTGTGTGTGTGTATATATGTGTGTGTGTGTATATATGTGGGTGTGTGTGTATATATATGTGTGCATATATATATATATAATATATATATATACATACTTGCTGTGGGTTAATGGATAGCAGATTGAAATGAGAAATTAGACAGGCGAGTTCAAATTACAGTTAGAGTTTGTTATGTTTACTTACACGCAAATACCCTTGGGAGAGGCATGAATCTATCTCATCTCCCCCAGCTATGGGTGAATAGCAAAACAGATTAGGCCTGATAGCCTTGGTTGGTAACCAGTCTAGGCAAAGGAAAACTCTGAATTCCAAACTAGAAAGGGCGTTTAGAGACCTGGAAGCACATTATGTGCTCCAGATCTCTGTATTTGGTTCTTCCAAAAAGTGTAATTGATTCTGCACAAGTCTTCACTGCAATGATCAAATCATATGTAGGAGTAGTCTGGCTGTTCATTCCTAAGAACTGAGTTGGTATATCAAAAACAACAGAAGAAGAGGCCATTTCATATATATATATATATATATATATATATATATATATATATATATATGAGTGAACATTGAAGTTAACATTCAGAAGCAATAGGCTGTTGCATGCTAGATACAATTGTCAGGTCATGAGGCCTGACGATTATGCCTAGCATGAAACAGCCTGTCACCTCTGAGTGTTGACTTCAATGTTCACTTTTATATTTACATATGATCTATCTCTGATATTGAGCACTTTATTCCATGAATATAGCACACATTAAAATTATATATATATATATATATATATATATATATAGTGTGTGTGTATTTGGACAGCAATCACTTTCATACATTATAATTATTATATATAAATTAAATTTAAAAAAAGATTAAATTTTTATACATTATTATTTATTATATATAAATTCACATGTCCCTTAAGGAACAATGTTACTGCTCAAAATGATTAATGAATAATTACATTAGACATACCACTATCTGCCTATCAAGAAGATGCACATTGCATTTTTTCTGATGATAGCTCAGCTAAGACTCATTTAAACAAACAGACAAGGCTACCAATCTCCATCTGTAACATACTTGTAGAAAAATACAACAGCCTCATCTGCATGTAATAACAGGCTAAAGTATTAATAATAAAAAGAAAATGCCAAAACTTAATAACATCAACTATGAACATGATCACAATGTGTTGACTGTGTTTGGCAAAAAACGAAAAACAACCCCATAGCTAGAGATACACATCTATAAAAAAAAATCCATATATTCAGGGAAAAATAAAAAAAATCCTTGATAATGCCTAATAGAAAATCCAAAAGAACTTGGATATGTAGAACATTCAGTTTTGACACACATAGTCAGAAAAGAAAATACTTATACAAGCACAAGAAAAAATTGAATAAAAAAGCTTAATCACAGTACCTTTTCAGTTGTCTTGAATGAAACTTTTTTTGTGTGGTTTTGAATAACAGTAGGAGCGTTTATTCTGAGCCCCTTTACATGCTAAGTATAGCAGGAATACACACACACACAGAGTATATTTTTGGCAGCAGTCTAAAATATAGAGAGAAGATTGGCAGATATATCCTTATATATCCTTAGTAAAACATGCATAAATCAAGGACTGCTGCCATTGTGTGTGTGTGTGTGCGCGCATATATATATATATATATATATATATATATATTTAGGCAGCGATCCTTCTTTCATGCATATTTCATTGAATACGAAAGAAGGTACTTTTATATAGTCTTTTTATACAATTTCTTGTGTGTAATCATTTTTTTTCTTTTCGGGTGATAAATTATATAAAAACTTTTTGAATGCAACAAACTTTTTCTTATTTAACAGTTGAAATATTTAATCCTTGAAAATGGCTAAATGTATAGCTGAAAGTGCTTGGATAAAAAGAACATTCGGACAGTTTTTATATAATTTCTCATCTGAAAAGAAAAAATTATTAGATTGCCTGAGAAATTAAATAAAAAATTAAATAAAAGCACCTTGTCTGTCGTATCCAATGAAATGTGCATATATATATATAATATTATAAATTGATTTTCGCTACACAGTTCTAAACATGTTTCAAAAATGGAAGCTAAAAGACATTAGTTCCATTTCATCCTCAAGCAAATTTTGGGGTAACTTTTTAAAATTACTGGGTTTTAAAGACACAGCTAAATTTTAGAATTGTGTAGTGAAAAAAAACATATTTTAGATAAATCAATTTATAATATTAATGCTCAGTAAATTTACATTGAGCACTATTTTATAAAAATAAAAATATCTATAAGAACACCAGATTATATATCTTACTGTTCTTTCTTTTTATTTATATATACATATATATATATATATATATATATAATAAAGGGTGAGAGGAAAAATGGAGGATGTGAAGGTGTAGAAAAGTGTAAGTGTAATTAGTATGTTGATTAAGTTTGTTTTGTATTGTATTAAATAGTAGAACAGATTGGGCTATTTTGCCTTGGGTGAAAGCCAGCCTAGGAGAAGAAAAACTAAAATGAAAGTTCCACTGCCTTGTGGGTATCATCAGGAAAAAGAGAAATC
>OZ010585.1:86331425-86336425 GCA_963932145.1 Acanthosepion lycidas | reverse complement strand
ACAATCCAAAATATGCCTCAACTTCAAATAAAGTACAAAGGGTTGATAATCTGTAAAAAAAACAAAAAACAAATCAATTATTCTCAAGTTCATTGCTATTGTTCTTTCTAGTGTTGACAGGTATTTCCTTTCAAACCTTTTGTTTAAGTTAGTGTGGAAAGTCAACATTTTGATTATGTCATTATTTTCCTTTTCTAGTTAAATGTTCTGCCTATTTTTGTTGTTGCCCTTAGAAGTGTAAAGGTGAGGCAGTAAAGTTCTTTGCTCATGTTTCTCTAGTGCCATTCAACAGGATCTGATGAAGGACATTCCTCCTTAAGACCTACAGGACACATTCACGTGAAGCCATTTTTAATCATTGATCTGAGAAAATGGTTGTATATAGATGATAGTTTAGAGTTGGTCTGCCTTGCATGACATCCATTGGACAGTCTGGATCTGAGGAGGCTATTGAAAAATATCAATTGAGATTTTAGGCTAATGTTTTGGCTTTGTGGCAACTTGCAGTGTTATGCAAAACTATCCCTAGCACAGTCAATTTTATGTTCCATATTCTTATCTCCTATTAGAACATGTTAAAATGCGTATAAGCTAACATTATATAACAAATATGCACATAATCAACTAATGGGACAATTGTGACAGAGTAATGGTTAACAAGTCTATAAATTATAAAATTGATTCTCTTTTTTCTGAACTTGAGCACAGCTATCTTTCCCTTAAAAGGTTTTTTAGGAAAAGAGGTTTCTCAAATCCACTGACTGTTATAGCCCTTTCTAGTACTGATGGAGGTTTCCTTCCTAACCTTTTGTTTATGGTAGTGTGGATCGTCAACATTTTCAGTATATTAATATTTTCTCTTTTAGTTACATCTGCTATCCATTATTTTTGTTGTTGAAAGTTTTCAAGTGATGTATTTTTTTTTTTATTTGATAAAGCTATTTGTGATTCTGTTCTGCCAGTTTATAGGATCTAAGAAAGGATTGTCTTAGAGAATTCATACATTTGAAGCCATTTTTAATTATTGATCTGAGAAAATGGTTGTAAATAGATGATACTTTAGACATGTTTTAATGAGTTGAATGCCATGCATGAGACCCAGATGAGAGTCTGGATCTTACATGGCTATTTAGGAATATGACATTATGCCAGATTAATATTTGTCTTGTGTTATCTTACGGTGTTGAACAAAAATACACTTGGCAGAACCATCCACATGTTTAATTTCCTTATCTCTTATATTAAATCTTTTTATAACTGATCCATACATCAAGGGATAATTCTCATTTATGCTTACAAGAAGAAACTGTGACACAGTTAATCTTTGCATGCCTTACAGCGGATAAATAACATTGACAAAGTAACATGAAAATATTTATAAATTTTATAGATGAACAAATAGAGAAATATACCCCCAAAAAGAGAAATATACCCCCCCAAAAAAAAGAGTGAAAAAAAAAAAAAATTCCAAATTTGTTTGAATACTTTGGTCGATCATCTTTTTTAATCCTTTGAATGCTGACCCCCCTGGTTAGTATGTTCCTCCCACCCTGGACCTCTGCTGTCTATTACTCTGACCAGTCTACTGGACACCCAGGTATATCCAGTGGCTGGTATACTGGTTGCTCTGGTTCAAAAGATTAAAGCAATTCCTCCAAGAGTAATTTTTTTATTTCCTTATTTTAATGAAATGACACTTTTTCTTGTGACTTAAATGACAGTTATTCTCTTTCTAATATCAAGTTAGTGCCATTTTAAAAAAAAAAAAAAATTCCATTTGACATTCTCACCAATTCTGTTATCTGCTATTAATTGTTGATTGCATTTTTTAAAATAAAAAGCTAACAGTAGATGAAGCTGACGTCACCTACAAGAATGCGCTTTTAAGTGAAATTCCTCTGTTTCTTGCATTAATTTGGAAATTTTGTTTAATTAATTTAATTTCTCATTCATTTTGTGTTTCATTTCAAGGAAATGAAACATTTTAATTATAATTCAAAGATATTAAAATAATGTTAACATTGAAACAGTGTTTTGATTATCAATTTATTATTTGTAGGGGTCTTGGATTCGACATTTTAATGATATTTTTAAAACTCAATTAGACTCATAAAATCACATTAGTTCATTATGTGTTCAGATAAATGTTCTGTTCCTGTAAAAAGGATGACCATTGACACAAACATAGAAATGAACTTGAAAACGGGCTTGCTGCTGAAGAAAGAAAAGTGACTTACTCCAACACTGTTAATTGTAGAATGCACAACTTAATGAAGACTGTAATACTTGTAATTTTCTCTCAACAGCAGCAAAATTGCCCACCTCAAATGCATGTCAGACTTAGAAATATCCATCAGCCAATAGTATCATAAAGATTGCATTCATACAGGCACACTTTGTGCATTGCAAATGTCCGCCCATGTGCAAAACATTGTGCTTGCTTAGCTTCATGTAATTTGTCATGTGTCCATTGACACAATATTTATGAGAATCATCCATTGATATTGAACTGAAGAGGCACTGATAAAATTTTAAGTGTTGGCCGTTTTACCTATGGATATTTTTCTGTAATTAAGCTGAAGTACTAAAAAATTTGAGACAGCTTCTTCATAATAAACCAGAAATTAGATTCTGGGAACAGAGTTTATATTCCAGGCTGGTCTTGCATTCACTTTCACACAACTGCTCTTGAGAAAGGCATGAATCCATCGCTTCTCCTTCAGCTATGTGTTAAATAACAAGGTAGAATGAGCCTTCTTGCCTTTGGTGGAAACTAATGTAAGAAAATGGAAAACTCTGAATTGAAAAATCATAAAGAAGGCATCAAGAGAGTAATCCACTAGATTTCCCTAAAATGAAATCTAATAAATAGTGTTTAATATTTTTGTTGTAAATTCTGGAGAACAAAGAAAATGTATAAATTCACTTTCATATGTTTAGGTTTTATTACAATTCTAATCATCGTTTTCTAAAATAATAAATATTACTGTAAGGATGAAGTTAGTCAAAATAATAGCAGCATCAAGGGAAAAACATCCATTTTTATACGCAAGGTTAAAGATTGCTGATTCTCAGTGGAGGCACGTTGGAGTAATGGATAGCTGCTTGGACTGAGGAATCGGAAAGCCAAATTGGAATTCCAGTCAAATCCATTACAATCACTTACGTGCTAATACTCTTGGGAAAGGTATGAATCCTCTTTTTCTCCCCCCCAGCTATGGGTAAATAGCAGGACAGACTGGGTTCTATAGCCTTGGATGGCAACTGGTCTAATTCAGAAAGAAATGGCAAACATACTGCAGGAAAAAAAACTGCCTCGTCAGTCATGTATCGAAAGATACATGATCACCTAAGCATGTATCATGCATGGCACATAACATTCTTTTTCTATGTGCCATGTCCCTTCCTATCCTCATTAACTTTGAGCATGTTTGATTTTTTGTTAATATCCCTTCTTCCCCCGTTTTCAATAATAATGCATACTCATAATTCTGTGTTTGTCTGGTTTACACATGATGTCAAAAGTGACAGAACATTTTATTAATTACTTACATATGGCTTTTATATATGACTCTTTAAATATACAAGGAAGTGCTGAAAGGTTCTTCCCTTGACTCACTTCCTAAAATCTGATTATGAAAGATGAATAGATGTTATTATTTATAGTATTTGGACTATTATCCTCATCTTTTTTGTTGTTAGCACAACGTTTTGGCTATTGTGCTCTCTGGCCTTCATATATATAAATCTGGACAACCTACAGGGAATTCAACTGAACACTTTATTTAATCTACAGGGTAGAATTCTTGCTCCATGGAGGGCACAACAGCTGAAATGTTGTAAGAATTAACAACAAAGATGAGGACAATAGACTGAATGTAAATAATGATAACTGCTCATTCTAGAAATTCAAACAGAAGGGAATTAGATGATAACAACAATAGAGATGAGGACAATAGTCTGAATGTAAATAAGTGTAAATAGTGATAACTACTCATTCCAGAAATACAGATAGAAATTAATAGATATTATCAAGTTTTTCCAGATGTTTTATTTTGTCATTTCTGTCTGAAATTCTATGATTTTGAATTATTATCTAAATTATTGACATGCATTTAAGAGATAGAAAGATGTAATTGAATAAAGAACAAATAAGAAACATTTATCAATCTAACATGTTTCACTTTTATTAAAGCTTCATTAGAAAATGCAATATAGATAAAAAAAGAAGAAAGAAATTCTGGCATTTCTATTTTTGTGTTTTGATTTTCATTAATTAATCAGGCTTCACATGCATTTGACTTGTTAATGCATCATTATTATAATTTGTGGCATTCTGAATTTGAGGAAAGACAATGCATTCTTTTGAAGCTCAAAAAAAATAAATTAATGGCTTCCAGGCCTAACTGAAAAAATGTAAATATTACTTTATGTAAGTGTATCATAATTCTAGTTTGTTTGTATGGGATTCAGGTAATAATGTATATTTGTAAGTGTGTGTGTCTCTGTGTTTTTATATGTCTAGTAGACATTATTTATGTTTTGTAGTTGTTGGTATGTTGACTTGGTGATGTTTTCAGTTGTGGTAGATAGACATATGTTAGATTCTTTAAGAATGGATTTAATAAAAATTGGTGACATAATATAGTGTTTTTGATGTATGTTTATAGTTGGTAAATTATTTATCAGGATTTCCTTGAATTATGTTCCTTTTTAATTAGGGTGGCATATATAAAACCAAAGTGATGCCCTCTGTATTATGAATGAGTTTAAATTGTTGCCCAAACATAGATCCCTTTTATGTTCATAGATATGGGCTTTTAGAATCTGAGATGTCTCACTGATATAAGTGTTTTTACATTGCAATTTATTTGATAAATACCACAACCCCCTTACATAAAAAGTGTTGTTCTCCTGATAAATGTTGAGAATACAATGGATAGGATATAAAAATAGGGGGGAAATTTTAAGGAATGACAAGGGAATTTCTGGAAATCATT
>OZ010585.1:86308925-86326425 GCA_963932145.1 Acanthosepion lycidas | reverse complement strand
CAAAATTCAACCATGAATAATCCAACAAGGATTGATATTATTTACACTATTTACATGGTTTGGACTATTGTCCTTATCTTTGTGGCATATTCACAACATTTCAACTGTTATAGCCTTCATCCGGTGGTTGGAATTTTGAACTGAACTCTTTATTTTATCCACTGGGGTAGATTGTTCTAGTTCTATATGCCATGCCTTTTCCAGATGCCTTAAATTACAATACCTCATCTCAGAAATATAGACAGATATTGAAGGATTGACATGTTGTAAAATCAACCAAGCTAGCTCTGTATGGGTGTAATGGTTAATGAGGATAGTCTGGTTGACCATTACTACTGAGGAGTGAGTTCAATCATCACTGGGTGCCCATACAAAATTCAGCATTAAATAATCCAACAAGGATTGACATGTAGAATTAACCAAGCTGACCTAATCTTAATAGTAGATTGTTTTCAGTGCCAACTTAATTTGCTAGCAAGCTATAACCTCATTTTTAAATTTTCAAAATAAATATCTTGAATTTACTTCTTTTTTTTTAATTATAAAGAGTACGATGTATAATCAAGTATAATTTGTTTTTTATGGGAAAAGTAGTGGGGGTTGTTGTACTATACTCAGGTAATTTTTATGAAGAGGTTAAGATGTCATGCATTTTCTGTGATCAGTTGCTCAGAACTCAGGTAAATTTTTACTGTAGGGCTTAAAATTTATAAAAAATAACCAAGAGTTGCACTATCCAAAGTCGGTTTATACACAGTTATATATGCGGTTTATGAAACTCAGTATAACTGGTCCTTTTTATAAAGGAAGCAAAGTTCTTGTATATATCAGGTGTTTCTTTTTATAAAACTGTATTCATTGACAATTTCTTGGCTCATTATTGAATAAAAACTGAGAAATAACAGCACTGACATATCTTAAAGCATTTTACTCAAAAAGTATTGGAACTGCCATATTTTTAAAGAAGATATGAAGATTGTTTCTCAGCCTGAGTTTGACAGACATCAAATTTTGGAATTCTGCTCCCAGTAATCATAGAATTCATCAATAAAGGAAAGACAAATAATGTTTCATTCAATTAAACCTGTGACAGTTTAAGAACAAAAGTAAAAACATCTTCTTCACATGAATTCCTTATTGAAGAGCAACCAGAAGAAATCCAGCCAAATTTCAACAGATCTGTGTCCACTGGAAACAGGGAAGTGAATGTTGAACTTCTGGTGCATGTTTATCTTTTTGGGTTGAATCTTCATTTTCAGACAGCAGAAGATATATGGGTGCAGAAATTACTAATCACACAATTATAATACCTTATACTTCAGGAGCATGGAAATTGTTAGTTTTTCAAAGCTTCAATATGATCTGTCAATCTGAAGTTGAAATTAAACAGCATCAGAGTTTAAAACCCGTGAATTTTGCTTTCAATTAACTGTATAAACCATTAAGAAAAGAAAACTGATTTATTTGTATTATTCAGTTGGGCTTTAGCTCTTGGAAATATTTATTCATGCAAAAAGATAGGATTTAAAAAAGTATCGTTATCACCTGAGTTATGATTAGAGAGAAACCAGAAGAAAGCCACTTCCTAAACCAGTCAACATTGAAATGGTGGGCAGACCTTTTTAGTTTTAGCATCATGTTATTTTCTTTAGAATATTCAAATCCTTTTCCAGACAGCAGAAGACAAATTACGGGTATAGAAATGGCTGTGACAAAAATTTTGTTTTAACATCTGCTGTATCCTATGTCTAAATATTGCTAATGTTTTTTTTTTAATTTGGGAGAAATCTGATTCTTCATTATTAAAATCTTCTGAATTGCACTGGAAATTTTATTTTTAATTATTTCACCCCAAGCAAGGCAATAAAGCTACTAAGATACAAGGGGTTAAAAATATGAGAAAAATATATTATTAAGCAGAGAGGATAATAAAACGATAAGAATTAAGGTGATAGTGATAAACATTAAATTTAAATTTTTAAGGTTCAAAGTTGACTGGGAAGCAATAAGCTGGAAGAGAGTTCCACAAGTGAGAAGTGTGATAATTGTTAGCTTGGAACTTATAGTTACATCTAGCCATTTCAATGCAAAATAATGAGAAATTGCCACAAATCTAGTACTGCACTTAAATTCTCAAAGTCTAGGTACCACAGAGGAAAGTTCATCAGAATAATTACCATGAAAATACAAATGCTGAGAAATAGATGTCCATTTTTGTATAAAGGACTTCTCCCAATGTACACTAAGTGTAATATGGTAAAATCAGCACCATTTTAATAGAGGAATTGAATGCTATGGTATCCAGCAAAAGACTTGAGAATGGCAGCTATTAGGCAACTGTCATGGACAAATTAATCTCCTGACAGGAACCTTATTGAATACATTTGAACATTTTATGGTTGGGAAGGAAAGAAAATATCCAGAAAGATTCCCTCAAAAATATTTTTGTAATCTTGTCAATGAAAGCTTACCAAGTATTTCTGAAAAGATTATCGCATATCTAATTAACTGGATACTTGAAAGAATCATTCTGATCATGGCAATTTAAACAAATTTTCATTTCCATATTCAAATGAATTATTTTGATAGTTAAATAAAAGTTTTGTTTCAAAATAAGTGACTTTTTTTATCCCAGGATCTATATAAATATTTTTATAAATGTATTTAATCTGTTTATCTTATATATATATATATAGTAAGACACATTCAGTGCTATTGATACAATGAAACTCAGTTGTGCTACCAGTGAAGAAAAAAATGTATATTATACATACATATATATATTTATATAGGTTTTGGAAAAACACCTAATGTCTTTGTATATTTATATGTAATATTTATAAGATATGTACATTTACAGAAGATTATTAAAATTAAAATTGCATGTGGGTTTTCAGAAAAAAAATAATTCTACTTTAACAGTTTTCACTTTTAGCTTTTCAAAAAGTTTATTAGATTACCACATTCTGACGCTTAAGCCCTGAATAAAGGGAACAAGAATAAATGGTGTAACTGGTTTTATCTGGTTGCTTATGGTAATGAAATAATGGTAGAATCTATTTTGAGCGACTGGTTTATATTATGAACTGTGTTTTGGTTTAAATATGCACTAATAAAAAACATTTCTTTATTAGTGCACATTTGTTCTAGGGTTTTTGCGATTAGGTTGGTCCAAAAATAATGTCGTTTTCTCACATGCGAGAAAACGACATTATTTTTGCACCAACCTAATATCACATTGGTAGTATGTGAAGATATTAAAGTTTGGCAGATTTCGTCCCCTGTATTCCTTTATATATTGATTAAAGCGGTATTTGTCTAGTGTGAGGATCCTTAATTTGTTGGTGATGAGCTGTCATCCTTTGCTGGAGTGTTTGGCCGATTTGAACAATTTAGTATTTGTGGCAACCTTTGCATCTTATAATGTATATTAAATTCTCTGAGTTGTATGAGAAATTATTTTGAATTTGGAACCATCTTTGAAGTGAAATTCATGGCCTTCTAATAGGTAGCTGCATACTCTGCAGTGGGGTAAGCTACACCTTTTCACCTGAGGCTCTTTAATTGTGGTCTTCAGTTTTGTACTCATGTGTATCTTTGTTAGTGACTTTGGTTGTCATTTACTTTTTATGATTAGATATTTTCATTTTTATGTTCTTTAGAGTATTCATAAATTTAGCTGTATGAGTGTAGATGTCTGTGTTCTTTGGGTTGAAAGTTGAGATATAAAGGATGCCCTTTCTTCTTTTTGATACCCAGTGTGTAGAAATTAATTTGTTTTGCTTTTTTAATGCTATTGTTGATTAACTTCTGAGAGTATTTTCTCTTCAGTATTTTTCATCTCTTCTAATCTGTTGTATCTTGCTGGATTTGAGACTTTTGTACAGATTTGCTTGGCTAGGTTGAGAGGAATGTCAGTAGGAGTATGTTTCAAATGAGAAGATGTAAAAAAGAGATATTATCGAGAGTCAGTAGGTTTAAAATATATGTCAGTTTCTTGTTTCGTATTTCTTTTTGTTACTAATATGTCTAAAAAATAAAATTTTTGTGGCTTTACTCCATATTAAATTGAAGTTTAGGATTTATGTTATTAATGGATGTTTTGAATGTCTTTAGTTTATTAAGGTTTTCCACAGACTGAAACAGTCATCTAGATATCTTTTCCAGATGTAGCAGCTGAAGTCATTTCCATAGACTTCTGGTTTACTTTCATATATTTTTATTTCATGGTATCCCATGACTAGGTTGGTATATATTGGTGCAATCTTTGTCCCCATAGCTGTTCCTGATATTTGTCAGTAGGGTGTCTTGTTGAACATGAAATAATTGCTTTTTAAGATAAATTCAAGGCTTTCTGTGATAAAATTTCCATTGATACAGTCTGGTAGCTCATGAGGAAATTCTAACCAAAATTAAATAGCCTCGATTCTGAAGTTGTGTGGGATGTTGCTGTATAGGTTCATAACATCCACTGAGACTATATATGTATTCTCATTTACTTCATTTGGTAGATGGTTGAGAAAAGCTAGATCATCTCGTATGAAGCTCCAAATATGTTTGATGAGAATCTTCAATAGAATATCTCAGAAATTGCAATAGGCAGTGGGTCACTTAAATTAGGTCTGCTATGATAAGTCTTAATTTTAAGTCAGCTGGTGTGGGTATATTCACACTATCAGCTTTCATTATATTACATGTTTTGTTGCTGAATTTATTTTTGTGTACTTTAGGTAGTCCATAAAGATTGCTTGTTTTATGCCTAAAGTTAAGATGGTCAAATTCTTAAAAGTTATACAGTTTTGGTATGAATGTATTAAATCAGCATGTTGTTTCATCACTTTAGGAGGTTGGTCTTGTCACAAAGTATATATATACGTATATATATATATAAGATCAGTTGAATCCACTACCTTGGTATCCTCAGATGATTTTTATCACATGACCTCTTAATAATGCTTTATTTTTTTTTTTTTAAATATTGAACAGTATATTATTTTAAAAAAAATAAATAAACAAATGCTGGTCTGAGTCAACTCTGACAATTTAATGTTTATGCATTATATATATATATATATATATATATATATATATATATATATATATATATATATATATATATAATAAGGAAATGTTAGCAAAACTGATCATTTGACAAAAAGGGTTTATTGAACTGTACTAAAATTAGTTCTTATAATAACTACACTAATATAGGAACCTTCTCTTAATGTGTCTGTTTTAGAGTCACACTCAAATGGTATGATTTTTGGTATGAAGACACACAAGTCATAGGATCATTTAAGTTGGGCACAAAAGTTAATTCAGTAAGAGCAGTGGTTATGAAAAACCTGTCCATACCATCTCTAACCAAATGAACCAATGGATTGATATTTTGAATAAGCAATGAACGACAAATACTTTCTGATGTTAAAAGTGGTAAGGAAGATAAGATCATAATACAAGGTCACCAGGTGTCATTAATATAACAATATTTTTTTGGCTTTTGGCATCTGTATTGCAACCAAATATTTTGGTACCTATGAGTAATATAAGCAGATGTTGATAGGATAAGTGAAATAAGGATTGCTAAATTTATTGAAAGTCAGTTTGGAATTTAAATAACTTTTTACAGTGAAATGAAAGAAATTAAAAGATTACAATGTTGTAAAGTAAACTTTATTTTATAATATTGGGACTTATAAGAATGATGATGAGAATCTTTACTTTTTATTTGTATTATAAGGATGTGGACTATTGTCCTCATCTGATTGCTGCATGTGCTTGACTGCACTCACTGAAGCTTCTCTTTGGTACACCTGCTGTCATTTGATTTTTTTTCTTTGATAATGGCTCCCATATTGTACTTATTTCTATGCTAGGCCTACTAAGGAGGTCCTCAGAGCCTAGGATATACACTGATTCTTTCAGATGTTTATCTCTTCAGTGTTTATCCTTGCCCAGTATTTTCACTTCATTTCACAGGGGCTGATTACTACAGTTTTTCTTCCATACATGACCAGCCATGCCTGATTTCATTGTCTCATCTCACACTACAGCTTTTTGATCTTACTCCAGAAAGGAGTGCTGTACACAGAGGCTTTACTTTTTTTTTATTTGTTGACATCAACAGTCTCAGATGTTGATGCCTTTAATCCAACTTTCTGTTGTTAGAAATTTTATCTGTATACACTGCTTACTTGAACAGAATGTAACAAAAGGCCTTGTTTAAAATTGAGTCCTAGATAGTAATGAGTGCAAAATCCCAAAATAACCCTGCCTTCTTGGCACTTCCCTTTCTGTCGACATCTCAGTTGCCACGGATTAACTCTAATCTCTCCTGAAGGGAGAAATATTGTCTACGAAGCTGCGTTCTCTGGGATTGGACCTACTCATTTTTTTGCTCTGTCAAGCTAAAAAACTTATATACGAATATTTATTTGAATGTTTACCTGAATAGAATGTGACACAAGGCTGAATTGAAAATGGTAAACACACACATTCTACTAGTTCTATCTACCATGTCTCTTCAGGATACTGTCAGTCATGGTTCTCCACAACTTCATACACTTTGTAGCTCTTAGTTAAGTTTATCTTTTCACCATCTCTCCTCGTCCTTGTGCTGTCATCAATTTACACAATCCTGTCAGAGAGCTTACTCTCCGTATTCCTCTGTTTACCTTCAATATATCCTGTGAATATCAAATTCTCCAAACCCTCTGTTTTTCTCATGTGTCTAAAAATTTCAACTGTCTTTTTTTTCTCCCATTTTCTTTAAAAACACCTTGTTATTTACATCTTCATTACATAGTATACCCAGCAACTTTTTTGTTGCTACATGTCTTATCTTCATTTATGAGGAGATTGTCCATCATTCACTGTCACATAGGACTATTTTTATCATAGCACAGTTCAGCACATTTTTATTTGTTTCTAACAAAATCTTTCTGTTTCTTATTACTTTGCTTAGTTTTTGGAAGGTATCTTTTGCTATTACAATGTGTGTTTGGAGTTCAGTATCACATGTTCCATCAATTGTCCAAAGACTTCTCTGACATTTAAACTTTCTTGCTAGATTTTTGTATCTCCAATTCGTAGTCTGCATCTTATACAGAAGACAAAAATAGTTCAGATCCTTCAAAACTTGCACTTCAAGTGATATCTCAGGTGTAAGAATAATCCTTAAACTCTTCCTGAAGAAGTACTGATACAGACTGAAATTCATTGATTTGTTTTACATACCTATCATTTTAACTACAGGTGGCATATAAATTAGTCAGCAGTGTCATCGGTCTTGATCATCCACTCACCACAAAGATCCAATCATCAAACAGGGCATAACTCATTATAACTCTCACTTTGGAAAGAGAATTCATTAGTTAAAAGTTGCAAACCAAGGAAAAATATTTTCAGACAGAAATTCTAAAACCTTCAGAACTTTATATTTTCAGGAATTTTAAAGGTAAAATAAATTGCTTAAAACTACTGAAAGGGGCTCTGGGAATGAGGTTACCTACAGGAAATTTGAACTTGAAGAAGGATGCAGTTGAAGAAACAAACTCAAAGCTGCTGCAATAGATTCCTGAAGAGATCATACCATACAAATCAACTGACAGGTAGTTGAAAGCCCATATGAGTCTCTCAAATCTTTTAACAGCCTGATGTTCCTCCCAACAGGCTTAAACTAAAATCTGAGATGTCCATTATGCTTCTCAAAAATTTCAACTATCCAAAGTTGTACAACTGAACTTACCTGTCAAGCAGTTTCTATCACATCCTTGAGGTAATTCTAACTCAAGTAGGTAAAATGGTGTATGTGTTTAATCCCAGGATTCCCATACTTCCTCTCTTTGAATTTAAACAACTTGAATTCTCAGTGATGCCATGACCAATCAACAAGGCAGAAGGGAAATCGATCAAGACTGATGAGGTCAACTTGACTTCTCTGTTCTTTTTTTTTGTGTAGCTACTTCTGTATTTGTTGTACTTGAGTCAAATTCCTAAACAACCTTTTCATCCAGAAAAAGCCTAATGGGAGAAGTAGTAATGTTCTATACCCAGAATCACTCTCAAACTAAGGAATGACAGACTATTTTCAGTTTTGCTGCTATAAAACAAACTGAATATTGTCACTGTATGGAGTGACATCACTAAGCAGCCATCACTTGACTCACATGACTTACCTCCACTAAAAGGTCATAAACACTTTCTGTATCCCCCTTACATATTGTAAATAATCTATGGACGCTTGGCTGAGTGATTTGAATGTTAGTCCCAACCATGTGAGCTGAGTTCAAATCTCAATTTGGTCAATTTTTCAAGGGAGTGCTTTCTTGATTATAACAGTATGGGAGAATGGTCCTA
The DNA here is from genome assembly GCA_963932145.1 of Acanthosepion lycidas. Classification (NCBI taxonomy): domain Eukaryota; kingdom Metazoa; phylum Mollusca; class Cephalopoda; order Sepiida; family Sepiidae; genus Acanthosepion; species Acanthosepion lycidas. The sequence continues at coordinate 86,318,067 of OZ010585.1, read as the reverse complement.
GCATGTGGAACTATTGGGAAATGCCTGAACACCATTCCATAGGATGAACCAAGCATTGTAAGTGAATTTAGGGAGAAAAGAAACTGTCAATGATTTTACTACCAAAAAATCACAAGTCATTGTATCAAAGCATACTGGACTTGTTTAAGCTGTTGCTCATGTCAGATTATGCACTCTCTCCCAGGTTGGCCCTGTGGGTGCTGAAGAAACAGAAATGTGATTGAGCAAGTGTCTGCAAAAGAGATTAGCTAACCACCCTAGCTGACAAGCATACACAGATATGAGTAACCAGTGATACATTGTAAGTAATATTTTTCTTATTTGCTGTCTAAAAAGAAATATATTAAGAAAGGTCATTTGAAGGTTATATTTGAAGATATATTTCCCTGGGCAATCCTGTATACCCCTGCTGATCAAATTATATTGAAAGTGATCTATTCAAAATCACAGAAGTAAGAATAACTGTCTTTCTAATCATGTGCAGTAAAGGGCATTCAAATTTAAAATTAGTTGGTCATGTTTACTCTGCATTTAGTTCAGTAAATATAGCAAGCAGATCAGAAAGAATAAAAGCTTTAAACTTGGCTAATGACAAGTCAACCAAATTTGAATTTGTATCATCAAATGTTTTTAAATTGTTTTTGAATGTTGGATAAAAGCTTATTTGAAAACAGAGATGTTGATTTACAAATTCTAAACAAGTTACAAAATATATCAAGTAGTGAAATTATCTTGTAACATCTGTCTGTGATATACACTTATTATAATCCTGGTAAGTTTATTTAATAAGTGATTTATTCCTCTTCAGTGCACTCTTTACTTAGACAACTCTAACCTAAATGATGTCCTACCATTTAAATATTTATATCAGGTTACTTTAAATGAATTTATGCAAACACAATGTCCGACTAAAATTCAGTTGAAACTCATTAACTGATAAGTAAAAGTCAGTTTAATCAGATAACATTGTTCAAAACTAGCAAATTATTCCGGATCTTAATTTTTCTGCACCAAAGTTCAGATACGCCATAAAAATTTTGTCCTTCCATTAATATTTCTAAAACTATTTAGATATATTTAGCATAGTATAGTAGATAAGGAAATTGAACACACTGTTGTCCTGGGGTTACTTTTGTCCAACATTGCAAAATGTTACAAAACCATAATATTAAGCTAACGATTCAAGTTAGGTTCTTAAATTTGTATGGATTATTTACATGATTTATGTTTGGACTTTTGTCCCCATCTTTTAGTCATTGTGTCTTCCAGCCTTCCCCAGGTGTATATCAATCTGGATAACCTGAACTTTTTATTTAATCTACGAGAGTAGACTGTCCTTGTTCCACAGTGTTGTTGTGAGTTCAATCCCTGGGTCAGGCAGTGTGTACTTGCATTCAGTAGAAACAGGTGAGCAATAACTAAATAGTGTTAAAAAAATAAGAACCAGATGAGATATCCCTAGACATGAGCAATGGACCAAGAACAGTTTATCCTAGTAGATTAAATAAAGGGTTCAGTTTGGAATTCCATGTAGGTTACCTGGATTGATATCCACCTGATGGACAGTGCACAATGATGGAAATGTGATGAAGACAACAAAGACGAGGATAATAGTTCAAATATAAATAGTGTAAATAATGATAACTCCCCATACTAGAAATACAGACAAAAATTCTCATATGGATGGCATACATAGTATCTACCTCATTCGGCACTATCAACTATATAAAACCGTTTTCTCAGATCAATGATTAAAAATGGCTTCAGGTGAATAAAACCTGTACTCCTGTAGGTCTTTAAGAAGACAGTCCTTCATCAGATCTTATAGACTGGTGTGACAGAATCATAAACAAAGAACTTTACCAAATAACAGAAACCTCATCACTTGAATACTTTCACCAGTAACAACAACAAAAATGGATGCCACATGTAACTAGAAGTGAAAATAATGATATAATCAAAATTTTTCCACACTAACTAAAACAAAAGGTAAGGAAGGAAACTCCCATAAATTCTAGATGGATAAAAATGAACTTGAGAAGCCTACTTCTTTAAAAATGTTTTAAGAGAAAGACTTTATAAATTTCAACCAACAGTAACACTAACTGTTCTATCAATGAATGAGGAATGTTTCCTGTATGGAAATGGTTAATCTCATCATTACGACTGATTTCATATAAAAAAGAAAATGAGTATTACTTTCTTTCATGAGACTTTTGAACCTATTTTGATTTTACCAAAGTTTTAATGTTTGGAGTTAAATTAGTTACTGAGAGCAGAAAAGAATTCTTTGAATTTTACTTAATCATTTTTATTTAATCTCTGATCAATTTTTTAGGTGAAAATGCTTGTTTGTATCTGAGTGTCATTCCCAGACAGCAGATATGATTCTGAGCATATTTTTGTATTTATGGATAGAAATGGATAATATCAAAAGAATTTAGAGTTGAGGAAAGTTCATCAAATTTCATCTTCACTCATGTGTTTGGCTTCAAGTGAACAAGTTCCATTTGTCTGTATCTTAGCATAGTGTTGTCTTTTAGTTCACAAAACAAAAATTGTTTAATAAATATAAACATGCAGTCTTAGTTCTGGAAAATACTTACAAATTAATAATTGTTCAAAATTATTTATGACAGATACATTTAAGAGAGAAAGAAGTTCCTTAACCTATCTCTCTGAACAATTTTAACCCTTCTGTCTGAGTGCCTGAGTCAAAATTCACAAATAATTGATATGTAATGTTTCACGTTAGATATAAAAATAGTTACAAAAAATATAATCACTATACTTAGGAGAGAGAGAGTATGGTTTCATGCCTTTACTTTATCACCAGAATTCTTTCTTTGTGTTCCAGTCTACCCAAATAAGACAACCAATAGCAAAACACAGTGCAAGTCTTTACCCACTATTCAACCGGTGACTAGGCATTAAGTCATTTTTTTCTTTGCCACTGTTAAAGAAGTGGTCAAGGCTCTCTTTAAATTTCATTTTTAATAACAAATTTCTTCTCAAGTTAACAAGTGATCGTATGTTCTCAGTGTGAAAACATGTTGATAAATAAAAGTATGCAGCTTTCTCATTTTCCTGTTGTTTATTGAATTCAAATTTTCTATCATTTTCAGCTCTTTTATCCTATTCTTTAGTATTTTGATGGGGAGCTGAATTTTTAAAAATGCAAAATGTTTGGAAAGGTGGTATGATGATGATAGGTCAATCATAGTCTGGGTCATAAAGTAAATATGAACTACATGATCATTTTTTTAGCTCTCTAGTATGTGCTTTGCCAGGGCTACATATAGTTTGTGAGTTCAGAGTTGTCTTTCTCCTAGAATGGTTACCAACCAAGGCTACAGAACCCAGAATTTCCTACTATTTATCCATAGTTGCAGGTTTTGAATTCAAAAATTCACCTAGCCTGGTGGCCACTCAAGGCTTTAGGACCCTGTATGTCCTGCTGTTTACACATAGGAGAGAAGAGATGAATTCATTATTTTTTTTTTATAATGTAGCCCCAATACAGAGCCCACGGGCAACTCAAGGTAGAAGGTTACTGTGTGTAGTTGTATTAGCATAAGAAATGGCAAGATAACAGGAATGATAGACGGCTAATTTTAGACTTGAAGAGGTCAAGATTTAATTTGCAAATAAAATTTCAAAGTTCAGGCAAAAATGATAGAAGTATAATGTTGGAGTAAACTTTAGAAGGAACCAGAAAGCCAAATTCTAAACAGGAAAGTGGTGACGAAACTTAACTCCTGTTCAAAAGACTGGCGAGGAGTGTGAACTTGATGATAGGCAAACCTATTTACTCCCATTGGGAGAGGAAAGGACATTAGTAATAATTATTGATCAAATTTTCAGATTTCAGGTAGAGATGTCAGAAGTACAGAGTTGAAAGAACCAGAAACGCAATCCTAAACAGGAAACCTCTACTCCAGTTCAAAAACCAGGGAGGTGTGTGAACTGGATTATAGGTGAACCTATCTACTGCTATTGGAGGAGGAGAAAGGAATAATAATAATTCAGTGTTCAGGCAGTGATGTTAGAAGTATAGAGTTGAAGTAGATTCATACCATAGCCAAGGGTAATTGTATGTAAGTGAATGTAATGTACTTGAATTTGAACTTGACTCTCTGATTTCCAAGCCACTATCCATTACTCTACTGTGATACAAATAAGAAAAAAATGTCAAATATTCACAAAGAATAAATGAAACACAATTGCATAGAGAAAAGGTGTCAAAAGGTGTAAATTGATTGCCAAAAATAACATAGGATGAATAATGATATCTGTGTTCTTCTATGTACCATCTCTCTTTAAGACATATGAAGTTGCAGCTCTCCACAACTTCCCATCTTCCATTACTCTATGTACAGTTTCTTTACTTACTCCCCCTGCTATTTCATTTCCACCTACTTATTAGGTAGATAAATCAATGTCCTAGTTATAAAATAGTGAAAACTGTTTTCCAACTTCTGTTTAGCATCAGTCACTTGGTTAACAAGTGGTTGAGGTCAGACATTTCTACAAATCATAAAATCAAAGTATATATATATATAAAAACAGTGTCTCAAAAATTGACATAATTTTGTAGTCTAATAACATAGTCAATTCTTGCTCAGATAATCTCAAAATTCATCAAAATGTGTAAAACTAAGTTAACTGTACAGATTTATTTCACTGAGAATCTACCAAGAAGATGGATCGGGCGTGCCAGTGATAATGAAAATGTGCTGTTGAAATGGCCGCCATGTTCACTTGACTTGACACCTTGTGATTTTTTTCTATGGGGTTATGTGAAAGAACAGATCTATATCCCCCTCTTCTTACAAGCTGAGAGTAACTTAAGCAGAGAATCACTGAGGTCCTGGAGAACATTATGCAAGACATACTACAGCATGTTTGTCAGATGCTGGATTGCCAACCTAGTTGGCAGTCCAGCATCCTATCATCCAGTCCACACTCCTCCCTGCTCTTTTGAACTGGAGTAGAGGTGGTATGTATATTAAACATTTGTGAAGCTTGGTGAAATTGATTATAAAATTTACATTCTTTTGAATATCATGCTTGAATTCTGATAAATAAATCGTGTATTGTTCAACATGAAGACTATTTAATTCCATTTGCCTGGAACATGTAGTTACTCAGATATTTATATTTTAAATTATGTCAATTTTGGGGTACATATTGTGCATTCCATCAGTATGGTTGATGCTAACCCTCAGAAAGTGACTTATTGCACCTTCTTGGGCTAATTTTCTGACATGGAGTGGAAAGACTATAATGAATATACATTGTTAGGTCAGCTGCCAAGGAGGTTAGTTCCCTGTGTCATGTGAGACAGATTCTGGAGAGAAAAACTATCCTACATATTTATAAGTCTGCCATTCATCCATGCTTAGAATATTGCTGCTATTAGATTGGTGCAAAAATAATGACGTAATAATGTCGTTTTTTGACGTTATTACGTCATTATTTTTGCACCAACCTAATAGATATGATGTCTTTTCTATAAATATTTTCATGGTAATTATTCAGATGATCTCTTTGCTATGGTACATTGACTTTATGAATTTAAGTGCAATACTAGATTGATATTGAGATCTCATCAATTTATGCTTGAGCTTGATTTATGCAAGTGTAAATTCTATGCTGACAGTTTCTTTACTTGAACTTTTTGCTTGTGGAACTCCCTTTTGACTCCATACTTTCCAGCCAACTTTAATCTTCAAAAATGTAAATGAAATGTCAATCACTATCTACTGTTCTCCTGATGACTCTTTTCTCTTTCCGATCATTATTAATGTTTCTGTTCTTAGTTCTTCCACACCCTGGAACTCCTCGTATCTTAGTGGTCTTACTTCCTTGCACTGGGTGATACTGATTAAAAAAAGAAAAAAAAAAATCTGTTTTTTTTTAATAAGAGAATTCTAATAGCAGAATTCATAAATGGCAATATTTTACAAATTCAGAAGTTGAGTGAAAACTTCTCACTTGTGGAACTCCATCCCAGCTCAAAGATTTTCAGTCAACTTGAAACTTCAAAAATTTAAATGTAATGTCAATCATTATCTACTGTCCTCCTGATAAATCTTTTCATTCTCTCTCATTCTAATTCTTCCACACACAGTAAACACTTGTGTCTTCGTGGCTTTAATGCCTTGCATAGGATGAACTTGATGAAAATATTGTTGTATCCTTAAAGAAGGTTACAGACAGACAAAGGTGGTACTCGAGTGAAAGGAACAGCAACACGGATATAGATGAAAGAAAAAGAGGTTTATTGTAAAGAAGAATACGGAAAGACAGGGTATCGGTTAACAAGCTAGTAATTCCTGAAGCAAGTCTACCAGGTATATCCTGTACTTAGTATATGTATCTACTGATATAGTCAGTCCACATTAGGTGAAAGAGAGCGTGGGCCATTCCATTACAACTAATATATATATATATAGAGAGAGATTGAAAGGATAAGGACTTAAGAAGAATATGCCACTTTTGATTCATGTTTCATGGATTAGCCATTCTTACCACAGACAGAAACAAGGAATTCCATTTAAGATACTGTTATAAAAAGTTAAAATCCTAATTTCCTTATACAGAAAGTATAATCTACATTAAAATAAGATGTGTTAAATCATACAATATCTGAGTGTGTTCTAAATCCTGTATATATCAGGTTTAAGGCATTTTTACTCCAAATTTTACTCATTTAAAATCACTAAAATAAAGCAACCTTAATCTGCAGACTGTTTGCATCTTTACTAAAGAAATGAAAAAAAAAAATGCACGCTCAGTCATGGCGATTTATTAAAATAATGATGCAGAATTCATTTTCCAGTCCACAGAATTCTCAAATAAAATAATCAACCATGTGTGTAGAACATTTCAAATCTGAGTTTGTTAATTTATTTGCAAATCAGTAATGGACAAACATATGAATAGATTGAACTAAAACAATTCAGTATATTTGACTATTTTTACTTTATAGATAATTTTAAATTTTACTCATATAACTGCTAAGAAGAAAAATCATATTTGTAAAAATTTCAAATCAAATGTTCATGTCACGCAAAGCTTGTTAAAATTGATGTCTGTGATGTTGCCCTTGAGAAAACATTATATCTCTGAGCCACTGGTTCACTGTTGTCCCAAACTTCAAGTGCCTCCAGCTAGAATTATTAATTAAATATTTAAGTATTTTAAAACAGGTTTTAGAAAGTTGTATCAGAATAAAGTGATGGAACATAATTTTAAACTTTGTTGTTTGATTAAAAATGGTTTTCTATTTATTTGTGGTTTAACATTTAGTCATCTCTGGTCATTTTGGATATATAGCTGAGTGGTCAAGGAGGTTATTTCATAGAGAATCATATCTTGAAGTGTGTTTAAGACAAAAAATATATATGTGTTTCGGTGATGAACACTTGTTGTTTTCATGTGAATGCCCGACAGTATGTTCTACCCTTGATGCCTTGATTGAAACCCACACAATATTCAATATATAGAACTGTAGCAATCACATGAAATAAATAAAAAAATCCCATGATTCCCTAGTAAAAAGGAACCTCCCCCTCTACAGGCAGAAAATTTAGAGTCATCCTCTCTTGTAAAGAGAGCACATAGATTTGAGCTGATCCAGGAATGAAGACCATGGATAAGTTCTGCAGCAATATCTCTTTCACATGTTTAATATTAGTTTTAGTGACAGACATCACTTGCAAATAATTTATTCATTCACCAGGCCAAACACAGAAACATTGAACAACCACTTTAAAAGAACTTTAATATATCTACCAAACTCATGCAAACAAACCCTTCTGATAAATAAAACCTATGTATAAATAACTCACTTTGTTGTTATGATGTATATGTGTATATTTTATTAACTAAAAAACAGGAGTCAAAAAAGGCCCATCATAACAGGACAAAGAACAGCCTCGTTGTGAATTCTGAAGCTGTCATAACTTTTATGCACACAGTTCTCCACTTGAAATAATCAGAAGCCATTTCTTCAAAGGAAGGCCGAAGGATGTCAGTAAAATTTAGGTTTTGCTTAAGTTTATCTTTGTACCTTAACAGGGATCATCCCACTTTCCAACAACCGTTATGTGGTTGGTTGGACATGAGGATTCTCTAAGTGTCTTTCATCATTCATGAACAGAACATAATTAACGCAGTGAGACTGTGATCACATTAGAAATGCCTGCATGCCTCCAATTTTATACTTGGAAAACAGGTTATTAATATTAGATATTCTGTGTTCCAGCTTATAGCCACAAATTTATGAAGGCATCTTTTATAGAAGATATCACAGTTGGTGAAGTTGGGGAGGATCAAGGATTTAAATCCATAGAGGAGTGTTGTAATCATTATAGTTCAATATATATTAAGCTTAGTTTTCATGTGTAATGTGTTTCATAAAGCAAACAGATACTATATTGCAATTCTAAACAGAGCACACAGAAGTGCCAATCTATATTTATATAATCCCATCATTTTTGATGGATACTGTACTTCTCGGATTTTAATTGACTGATAATCAAGCCCTATTGATCACAATTGATTTTTCTAATGATTACTTAATGTCATTTTGCATGATGCATATATGACTTGTTTCCTATGTAAGCATTAAGTGAAAATTGTGGACATTGTGTTTGCATGACTTCATAGAAAAACTGTTTTCTCTCATGCTAGTCGGTCTTGTTGCTATCAGTAAGGCAGTTAACATCTATTCAATTTCTTCAACTGGCTAAGTGCTGTGACCTTCAGCTAACAAACTACTTGTATTTTTCACTACAGGAATATCACTCTCATGCCTTTTATCACTGAGAAATGATGGATAATTTAATCTTGTCACAGTATATCTTTTCAAAGAACACTTGTTAATTCTAATTTTCTAATCCATCAACCATATTTATTATATGAGGTGCGATAAATAAATTGTCATCTAAATTATGCTAAAATGAAAATAACACTGACATCTCATTTTAACAGATATATTTACCAAACTTTCACAAATATATCTTGAAATGCAAAAAGTAAATTTCTTCAATAAAATCACCATTGGCTTCAACCACAGCTTGTAGATGACTTCAGAACCTCCTGCATTTCTTCTAGAAGGTCTCCTTGTTTAAGT
>OZ010585.1:86036425-86301425 GCA_963932145.1 Acanthosepion lycidas | reverse complement strand
TTGAATTTTATCAGGTTCGATTTATCAGAAAGGTTATTTCTTCATGTTGTTGGTCTGGAGGAGGCAATTGCAGTGTGCAGCACCTTTGGAAAGTGTCTGAAAAATATACTATGTTTTGACCCAAGCTTTGTGGGTAAACTTGGGTAGATGGAAACCTTGGAGAGCTATCAGTGGTTGTGTTAGCATGAAGTCACAAGACATTGTGACCAAGGTTTGGAGCATGCTGGCCTTGTTCAGACTGTTGATCACATCAGTTAGTATGCTCTCTTCCAGACCCTGTAACTAAGGTTGGCTCAGCATAGTTGCAGTATAAACCATAGGTATTGTCTGTGGATGTTGAACAAGCAACAGGTATTAGCTACTAGCTGCCCAGGTAGATGGTCATCCTTGGATACAAGTGACCAGCCACTATCTATCTATCTATATATATATATATATATATATATATATATATATATATATATATTGTTTAAAAGTTAAAATTTGAAGTGGGATTGTGGTCCATATCTGATGTAGGGTATTTATCGGTATAGACAGTGTGAACATAAGAATTTGAAGTTAATGTGTGAAACTGGCAGTCACCATGCAGTGTTGAATACTGTGTTCATAATGCCTGCATCATATCAGATTTGCCTACTCTCTTTCACAGCAAATTGGATCAATGTTATACCCAAAGAATATCATAAAAATATTTCCTAGTTTTTCTATGTGGGGATTGAAGAGTTTGGTTTCATGAAGAAAGATTTGGAAAGCTTTCTCACATTTGATGTAGGCGTGTGGAATAACCCTCAGATGTGCCCAAGTGAAGTTTTCAGGTAAGATGAGATGTGCATATGACTGACTCCCTCTTTGAATAAAGTATTTAAGTCAAAGCAGGATGCTGGGAGTAAAATCTTGAGAGCATAGGTTTCCTGCTTCATTTTCCAAGGCAGATTACTGAGGCCTCTATACATGTCTGTGACCCCTTCAGAATATTGTACAAACAGTATTGCTAACCTGGATAGTTCTAAATTCAGATTCTGAAATGACCACAGAGGTTCACCTATGATATCTAAATTTCAGTGTAAGTTCTTGTGGGCTGTGTTTTGACAATACCCACCTATCTATGGGATAATTATAAATGATCATCATGACTTTGACTACATTTCAAGTAGACTGATGGTCAGAAGGGTCTAAAAGGTATCAAAAGGTTACCAGTTTGTGATTCCATCTTCTGGGCAGATAGGCATTCAGACTTAATAAATCTGTCAAACCATATTCATGTGACTGACAATACAGCAGGCTGAATTCAGTTACATGAGTTGGAGAGGGTCATATGCTATCAAATATCCTTTGTTTTCTTTATATCTGATATAGCTTCATAAGGTTTTTCTGAAATAAATTCTGCCTATCCAACTGCAAAAGAAAACCAATTAAAAATTTGGAACGCCCTTCACATCAAAAGACAGCGCCCCACCATCAATAAAAAGAAAAAAAACAAACAGTAATTAATTTAATACAAGGAACAATTTTGTTTTTTCATTCTGACAAGAAGATACCAGTCAAGAAAACAGCCATTAATGGATTTAATACTAACAACACACAATTTTCATTTTTATTTGGACCTGAAGACACCTACCTAACACATGAAGGAAAAATATGTTGTCATTAAAAAAACTTTGACACTTGATCTCATTTCTCCACCATATTTTAGATTATAAAATTTTAAGAAAAAGACAAGTAAAATAAATATTAAATTCCTAAATTGAAATATCTCTTTCTTCTATAATAACTGCAATATAATCATCATCTAAATTCTATATTATAATATATGCAATATTATCATCATCTAAATTCTATATTATAATATATGCAATATTATCATCATCTAAATTCTACATTATAATATATGCAATATTATCATCATCTAAATTCTACATTATGATATATGCAATATTATCATTATCTAACTTCTATAATAACTGCCATATTACCATCACTTAACTACTATATGATAATATCTACAACTGAAGATCAAAAGTCAGAAATCTTTTTCATTTTTGTCTAAATCTTTGATTAGCAGCATTATATCTTCTATTGACAATGGTCACTTTATACTTAAAAGAATCTAAATTTTTTAACTCTGGCATCCAAATTGAAATTGATGCATGCATAGGGGCTTCTTTGAGGACAAATAGTAACCTCATGAATCATAGAGTTATTTTGGAGTTGAATCATGAATGAATGATGATCATAATATTGAAGAAAGCTTAAATTATCAATTGATGAAATCAGCTGATTTCAACTGAAATATTAATTGATGATGCTGGAAGCTTAAAGATTAAGGCAGCATTGACCTGCCTTGATCTCCTTCTTCACCAACTAGTGCCCTTTTGTAATATTAGAATAAAACATTTTCATTTCGCCCACAAAACATTTTTTTTCCAAATTTTTAATTAATTTTACTTAAGAGAAGCAGGTCCTTGCCAATAAATTTAAATTCAGGATTTTAATCTAAAATTTGCCATAATTTGTATCATTATTACTATGGCAAAGTAAAGTAATAAAAAGTTAAGTTCGCAGCACTGAATATTAAAACAGGGAATTAATGTCTTCGTGTTTGGAGGGCTGGTAAACAGTTAATGGAAAAGGTATGCAAACAGAAAATATGGATCGCTGGTAGCTCCCAAAAGAAAATGAAATTGGTATTTTTATTGGATTATTAACAGCAACATGTCTACAACATTTTGGCATTTATTTAAAAAAAGAGCATTTATCAGTTCTTTAGAAGTTACTCTGTGATTACAACATTAATAGATTGTATTTTAATAGCAAAATGTGAAAAGATATTCACCCATACTGGCTATCACAACTTTGATAATAATTGAATATCATTTTTTCCTCATTTTTGTTAAGCCTCTTTAAGACGTAGACAATCATGTCTCTCCACAACTTCCTGTCTTTTCTTTCTCTAAATACCTTTTAAAAGTACTATACATCTATCTTTGTCTATTCAGCCAAACATTTACAGAAAATCATTAAGTTGGTTGATTGCTATTTCATTCAGCTTCACTTGACTTCAATGTACCCTGTGAGTTTTAAATTCTCTAGGTCTTCTTTCTTCATTAAGTGGAATTTTCAGGTGGTGTAATAGATAGTGGCTCAGAATGAGAAATTGAAGTGCTGTTCAAATTCCAGTTTGGTTTGTTAGATTCACTTTCATCCATTTTCATGGGAAACAGATGAAGCTACCTCTTCTCCCAGCAATGGGTTAAATAGTAAGAAGTATCTGAAAAAGAAAACCCATTGTTCTTCTCAAAAAATTGTTAATGCAATATTCACCTATAAAAACAAATCAAATTATTCTTCCAATCCAAAATATGTTTTGACTTTAAATAACCATCAAAGGGTTGATAAGTTGTAAAAAACAAATCAATCATGTGTCCCAGAAATCTCAGTTGTCTCTTTTTAACTGTAAGTTTTTTTGTTGTTTCTTTCAGATTCCTTCATTTTCTTACATTTTCTGTTTCTCTTAGCATTCATTAGTCAAACCCTCAGTAAGTTGTAGCCCTTCCCAATTCAGACATAAATTTAACAAAGTTATCATCATTATTTATTTAGTTAGTGCTTTTGTACTGCTGTAGTCACCACTTCCTCATAATTGTGGTCCATGATGACATTCAAGGCAAAATAGGGCAATGGCTTGCTGGTTCCTTTCGTACCAGGGATGTTAAGATTATCCCATTCCTCCTCTCAAAAGCCCCGCCGCCACAATGGAGAAGTTGTTGACCTCTGAGGTGCAGTCCCTACACTAAGGTTGGCAACTGGCTGATGGTTGCTTGACACTGGTGGATTAGTGAGAGGCATTCCTCTTCACCAGTTGAGTTGGGAAACCATTCTGACTACCCTCACAGTTTGACCGGTTGGTCAATGTCATTGACCAGGGTGGTGCTGTTGCAGTGCTCTTGTGACTTCTTGGAGCCATGTGTGAAAGTTAGATGTAGGCTATGAACCAGTACCATTTCACATCTCAAGCAGGGTTGACCACTTCACTGCAAAGGTACTACCACCTCGATACACCTCGATACACCCCTTAAGATAAATACAAGGAATCATAATCTTCAAATAAATTTATTTTAGTCATATAAAAAACTTTGATTTAATGTTTATAGTTCTTATCCCAGGAGCAGAATATGTTGTGCCAGGTTCAAATGCTGAAAACACGCCAAATAATGAGCACACCAAGAAAGCATTTGCACAGACCCAGGCTCTGGCAGACAACTGTAACTGATGAAGAAGAATGGTAGACAGCTTACTAAGTCAGCATTGCAACAACAACTCCCGTGGTTAAGGATGAAAGAAGTTCTTATTAAAAATAAAAAAATAATTAATATTTAAACAATATATTTATTTGAATTACTATATTTTACTGACAAATAGAATTATTATGGAAAATAAAAATTTTAGCAGATAAAACAAAAATTCTGATTTCCCCATTTTGCATGTATACAGATATCTTTTATTTTCTCTTCTAAAATGTCTGGCACAAAAATGTCGGTGCCAACATGTCTGATTCTAAACAGCAGCCTGCTAATAATGTGGCTGTTGTCTACAGATGGTTGTCTGCAATAAAATTTTATCTAGAATTGCATCTGATAGTTAAATAATTAAAAATGGATTTTGGAGTAATTTTAACTCTTTAAATGTTGTATGCAATTTTAGATAAAACTGTTTTTTTTATTGGTTATATTTATCTTGTTAGGTCCATTTATAAAGTTTGAAAAGATGAAACTATAAAATAGTGTATCTTTTGTCATCGTCTTCAATTAAGTTTTATCTCAAATTGCATACAACATATAAAGAGTTAAACAATGGATTTTATTGGCTATTTTTATTATGTCTAATCAATACTTTTAATTAATAAGCAGGGAAAGATATATTTACTTTCATTCTCTTTATTGATGTCTCTTAGCTGCAGGTCAAATTTCAGTAGACATTCCATCATTTATATTCTATTGACAAACAAAAACAGATTCCAATTCTTACAGCCACTATTCATCTCTCATAGACACCACTGAAGAGTATGGGGTCTCACCTATCAACATGCATGAGTTTCTGGGGTTTCTGTAAGTAGGTAACAAGTAGGTTTTTATGGGATGTAATTGCTATCTCCCTACCCAACTGGTTTTGACTTCACAGTTGTCCTTCTCATACATTGGTTGTTAACCTAGGTGATAAAGCCTACTTTGCTCTACTATTTAGCCTATAGCTGAGTGAAAAGGAAGGGTTTCATACCTTTTCTTTAGGGTGTTTGTGGGAAAATGAATGTTATAAACTTGAATTCAAACATGTCTCACCAATTTGTCATTCTCATTTGCTAACATTATGCAACCTGTGCATCTGCTTGCATATAAAACCTCAAGAAAAATGAAATAAAGTTTATATATATATATATATATATATATATACACATATATATATATACATATACATATACATATATATATATATATATATATGTATATATATACATATACATATATATATATATATATATATATATATATATATATATATATATGTATACACACATATATATATATATATACATAAATATATATATACATATATATATATGATAAAACAATGTAAATTCTAATGTTCATAGCATTAATTCAAAAATGGGCTCAGTACCAAGTGTAGAGCAATACATTTTCATAATAATTTTTACATATGGACAAAAGCAACTTACTCATTACAAAAATGCATTCTTGTTTCAATGCGGCTGCTCATCAGTTGAGATGCAGCCGCATTGAAACAAGAATGCATCTTTGTAGTAAGTTGTTTTTGTCTGTATGTAAAAATTATAATAAATAAAAAAAATTATATATATATATATATATATATGTAAAACCTCAAGAAAAATCAAATATATTTATCACAATGTGGGATATTTAATAACAAAGATGATGAAAATAATAAAGGAATAGACATGAATTTGGATAGATTACAAAATTCTTTCCAGCATCCATCATTCATGCACATATATTGTCACAAAAATTTCAACAAACCTTGTTTGATGAGGTCTTAATGGATGAAGCGTGTCACAAATAAACTTTTTCCATTTTGTCTTACAATTTTCTTACTACTGTTCTTGATATATAAAAATATATATTTTTATCTCATGTCATATATATATATATATATATATATATATATATATATATATATACAGTGTAACCCGGATATAAGAGAGATTTTCTCTGGTCCCAAATTAGAGCCATACTTACCTAAACAAAATAGACCAAACCCGGATATAAGAGACTTCTTCTCCAGTCCCGACAACTCTCTTATATCTGGGTTACACTGTATATATACATGTATATGCACCCATCTCTACCAAATATAATCAAACACAAACTAACATAAATAGATACAAATTTTTAAAATTTAATTTTGTTCGCAAAAGTGTGAACCCAGGGTTACAAACTCATATCCATACAATTGTATATATATATATATATATATATATATATATATACCTACGTTTGGTGTGTGACTTGAGTTCTGTTGATTGCACAAAATATAGCTTATTTATATATATATATATATATATATATATATATATATATATATATATATAATATGTGTGCGTGTGTGTATGTGTGCATATATATATATATATATATATATATATATATATATATATATATATATATATATATATATATATATAATGTGTGATGAAGATGATTTGACATGCCATATATATAACAATAAATGCAGATCAATGTCTGGATTTATCAGCCACTGTTGTTCACACAACAAATGAATCCAGTGTTGTTAAGGGGTTGTTATATATATATACATATATATATATAAGTTTAGTTTTTTTATAAACCCGAAGTGTGAGGCACCCAAGTTTACCATTGTGCTATGGTATGTACACCACTGAACAATTCCAGCACAGATAAAAAAGAGACTTTAGTTAATAGAAATGTGGTTCTACAGGAGGATGCTGAGGATACCAAGGACTGAGCAAGTTTTAGAGAAAATGGAAACAAAAAAACATGTATACTTAACATCAGGAAGAGGCAGTTAAAATTTCTAAGGCACCTAATGAGAAAAGAGAGCTTAGAAAAATTAATCCTCAGCAGACATATTGAAGACAAGAACAATACAGGAAAGTCATGCCTAAACTCACTAACAAGCTTGTATAAATAGTTGTCAGAACAGGGATTAAGAAAAATAGCAAAAAATAAAATTTACTAAGCGCTACAAAGGTTAGCATGTTGTGGAAAGCCACATCTTGAAGGGACATAACATATACAAGAAGATACATCACCATGTCTTGTAGGTATATTTTATAAACCCCATTAAATACACGACGGCCATATTTACCAAATAAATTTTATTTACTGGTAGCTCTCGATTTTGCATGGATAGAAATATGCACACCACAATGTCAACACCACAGAGATTCCATGCCGCATTGTGGAACTGTTATCTAGGTGAAAGAAGTTATCTGCTTTTTTCCAAGAATTGCTATTTTCTTGAACAGCTACATGCATGTCTCCTCTGAATACTACAATCTTAACCTCTTCATTTCAAGTGTTAATTGTTACTAATCCACCAGATCTTTACTTTCTCCTTTGCCCTCTTTACATTAATTTCACATACCTGATTCAGTAACACTGTATATTGAGTGACTCTTGGGCCTTGGATTGGATGCTTTTTGCTGTACGGACCTCAAATTAGTAAAGATTAATAAAATTTCATAGTCTTAATGTAAATAATATAAAAAATTCTCTGTGTATATATTAACTAAACTTAGTTTGACACAAGGTTACTTTAAATGGATATATAAAAATATTTATAAAAATTTTATATATAAAAATGCTCTCCAATCCTTACATTGAGAAAGTTAAGAAATTCACCCCAAATTGAAATTCATAATAACCTTACATATACATTTATCTGTAAAGCTAATATATGTCACTTTCTTCAGTTTTCTTATCTTTCTACTCTATTTCTTCTCTATTATTTGGACCTAATCTCAGAGTATAAACCCTTCTTCAGGCTCTCTTTATATTTCTCCTTTTCATAGGATTTTCTTGTTCTTTGAGTTTGAGGGGAAGAACAATTTTTCCCTCTTTTTTATTCTAGATTTGTAGAGAATATTTAAAAAATATGGAATACCCTGTGTTCCACTTGTTACTAAAAATGTAATAGCTGGTGTTAGAATAAGTTGCTGCAACTAGCAACACATTTGAGCAATATATTTGCAGCTATTTTTTCTCTTTTTGCTATCACTTTCTAGTTTTCTCTATGGAGAAATTTGGATTTTGCACATTAAGAAGATTGTTCTATGGATCCATACAAAGACTGTGGTCAAAACAAGAGCAACAAAAAAATGTTCAGTTCCATCAGACAGCAAATTTTTCTTCTGATATCAGATTGTTTCTCTTGGATAACTAAAATTATTGAACACATGAGCTAATACTAAAGCAAATCATACAAAACTAATTTTGAATTTAGCTGATTACTTACAGTAAAGATTACTTTTAAATAGTTCTTTAAATTTAGAAAAAAAGTTACGTATGAACTTGTGACCCAAAAAGCTAATTTGTTGAGATAAATTTCCTCTTAAAGAAATGTTAATTTGAACTGATTCCTACATTGTTCTTTTTTTGTTCTATAAATGAAGCACAAAATATTTGTTTTTAATATGCTATTTTTTCTGCTTAATAAAAGATTAATCCTTTCTGAAATTCTGGGATTATCATTATTTACAGCCCATGAACGACAACCTAGAGAATGAGATTATTGTTCGTATGGCAAGGAAAAACAGTTGTGATTAGCATGATTTAAAAGTAATCTTCACTATAAGTGATCAGCTAAATTTAAGGCTAGTTTTGCATGACATGTTTTTGTATTAGCTCATATTGCAGTTGGTATTGAAAATAGCTACCAAGTATTCAGCATTATTTACATTTTATCATTATCATCTTTGTTGTTGTTATCAAAATGTTTCAGCCGTTGTGCTCTCCAGCCTTCATCAGGTGTATATCAATCCAGATAACCTACAGGGAATTCCAAAGTGAACCCCTTAAGTTGATCTATGGGGGCAGATGGTTCTTATCCCACTGCCTATGTCAATGGATTTCTCATCTAGTTCTTATTTTCAGTATTTCTCAGTTATTGTTTGCCCTGTTTCCACTAAGTACATACTACCCAGCCAAGGGATTGAACTCACAATTATTATGCCACCATATTCATAAACCAATGCTTTAATCCACTAGGCTATAGTTTTGTAGATTAAATAAAGAGTGCAATTCAGAATTTGCTGAAGGTTACCCAGATTGATATACACCTGATGAAGATTGGAGGTCACAACAACTGAAACATGTAAATGGTGTAATTAATGACAACTTCTCATTCCAAAAATTCAGAAAAATAAGAAAGAATTTAATCACAGACCGAATTTTCCATTGATACTGTTGCATGAAATAGCAGCCTTTTACTTCCTGTTTTGTTTTATAATCATTATTTTTATAATAAATGACTGCCATGACTTTTATTTATCTTCCTGACAACTTTATAATAATATTTAATGATAATGGTAATCTTAACTGTTTCCTTATATGGAATCATTTGACATTCATTGCCTGAACAGCCAGTGTTACCATTGGTTAAAATTCATAACATCTTTCTATTAAAATAATTTTTCTGGAAAATAGGTTTCTCTCAAGGTCATTAACTGTTATCACTTCTTTTCCAGTATTAATGCAGGCTTCCTTCTTAACCTTTTGTTTGAAGTCATGTGGAACATCAACATCATTATTATGTCATTAATTTCTCTTTCAGTTACATGTACTATCAATTTTAGTTGTCAAGTGATGTGGTTTCTCGTATTTGGTATCTCTTTCTTTGTGGATTTGTAGTGCCAGTCCATGAAATTCAAAGAAGAATGGTCTTGTCTAAGAGCTACAAGGTTCATTCACTTGAAGCCACTTTTAATCATTGATTTGAGAAAACAGTTGTATACAGTTGATAGGTTAGATATTTCTGAATGGGTTTGATACCATATGTGTTATGCAATTCAAAGTCTTGATCTAACAAGTCTATTTAAGAACATGAGTTCTTAGGTTAATGTTTAGGCTTTGTAGTATTTTGCAGTGTTGGACAAAACTTGATTCATTACTACTTTTAAATAAAATCAGGCAATAAACAATACTGTGACATACTGAAATACTCTGTTAAAATAAAAATACCCCCAAATACCATGAAATACTCTGTCAAAATATAAAATACCCCCAAATACCATGACATGCTGTCAAAATATAAAATACAAAAAATAAAGAAAATTAGTAGTCAGTCATTTTCCCAGCTGTAAGCCTTGTATCTGCTTACTTTAAGACTTGTAGGACTCATTTACACTTATTATCTCACTACAAACCTCTATTGCCTATTCCCCAGGTTAGCACACTCTTTTAATTTCTATCAAAGGAGACAAATATTCAAATATCCACCTTTGTATGTCCTTCTCAAAAGATCTTGTTTTTTTTATTGTGATTACCAAACTATACACAGTCTATTCTGCATCTCTTTCAAAGCTGACTGGTTAATCTCTGGTTTTCAATACATTCTGTCACAGTTGTGCACACAATTTCCATCAGTTCTGTATTCATATGTGATCAATACTGGAGTATTTAATCAAAAGCTGAACACATTTAATGGCATTTTGAAGTGGTTTAATAGGTATTTCAGTAAATAGCAGGTACCCTGTTTGATGTAAGTTATGTGTTAATAGATAACATATATTCTGCAAATGCAGTATTGTCAGTGAAGAGTATTATTTGTTTTAGATTCAAATTAAGTTTTTCTGGTATTGATCTGTTGTAGATTTGAATCAACCCACAACAAATAAAAATGTGAGGAAAGTATTTAAATATAGAAATATAAAATATTTTTATTTTTGTGTTTTTCCAATTAAATTTTTCCTCGGTGTGTATGAACTTTAAAATTCTTTGTTTGTTAAGATGAAAAGAAATGTGATTTCTCCATGTTTATGTGTGAAAAAAAGAGGCAAAGGAGAAAATGAGGAGGAAAGTGTCATGTAGCTTGGTGACGAAGAGTATAAATGTCACATAGCTTGGTGAGGAAGAGTGTAAGTGTCATGTAGCTTTGTGTGTAAGAGGGGTGAATGAGTAAGGGAATCTCTTTGAAGCTGTGTCATGCATTGTTGCCATTTATTGCTGTTCCTTACTGGTTTGTCTGGTCTAGAGACTTTGCTTAAATATTCTTCAAAAGGATCACGAAGCATGTTTTTATTGTTGGCAGGACCTTGGCCTAATGGTTGAAAAATGTGAAATATTTATTTTTGAAGGATTTATTAACTCAAAGGATGCATGGATCTTCTGACTAAGACACCATTTTTTGTCATTTGATGATTGACTGCCTTGGTGTTTATTTCCATCTTTGCTCCACAGATCTCTACCAACTAATACTACCATTATCAGAAATTTTTCTCTCCAGAAGTTGCAGTATTTTAAACTAGGGGTAAAAAAAATAAATTCTCTTCATAGTGGGCTTTTGTCATTATTAATTAATAGATGCTGATGTTTCTTTATAAATAAATGTAAATTTAATTTTTGTTATATTAAAACAATTTTATTTTCTATTCCCAAAATTCAACTTGATTTTATGAATATTCTAATAAAATCAAAACGATTTTTTTCCTTACATTTTATATGAAATAAATGAGGAAAATAATTTTTTAATAATAATTTGTAGAGGCAATTTTTCTATTTTCTGGTATTTTGTTTATGTTTAGTATAATTTGATTATCAGAAGTAAAAGGAAAATATCAGTTTCATTTCTGTCATAGAATGCGTTTACATTTGTTTTTATCATTATGGCTATCATTCTCTAACTTTGTAGAATGAATATTATAATATTTAATATATATAATCTCAAGAAACATTTGTTCTCTGTCAAATTTTGAACTTCTCAGTTAATTTCACTGTATATTAGCTTGCATTGTCATTTAAAAAGTGACAATTTCTAGTAGCTAATAAAATTTGTATAAATTTTCACTCTTGTTTTTAATGAAAAGATTTTCTGTTGGGAATCTCTTGTCTTTTAAGAGTTTATACTCCTACTTATACTTATAAACCTAACTGTCCATCAGGATTTTACAAGTATGGTTTAAATGTTGACATTGGCCTTTTCTTGTCCAGAAATTAATTTATCTTTATTTCCATAATTTCAAATCCCATTCTTTGACTTCATATCAAAAAAGGTTCATGCCTTTCTCCTATAACAGTTATTTCATTTGCATGTATATTTTGAATATTGCTGACACATCTGGTCTGGTGTTTCTGTTATGTATTTACAAATTCTTGATAAAATACAAAGAAGAATCTGCAATGTTATCTATCCTGATCCGGTATCTTGGCTTCCGTCAATTTTACAGTGCTATAATATTGGTTCCTTGTAGTTTTTCTATAAATATTTTCATGGTAATTGTTTTGATGAACTTATCTCTTTGGTACTTCAACTTTACGAATTTAAGCACAATACTAGATCGGCAGATAGGTCTCATCATTTTTCAATTGAAATGGCTAGATGTAACCGTAAGTTAGCTAATAGTTTCTTTTCTCACACTGTTCACTTGTGAAAGTAAAATCTTGTCTTATGCTTTCAAGTCAACTTTGATTTTCCAGAAGTTAAATGCAATGTTCTTAGATTCCTGGCAATTGTTAGCTTCTGTCTTCTTAGATTCCTGTTCCTTTTTATTCTCTCTCCTTAATAAGGCTTTTTTTTCCCTCATATTCTTTCACACTCAGTATCCTCTTACATGTTATAGCTTTATTGCCTTGTTTTGGGGTAAAATAATTTGAAAAAATCTGTTGCACATTAAATGCATCAACTATTATAGAACAGGGGTTATTCATTGTTGCTTTGAGGCTTTAAAAAATTATGTTATATAATTAATTAAACATCTTAAAGATTAGTTATTCAAATTCTATGCCTCTATTTTATGTTTGAACAGTAATATATCTGTACCAGAAAATCCCTGATAATTATCCAGATTTTTGTTTCATTTTCGCATTGAAAATTTGGAAAATAGAAAGCTGATAACTAACAGAAATGAATTGCATTTAAGTAGTGTGTAGTAGAAATATCTCTCCCATAATGGCAAGACACTAGTGACAATGGTGTCTTCGTCTTGCTAATGTCTTACCATTATCTTGGGAGTATTTCTGTTGCAACCTGTATTTTAATTGCTAACAAATATTAGTTTAAATATTTTGCTAGCTTAAAAGCTGATCTTTAACTAGTGTGCAGCAGAAATACCGCCCACATAATGATAAGACATTAGTGGCAATGGTGTCTTCATTTAGCTAATGTCTTACCATTATCTTGAGAGTATTTCTGTTGCAACATGTATTTTAATTGCTAACAAATATTAGTTTTATATTTTACTAGTTTAAAAGCTGACCGTTAACTAGTATGCAGCAGAAATACCTCTCCCATAATGATAAGACATTAGTGGCAATGGTGTCTTCATTTAGCTGATGTCTTACCATTATCTGGGAGGTATTTTTGCCACACCCTGTATGTGTAAATTGCTCGACCTTCAGAATTCCTTTCTATTACAAAGCCCCAAATTTTTTTCCGCCTCCTCATGCTATGTACAAACATTCTAGCAGTATTTTGGTTACTGACTGTCCAGCATTTCCAGTTAACATTACAATTCTGTATTTAAAAGTTCTTTAGGTTTCATAATAGCTTAAGATTATCGTAAGGCTTATGATGATACCATGTTGAAACACTGATTCTCATTCGATCAGTGAAATTAAGCAATGTTGAACATAGATAGTACCTAGATGGGTGACTTCTGGCAGATACCAGGTGCTGTAAGCTTGGATGTATGGGTGATGTAATAGATAAAAGCTCGGAATGAGAAACTGGAGATCCGAGTTTGAATTCCAGTCAGGTTTGTTATATTTACTTATGTGAAAATACCCTTGAGAAAGGTATGAATCTATGTCTTCCATCCTCCAGCTATGGGTTAAATAGTAAAACTTGTATCAGAAAATCCTTATCTCCAAAACATTCTGACAGTCCAAAAATATGTTTCAGCTTTAAATAACTTCAAAAAGGTTGATAATCCATGAAAAAACAAATCAATCAATAAGGTTATTGTAAATATGACTGGTGTGTGGACTTTGAATGTTTTGAGAATTTTAGCTAAGTTTGCTTACAGTTGACTTAAGCAAGGTGATGAAAATCCCAGTTTTGATGTAAATTATGACACCAGTCCTTATTTGATTTAAAATAAAATTACATTTTATTTACAGTTTGACTAATAAACTTATTGTTGTTACTTTCACAACACTTTGGCCATTATGCTCTGCGGCCTTCTTCGGGTACCTGTCAATCTAAGTAACCTTCAGATAATTTAAAATTGGACCTTTTACTTAATCTAAGAAGATAAAATGTTCTTGTTCGTGTCTAGGGATAACTTCTCTTGTTCTCTCTGTCTTCTCTTCTTTCAAGTACTGCTCACTTGTTGCCAGTCCTAGAATTTGAGTCTGTACTACCTGGTTCTGTCATTGAACTCCAAATAATGATGTCACCAAATTCATAAGCCAATGATTCTTATCCACCAAGCTGTTGTTCCTGACAAACACCTGAAAAAGGCCAGAGTGCATGAGATCTAAAAAATTGTGATACTAACAGAAGAGATGTGGACATTAGTCTGAATGTAAATAAGATTTTCTTTGGAAAAATAAGTTAAAATATAAATTTTCTTCAGTATCTGTCAATATCTCTGAGATAAAGTATTATGATTACTTGCATTATTCACATTATTTGGACTGTTATCCTTATCTTCTTTGCCATATTCACAACGTTTTGGCCTATATATCCCTGAGATGAGGTATTGCGATCACTTGCATTATTTACATTATTCAGACAGTTATGCTCATCTTCATTGCCATATTCACAATGTTTCAGCCATTGTATTGTCCAGCCTTCTTCATGTTATTGGAATTTCAAACCAAACCCTTTATTTCATCCACTGGTGGGGGTAGATTGTTCTAGTTCCACATGCCATTCCTCTTCCAGATGTCTCAGTTATTTCCCTTTAACTCAACTCTCCAAGTTTTGGTTCACCACTGCTGTGGCCTGGTATCAAACTCACAACTCTTTGGATATAGTCACTGGATCTAACCAACATCTTTGTCCACTGGATCATGTGTCCTCGAGGATACATGGCCCAGTGGATAACGACCTTGATGAAACATTGTGGCCAAAACGTTATGAAGATGAGGATGACAGTCTGAATAATATAAATCATGCAAGTTTGTAATGATGATTTTCACTATCATAGGTGTTTTCTTTTTTAATCCTAAAATTCTATTTTAATGAACTTTATCAGAAAATTAATGCTGAATAGTCACATCATATAATAACAAAATGTGATTTTTTTTTTCAGTTTTTCAAATTAACAAATGAATCTTGTCCTGATTTGAATGTTTGACCTAGAGTTAGGCAGGCAGTTGATATAGCCATTATGACACTGTTCTGCCTTTTGAATAGCATAGTAAAAATTAGCTTACAAATAATAACATAACCAGAAGGTACAGATACTGCACTAAGTTCTTCAGAGGGCCAAGGAATGACATTTTGAGTCTCAGCAGGGTGCACAGATACTACCATGATCATTGGCAGAGGACAAAATAGCTATACTTTCAAGGCAGAGTGCACAGATACTGATGATCATGTTCACAACTACAAGTCCCATGACCCTATTGGGTCATAGGAGCACTACATGTACTGCAGCCACAGTACCAGTGGTGTTTCTTGGGCAACATAGCTTGACAGTGCTCAAACCTCTCCAGGCTGTATACTAGTTAAATAATAAAGAAAGAAGAATTTAAAAAATATTTTTGTTTTGTTAAGAAGATCAGAGATGAAAGTCAATACTGAATTCCTAACAGAAAAATTTATACCCTTTGTAACATTAGTATTCAAGTAAATTTCAAAATGAAAAGTCTTAGTTTGAAATCAGCTTCTCATCTTTCCACTCCATTAATAACCTATTGGTCCAGCCACTGAACACAATCTGCAAGTAGAAAGAACCCAATATTTCTGCTGCTGTAGTATTAGGCTGGTGCAAAAATAATGTCGTTTTCTCACATGTGAGAAAACGACATTATTTTTGCACCAACCTAATATTTTTCACCACTGAAAACATGAGAATTCTTATTTTTATTAGGTTGGTGCAAAAATAATGACGTAATAATGTCGTTTTTTGACATATTTTTTAACGTCAAAAAACGACATTATTACGTCATTATTTTTGCACCAACCTAATATTTCACCTCGAGCAAGGTGATAGTGCCACTGTAGCAAAAAAGCTTCAAACTTTTCCTTGCAACCAATGCCTACAATCAGTTTCTTTCCTCTCGTCCATGACATGTGTAGCCAGTTTGGTGCAGCAGTCAACTGTCTTTTTCCTTTTCTCTCTGTCACCTTGTTCTTCCTGTTTTCATGTATCATTGACAGCCAAGATTTGCATATGCACAAAGATAATCTTACAAGAAAGTATCTATTTTAAATGTGGAACCTGTGAAGCCTCTATTGTTTCTCCTTTGAATAGTTTACACCATGAGGCATGTTCAAATTATTGCTTGTGCTGAAGATAAGTTATTTTATTCTAGTGTTGCAAAAATACATGCAAACCTGGGCCTGTTTGCCCTCTGTGATAGTACACTACAGCCACTAATACGTGAAGGAGTGAAAGAAAATGAAAAAACAGTGATGTGAAAGGACAATCAAAGAGCAGAATTCAGGAAGACAAAAGATGGTAATTGATGTTGCATTTAAATTTTTGAAGATTGTAGGTAACAGAAAGAAAGAAAGAAACTGGTAAAGAGTTCCACAAAAAAAGGAGTGGTAAAAAAAAGAAACTATTAGAATAGAATGTATGGTTCCATTTAGCTATTTCAACAGTAAAATGATGAGACCTAACTGCCAATCTAGTTCTATGCTTAATTAAATTTATGTGGTTAACATACCAAGGAGGAAAACTCATCAGAACAATTGCCATGAACATATTTATAGAAAAGACAGAGGGAAGCTATGTTATGGCAGTAGGAAAGTGACTGAAGCCAAGATGCAAGGTCCAGACCAATAACATCCTCTAGACCTGTGATTCTTTGAAAGTTCAGGAAGACTGAAATATAAAGGACTAAGATTGGGGGGGGGGACATGCTGACAGCTGTTCTTCTAAAATGAACTTCCTTTATTCCTTTAGATTTTTCTATTCTTTGGAATCAAGTTTCCCATAAGAGGAATTCCATTGCATTTTTTATTATCTTGAAGTGCTCTTTTCATTTTATTTGTTTTATGTCAGAATTTTTCAAGAATTCTATCTCCAAGAACATTTCCGTGAAATCATTTTGCTAGCAGATTCTCATGTTTCAATGAAACTCTTTGAAATTTTTAATTTCACTCTTTCATCTTCATGTCTGTCAACTGTTTTATTGCAATGTCAAGTAGTTTTTCCGTAATCTTCAATCTTCAAACTGGAGCAGTTTTTAATTTCATATAGGTTTAATTTTCTTGTATAATAATGTGTTTTCATGACCAAATATCCCTTAAGCTTCAGCACTGATAAAAAAATGTAAATTATAAATAAATGACCTATACCTTATATATCTAAATCACCATTAAAGAGGGACACACAATACCAAACTGGAATGGTAAGTCTGATAACAAGGAATAATCATATGAAATAAAATACTGAATTTTTTAAAGATATTCATTATAAATCTCAAATCTCAAATATTATGGTCAAAAATAATGTGAGTGCAATATAATTTTTACTGTAAATTATTTTTTTCTTGTGAGATATATTTAAATTTTCATTATTGTTAAAATCAAATTGCCATTTGATTTCAAGAATGATCAACAATCTGCTCATTAATGGCTCATTATTTTTAACACCTCCAAAATGAAACTGCTCTCTATTAATCATCTGAGCAAACCCTTTTTGCTTTCCATCAGCATGGTTAATGCTAACCTCCAGGAGAGCACCTTCTTGGGTTAACATTTTCTACTGAAATGAAGTAGAAAAATGATATCTAATCAATTGCTAGATCAGCTGCTAGGAAAGTTATTTCTCTGTGGTATGCTGAACAATTTTCTTGCCCAAGTTTATCTTACATATTTAGAAATCTACCAATCATCCTTGCTTAGAATATTGCCGCCACATGTAGTCTGATGATCCTGCTTTATATTTAGAGATTTCTAATAAAGGCCAAAGAATCTGCAATGTCATTGATCCTGGCCTGGCATCTCAGCTTCAGTCACTTTCCCACTGCCATAATGTAGCTTCCTTGTGCCTGTTTTATAAATACTTTTATGATAATTGTTCTGATTAACTTTCTTCTATGGTATTCAGACTGTATGAATTCAAGCACAATACTAGATTGGCAGCAAGGTCTCATCATTTTACAGTTGAAATGGCTGAATGTAACCATAAGTTCTATGTTAACATTTTCTTCTATCATACTTCTTACTTGTGGATCTCTCTTCCAGCTTCTTGGTTTCTAGTCAAGTTTGATTTTCAAAAATTTAAATGCAATGTCAATTGTTATCTTCTGTCTTAATTCTTGTATTTTTATTGTTCTTACTCCTTAATAATGTTTTCCTTATTCTTACACACTCAGTAACCCCTGCATCTTCATAGCTTTGTTGCCTTGCCTGGGGTGAAATGATTAAAAGAAAATCTTTAATGTGGAAATTAAAATAAAATAAGATTTTAAAATATCATATTAACTTGAGTATGAATTTAACAAAAGTGGCATTGGTTATTGAGTATCATTATTTTGTTTTCCTTCAATTTTTAATATTAACTGCTGCCTTGGCTATTTGAACCCTGACATAATCCTATCTATTCTGTTGTAAGTGATCTTTAGAATTTGTTACATATGACTGTATATGCTTTAATCTGGTAAATAATAAATTTATTCAATGGTAGATATTAGCAACCTTAAAATAGAATGTATTTAATAAATTATTAACTTGAGAACTTTCATGTTTTCATTTAAAAAAAACAGTTTATGGTTGCTCTTACTTAATTGCTGGTATCACTACTCTTGTGTTTTAGGATAATTATTTAATAAGAAAAATTTTTTCTAGGAATGGCTGAAACCTTGGATAAGATGGGGAGGGTGTGCGCAGTATATCCTTATCTCCTCTTCTCTTCCATTCCAACTTATTTATTTTGCTTCTATTCTTCTCTTATTTCTCTCATCAATCCAATTCATCATTATTTCTTTTTTTCGTACTGGCTTTATAATGCCATTCAGATGCATTTGTGCATCATCAAAGCTTTTTACATATGCATTATTGAATGATTACACATATGTCAGAGGCACTGTGCAACATGCTGCAAAACACAAATGCATCATGTATTTGTAAATGGATTTTGTCATAGTTTTATTTTTCTTTCTATTCAACATTGAGCTTTTATTATTGTGCTTTTTTGCAAATATCTACCTTTCACTTTTTCTTTCTTTCTTTTATCCTAAGTTGATTGACCTCCCTTCTCAGATGGGACAGGATATATATAAATAAATACATATTGATAACTATTATATGGTTTTTGATATTGTAATAAAAGTTATGTAATACATATTTATTCTATCTATTGATCTTAGAAACCTTAGTATAGGATTTTTATTTCCTTGGTACTTAAAAACTTTCATTTGAAGGAACCACTTTATAGAGTCTGTTAGGTGTACATGAGTTACCAGTGTTGCTGCCCTTGTGTTTTAGGATCATTATTAAGTAAAATTGATGAACTTATTTCTGTGGTTGATTAAAATTTTGGATAATGCCAGGGAAAATGTATATCCTTATCTCTTACACCTCCCCATTTGATTTTTTTTTCTTTTCTGTCTTTCTCTCACTCTATCCAACAGTCTAACTTCCACATTATTTCTTATTTTTCTTCAAGCTTTGTTTTCTTCATCTGGTGCCACCCACTAAACCACTCTTAATTTCTCACTTCTTTTCAATTCCCTTTCTATTTTAGTTACCACCTTTGTCTCCTTATCTCTGTTTTAGTTAACTTTTTCTTATTTTTCTCCCTCTCTCTTGTTTAGTTATCTTCATTTTTCTTCTTTTTTTTATCCTCTCTTTTAGACCCCTTTTTTCTTCTTTTTCTCCCCCCTCTTGTTTAGTTTCGTTATTTTTCTTCTTTTTCTCCTCTCTATTTTAGTTCCCTTTTTCTTTTTTTTCTCCCTCTCTCTATTTTAATTCCCTTTTTCCCTCTTTTTCTCCCTCTCTTTATTTTAGTTCCTTTTTTCTTCTTTTTCTCCATCTCTCTTGTTTAGTTCCACTCATGTTCATTCTTTTGCTCCCTCTCTCTATTTCAGTTCCCTTTTTTCTTTTCCCCCCTTTCTCTATTTTAATTTCCTTTTTCTTTTTTTCACCTCACTTGTTTAGTTCCCTTCATTTTCTTCTTTTTCTCCCTCCCTCTATTTTAGTTCGCTATTTTTCTTTTATTCTCCCTCTCCCTTTTAAGTTCCATTCATTTTTCTTCTTTTTCTCTCTCTCTCTCTCTCTATTTTAGGTCCAATTTCCCCCCTCTCTTTTGTTTAGTTCCCTTCATTTTTCCTCCCTCTCTCTATTATAGTTCCCTTTTTGTTCTCTCTTGTTTAGTTGCCTTCATTTTTCTCCTTTTTCTCCCCCTCTCTATTTTAGCTACTTTTTTTACTCCCTCTCTCTATTTTAGTTTCCTTCTTTTATCTTCTTCATTTCCCTCTCTAATTAATTTCCTTCTTCTTTGCTTCTTTCTCACTTTTAATTCCCTTCTTTTTTCTTTTTTCCTCTCTTTCTTTTCGTTTCCTTCTTTTTCTTCTTTACTTCCCCCTCTCTATTTTTGTTCTTTCTCCTTTTCCTCCCTCTCTCTCTAGTTTCCTTCTTTTTTCTTTTTTCCTCTCTCACTTTTAGTTCCCTTCTTTTTCCTTTTTCTTCTCTATCCCTATATTTTAGTTCATTTCTTATTTCTTCTTTTTCAACATCTGTCTGTTTAGTTCTCTTCTTTTTTTTTCTTTTTTCCCTCTCTGTATTTTTGTTCCCTTCTTCTTTTCCTCTCTCTCCTTAATTTTCTTCCCCTCCTTTTTCTTCTATTTTTCCCTCTGTCTGTTTTCTTTTTTCTCCGTCTCCCTTGTTTAGTTCCCTTCCGTTTTCTTTTTTCACTCTCTCTATTTTTTTAATGGCATGTTTTTGATCTCTTGAGAATATCCATGTTCGTTGTATCATAATGTCTTGTAATTAAGTTATCATTAATAAATGCCATAGAAAATCACTAATACGGTTAGTGTAATGTCTAGAATCATTCTATCCATATGCAAAGTCTTCATTTAATGGCCGCTTCCTGGCATTTTTCTGGTATCAGTTTCAAATACCTTTATTTTATTGGACCCTAACCTTACTGCCATATCATACTGAAACAACAATTCTTGTACAACCACCAAAATTAAACAACATTGAGTCTGATAAGTATCTAGATGGGTGACCACTTGGGAATATCAGGTGTTATAAGCTGGGATGTGTGGTTGGTGTAATAGATAACAGCTCGGAACTGAAAATTGAAGAAAAGAATTCCAATTTTGTTTCAATTCATTATATTGAATTAAGAAAAGTGTGAACCCTTCTCTTTTTCCTTCCATCTATGGGTTAATTAGCTGGACATGTATCAGTAAATTATTATTATCTCCAAAAAATTCTTACAATCTAAAAATATTTTCTGGCTTTAAATAAACTGCAAAAGCTTGATAAGCCATAAAATAAAAACAAATCAATAAATTGTTGGTCCGAATCAGTCAATACTGCAAACTAAGCATTTGCCACAAGAAATATTCCTAATATATCTAAAATTATTTCCTAATAGAAATGTAATTTCTTTTGTGCAAATGAACCAGGGAGGACAAATTGTTTGATCTTCTTGCAATGTCATTATTAAATCAGAAAAGAAATCAGCAGTAGAATCATATTTCTTTTTTTTTGGTGGGGGGGATATTTGGGATGATTGTTTCTGGAATATTCCAGGATTCTAAATTTGGTTTTATTCTATAAACTCAGGAAATAAAACTGTGACCAACTAAGAAGGGCAATTATTTTTTGAGCTTCTCTTGACAAAATACAAACAATAAGACAGATTTTGTAACCAGCAGTGCCGAATTTACCTATAGGCTTAGCAAGCTGAAGCCTAGGGCCTCAAAATCTAGAGGGCTTCCAGCCAAGGTGTATAATTATTTTTGACACTGTTATAGACCTTTCTTACACATGCTGTCATAACACATTCTAGATGCTAAACAACCCTTCAGTAATTTTAGACACCCATCATCATCCTCAGCTTCACTCAAATTGTTTAATTTAACACACTTCCATTTTTTTCTACTTGTGAAAATGGGGGATTTGGAGGGGGCCTCACAAGTGGTATAGCGTAGGTCCTCTCTTCATCTAAATCCAGCCCTAATAACTGGATAAAAGCCAATAACTTTCAGTATTAAGGAAGATGTTCAAAACTAGTATAGTGATTCCTAACACTTTTTTAGGGTATGTGCAGTTGGTATAGTAAATGGAATTGGTAAAATAAGATGAATTCCAGCTGAGTTTCTATTGACTTTGGAAAAGGCATGAACTTACATCTCCCAGCAGGTTAGATCAAGGAATATCTCCTTTTATTTGGTCTATGTAATCCAGTATAATATGTTGCATGTCAAAGAAAAGACGATAAGTATGATCCTGAGAAATACCATGAATGACTCACAATGGTACCTCATCTATCTGTTAGGAGATGGGATAATTGAAAGAATTTTTTTTAATTAGGATTTTCTTATAATTGCTTTTATTTTTAATTATCCCATTAATTCAATGATAATGATGATTCTCAGTTTTAAATGATTATTTTGGAGAGAAGAAGAAACATTTCTTTTGGATATTGTTTATTGCGAGCAAACTTGGACCAAAAAATATATTACAAAGATTTATATACACCATTTCATTAAGTGTTAGACATTTTTTAATTTGTTTATTAGACTATAAATCTATGTGTAATCATTCAATTATGATGATGTTTGTGTTTGAACATGCTGCCACATAAATTTAGTATAAGGTATTGCTGACTGCAGGGCTAAGTCATTTTATACGTGCATTATTTTTCAATGTATTGCCTTCTATGTTAATACAACTGCTGGTAGTACTATGGATACAACCAATATTTTGTTTATTTGACTATCATCTGATACTAATAGTTTGTAGTTCCCTATCATCTAACACTGACTTTTGTTAAAATTTGATATTAGAATAATGCAGGACCTATACTGGCAGCAAACCATTTGCATACGAATAGAAAATGAGTTCAGTAAATATACAGAAATAGAAAAAAGTGTAAGACAAGGATGTGTCTTCTCACTGGACTTATTCAACCTCTACAGTGAGGCAATTCTTTGTGAATTAGACGTCCTACCAGGATTCATTATTGGAGGCCACAATCTTAACAACAGAAGATATGCAGATGACACATTGTTGATAGTAAAGAAAAGAAAATAGGAACTTCTACGGAAAGTAGTGAAGGAAAGTCAGAAGAAAATATGAAATCTCAATTGCAAGAAGACAGAATGCATGGTTGTCAGCAAAAGTAACAAGCCTACATGCAAATTAGAAAATGGGGATACAAAAATCAAGCAAATACAAATATTTGGGATGCATATTAATGGAAGACAGAAAATGCAATACCAAAATATAAATCTGCATTGGGATTGTGAAAGATGCTTTCCAAAAGCCAAGCAATGTATTAAGAAATAAAAAAAAAAATTAATTAGAAACAAAGAAAAAGTACTGAAGTGTTATGTAATATGTTTTCTTAAATGGCAGTGAATGGTGGACAATTTCCTCAAAGATAAAGAATAGACATAAGGTA
The DNA here is from genome assembly GCA_963932145.1 of Acanthosepion lycidas. Taxonomy (NCBI): domain Eukaryota; kingdom Metazoa; phylum Mollusca; class Cephalopoda; order Sepiida; family Sepiidae; genus Acanthosepion; species Acanthosepion lycidas. The sequence goes on along the minus strand of OZ010585.1, from coordinate 86,277,430 downwards.
ACAGAAATTTGGTTCTACAGAAGAATGCTAGGAATACCATATGGACTGAACATTTGAGCAACAACAAAGTTGTAGAGAAAATAGAAACAAAAAGGGCACTTAACATCAGAAAGAGGTAACTGAAATTTCTAGGGCACATAATGAAGAAAGAGGGCTTGGAAAATATGATACTCACAGGGAAGATTGAAGGCTAGGAGGTCAGGAAAACAATGCATAACTTATTGAACTTGCATAAATGGATGTTCAGGAGAGATGACCAAAGTTATTAAGAGCTACAAAGGACAGGAAATTGTGCAGAGCCATGATAGTCAATGTCCTGAAGGCACATATAGAATGAGGTAAATTTAATGCAAACACTTGGTGAGAAGACTTTATAAAACAGGATAGGAATCTATGCCAGAACTGAACACTGAGCATATATAGTTTTATGTTTGTTTGTAATTGACACATACAATGAGAGAAAGTGGAATATATTATAAAGCATTTTGTCATTATATTTTGAATAATCTCAAAATTTAAATCCATGAAATAGATTTAAAGCTTGTGACTACAATGTTACCAAATCTTGAAACACCTAATGCATGACTATAATACAAGTGTCTTCAGTGAGTATTTAACTAATGGCTCAAGGAAATTGTGTAGCAGTACTAGTTTAGTAAGTGTCTACATGTACTCAACAATGAACATTCCAAAACTTGTACCCCCAGTAAGGCTCAAGTTCACGAACAGTAGTAATAGTGTGCAAGATTAATGTTGTTTTATGGCATGTAACTTTAAGTATAGATATTTGAATGACATGAGGTCATAGTATTAAGAGCAATCATGAGGATTGTACTTTGTTAAAATTAACAAGCTTCTAATAATTGTTCAATGATGAAGCTTTCTCATTGATATTTACAAAGGTTAGCTGTAAATTCGAGGCACCCAGTGAGAATCAGTCACTGCAGTGGTAAAAATCAGCAAGACTATCTTGTAAAACATTGCTCCATGGCAAGAGTACTTTATGGATATTTACCATGCTTAGCTGAGTATAACACTAAAATACAAATGTGAGGCACCCAGTGAGATTCGAATGCATTCCATTTGTAATTGTCCATGAGACTAGCTTGTTCACCATTGCTTAACAGTAAGACAAGCATAATTTGGTATTTGTTATAAGGATCTACAGGTCAAGCTCAGGTTATAAAAGGGTTCTGTTCCAACCCCCTTTTTGTTAGTTGGTTCTGAAGAAACTCAAATGCCTCTTGGAATCAACTGTAATATGATTTTGTCTCAATTTAATTACTAGAATGATTACAGTGCCTTGTTGTGGTAATGAGTCGGGTAAACATTTGTACTTGAGCACATTCAAACATGTTCTGACTGACACTTTTTTGGGATGTTGACCAGATGAATCAGTCACTGCCAAGCAGTAGAGGAAGTTCTGTGTATTCCTGTTATACTGTTGGAGGGAAATGAGTAAAAGGAATCTAGAACAGTGGATTAACATCAAGTTTTGCATGAAGTTTGGTAAAAGAAATATTAGCTCTATTAAAAATGGCTTATAGTGAACATTCTGTGAAGATATTGAATGTTTTTGAGTGCCGGAGGTGGCTCAAGGAAGAGTGTGTATCAATACAAGAATTGGAGTTCAAAAAACATTCTTCTGTAGAACCAAATGTAGAAAGAGTGTGTAGCTTGTTGCTGTCGGATTGAAGGTCAAATTTGTGACTCTATATAAATAACAAATATAAATCAAGAAATAGCATGGCAGATTCTAGCAGTTGATTTGGGAATGAGAAAATTGATGCATTCAGAGGTAGCATGTTTCTATCTTAAAAACACATCATGAAAGTTGGCCATTAATCTTATTCACCAGACTTAAATGCCAATGGTTTTTGGCTATTTCCAAAATTGAAAAATACCCTGAAAGGACAATAATTTACTGACATTCAACAAGGTGTTCTGGAAAAAAGTTCCAAGAATGTTTCCAGCAATGACACCATTGTCTCACAGTGCATCGCTTCACAAGTGGAGTAGGGGTTACTTTGAAGGTAGTAGCAGCTACTATTGACTAGGTGAGCAAAATAGTAGATGATATACATCAGCCTAGGAAGGTAGTTCATTGAAGAGAAGAAAAACACTGATTTTAAATCTCTGCTGCCTTGCAGCCATATCCAATCATGAGAAAGGCTTTGGGAGTAAACCCAGAGGACAAATCCAGAGCTTTAGACTCTAAGATAGTGCACGGAAATAGAAATTCCAAGTTGGTGTTTGGAGTAGGATAATTCACTTTATGGCTTGAAAGAAGTCTTTAAGCTTGGGTGGTAGTCTTTCTAGAGATGGTGTCTCAATAAAAAAAGAAATTGGATGTAGGGTTGGCATGCCACATTTTGAATCAGCTACTGAAAGAACTATAGTTCTGACCAACTATAGGGAGGTTGAAGTATAATGATGATGAAGCAGACTATGTTCTTATAGGGACATTCTGGGAATTGTCACACCTTATAGTAGTGTCATTTAAATTTATAGGGACATTCTGGGAATTGTCACATCAGTGTTTAACATCAGTGTCTGAAAAAATATATTTTCCTTTGCTTGTGAAAGTAAAAGAAGATTAAAAGATTTTATCAATATATTACATGTGTATGTATTGCTAATGGGCTTTATGTATGAATATAACAGCTGTCTATATACAAGATCACTTAACTGGCTATTTCAGGAAATAAGCTAAGGCTAGGAATCCCCAGTGTACATACAAAGTACATTTATCATACAATCTCCACACTAAAATAACATATACACATATCTTAGAGAAGCAAAATCCAGGAAGTTGTGGAGAGCCATGATTATTTACTTTTCAGTTTTTCTATTTGTCTACTATACTGTGTAGTTTTGACAGTTATTTTATATTTTTAAAGGAGCCAAATAATTTAATAACTATAGCTTAATACTCTTATTGCTGTGTTTCACTCTTTAGCAAAAGAAGTGAGAATTATTCAACTGATGAATGGGAATCTCATATTTCACTGGACAAACTAAGTGGCAATATTCCTTGTCAAGGTTACTGGCTATGTGACAAGGGAAAAATATATTAGTTTCAAGTTCAAGAAAGTGTAAACATTAAGATCAGCCTTTAAGAAACTCAGACATTTGTTTATTGGCCAAAGAAGCTGTATTTGCGACACATTTTAGTATCTTTCCTTGATAGAAATAAAATGAATGTGTGACTGATCAAGGTAATCAATTATTTACAAGACAAAGATGATCATGGCTTAATTCTACTTTGCCAAGAAAAAAGTGTTTTTTTATTGAATATCCACTTTATAGATTAATTCTAATTTATTGATTTTACAACTAACAGTGTAAAAGAGAACAATTTGGAAATTGTCAACAGATATTTATAGAAAGAGTAGCATAGTTTTGTGGTTACTTATTCAATCATTTCCCTGTCAGCTATTTGCTACAAGATAACACATTGATTGGAATGTTTTGAAATAATACTAGATTCTTGTCAATGTGATGTTATTTGTTACTGATGGGTGGTATATAGAACCCTATTTGTGTGGGCCAAAGACAACAGATTCAGAGTTGCACTCACCCAGGACTAAGCTTGTAGTGTATACATCCCTCAACATAGGATGTTTACTAAAATATTGTACTATATTTTAAAAATTCAGATTCTTTATTTTCAAATTACAAAGAATAAATTAGAGATAATTTTCTGTATATTGTATTTGCCTTGTTGTTGAAGTGATGAGTATAAGATAAGTTATATCTGTGGTTTATTTATTGTTTGTTTTTTTCATTTTGAAGATAACACCATTTCCTTGTTACATTCTGAAGACAACTTTGTATTTTTGTTACCTTCTAAAGGCATCAATTGATTTTATTTTGCCTTCTGAAGACAACACTGTATTTCTATTGCCTTTTGAATGATATCACTTTCTTTTTGTTGCATTCTAAAGTTCTGAAGACATCAATTTATTTTATTTTGCCTTCTGAAGACAACACCATTTCCTTGTTGTCTTCTGAGGATAGATATGGATATACCACTTTAAATCAACCATGTTTTAAAATCCAACCTCCGTGAAGTAGGTAAAAATCAAAAGCAGTTTTGATCTCCTCTCCAAAGAATGAGGTCAGCCTTGCCATAAGGATTCCAACCCTGCAACAGCACCTCCATCATTGCACCAAACAGAGAGTACTAGGAAATACTAATACTAGCATGACAGTCATCATGGAGATTGGTCATCATTTTTTTCTTTTTGTCTGTATATAAATGTACATGCACTCAAAATTAAATCAACCACATTCTTCTATTGTGGGAAGGTAGGTATATACCAGAAAGAATATTGATAGTATGCAAACATTCATTTTGAAAGAACAAATTAAAAACTTGAAAGTGAGGACTTGTTTAAATGTTAAATGAGGACTTCTTAAAATGTTAAGTGATGTCTTATTGAAATGTTAAATTGAGGGCTTGTTGAAATGTTAAATGAGGACTTGTTGAAATGTTAAGTGAGGACTTGTTAAAATGTAAAAAAATTCAAAGGAATTATTCAATTTAGGTTTGCTTTAAATGAGTTTAATACATTAATATTATTTGAAAAAAGAAACAAATATCAGTGTTTCATTGAAATAATTACATACAGTAAAAAAATTCTAAAATCACCTTAATATTTGCAAGCTTATTTTACTAAAATATTTCAAAAGCAGTCTTGGCATATACAGGGTGTATAAAAAATACTTTTACAAACTTTTGAGATGAGTTCCTTACACCAAAACGAGGATGAAAATCCATATAAACATATGTCTGCAAATCTTTCATTTTTGAGTTATTAAGTTTAAAGAAAGCTTACAGTAGAGTGTGCTGTGTTGCCATGTAGACTAGGTTACATTTATCAATCATGTACATTTGTGGCTAATCTATCTTCAACATTTAACGTGTGTAGTAATGAGTTAACTGAACAGAGTTCTGTTTAACAATGGCAGGATATTCACATCGGAAGCAGGCAGATATGATTTTTACATATGGTTGCATGAATGGTAATGGTCTCAAGACTGCATAGTTGTATCAGATTGTGTTTACAGACTGAAGTCAACTGAATCATTCAGCTTTTGCTGCTGTTTATAGTTGTGTTGCTGATACAGGGTCCACAGCAGCACATGCTATGGATCAAGGAAGATTGAGATCCAGCCATCATGATCTGATCACTCACCACTGGAGAACTTTTGCCGATGGCTTATTGCACAAACTGCCAATCTGTTGTTTGTCTCTTTAGTCTTGTTTATGGATGAGGCAAGTTTTAGAAGAGATGGAATAACAAATTTACACAATCAACATTTGTGGGTAGAACAGAATCCCCGTGGTACAGTACAGGCTAGACACCAACATCAGTTTACAATTAATGGAATTGTAGATGAAAGGAATCTAAAACAGTGGATTAACATCAAGTTTTGCATGAAGTTTGGTATCATCTCCCAGCACATCTTACAGGAGCTTCCTACAGAGACTTTATTTCAAACACATTTCCAGAACTGCTAGAGGATGTACCCCTGCTAATACAAAGACATATTGTTAATGCATGATGTGGTTCCAGCACATTTTAGTTACATTGTTCACAAAGCACTGACTGACATCTACTATGAAAGATGGATAGGTAGGGGAGGACTGGTTCCATGGTTGCCCAATCTCAATCCTTTGAATTTTTATCTGTGGAGGCCTGCAAAACCATTTGACATCATGTGGAAGTATTTGAAAGAGCCTACCAGTCAATGATCTGATGGGTGCATGTGTGTGCAGAATCAAGTGGAGGACATTCTGAACATTTATTATGAGTTGAGGTACAACGATGGCTTTTGCACATATATCTTTATATGAACATTTTTACCTTGTTTTAGTGTGATGAACCTGCTCCCAAAGTTTGTAAAATATTTTTGATCCACATTGTATATTGGTATGGTACCTGCCTGCTTACTTCCAGGTGAGAAGATTGAATCAGGGCAAACTTAATTTTATATTTCTGTTTGTTATAGCATGTTAAAACAAACCAATCAAAAATTATATTTGTTTTTATATAAGAAAAAAGGAATTCTTGTTTATGATAATTCTTGTGATATCATAGGTAGAATTTGCATCCAGATTTTGATTACATAGTAACATAGAAAATTCAATTGGCAGGATGAAATAAAACAGTTACTACAGATCCATTTTAACACAAACTACCACCAGTCACAATGAATGGATGTCCCCTCAAGCATGTCCCAAGCCTTGAGAGAATATTGGACCTGAAACTCACACCCAACCTCAAGTGAAACTTCTATATGTGATCCATCACTAAAGATGCACGTAAAATGATTGGCTCCCTGTACCTTGCTCCTCATGATATCCTCTACATTTATAAAAGCCAGATCAGACCGGAAATGGAATACTGTTGCCATATTTGGGCAGGAGCAGTCGAGACCACACTTTCCATTCTTGATAGTTCAAAAGCGTCTCCGAGTCTTTGTTGGAGAAGAATTATTTTCCACCCTCCAACTTCTCTCTCACAAACAGGATGTGGTGAGTCTCTCACTGCTACCATGGAAAGTGCTTGGATGAACTACATTCTTTGCTTCTGCTAGGTCAAACCTTCATGGCTAGGACCTGCTATACCACTTGTATAGTAGCAAACCACCCACATTCCCCATGTATTCTATTGGTGAAAAGTAAGTTCCACTTAAACAGTTTCTTCCCTCAAGCCACTGCCCTGTGGAACCAACTCCCAAGAGGATGTTTCTCTAATCACTACAAACTTAACCTGTTCAAGTCTAGAGTTAACTAGAGTTAACTGTTATCTTCCCTGCCTATTCATATAAACTACTCCTTAGCATACCCCTCTACCTCAAGTGGCCCTTGGGCCTTGTACAGGGTGAACCTTACTGTAAAAAAAACACACACACATACAATATACATTTGAATTTAGTTTTCTTGTCACTGCTTGTTGACTATACCCCTACCTCAGCATGACCATGTTTAGTTTTAGTAAATCACTGTACTAACAAGTTTTGCTAGTGTATCAAGTGGAATTACGATGTAACCAACACCAAACTCCTGGAAAGAGCCAACAGTCAAAGCATTAAATTATTGATCCTGAAACACTGTCTTTGATGGTAAGGACATGTAGCAAGAATGGAAGATCCAAGGTTTCCACATCGTCTTATTCAGTGAACTCACTTCAGGGAAAAGACCACGGTGTTGCCCTCTTCGAAGATACAAAGATCAACTCAAAACAACACTGAACGCCACTGGACTTGAGCCTAAATCATTTGAAACACAAGTGTAAGACCATACCAACTGGCAATGTTATATCACCATTGGAACTAAAAACTTTGAAGTGACCAGAAGAGAAAAGGAAGAAGTCAAATGACAATAGAGAAAGGCTTGACTAAATCAACTTCGTCCTCTAACAACATTATGATGCAGTCAATGCTGTCAGCTCTTCCATGTAAGAATTGGTCTACTTTGACATCAATGCCATTATCATAAAGGAATCAATCAGAAAAGAAGAAATTAAGTTCTTGGATATGAGATAAAGACAACAATGGCAGCATTAACAAAGAAAGGATTTCTTGATATAAGAGGAACAATTTGATGATTAATTTTTTAAATTTTGATCAGAAAAGTTTTTAATAAATTATGACATTCAGTTTCTATATTGTGCATGATTAATTAATTCATCTCTGACTAACAGAAAGAACAGATATTTTAGCGAGAGTTAAAGATTACTCTCACTGCTGTTATGATATCACATCCTGGCAAATCTGTTCTGTTGAACACTAAGTGGGTATAAATAATCAAGATATGAGTGATGTGAAAAACCTACTAAATGTATAATGCTTCCTGGAAAGATTAAATAACTTGAATAAAACAAGAAGTATATTTCTTGAATTTTATGGAATATTATTTGCAAGTTGTATCTGGAATGAAATTGTGATAAAATTTTATTGATCAATACATGGAATTAAAATTAATGTCAACAGCAGTAAACTGTTTGCTAGAACTAATTGAATCTATAAGTTCGTTGCTTGCGTTTATTTGAGAATATCTTCTGTGATAAAAACTGAGCATTAAAATTGTTAGTAGGCATCAAATTGTATCAGTGCATAAGTACCTTATTTTATTGTTGGTTTTTATTATTTAGACATGATATGATTCTAAACATTGAATTTCTCTTTAGTTCTGTGAATCAGATGGTTTCCCAAGAATAAGGAAACATTAATAAAATATAGCATTGTCTTAAGGATATCAGTATTTTCTGCAATTCTGGGATGTATTTAGTTCTTTTGAGATGGATTTATTTAAGGCTGGGTAGGTTTTAATTCTTGTATTACTAGTGTAGGAAGACAACCCAATTACCTCCCTTGCCTTATGATTTGTGTAAATAAGTCACACTGTCTTAGCCAAAATGACAAGACACTTCAGTTACGTTCAATAAAGGCACATTAAGCCAAATTAGTCTCTGAATTTTCATTAAAACTAGTTTATTTTATTATTGTTTTATCATAGTTGGCTGTTGCCTTTCTGAAAATCAAGCAAACCTAAAATGTTTTCAAAAGGCTTTTAATTTGTAGTGAAAATGTGTTCTGTTACATGCCATGTTAATTTGGAGGTATTCCAAGATAGAATGGTCTTGAATCAAAATAGCAAAGGTGCCGAAAGTTTGGAGATACTCTCAGAGTCTCTCTGGTCAGTGCCTCCCCAAGTTACATTTTCTGTTGATGTGTTTCATGTTTGCTGAAAATCTTCAGAAAGTGGCAAAGGTATTTTTATCCACTTTATCCCAAGCAAGTCAATGAAAACCAGTATGAGGTAAAGGCTTACTGACTGTGAAAAAAACAGAGGACAATAAGAGAACGAGAGACAGAAGATGATGATTGCATTTAAATTTTTGAGTAAGGAAGTGCAAATTGTCTGTATTCCAAGTGTTTTCGGTCACTTCTTTAGCCATTTTCAAGTGAGTCTGCTTTTGGGTGTTGTTAATTTCTCTTTATGTTTAATTGTTTAAGATGTGTTAAGCACTTGTGATAATGAAATGAACAATATGGACAATTTTTGCATTCCCTCATTCTCACCAAATGAAAAAAAATGTAAGAATTCTGGAAAAACTAAATAGAAAATTAATTAAATTTTCTTTGTCATATTCAACAATATATATATATATATATAATATAATATATACAATATTAGTGGTAAATATACACATACATATGCAAAATATATAAATATATATACATAAGTGCATACACATACATGTATATTTTTTGAATAAAAAATTCCAAGAGGATAGAATCCAGGTAGAACTCAATGTCCAGGACAGAGTAAGCATTTTTCCTTTCTGGAGTGTTTTTTTTCTGTTTTCTTTTTGAATTTGTAGGTCTGATGAATTGGATCATATTTATGATTCCAATGGAATAAATTATGACCATGGAATATTAGTTTTTAAGCCTTTTTATTATATGTGTATATATATATATATATATATATATATATATATAATATGCGTGTGTGTGTGTGGAGTGAGTAACGATGGTCAAAAGCAAAATAAACAGAACTGTCTAACAAATAGAATTGACAAAGATAGCAATAACAAAAAAAGAAAAGAAAGCAACAGGGCAAAAGTAATATGAAGCAAGCAAACAATATATGCAAGGCAAATTAATACTAATAAGGCAAAGCAACAGTAATAAGGCAAAAGTTTCATAAACTAAGAATTGGCATGGATACACAAAAGCAACTTCGGACAAGTGAACATATCATTCTGACTTTCAGACAGACTGGAACTTAGTCAGAACAAACTGAAAAACAGCCCATTTTATTGGCTAGTATAAAATCCCAGCATGCATTTGTGTGCTTCTGCAAATAAAATGGAGAGAGGAAAGTATTTTGCAGTCATTTCTATTGACTTGAAACCAACATATGGTGTATCTTCACAGCAATTTTCCATTTATACAAGTTTAGTTAGAGACAAAAGATCTTTGTTAAGGATCTTTTTTCTCTATTTCAACCCATTTTTCTTATTTCTGGCGAGAATTAAAATTGGCCAATATCTAAGTAGCTTTGACTTTTATGTCATTATCAAAGAGATTTTGTTTTTTGCTATGTCAGTTTCAAATATCTTCACACATGACTGATTTTCTAAATTATTGTGTTTTCATGTATATATATATATATATATATATATATATATATATATATATATATATATATATATATATATATATATGTCCTCCTGTCAGATGCAGTAATGCAGAATGTGCAACATCAGTCATTATTCTCTAAAATTGACAATGGGCAAAAAAGCATCCATCCTAGAATCCTTTGTTTATATGTTCATTAATATCTTCTTGTTAAGGAGAAAAAAAAATTATTTGAGAATTTTTTTAATTTAAAAAATGAATAACATCTTTTTTGGTCTTTTTTTTTCTTTAAACCTAGACTTTAAAATATTTTTATCTTTTTAGTTTATTCTATAATTTATACAACAAACTGCTGAGTTACAACACAAAAAAAATACATTCATGAAATTATGGCTTTTTACTTTGAACCTAAAATTTTTTCTGTTATTACTTTTAACATGGAGAAATTATTGATTTATAACTTTTGTGTTCGCAATTGGCAAAATTTGCAGTTTATTAAATTGACAATTTTTTCCTGTTGAATGAACAAATATTTTTTTCTTTCTTAACAAACAATATTTTTCTCATCAAATAGAAAAACAAATAATTTTATCCACGGCATGGTCATAATTTGTACTATCCATTAAATTTTGATATGATTTTGAATTACGTGATAAATAAGGGGAGTGAACAGTTGAGCTCAAATGTTACATGCAAACAATCACCAAACAGTAGTATGTAGCATAACACCAGAGACAAGAGACTGACATTGCTACACACACACACACACACACACACATATATATATATATATATATATATATATATATATATATATATAAACACACATACTCAGATCTCCTTTTATGTGGGGGGATACGTTCCAGAGACTACCATGCAAAATAAAATGGGTAAAAATATATATATATATATATATATATATTGTACTATTGTACATATGAAAATTAGGGGTAGGTTCCATCCAAATAAATTTAATAAAAAAATAATTTTTATATACAAATAAATTGAATTTTATATATATATATATATATATATATATATATATATAATCATTCAGTAATTCAGCGTCTCTACTAGACAATAAATGTTCCTGCTTCCTTTTGTTTTTTGGTGGCACGGCAACATAAATGATGGCACTTACCTGAATACATCAGAAAAATTTATGATGTGGAATTAGTAAATCTGAATCACTTCAAACACCACAGTGTATTTTTCACTCATAGCAAATTAGTAGATAAAGAAATTGAACATAGAATAGGCTGCACTAGGGATAGTCATTCTCGACACCATAAGCTGTTCCAAAATCAAAACATTCATTGTCTACTACCACTTTCCCAGATCAATGTTTAAAAATAGCTTTGAGTGAATGAAGTCTGTATATATTAGGTTGGTGCAAAAATAATGTCGTTTTCTCACATATGTTACTATGTGAAAAAACGACATTATTTTTGCACCAACCTAATATTTGAAACTTTGTGAACTAGCATTACAGGATTACAAAGAAAGAATTGCACCAAATAACATAAACCACATCATTTGAGGATTTTCAACAGCAGCAACAACTAAAATGGATAGCACATGTAACTAGAAAATGTTGATTTTCCATGCTACTTTAAACAAAAATTAGGTAGCTACTGGACATGAAAAACCTATTTTCCTGAAAAATTGTTTTCAGAGAAAGAGTTTATAAATTTCAACCGAAAGTAGCACTGGATACAAGGTCAGTGAATACAAAATGCTTCCTTATAAGGAAATAGCTAATATTTAATTTTTGCTTTTGTCAACCCTCTTAAATGCTGCTCTTGATAGCTTCTGCTGGATGTCAAATGACATACTCTTTATTGAATTTATATTTACTTGAAAATGTTATCACTCAACCTAATTATTATCATTGATTATTACTAAAGTACCATCAGTGGTATGCCATAATGGCTGATGGCAAAGAATGCAGATTGAAATACAGATGTGGAATGATTCAAAGTTATATTTCAGTTTTTTAAATTTTGTTGTTCTGCTTATTTGTTGTGTTGATGTATATACAATCCATCACTAAAGATTCTAGAAAAATGGTTGGTTACCTGTACTGCTTCGGTAAGTATTAGACTCTTCCTGATCTGTTCAAACTTTACAAAAGCCAAATCAGACCAAAAATGGTGTACAGCTGTCATATCTGGCTGGAGCTGCTCGGTCTTAATTTTCCAATCTTGATAAGAGTCCAAAAGTGTGTGTGCAGCTTTGTAGATTATGAATTAGTTTTCACCCTACAGCTCCTTTCCTATGAATGAAAAATGGCAAGCCTCTCACTACTCTTCCCATGAACCACTACTTTGTAAAACTGACTCTCAAGAAGATGGTTTCCCAACTACTATAATCTTAGCCTATTCAAGTCAAAGGTTAACCATATCTTTCACACATATGCTTATAAACTGTGCCTCTTACTGCTCACACAACAACCTCTTTCATTAACCTTCTATCTTGTGTGGTTCTTGGGCCTTGTATCATGGGAACATTAGTCAAAAACAAATTAATAATGTATGTGTATCAGCATTTGATTTGTGACTGAGACTTCATTAATTTATGATGTATAGGTTAAGCTTTTGGTGAACGAACAAATTAGAGTATCAAATCTTCATAAATTTGACATCTTTGGATTTGACACCATTGAGGCAGGAGACCAGTCAGGGTAACAATGCCAACACTAAACAGGAGGTGGCACAAACAATAATGTGAAGCTGAGAGAGATAATATGAAGGCTTTCTTGATAAGTGACGTCTCAAATCCTATAAAACAAATGTCAGACCAGATAGAATAATGAAATTGCTATCAAAATGAAGTAAATTTATTTTTCTTCAAAATTACAAGGGTTGATTGATAAGTCTCCAATATTATAAAATAAGTTTTAGACCAGATAGAATAAAGAAACTGATATCAAAATGAATTATTTTTCAACATGACGAACATTTTCAGCTACATATCTTTTTAAACATTATATCCATTTATTCAGTCCATGAAGAAAGCTTCTGTTTTACATTTTGTTCAATTTGCCACAATGATTTCAAACTTAATTTATATTTTCCTTTTCTTACATCTCTAACAGTGTTCTATTTTAAATTCTTTTCAAAGAGCTTTTTCATGCGCATAAAAATTAATATTTTTGTTTTATCTACTAACTTAGAGTGCTATTTCTTGATGAACAATTTATCAAAATAAGTGGCTTTTTTAACTGCATTATTAAGATCTATTGTTCTTTTCACGTTAAGGAATATAAAAAGAAAAATAGATATCCAACCTGATTGAAAAAAAAAAGCCACCCATTTTAAAAAATCACTAATCATGAAATAGCACTGTGAATGGGTAAATAAAATAATTTTTCTTGTGCGTATATATATATATATATATATATATATATATATACATATATATATATATATATATATTAGGATATTACATTGAAAAGATGCTAAAATCGCCACACAATTGCAGTTGTGTTTCAATGCATATCAAATACATCTCATCAGGTGATTATAAATTACTGGTAACTGCTTTTAAATCTAAATAAATCATTCACTCACCAGTAATTTACAATCGCCTGATGAGATGCATTTGATATGCACTGAAACATGACAGCAGTTATGTAGCGATTTTGACATGTTTTTGATGTAATATCCTAAAATAAATAGTATTGTTCTACTTTGTATTGAGTCTTCTTCTAAACGAAATGTTACAAACGTTGGAATTGTAACCTATTCGTTCTCATCTTACCTGGATATATATATATATATATATATATATATATATATATATATATATATATATATAAATCTATATCTATATACACACACACACACACACATATATATTATTTTAACTCTTAACCCCCAGAAAGAGTCATTGGAGTACCAATGTGCTAAGCTGTCTGCTATTCTCCTCCATCTGTTGTGGTTGTGTGCCAGAGCCTGGGTCTTTGTGAATGGTTTCTTGGTGTGCTCATCATGTGGTGCGTCTTGGGCGTTTGAACCTGGTGGAGCCTATCCCTCTTCAGGTTAGAATACAACCAATGTCCTCCAACCAGGTGGCTCTCCATAGTTGTGAACATGTGCCCCATGTAGTTTATCTGAGGAACACTTACACCCTGAATGGTGACCTGTGTCGAAGAGGTCCTTCACCCAATGGTGCTGTGTTAACACCACTCCCTCCCAGTTGAAAGGGTTTACCAGAGCATGGCAACTTGGGGACCTCACATGACAGATATAGGAGATGGTTGAGGAACAGTGGAGCAAGACATCAAAGGTACTACCTCTACCCACAGCCCCCTATGTCCACATATATATATAATTTACTCTGTAATATATACCTTGGGAAAGGTATGAATCCTCTTCTTCTCCCTCCAGCTATGGGTATAATAGCAAAACAGACTGGGTTCTATAGCCTTGGATGGCAACTGGTCTAGGGGAAGGACAACTCTGAATTCAAAACCTGCGGAGGGTCGTTTGGGAACCTTGTGGCATTCGGTGCACCAGGTCTCTGTATTCGTCCCTCCAAAAAGTGTGGATGGTCCTGCTCGAGGCCTTCACCACTATAATCAAATCTCATGTGCCGGTGTCGGGCTGTCGGTTTCCTGGAAACTGATCTGCTTGACCCTCATACGTCAAATCTCGACGGGAGAGTCGATCATATATATATATATATATATATATATATATATATAGGCAACATATCTTCTTCATTTAAACATTTTTCATTAAATATAAACATATTGTGATTATTTCTTTTTATATTGATCTTTACCAGTTCTCTAAGCAATTTCTTGATATTAAGATAAAATTCATCAAGGAAGTCACTGTAGTTTCTCTAAACCCAAATACTTTCAACCTTTTCCAAGTTCATCTTCAGGGGTAAATTACAGAGACAGGCTTATTGTAACTGTGATAATATCTGCATTCCATTGTGATGGTGATTTTTTAAAAATGTGCTCTGTAATAAATTTTAAATTTATCAAATTGTAGTTATGGAATTCTTTGCAAAACAAGCATTTTAATATAAGGGAGCTAACTGGAAAATTGTAGAAATGTAAAATGGCATTAAATTTTATATATATATAGTCAAACCTATAGAGCCAGACAAACCTACCAAGGTTTCACCTAAGCAGATCGTCAACTTTCCCTGACGACCCGCTTAAACCTTGGTAGGTTTGTCTGGCTCTATAGGTTTGACTAGGTCTGCTCTACTTTTGTATTGAGCACTTTTTTAGTTAGTTGATTACCCGTATCGGGGTTTTTTTTCTTTGGGCTTTGAACCTGTATGCTGTATGATTATTTCCGACAGATGTTCATGTTCCTAACTCTTTCTTTTTTTTTAAACCTTTTTTCCTTCGAAATTGATTTGATTATTAGCAAATCAAGAAACCAAAGGTTTTCGAAGACGATTGTAGTTATCTATCTATCTATCTATCTATCTATATATATATATATATATATATATATATATATATATATAATGTATTTAGGCAGCAATCCCTCATTTACACATGTTTCATTAAAGATGACATTGTGGCCACAATATGCTGTGTTCAGAAAATAAAACATCCCTATAACTCTAGAAACATAAACACAACCCATACACCCAGTTAAAAAGGAAAAATAAAATCATCCTTGATAATGGCTAAAAGTATAGCCAAAAGTGCTCGAAATTACAGAAAATTTGAACAGTTTCTACACACTCTTTGACTAGAAAAGAAAACACTTGTTCAACACAAGTAAAATTAAATAAAGAGCTTAATTGCAGTATTTAATTATTACTTAATTGTCTGTTGTCTTTAATGAAATGTGTGTGTATGTATATATATATATATATATATATATATATATATATATATATATAGGCTTCTTGTGGGGAGTAAAATGCTGTCATTTAACTATTATCTTTATAACAACCCAGTTCTATGTTATTAATGAATTTGTTTTTACAAATATTTGAAGATCTAAAAACAAGAAGGAACTTGTTAAAACTTTTCTTTCACTATCTGCTGGGGTCTTGGAATTTATCTGTTCCACATCCTTCTAATCTTTGAATCATGATATTTAAGCCCAGCATATTTGTTTCTGAAATCAAATCAAATAAACAAAAATACTGGCAGATACCAGAAAACAAGAACAACAAAATAAAAATCTGCCTTCCATCAGCATGGCTAAAGCTAACTTCCAGTGACTTGTTCTGCCTTCTCAGGCTGATATCCTCAGCTGACATGAAATGGAAAGACTATATTTAATCCATTGCTAGGTCAGCTGCTAAGAAATTTAGTTCACTGTGTCATGCAAGTCAATTTTTTTCTCCAGAATCTATCCTACATATCTGTAAGTCTACCATTCACCCTTGCTTAGAATATTGCTACCACACATATGATCTGGTGCCTCTGCTTTTTACCTTGAGCTCCATGATAAAATCCAAAGAAGAATCAGCAATATTATCGGTCCTGATCTGGTTTTTATTCACTTCTTTGGATGAGCTCTTCACTATGGTACATATTTTTTTAAAAATTTAAGTGCAGTACTAGACTGGCTGCATACAACCATAAATTCTATGCTAACAGTTTCTTTGCTCCCACTTTTCACTTGTGGAACTTCTTTCTGTTTCCATGTTTTCCAGCCAAGTTAATCTGCAAAAATTTAAATGCAATGTCATTCGCTATCTCCTATTGTCCTCCTGATTACTTTTTTCTCTTCCCACTCATTATTAATGATTCTGTTGCTAATTCTTCCACATCCCTTGTGTCTTAGTGACTTTACTGCCTTGCATGGGGTGAAATTATTTTTTAAAAAATAAGTGTTAAATTGATTTGCTTCCTTAATTCTGGAAATTGTTTTTTTTTCTTTGATCAGATGAAGAAGAATTTTAAATATTATGAAATAATGTGACTGCCTAGTATATTCTTCAAACTTCATTATTGGAAAAGATTGATAAACTCCAGAAGACACTTGTAAACATAATGCTGCTGCAACATTGCGTAGAAACATTTTCTAATTTCAAAATTTCATAGTTATCTGTTTTATTTCTTAAAATTTCGCTGAAAAGACTGGCAAAATAAGAGAAACAATTAAAATAAAATGATCTTTTTTGTTATCCAATCATTGAATTCAGCTGAGTTCATTATTAATTGATGAATTAAAAATGTTAACAAAGAACATTATTTTACAATATGGGTGTCCTGAGATTTAATGAAGCAAGTATTAACTTGATTTTATGAATTTGAATCATTACCAACCATTATTGTTAATTTTTGACTAAAATTTACTTTCATCTTCATTTTTTATTAGATGAAGCATTGTCGGCCATTATTATTAATTTTTGACTAGGATTTACTTTCATCATCATTTTTTATTAGATGAAGCATTGTCAGCCATTATTATTAATTTTTTTATTTATTCATTTTTTATTAGATGAATCAATTTCAACTATTATTATTAATATTAGATTAGAATTTACTTTGATGTTTAGAAGTAAAATAGATAGGAAATTGTGGAGAACCATGATATCCTACATCTTGAAGGGACAGAACACATAAAAGTTTAAATCAGATACAAATATTTTATTAGATGAAACATTGTAAACCATCTTTATTAATTATTGACTAGTAGTTCCTTTCCTTTTCCATATAATGAAGTATAGTCATCTGTTTGTATTCATTTTTGATATGTATTTACTTCCATGTCAATTGCCATTGCTTTTCATTGCAATGCTCTATCATGGAGTAAGCACTGGAGATTGGACATGAAGAAAAATCTATAAAGAGAGAATTGCACATGCATTCCTTTTTTTCTTTGAGAAGCCTGCTGGGATCTGTCGATCCAGGTTTTTGTTTTTATCTAAGTGTCATGATTCCAAACATTTAACAACAACAACAACAACAACAACACATCTTTTAAATGAAACATAAAAAAGTTTAGTCCCTGAAGGAAAAGTAGAAGTGGAACATCAGTTGAAATAACATTTAGATATTCTTTTCAGAAATATACAATAACAATAAAATGTTCAATTTCTCTTGCAGTTAAGTTTATTCTATCGACTAATTAACTGTTCATAGGGTGGTGCGAAATGTGTGAACAGCCTTACTTTATGATGGTCAGCCTAATGTGTTTGTGAATTTATAGACCTGGTTTTAATCAGCAGTGAGTTATTCTCTTCTATTGTGTGCATGGAAAAGGAAGGCTCTTAATTGGCAGCTGTTGGTTGTCATCTTTTCTATTGAGAGCATGTGTGCATGCACACATGTTGATCAAACTGGCCTCCAAAATTGTTTTGAGCTTCAAAAAGAATTATGCTTTTTTTTTTATATCTGGAAGGTGATTCCAGAACTAATTTTCCTTAGAGGTGTGAACTTTTTGAATACAGTGTTTTTATTAGAAGATAATTTTACACTGTCTTGCAAAAATTTTTTCTCAAATTTGCGATAGTGGTGAAAGGAGTTATTATTTTTTAAATGGTCCAAAAATAACATGTGGCAGGTTTACAGCTATGTCCATGAGTATTTTGGCAGAATTTATCTTTGTAATTATTGTCTATCCAACAAACCTTCTGATGAGATTCTATTGGTTGAAATATATATATATATATATATATATAGGATTTAATTCCTATAAACCTGTTTTAACATGACAGTTGCCTTACTGCTTAGGATATAGAAGCTTCTGGCTGGTGGCATGTCATCACTGGCTTCATTGGCCTGATGCCACTCCATAGAAGTATCAAGGAAAGATGGATTCTTTTTCTTACTCATTTTATTAGAGGAGAGTGACAGGCATGGTAGCATGGATTCTGAGTGGCAATGGGAAGAATTTCAATGGAACCGATGCCTCTTGCTTAGTGTCACCCAACTTGTGATCTTAGCCTGTCTATCTATCCTGGGTCTAGAAAGCATGTCCTTGCTTCAAAATGCCTGCAGCCCTCTGACAGTTTTGTGCTGTTTTAGTCTTATATCCAAAGCTGACAATTGGCAATCCATCACTGTTAGAATACATTCACATTGATGAGGTATTCTAACCAATCACTGACCATCCTGGCCCCACCTAATAGTATCTAACATTATCTTTTAATAGTTACTGTTTTGTGTGATTTGCTAGTTTTGCAAACTGTCGCATAGTGAATAGTGTGCTTCTGTAGAATATTGCAATAATAATGGATAGCTATAAATTGCTATTTGTATTTTTAAAGCTAACTTTGAGTTTAATGTTTCTTCTGGAATTTTTATTTGTGGAACTCTCTGTCAACTACAATCTTCAAAAATTTAAATGGAATTTTGATTGTCACCTTCTGCATCCTTGAATCCTGATCTCTCATTGTCCTTTCTGTTTTTTGGCTCTCAGTACCCCTTGCATCTTAGAGGTTTTATCACCTGGCTTGGGGTGAAATGATTTTTTGAAAAACAAAAAAGTAATGTTTTATAAGCATGTGAGTATAGGTAAAGGTCTCAGGGTAATGACATTCCTGGAAATAGTTTTCATGGGGCAATGGCTAAAAGCAGTTGGCAACTGTTGATACAAATTCAGAATATACAAATTTATTTTCATAGCTATATAAATTACAGTCAATTTTGGATAATGTCTTATAACTTTATGAGTATATTTAAAGTCTCAAGGTAATGAAACCTCTGGAAATAGACATGATTAATGGCTAAAAGTATGTTGACAACCATTTTACAGTTAAAATCTAAAGAGTAAAAAGTAGCAAAATACAAACATTAAAATATTAATTTTGTATAGTTTTTAGTTCCAATCTAGACTAGGAATGACTGCAAGAAACATTCTACTCCACAAGTTATAGCCTGAAGCACACAAATGCATACTGGGATTTCTTCCTAGTCAATAAAATAGGCTACTTGTCGGTTTCGTATTTATAGCCTGAAGCACACAAATGCATACTGGGATTTCTTCCTAGTCAATAAAATAGGCTACTTGTCGGTTTCGTATTTATAGCCTGAAGCACACAAATGCATACTGGGATTTCTTCCTAGTCAATAAAATAGGCTACTTGTCGGTTTCGTATTTATAGCCTGAAGCACACAAATGCATACTGGGATTTCTTCCTAGTCAATAAAATAGGCTACTTGTCGGTTTCGTATTTATAGCCTGAAGCACACAAATGCATACTGGGATTTCTTCCTAGTCAATAAAATAGGCTACTTGTCGGTTTCGTATTTATAGCCTGAAGCACACAAATGCATACTGGGATTTCTTCCTAGTCAATAAAATAGGCTACTTGTCGGTTTCGTATTTATAGCCTGAAGCACACAAATGCATACTGGGATTTCTTCCTAGTCAATAAAATAGGCTACTTGTCGGTTTCGTATTTATAGCCTGAAGCACACAAATGCATACTGGGATTTCTTCCTAGTCAATAAAATAGGCTACTTGTCGGTTTCGTATTTATAGCCTGAAGCACACAAATGCATACTGGGATTTCTTCCTAGTCAATAAAATAGGCTACTTGTCGGTTTCGTATTTATAGCCTGAAGCACACAAATGCATACTGGGATTTCTTCCTAGTCAATAAAATAGGCTACTTGTCGGTTTCGTATTTATAGCCTGAAGCACACAAATGCATACTGGGATTTCTTCCTAGTCAATAAAATAGGCTACTTGTCGGTTTCGTATTTATAGCCTGAAGCACACAAATGCATACTGGGATTTCTTCCTAGTCAATAAAATAGGCTACTTGTCGGTTTCGTATTTATAGCCTGAAGCACACAAATGCATACTGGGATTTCTTCCTAGTCAATAAAATAGGCTACTTGTCGGTTTCGTATTTATAGCCTGAAGCACACAAATGCATACTGGGATTTCTTCCTAGTCAATAAAATAGGCTACTTGTCGGTTTCGTATTTATAGCCTGAAGCACACAAATGCATACTGGGATTTCTTCCTAGTCAATAAAATAGGCTACTTGTCGGTTTCGTATTTATAGCCTGAAGCACACAAATGCATACTGGGATTTCTTCCTAGTCAATAAAATAGGCTACTTGTCGGTTTCGTATTTATAGCCTGAAGCACACAAATGCATACTGGGATTTCTTCCTAGTCAATAAAATAGGCTACTTGTCGGTTTCGTATTTATAGCCTGAAGCACACAAATGCATACTGGGATTTCTTCCTAGTCAATAAAATAGGCTACTTGTCGGTTTCGTATTTATAGCCTGAAGCACACAAATGCATACTGGGATTTCTTCCTAGTCAATAAAATAGGCTACTTGTCGGTTTCATATTTATAGCCTGAAGCACACAAATGCATACTGGGATTTCTTCCTAGTCAATAAAATAGGCTACTTGTCGGTTTCGTATTTATAGCCTGAAGCACACAAATGCATACTGGGATTTCTTCCTAGTCAATAAAATAGGCTACTTGTCGGTTTCGTATTTATAGCCTGAAGCACACAAATGCATACTGGGATTTCTTCCTAGTCAATAAAATAGGCTACTTGTCGGTTTCGTATTTATAGCCTGAAGCACACAAATGCATACTGGGATTTCTTCCTAGTCAATAAAATAGGCTACTTGTCGGTTTCGTATTTATAGCCTGAAGCACACAAATGCATACTGGGATTTCTTCCTAGTCAATAAAATAGGCTACTTGTCGGTTTCGTATTTATAGCCTGAAGCACACAAATGCATACTGGGATTTCTTCCTAGTCAATAAAATAGGCTACTTGTCGGTTTCGTATTTATAGCCTGAAGCACACAAATGCATACTGGGATTTCTTCCTAGTCAATAAAATAGGCTACTTGTCGGTTTCGTATTTATAGCCTGAAGCACACAAATGCATACTGGGATTTCTTCCTAGTCAATAAAATAGGCTACTTGTCGGTTTCGTATTCATAGCCTGAAGCACACAAATGCATACTGGGATTTCTTCCTAGTCAATAAAATAGGCTACTTGTCGGTTTCGTATTCATAGCCTGAAGCACACAAATGCATACTGGGATTTCTTCCTAGTCAATAAAATAGGCTACTTGTCGGTTTCGTATTTATAGCCTGAAGCACACAAATGCATACTGGGATTTCTTCCTAGTCAATAAAATAGGCTACTTGTCGGTTTCGTATTTATAGCCTGAAGCACACAAATGCATACTGGGATTTCTTCCTAGTCAATAAAATAGGCTACTTGTCGGTTTCGTATTTATAGCCTGAAGCACACAAATGCATACTGGGATTTCTTCCTAGTCAATAAAATAGGCTACTTGTCGGTTTCGTATTTATAGCCTGAAGCACACAAATGCATACTGGGATTTCTTCCTAGTCAATAAAATAGGCTACTTGTCGGTTTCGTATTTATAGCCTGAAGCACACAAATGCATACTGGGATTTCTTCCTAGTCAATAAAATAGGCTACTTGTCGGTTTCGTATTTATAGCCTGAAGCACACAAATGCATACTGGGATTTCTTCCTAGTCAATAAAATAGGCTACTTGTCGGTTTCGTATTTATAGCCTGAAGCACACAAATGCATACTGGGATTTCTTCCTAGTCAATAAAATAGGCTACTTGTCGGTTTCGTATTTATAGCCTGAAGCACACAAATGCATACTGGGATTTCTTCCTAGTCAATAAAATAGGCTACTTGTCGGTTTCGTATTTATAGCCTGAAGCACACAAATGCATACTGGGATTTCTTCCTAGTCAATAAAATAGGCTACTTGTCGGTTTCGTATTTATAGCCTGAAGCACACAAATGCATACTGGGATTTCTTCCTAGTCAATAAAATAGGCTACTTGTCGGTTTCGTATTTATAGCCTGAAGCACACAAATGCATACTGGGATTTCTTCCTAGTCAATAAAATAGGCTACTTGTCGGTTTCATATTTATAGCCTGAAGCACACAAATGCATACTGGGATTTCTTCCTAGTCAATAAAATAGGCTACTTGTCGGTTTCATATTTATAGCCTGAAGCACACAAATGCATACTGGGATTTCTTCCTAGTCAATAAAATAGGCTACTTGTCAGTTTCATATTTATAGCCTGAAGCACACAAATGCATACTGGGATTTCTTCCTAGTCAATAAAATAGGCTACTTGTCGGTTTCATATTTATAGCCTGAAGCACACAAATGCATACTGGGATTTCTTCCTAGTCAATAAAATAGGCTACTTGTCAGTTTCATATTTATAGCCTGAAGCACACAAATGCATACTGGGATTTCTTCCTAGTCAATAAAATAGGCTACTTGTCGGTTTCATATTTATAGCCTGAAGCACACAAATGCATACTGGGATTTCTTCCTAGTCAATAAAATAGGCTACTTGTCGGTTTCATATTTATAGCCTGAAGCACACAAATGCATACTGGGATTTCTTCCTAGTCAATAAAATAGGCTACTTGTCGGTTTCATATTTATAGCCTGAAGCACACAAATGCATACTGGGATTTCTTCCTAGTCAATAAAATAGGCTACTTGTCGGTTTCATATTTATAGCCTGAAGCACACAAATGCATACTGGGATTTCTTCCTAGTCAATAAAATAGGCTACTTGTCGGTTTCATATTTATAGCCTGAAGCACACAAATGCATACTGGGATTTCTTCCTAGTCAATAAAATAGGCTACTTGTCGGTTTCATATTTATAGCCTGAAGCACACAAATGCATACTGGGATTTCTTCCTAGTCAATAAAATAGGCTACTTGTCGGTTTCATATTTATAGCCTGAAGCACACAAATGCATACTGGGATTTCTTCCTAGTCAATAAAATAGGCTACTTGTCGGTTTCATATTTATAGCCTGAAGCACACAAATGCATACTGGGATTTCTTCCTAGTCAATAAAATAGGCTACTTGTCGGTTTCATATTTATAGCCTGAAGCACACAAATGCATACTGGGATTTCTTCCTAGTCAATAAAATAGGCTACTTGTCGGTTTCATATTTATAGCCTGAAGCACACAAATGCATACTGGGATTTCTTCCTAGTCAATAAAATAGGCTACTTGTCGGTTTCATATTTATAGCCTGAAGCACACAAATGCATACTGGGATTTCTTCCTAGTCAATAAAATAGGCTACTTGTCAGTTTCATATGACTCAGTCCCGGTGTGTTTTTTCTTGAAGTTAGAATGCTACATTCATTTTTCCAAACTTCCTCTTGTGTGTCAAACCCAATTCTTAGTTTATGAACATTTTTGCTATATTACTGTTGCTTTGCCTTATTACTGTTAATTTGTCTTGCATATATTGTTTGCTTGCTTTATATTATTTTTTTACCCTGTTCATTTCTTTTTCTTGTTATTGCTTATTGCAAACATTGTCAACTCTGTTTGTTGGGCAGTTCTGCCATTTACTTTATATTTAACCACTCACTTTATAATAGCCATAACTTATAAATAAGAGAATGAATGTTATAAGTAAACTTAATAAAAATAGGTGCCACCTACCAACAACAACTGAAAGGAATTTATCTAAACTTATATAGAATTTATTACAACTACTTCAACTTGGAGATTTAATACAAAACAAAATAATAGCAACCTAGAACCTGAAGCAGGAATTTACAGTATAGACTGTCAGAATGTCTCAAAAATACATTGGTGAAACATTGAGAAATTTAAAGAACACACAATATGGACATGTAAAATAAGGCCAGGGTATGTTGAGGTTAGTGGAAACACTTAACCAAATGTTCTTTTAAGAATTATGGGATAACAGGCAGAGAAGAGAAAGAGATTGAAGGAAACAAAATAACACTGCCTCAGAAGCCACAGCATGGTGGGCAGCATGCAACTTTTGGAACAAAATGCCCCAAGGGAACATCTTCACATGACAGAGAGTTTTGCCAACTCTCCACTCCTGACTGCAGGTTTCCCCATCACTTTTATTGACATGAGACAGTTGACAAAGATCCAGATCTTGGCAAGTTGCAGAGAGGCCTGTATCTAGACATGTCAAGCTGTTCTCTTGATAATAAGGAAACTCAGATGTAACTAGTTTTGACAGACATGTCCAGATGCAACTCAGGGTCTCATTTGTGTCTGTATTGCCACACGTTTGCCACTGAACCCAAAAGACCTTTCTTTCAACACAACAAACTCAGTGCATTACTCATTCATCATAAGGAATCAAGCCATAATTTTGACTTAATTTTAGATTTTTAAAATTAAAAATTTTTTTTATAGTTGCTCAAACCATATTTGTCAGTCATAGAGTTGCTTAAGATTTAAGTACAGCTGCTTAAAAACTAGTTTTTATATAAAAATATGATTGTATATTAGAAATTCAATTGCAAGTGCTCAGAGATTTAAAGAATTGAATCTTCTGTGTACCATGTTTATTCAGGACATGGGTAATAATGGCACTTCACAATTTCCTATCTTTTGTAGTTCTGAATAAATTTTGTTTTTTGTTATCTCTCCTAATCATTTCTACCATCCATTTACTCAAGCTTCTTAGGTAGGTTATTCGCAGCTTTCTTCTGTCCTGTGAATATCAAATTCTCTAAGTCCTCTTTTCTCATAATGTATTCTAGAATTTTTAGCTGTAAGAGTTCCTATAGTTTCCTTTTTCATCTGCTACCAGCATTGGGTCATCTGTATATTTTATGTTGTTAAGATTGTAGATACCAATAATAAGTATAGAGAGGATGTCTAATTGTCACAGGATTCCCTCACTGTAAAAGTAAAAAAATCCAGTGAGGACATTACATCCTTGTCTTACATTCCTTTGTAGTTTTTGTGTATTTATTGAATTCATTTTCTGTCTGTATGCATGTGGTTTGCTTCCAGTATAGGTTCTGCATTATTTAAATATCTTTTCCAAGTAAATCAAGTTTATGTAGCAGTTTAAACTGTTCTTTGTGATGTACTTTATGAAACATTTTTATATAATCTATAAAATAAACATATGTATACATGCTTCTGCATTTGTTTTGCTCTCTCTGATATCATTCTGAGCATAAATATTACATTCCTTGTTCCAGTGATTTTAACAAAACTGCTCTGTTCTTGTTCTATTTCTGGTTTAATTTGGCTTTATGCTTTATTCATAAGAATTTGGATGGTTAGTTTTCTTATGTGGCTCATTAAGCTATTTGTCCAATGGAACTTGTATTCATTTACACCTGTAATTCTTGAAGTCTGCCATAACTGAAATTGATAAGAAAGTTTTGGAAAAATACAAGATAAAAAAATAAGCTAATATATTGTTTGTTGTTGTTTTTTTGTTTTTTTCAGAATGTAATTAAGTTTACTTTACTCAAAAATATCAGTATAAAACTTTGATGCTTGGATCTGTGAATTGTTCCAGTTGCAGGAATATTTAAAAAGCTGAAACAGATATTTGATACTCAAGGATTACTGAATACTTCCTGGACATATGGAAGGCTGAAGAATATATCAACCAAAACTTTGTAATAAAAACAACAAAGGTGAAGATACCAGATTGAAAAATTCTAAAATAAAAGGAGGGTGGAATAGTAGTGGGAGTTGGAAGACATGTTATAGAATTTTACAGTTTGGAGTTCTTTTAGATTATAAATAAGTAGTGGGAGGAATAAGAATGTTCTAGGTGAAAATATTTAAAAATATTGTCAAGGAGGGAGATTACAAATAATCCCTGGGGTATTGAGTGAAGCTTCAGTTACAGTTTCTGGAAAAGAGTGCATAATCTGTCATGATCAGCAGTATGAACAAAGCTAGTATACTCAAACCCTCAGTCACAATGAGTTGTGTTTTCATGCTAGCACAATCATTAATGACTTCTGAATAGTTTTGTACATCCAATTTCACTTACAATGCTTTGGTCAACCTATAGTATGGTTTTCAGGAACTTATCAATGGGATGCCTACTTGCCTTCCCTGGCCAATAGCATTAACAATCAACACTTTGACAAATTAACTATGTTGAGATCCGGACCCGGATCACATGATTGTAAAGCAAATTTTCTAACTACTTGGCCTCGTATTAATAACATTAATGTGCATTTTTTTGCACACACACAAAATTCAGATCAAGTGACTGATATGGAAATGTTATCCCAGTTTCACTTACAATGCTTGGGTCAATTGGTGGTATGGTTTTCAGGCACTTACCAAAGGTGGACGATGCTGGGATCCCTTCTCCCAGCTGATAACATCAAGAAGTCACCATCTTGACAAATCAATCATGCTGAGATTCAAACCCAGATCTCCTGGTTAGAAAGTTCACTTTCTAACCACTTGGCCTCGTATTAATAACATTAATGTGCATTTATTTACACACCCACACAAATTCAGATCAGGTGACTGATACTGAAGTGTTATCCCAATTGAATATGTTTTAGAGCAAGTTTTATCAAGGATAGAAAAGTTTGTTCTTATTTGAATGACAAGGAAAGAATCCAAGCAGCTGCCCAGGTATTTCCATCCCTCTGTGAATAAATGCATTAATCTTTTAACTGTTCGGAGTTTTCTAGTGCTGAGAGTGGGGAGATGTATGGACATGGTTTGCCTTCTGCATCCACCCTCGGTAAGATGGTTATTGCTCGACATATGAAGACTTCTGTCTTCTCTTATCTCTGCTGTCACTTTCACTGAATAAAACATGAGTTGCAAAACCAGAATGTAATTCCTTGCATAAAATATCTCACATTGGTTTATCTTCATGTTTCTGAATGAGAAATTCCAGTGAGATCTGAAGCCAACACCCGCCTGCCATTTGTTCTATCTCAGGTTGGGAAGCTGATCCCCAGAGAAGGAAGAGTTAGAATGAGAAAGCAAAAAGAAAATTACACAAATGAATAAGTTGTCATTTAGAGGGACATGTGTTAATGCTGACATGGGGCATCCTGTAGGGAAACGCCTTAACACAATCACTGGCTGTCATGTATACTGTTATTCTTGTTCAAGTTTCATGTGCAGTACTGATATCAAAATTACCAATATTTGATAAATATATAATATTTCATAAATCAAAGTATCATAAGTCTTTAAGTCAAAGATATATATTGATATATTAGGTTGGCGCAAAAATAATGTCGTTTTTTGACGATTTTTTGATTATCGTTCACCCATTTATCCAACTTTTTTGACTTCCCTATTTGCTTTAAATGGCGAACAACTGTCGAATGGTCGACCTCGAGTTCAACAGCAACTTCTTGTGTGGTTTTGCGAGGATCAGCTTCAATTAAGGCTTTCAAATGTTCGTTATCAACTGCAGTCGGACGGCCGCGATTGCCTTTATCTTCGAGGCTCTCGTCACCATTGCGAAATTTCTTGAACCACCGTTGTGCCACACGTTTGTTAGTGGTTCCTGGGCCAAATGCATCATTGATATCACGAGCTGTCTCGGCAGCTTTTCAGCCTAGTTTGAACTGGAACAAGAAAATCGTGCGGATTTGAATTTTGTCCATGCTGTCGAAAAGCCTGCAAAAAAAATGGATGAAGAGATTGAGAACGGTAACGAATAACACGATTTGACAGAGCGAAAAACGCACTTCAAAATGATATATAACATGGCTATATATATCAATGAATTAATTCAGAAATCATATATAAAAGTAACATATGTGAGAAAACGACATTATTTTTGCACCAACCTAATATATCATCATTATCAGTCTTGTGAACTGGGGTGATTGTAGGGCCACTGTGCAGTTAAGCATCTGACCAGTCTCCTCCATATATCTGGGTTGAAAGCTGTATACATTCATGTGTAACATGTTTTGGGCAAGTAGATCTGGCATGGCCCAACCTTCCCTAGGTCAAACCACAGCTTATGTCTTCCAACTTGAAGACTTGGTCATGAACACATAATTTTTAGCAGTTGATTCAAGTTGAAGTTACTAAGTGAACACATTGTAAAAGACAGGTGTTATGATTCAAGTGTACAGAAGATTCTGTTTGTGTATTAATTACTGAGATCAATTCATTACAACATTCTCCACATATGTAATATATTGATAAAAGAAAATATTTAACAATAAACTGTAGATCAAAAATCCCGTTATTGTTTCAAGAAATGATATTTTAAAATCTCTTTCTTTAAGGGTATCATGCTATTCAGTCGATGCTTAAAGCTACATAAAAAAAAAAATTAAATTAATTCATACCCATTGTCCTATTTATAGAATGGTGCACATTAAGGGGTTATATTTGAAAACTTTTATTTTATAGTGGAGGTTTTAGAAACATACAATACATGATTTTTATCATTAGTAAACTTATAGAATGTGTCTACATTGAAATATATATATATATATATATATATATATATATATATATATATATATATATATTCAAGACAAAATTGAAAAATAGAAAAATATATATATTGAAAAATTGAAAAAAAAGAAAAAAATATATATATGTTGAAAAATAGAAAAAAAAAAAATATATATATATATATATATATATATCATGTTTGAATGAAGAAATGTCGCCTATATATATATATATATATATATATAGGCGACATTTCTTTATTCAAACATGTTTCATTGAATTATACAGACATACAACTAGCAACTATATAATAAATAAGAAAAAAAAGTGAACATTGAAGTCAACACTCAGGGGCGACAGACCGGTTCATGCTAAAAGCAATCATCAGGCCATGTGTTGTTTTTTTCGACTATTTATATATACGGGTCAGTGGTGTATTGTGGGTAGTCTGTTCTAACAGTTATTTTGGTGGGAGTGTTTTATTTATTTATTTGGATTTATTTATTTTATTTGTTTTTTTATTTATTTTTATTTTATATATTTTTATTTATTCTTTTCAGTTTTTGATCTCTTAGTAATGTAGTAAAACATTTTTTTGAGATGAATTCTAATCATTTATTTAGTAGTTTGTTTTGGTCTGGGAACGTAATTAAAGCTATTTTTTTGTCCAATTTTTGGATTGATTGTTGTAGTCTGCTCTAATGGTTATTTTGGCAGAAGTGGTTTGTTAATTTGTTTATTATTTATTTATTCATTTATTTGGATTGATTATTTTTACTTATTTTTGCTCATTAATTTTTATCTATTCTTTTCAGTCTATTCTAATGGTTGTTATAGCAGTTGTTTTTTAATTTGTTTATTATTTGCTTGGATTAGTTTATTTTACTTGATTTTTTCTTATTTTATTTTATTAATTTTTATTTAAGGTACATTTATATCTGGTTAAATCTTCATAAATACATCTTGGACATAAAAGTTCAGGTCTCTAGGTATTGAACTTATATAAATATGTTCCTCTGAATTTAATTAATAATCATTTAATTCAAATCTCTTAGGTTTTTAACTTAAGTTTCTTGGTTAATTATACAAAAAGTTTATACTAATTTATATTTAATTTAAGGAAAAAAATTTTTTTTCGCTAATTTAAAAAAACATTTTAAAAATGTTCTGAACCAGACACATTTTTAATGTTATTTACAGAATTTGTTGAATGAAATACAGGGAAATAACCTCGATCTTAACTTTTCCTTAGTTTAAAGTACATTCATATCCTGCTAAATATTAATACATCTAAGATACTCTAGATATAAACAAGTTTCTCTGAATATAATTAATAATCATTTAATTCAAATTTCTTAGGTATTTTAATTTAAATTTCTTGGTTAATTATATAAAAGGCTTAGAAAAATCTTTTTTTCTAATTTCAAAATCTTTAAATGAACTAAATAGACTTTAAGCCCTTTCACCATCCTCAAATGACATACTGAGGTCAGTGTGTCAAAATAGGTCAACACTCTCTGCCTTTTCCACCACTCTCTAAAGAAGATAGTAATATCTCTTGTTTTTAACCTGCAATATTTTTTCGATTTCATTTGTGATTTGTTTGTAGCTCTTGAAGATTGAGAGCTGCTTTTTTTAGAGCTCTCATGGAATAAAAATTATTACCTATGGGATTTTAAGTGTTTGATATTCTTTAATTAATAATAATTTTGTTCTGTATTTTGACATAGATCACTCCCTGGATCTAAATCCTCCTGGAAATTCTATATGGATTACCATATCATATCATTACTATATATATATATATATATATATATATATATATATATATATAAAATGTTTAAAATTTGCTATGGAGGAGGAGTGCTCAGTATTGAAGGTAAAGCATTTCTGTGTTTATAGAAATATCGTCAGATATTAACTTTATTTTGATCACATTTTGCTTTCAGAAAATGATGACTGTTGAAAACACAAAGTTTTTCTCAGACAAAAAGATGATTTCAAAAATCCCATGGGCAGAAAGAAATCTTAAATAAATTAGCTTAAAATTATATTCTTCTCATTTGGTTGCTTATGTTTCTGTTCATGTGAAATAGTTTTTAATAAAAAAGAATAAATTCATTTTGAAATTAAACATAAAGTTATTTTTTCTTTTAAACCTTTTTTAAACATATAAACCATATTTTCTGCTTCTGTACAGAAATCTTTTGATGCCCATAAATAGTTGTTTGTAATTAGAAGCCAATAATTCTTTCCATTAATATTTAACAAATGGAAACACATCAGATTGGAACAAGAAAAAGTCAACATCATCTTATTGCTTCATAATACCAAACTCTGAAAATAAGCCAAAGAATTTTTATAACAATTACAGAAACCAGATATCTTTTTTGCTTTCATAAAATAACCTTTCGTATATTCTTAATGATTCAGGATTTGGAAGGTTGGAAATAAATAAATCAGATTAATTACTGAACATTGCACAATAACTTTATCAATGAGTAAAATTTCCCATAGAAGTAATTTTTGTTATTTTTGTTTTAATCTATTTTTTCCTATTTTCTGTTTAAGCGATAAAATTTCTTCCTGTCCAGATTTCTTAATCAATTGCATTCTGGTTTCTTAAAAATTTGCATTTATTTTTTCAGTCCGAAATTACTTTATTGCATAAACAAAAATTATTAAAAAGACAAGAAATAAAAACAATTTTGTTTAATATTTCAAAATATTTAACATGCGCCATCTTTATTTATTTTTCTTATATTCAAGCTTGATCTTTTTTTTCTTTTACAGATATTGTTCTATAAAATGTTGTGATACAGTCAATGTTTCAAAAATCAACATTCTATAAATATTACACCTTTTATCATGAATTCTTTCAGTATATATATATATATATATATATATATATAATGGATTAAATCTGACAAATATTTTAATATATTTTCTATTCATACATTTTTTATGGATACACTTATTTAAGTAAATACTCTGTTTTGTTAATTAAATGTATTAATTACATTTACCAACCTGAATGTTCAAGAAATTTTGTAGAAAATATGTGTCCTCCAATAGGAATCAAACCTGTATCCTATACAGGCTTAATCATGGTTCTGTATAGGATACAGGTTCAATTACTGTTGGAGGACATATATTTTATCAGAAATTTCTCAAACATTCAGATCAGTAAACATAATTAAAACAGAGCATTTACTCAAATAAGTGCATCCATAAAAAACGTATGAACAGAATATATATATATATATATATATATATATAAAGTGAACATTGAAGTCAACACTCTGAGACGAAAGGTTGTTTCATGCTAGACGCAATCTTCAGGCGGCCTGACGATTGTGTATATATTGAGCTCTTTATCCCATAAATATAGCACACCATAAAACTATATTTCTTCATGTATGTATGTATATATATATATATATATATATATATATATATATATGTATACCAGGTGATTGAAAAGTAACTCCTAATTTTAAAATACTTATAATTTATTTATTAACTATGGTTTTTACAAGAAATGGATATAAGAGGAAAATGTTTAGCATAAGGTTTTATTTAATACTAGCAGTAGAGCTCGGCATTGCCCGGGGATGTAACAGTAAGAGATAGATCAAGTATCGACCATCATAAAGACTGAAAAATAAAATTGACAAAGACTATTGTTTAAGGTTGATGGACACGCATGACTTAATTAATTTTTTTTTTTTTTTTTTTTACGAATTGGTCAAACCCAAACTCAAACAAAAACATTGTTTTCAATCGTTATGAGTATACCGATTGAATAGAATTTTATTATAAACAATTGTCTTGTAAATGGAATTTTTAAAGCATTCTGAATGTAAAAATAAAGAAAAAAGTGTGCAAGACTATAAGAAACACTACCTGCCACAAAAAAGTGAAGTTTTGTTGAAATCGGTTGAAAAATGTAGGAAATCCGATCCTATATATAAACGAACACACACACACACAAACAACCTGAGTTTTATAAGTATAACTCGATATGAGTTGTCCCCCTTTCATTCTTGTGATGCCTCTTAATCATGTTTTCAAATTGATTTTGTGCAAAAACAATTGTGTTTTTCCAATTTTGGGCACTGTTAGAACCACCGCAAGGTAATTTTACGTAGTCCTGTGAAGTTTTGTTGAAATCGGTTGAAAAATGTAGGAAATCCAATCCAATATATAAATGTACAGACACACACACACACAATCTGCGTTTTATAATAAGTAAGATTCAATATGGGCACCAGATTTTGCTACCAGCTTCTCAAGCCACCCAGGAATCACATCAACTGATTTTACCAGGAACTCTTGTGGTATAGAAGACATAACTTTTTGTATTAACTCTTCAAATTCTTCTAGTGTTTTACTTTGGTGTAGAAGACTTGCTCCTTTAACTAAACCCCAAAGAAAAAGTTACTGAGTGTTAAGTCAGACTGGCCACTCATACATAAAATAGAGAGTTACTTTTCAATCACCCTGTATATAAACAGCAAAATATAATTGAATTTCAAGCATTTGAAGAATTATTTCCTTCTGTTAAGTGAAAAAAATATTGCTCTTCTTTCAAATATTGAAATGTTCTCAACTTGACTGAGAAAGGATTCCCAAAAATATTCAGATTTTGTCTGATATTGGGAAGTGGATTGGTCTTAGAATGTTGCAATACTTTCCCATATATATATATATATATATATATATATATATATATATACTGTGTCACACATGTTTAGATATGTTTATGGGATAGTGAAAGATACCTTCCAAAAGCTAAACAAACTATTATGAAACAGGATAAATTCATGAAAGACCAAGAAAAGTGTTGTGGATTCCGCGTGAAAAATCGGTCTCCAATAAATGACAAACGCAAGTATTTAAACTAAGAAATTAAATGTATTTACACAAAATACAAAAGGTAATGCTGTTAGTAAAATCCAGGAACGCCGGTTAGTATTAATCAAAGATCGCTATATACAGTCTCGAAGTAAACTTCCTTAGAGTCGGGCGTCCTTGTAACTGACTTCTGACGTCAACTCAGTCACAGTGTCTATGTACTTTCCACTCTGTTCCTCCACCCTGTTCCTCTACTCTTATCTCTGACTGACTGTGTCTATTTTATGGCAGCAGGACGAGTCCATTTATATCAGAAAAGGGTGGACCCCATAACAAAAAGTGTACTGAACTATTATGTAATATCAGTCTTCCTATATAGCAGTGAATACTAGACAATCTCAGCACAGATAAAGAAAAGATTTCAGGCATCAGAAATGTGGTTCTACAGAAGGATACTGAGAATACCATGGACTAAACATGTGAGCAATGACAATGTTTTGGAGAAAATGGAAACAAAAAGGATATAGATATAATTAAAATCAGAAACGGATAGTTGAACATTCTAGAGCACATAATAAGGAAAGAGTGCTTGGAAAATTTGACACTCACCAGACATTGAAGGCGGTTAAGATAAAGAAAAGCAATGCATAACCTACCTAATGAGATTGTGTAAATGGTTGACCAACATGGATTTGGAGAGATAGCAAATACACCCTTGTATTGAAACAACTGCTTTAGTTTCCTTTCTTTCACCATACAATCAGTTTTCGACCCACTGGAGTGACAGGGTGTAATCATTTTCTATTTTTTTCTCAGATTAGATCATTTTCAGTGATGTGCAGTAACATGAATATATTTTCGGGATGCATGATGAAATTTGTTTGCCCTTGAAAAATATTGTCGCAATTGTTGATTAGTTGTCAATTGTTGATTAGTTGTCCCCATGGCTATTGTTTTCAATGGACTTCAAGGAAGCATATGAAAATTGTAATGCTGAATGAACATGCTGGAAAGACTTACCAGTGAACAAATCAATGTATTATAGATGAGCCCGGAAGCTTTCCTGATTTAAATCCAATCAAGAATCTGTGATCAATCTGGAAGTAACGAATTTGTGGAATGGACATACAAATTACTAACATGTGCACTGGGTCATGTTTCATTGGAAAAATATGAAAAAAAGTAAATAATAACAGAATTACTCATTTTGTTTCAATTAATTTTCACAAGGGTGTAGACGAACTTAGAGCAACAAAAGATAATAAATTGTGGAGAGCCATGATCAGCAATGTTTTAAAGAAGCATGGTGCATAGAAGAAGAATGAAGAGATTTACATAAATATATGGATTATTAATATGGACGATATTTTATCTAATATGTATAAATTATGGTATCGGATCGAAATAAAGTAACTTCTGAAGAAGCATTATATTCCTACCAATATCAGATCAGTAATGGCATGTATTATATAAGATATCTATTTTGTTTAGAAAATGGGGTTTTGAATATTTTCAAAATTCATATGACAAAGCTAAAGATGCTGATATATCAACCAATGGCTTTCTTTGATTTTTTTTTTTTTTTAATGGTGCCTTCTGATGTAAAATAAACTGTAGCATTCTTTGACAGAAATGCCAATACAACATCAATACGATTTCACCATCTTGGTTACATATGCTTTGTTCTTGGGGATGACTATAAAATGGTTTAAAGCACTTAAGATGAGATTTAAAGCCACAGGAATGTGGTTCTACAGAAGGATGCTGAGGATACAATAGACTGATCATGTGAGCAACAACAAAGTTTTGAGAAAATGAAAACAAAAAACATTCCTAACATCAGCAAGAGACAGTTGAAATTTCTAAAGGAAAGAGCGTTTGGAAAATTTGGCATTCATAGGATAGATTGAAAGCAAGAGGTACAGAGAAAACAATGCATGACTTACTTAATGAGCTTGAGTAAATGGATAGCAGAACAGGGTTTAGGAGAGAATACAAAAAGACAAAATTTATTAAGAGCTATGATTTGTTATCTTATTATCCTTTCTTTTCCCTCTCACTAACTCCTTGCATAATAGTGGATTTTATTGCCCAGTTTTGGGTGAAATGATTATAAAAAAAGTGATGTCATGGCAAAAATGTGATGATAAAAATAATTGCAAGATAAAATGGCAGACATAAATGTTTCTTTTTATTTCTGAAAAATGAACATTGTTCAATCAGTCAGTTTAATAACAACTAGAATTTTTTGGCAACATGTTGATGAGTGTTGAAAACCTCACAGTATTTAGTATTGTTAAAGTCATCACTAACATTTTTGCCATGATTTACAAACTCTACTTTGCATTCGATTTAAAAAACAAATTGATAAAATTTGAATAAAGCTGATTTTTTTTGAAAAATATTTTGGCAAAAAACCTACTTTGCAGTTTAATAATTTCTTTAATTTAATTTTACAGAACTTTTTGGAAGACAATATTATTTAAGAAAATTTCCTTTTTTTTTCTCTTTTCCCCCTTTAACAATGAAGAATAAATTCTTAGAATTTCTTACTCTTGAGCATGCAACATACAACTGACCATGCATAAATATTTCTTGCTGGAGCCAAATTTCAACTTTTTGAAGCATTTAGTCTTGTGAGTTGTTTATAGTTCTCAAAAATGCAGGGCAAACTAGAAACTGGACTCTTGTACATATAAAAACTTAAAGAAAAGAAATGCTAAAAAACGATATTGCATTTTTATTAAATAATTATTTGTTATTTTAATCATTAAATTGTTTCTAGAATAGTGGGAGTATTTTGTATGTTAAATAATAAAAATTTGATTTTTCCAAAAAAATTAATCACAATTTATTTTACTAAGCTATGCACCCAAATAAAACCAACTTTACCCTTACCTATTTGCATTTCTCCCTAAAATTTGGTTTTGATTGGTCAGTGTATGGCTATTTTAGAGTGTGTGATGGATGGACGGACGGATAGACTCACAGAATTTTATGTATAAATAGATAAAGGATGAAAGTAAATCAGAATAACATCCTTATAGCTGTCAAATATTAATTATCAAACAAGTGTGGTTAACTTTCTTGTCTGAATTTTAATAGACAAGGTATTTTAATCCTTGTATGTGGTTGAGTTTTTATTTCTTTTTTTTTTTTTTTCCCAATTCAACTGTATACCCCCTAGCCTTCTTCAGAATTCTGTTGCATTCTAGAATATTGTCAAATTGGCAACATTCTAAAAATAGGAAAAAAATACAAATAATAAAAATGAAGAATTTCATACTAATCAACCAGTGATTAATTTTAATTTTTTAATTTTATAATATACCAACTATGATTTGAATAAAAATTGAAATATTAAAAAAAAATAGTTTTTGGGAATAAAATATTGATTATGCATCCCACTCTATGTATTTAGTTTTTTTATTTTAATTTTTACGATCTTGTTTTTTCTTTTTCTTTATCAAAATCAATATTGTTTACTTTAGATAAACAGGAATTGGTGTTGCCAACTTGTTCTTATTATGGAAATTAGAAACAAGAAGTAAAAAAAAAAATATGAAAAGAAAGTAAAATTTAAAAAATGCATTAACAATTTAAATTAATTAAAGATACAATGTCTTTCTCGTTTATTAATCCACAATAATTGTTGATGAAGAAACTTGCTCAAGGGCTTGAACATCAAGCTGTTGAGTAAAGTGGAGATAATGAAATTTTGTAGATTTTGCAGATAATTTCTATTTGAAAATTTTGATGTTCTTATTTTTAAGCCTTTTGGAAACGATAGACATTGAGCTGGTTTCCATGAAAACAAATATAACATTAAGATTTTTTTTCTTCAAAATATATGAACACTACTTGTACTTTATTTAATCAAAAACAACAAATTTTTAGAGGAATCATTTTCCCTATTATTCTTTTATTACAAGTTAACATTGTTGATTTTTATCAAAACATTCGGTTGATATACACTTTCATTGCGAAAGCAAAATAGTATGAAATCGGAAAGAGAAAAGTAGCATTTAATAAAACTTGAACACATATGCCATGCCTCCAAAGGTTGTCTTCCATGGATGTTACTTTAATAATTGTGGAAGCTTCAACATATAATATTATAATATTAAATCTTATATTTTCGAAATATACTGTTAAAAATATTAACATTGCTTCCCTCCATTTAACTCCAAGCTGTGCTTTAAATGCTACCATTTTCAGAGCAGAAAATATCTTTATTTTAATAACTGAACAGTTATGTACTATATGACAGTGAATGCTAGACAATCTCCTCACTGATAGAGAAGAGACTTAAAACAACAGAAATGTAATCCTACAGAAGGATGCTGAGAATACCAGGGACTGATCATGTGAGCAATGACAAAGTTTTAGAGCAAACTGAAACAAAAAGGATATACTTAAAATCAGAAAGAGATAATTAAAATTTCTAGGGCACATAATGAGAAAAGAAGGCTTGGAAAATTTGATACTCATGGAACAGATTGAAGGCAAGATAGACAGAGGAAAATGATGTATAACCTACAAAGCCTGAATAAATGTTTGGCAGAACAAGGTTTAGTCGAGATAGCAAAAATACAAACTTTATTAAGAGCTACAAAGGACAAGAAATTGTGGTGAGTCACAATCACCAATGTTATGAAGAGCGTATAGAAGAAGCAGCAATCTAATTACAAAACCTATCAAAAAAAACACTCAATTACCTACAGAAGACTAGATTGGAAAAAACAAAACAGGCTTTTCTTTTTTTTTTTTTAAATTTTAAAGAAAAATTGAACTTAGTCATTACCATTAAGCAAAAACTGTAAAAGCTGAACAAGTTGTAAAATATACACTGATATAGGTGATAAAATGGCATTTATTTGATGTCACAGTTTCATGTAATACTAGCAGCATGACCCAGCGTTGCCCGTGCTTGATTCAAAAATCGTACGATTCATACAGCAATCGCTATCACTTGACTTAAAATATTTTTGCCCTTCCTTGCCTTTAAACGAGTGCCCTTTGCTGTGCTGATGTTGCTACATGCCTATCTCACACTGCAAATTTTTTCTAAGCTCTATACTAAACATTAAATCTGTTACGAAAAAAGAACTAAACAAAATGAACACAAAACGATCAGCTTTAAAAAAGGACTCGTAACTGGAAAAACTGAATGAAAAAACAATGTTAACAACAATTATTTTTCACACCCAACCCAGTTCTGCGGAATCAGAATCAACCTTGAGTTTAAGCAAGCGAATGAGCCAATTGGAGTAAAGTGCCATGCAGATTTAAATTTTCCCCACTTGTGACGAATGCAGCTATCGATTTTTTTCATGTTAGCATGCTAATTAACATTTGCGTCAGTCAGCTGTTGGCTCTCACACTGGCCAATATAATCTTCCTGCCTATTCGTGGCAGCCAGCTATAGGCTCTCACTCATTGTAAATTGCGGCCGTGCATTCGTTACACACACATCCTGTCTTTTATAGATAGAGATTCACTTATGGAGACAAGCAACTTAATTTGTTTTTTTAAATGAACACACAGACTAATGTTGACCTTTATATATTAAATTACTAGTTTTTATTCATCTCATTATTGTTGCTTCTTAGATAAAAGCAATTCACTTTTATTTTATTGCTAATTGCATCCCAGCTTTTGAGTGATCTCTTTAGATTAAGCATTTTAACTATTCACTTCATTTTATGTTACTCCTTTTCCTTTAATTTTCTACTTTAACGGCTGAAGCAAACTAAAAAAAAAAGTAATTACCAACAAAATTTAAACATGTATCTCATGTGATTGCTATTTTTTATTATTAATTTATTTGTCTCTGATGCTAGAAATTTTCTCTCAGACTCAATAGCCAAAATAAGGAATGCCCATTAAGCAAACAAACTACATGTAACATATTTATGAATCAATCCAAAATACATAGGCTACAGAAACATATTTGATTAAAGCAATATCCCATATCAAATTATTATTTTATCATTTTATATGTTAATATGATCTTGACTTTCTGTAATCTTTCAGCAGCCATTGATTTTAATAGTTCTTCTGTTTCAACTTGCAGTAATTTTTATTGTGTCATAGAATTCTTTTTTTCAGTATTATTTTCTATTCACATATATATCACTTATGCTGATAGAGGAACGGTTTTTCTATTGGATTAATATTAGGTTGGTGCAAAAATAATATCATTTTTTGACGTTAAAAAATACGTCAAAAAACAATATTTTTGCACCAACCTAATATCTGGTGAGTCTGGAACCCATTCCCAAAATTTGGTGACTTTGAAACCATTTTTTTTCTTTGGCAGTATGAAGGAGGATTGTTTGGTATTAAAATAACCTTTAGCTTAATCTCTCTAGATTGTGACATGTGCCTCCCCAAAAAGTTCTAGTCTAAGAAATTATAATAATTCTTTGCATTTATCTTGATGCAATCATTGCATTTGAAAGAGTGTAGAATTTTACTGCATGCAATATGAGCACAAGAAATTATTTTTTTTCTCCCACACTGTTGTCTTCTAAGTCATGGTGGTTGAATATTCCCATGAAGGTTCAAAGTTCAGCTCTTTGGTACATCCAATATAGATCTCCATTCATCACTAAAATTTACTGTTTAGAAATCAGCTTTCATGTACTGCATCAATGTTTTTAATATTCTATATCTTTTCCCTTTGTTTATATTTGCAAGATTGGCTTCTTCAGTTATTTTTTTGCTTGTCAATACATCTTTCTTGCTCATTAATATTAATTGATTTAGAAATTTCTTCTCGTGACATTCTTAAAGCAAGTTTTTGTTTTGCCAATGTTAGAATTCCTTTTTTGATTATTCTTTGATCTACAGTCAAATTTTTTGTGATTTTCTAGCATTGTATTCCCATAACTTAATAACTTTATGATATTTTACTTCTCTTTTGTATTTATATTTTTCGTTTAATTATTATATATTTGAAATTTATAAAATAAATATATCTATTAGGTAGATTTATTTACAATATGGGGAATGACATTCAAGTTGCATAATAAAATCACACATTATTAAATAAGTTATTGTAAATATTTCTAATAAAAACAGCTATTATGAAGTCTTGTATTTTTCATATAAATATATTCTGAAAATTTGACTAAAATTTGTTGCTGAATACTTATTTTATTATGAAAACATTGATAAGCATAATAAAATTCTAAAATTTTGCAGAAAATTCACTTTATTGTAATATCAAAAAAAATTTTATTTTCGACTTTTAAAAAGTTACTTTTGTTTATTTAACTGAACTTAAAATTGCTGAAGCTTTTTCTTTCTTTCTATTAAAATTTTCCATCCCTTCCATGAAATATTTTAATTTCTTTTTCATCTTATTCTTTTTTGAATTTAGTTTTTATTGACCTTTGTTCTTTTCTTTTTAATGAAACATTTTTTTAAATCTAGCTTTTTCTATTTACATTGTAACCCGGATATAAGAGAGTTGTCTGGACTGGAGAAGACATCTCTTATATCCGGGTTTCTCTTATATCCCGGTTTGGTCTATTTTGTGTAGGTAAGTATGGCTCTAATTTGGGACCAGATAAGATATCTCTTATATCCGGGTTTCTCTTATATCCGGGTCTCTTATATCCGGGTTACACTGTATTTTTTTATCTGTTATTTTTTTTTCTTTTTAATCTTGACTTTGAGGACAGAAGTTAACTGTATCTCTCATTATAATCAATTAAATGTTAGAAAAGGACATTCTTATTTGCTAAATATTTGCTAGTGTAGAAAAAATAAAAATACAAGTGCTAAGTGACAGTGTCATTAACTGACCTTCATTTGTTTTAAATAAGGGGGAAAATAGAAAAGTAAAATTTAAAAAAAAATGTCAAATAATCTGAACTGTTAATTAACTAAAATCTCCTTGTATTGTGCGATTTTATTCTGAATGAATTTGGTGCACAACTGTGATGTTTACTTATGTCAGGCATTATTGATTAACTGATTGATTTATGTCTCAGAGATGACAGAAAATGGGCCAACGTGAAGATGAAGACGAAGAATAAAGAGAACAGAGGATATTATAAGGGAGAGAAAATAAAAATGAGAGAAGAAAGTAAAAAGAATAAAATGAAGGAAAATGAGGAAACATGTAATCAAAATGGGGGGAGAGCATGGGGAAATAAGAGAAGAAGGAAAAGAAAGGAAAATAAAGGCAGAGAAGGAATGAAATTGAGTGAAGAAAGAAAGGAATGAAAATCAGGGAACAGAAGGAATCAAATTGGGAGAAGAAAAAAAAGGAAGAAAAAAGAAAGAAACATAAAAGAAAGAAAAATAAGAGAACAGTGGGAATCAAATTGAAGAAAGAGTGAAAGGGATGAAAATGAGGGAAGAAAGAAAGGAATATGAGAGAAGAATAAAAGAAAAGAAAATCAGGGAACAGAAGGAATCAAATTGGGAGAAGGAAAATGAGAGAAGCATGAAAGAAAGGAAAATAAGGGGACAGAAGGAAGAAAATTGAGGAAAGAATGAAAGGAAGGAAAATGAAGGAAGAATGAAAGAAAGGAAAATAAGGGAACATAAGTAATGAAATTGAGGAAAGAATGAAAGGTAGGAAAATGAAGGAAGGATGAAAGGAAGGAAAATGAAGGAAGAATGAAAGGAAGGAAAATGAAGGAAGGATGAAAGAAAGGAAAATGAAGGAAGAATGAAAGAAAGGAAAATAAGGGAACATAATGAAATTGAGGGAAGAATGAAAGGAAGGAAAATGAAGAAAGGAT
The DNA here is from genome assembly GCA_963932145.1 of Acanthosepion lycidas. NCBI lineage: Eukaryota > Metazoa > Mollusca > Cephalopoda > Sepiida > Sepiidae > Acanthosepion > Acanthosepion lycidas. The sequence continues at coordinate 86,234,473 of OZ010585.1, read as the reverse complement.
GAAAGAAAGGAAAATAAGGGAACATAAGTAATGAAATTGAGGAAAGAATGAAAGGTAGGAAAATGAAGGAAGAATGAAAGGAAGGAAAATGAAGGAAGAATGAAAGGAAGGAAAATGAAGGAAGGATGAAAGAAAGGAAAATGAAGGAAGAATGAAAGAAAGGAAAATAAGGGAACATAATGAAATTGAGGGAAGAATGAAAGGAAGGAAAATGAAGAAAGGATGAAAGAAAGGAAAATAAGGGAACATAAGTAATGAAATTGAGGGAAGAATGAAAGGAAGGAAAATGAAGGAATAATGAAAGAAATGAAAATGAAAGAAGAATGAAAGGAAGGAAAATGAAGGAACAGAAGGAATAAAATTCAGAGAAGAATGAAAAGAATGAAATGAGAGAAGAATGAAAGGAAGGAAAATAATGGAAGCATGAAAGGAATGAAAGTAAGGGAACAGAAAGAGTCAAATTGAGAGAAGAAAAGAGAAGCATAAGAAGAATAAGCATGAAAGAAAGGAAAATAAAACAAGAAAAGGAATGAAATTGAAGGAAAGAATAAAAAGGAATGAAATTAAAGGAACAGAAGGAATCAAAATGAGTAAAGAGTGAAAGGAAAAAAACCTGTTAGAAGTAAATAAGCAGGAATGATATTGAAAAAAAATATTAAAAGAAAATTGAAAAAAATAAAAAAATAATCAAAATAGAAAAAACAAGTAGCAGGAAGAATATGAAGAGCAAAATGGAAATCGAGAAAAAACTGATTTCCTTTCAATTTAAAGATTTGAGAGAATTAGAAAAAATATGAACATATATTTAAAGTCAGACACCACAATAGCTTTATTTTTTAAGATAATTTCTCTTGATATAAACAGAGAATTGAGAAGATATGCTTAAGAACTCTAAAAGAGAAGCACACCTGCTGTCTGATATATATATATATATATATATATATATATATATATATGTATATATATATATGTATATATATATATATGTGTATGCGTATTACATACTCATATTTCTCCCATGCACACACCTGAACATTCCTGTCACAGTTACAAACAGGGAAAATGCAACCAGCAAATTAATTTTGAATAAAACTGTTTATATTCCATCTTCCACTCATACCCTTGGGAAAGGGAGGAATCCAGTTCAGTTTGGTTCAAAATTCCAATCACCTGAAAACGGCTGGAATGTACAACAGCTGAAATGTTGTGAATAATGGAAATGAAGATGAGGATAACAGTCCAAATAATGTAAATAATGTAAAATAAGGAAGATTTAATATATAAAATGAAACTAAAAGGACACTTTTACTTAGAATTGAAATAAGACAGTTGAAATTTGTGGCATAAAGAAAGATTGCTTGGCAGATTTGACACTCAAAGGAATTATTAAAGGCAAAATGGGTATCTTAAATCTTTACTTGAGGTTAAATGGATTGCAGAACAAAGAGAGATAATATAGAGTCTAGCCTTGCTTAAAGATAGAATGGACAGCAAGTTGTGAATATGATTAAGATTTCTGTCAGTGAAACAAAGATTAAAGACAAGTGGATTTATGCAAAGGGAAACAGCTAGAATTCAAACTCAATATAAATACATAATATTCCAATATCTACAGCAAGCTTTCTACCTTTAAAACACTTCCCCATAACTAATATTTGGCATGAATACAAGTTTCCAGTTTCTAATATTTGATAAGCAAGAATACATATTATTACAAGAGTGTTTTTTTTTATAATATTGTTCATCCAATACAAGGCTCAAAAGCCACTCAAGGTAGAGGGTTGTTGAATGAGGTTGTTGGAAGGGTATATTTTGAGGATATATATGATAGATAATGGTTAACCCAGACTTGAATAGGTTAAGATTACAGTAATCAGTGAAGAATCTTCTCCAGTGTCTGTACCATTATTATATACCATACCTATGAACATTAATGAGTATGTTGCAATGATCATAAATACATTGGAAACTATTGTAAATGGAAGTAATATGCTATCTAAGTATTCCACCACTAGTAGTAATTTACTTACATCATGCCACTGGCAAGTATTGTATTTTGTTGATGTTATAAAGATTATCATTTCATTTCCAACCTCCGTTTTGGTTATTTCTTATTCGGTAACCTTTTTCTAGGTTACGACACTCCTCCAGACAAAGTTTATGGATTCTGAATTTATTGTTTTAGGCTGAACACCGAATGCTCAAGTTTAAAATGAAAAAGAAACTCGAAAAAACAGAGATGTGGTTCTACAGATGGGTGCTGAAAATACAATATTTGAGCAATGAGGAAGTTTTTAAATTCATATTGTCCTTTTACAGATATACTCTATCTAAATTTTTTATGTATATGTATATATATGTTTTAACATATTTCATTACTTCACACACTCATATATATATATATATATATATTTAGGTAACAATCCTTCTTTCATGCACATTTCATTGAATATGATAGACAAGGTTTAGTTTTTTATACAATTTCTCATACAATCTAATAATTTTTCTTTTCAGATGATAAATTATATAAACACTGTCTGAATGTTCTTTTATTCCAAGTGCTTTCAGCTATACATTTGGCCATTTTCAAGGATGAAATATTTTAACTGTTAAATAAGAAATAGTTTGTTGCATGTATGTATTTATATGTTTTCATTTTTCAAAACAAGGTCAAGATATTGTGTCCATGTTCATAGTTGATATTATTAAGTGTTGATTTTTTGTTTTTATTAATAAGGCTTCCATTATTTTTAGCTTTTTTTTTTTTTTTTTTTTTTTTTTTTTTTGCATGTATATGATGCTATTATATTTGTGTTGTCAACAAGTACGTTATGAATAGTGTCCGGTAGGCCTCCATGAATATCTAATTGAGCTATGGTCAGAAAGTTGTAGAGTGAATCTGTGTCTCAAACATGTTGTAGTGTGACCTATATAATTATTTACGAATTTTGATTGATCAGGAATACAATTCCTTAATGGGCATTTAAATTTGTAAATAATATTTGCTCTATTTAATTTTGTTCAAAGAGGTGAATTATTATTTTTAACTATAACGTTAGAGGTTTTAAATTTTTTGTAATAAATAATTAATCTATTGTGCCTATGAACAATAATGGGTATGTCCCAATCCTCATACTTACATTGGACACTATAGTAAGTGAGGGTAATATGTTGTCTAAGTAGTCCAACACTAGCAGTGGTTTACCTAATTCATGCTGCTGGTGAGTATTGTATTTTGTTGATGTTATAAAGATTACCATTTCTTTTCCAACCTCCGTTTTGGTTATTTCTCATTTGGTAACCCTTTCTAGGTTACAACAACCATAAAGTGACAATTCTTGGGAAGAAGCTGTCTCAGTGGAACTTAGTCCTTACTAAATGAATACAAAGGTAATATGAATGAGTTGACCATGGTATGGTGAGTCATAGCTGTGAAGGTTTAGACTGCTGGTACTAAGGAATATATTATAGCTTCTCTGAACATTTGCCATGGAAATAGCAATAGACTAGCAAGAGGCTACCAATGTTTTGTCTGTGGGAAAAGGGGTTGCAGGATGGTTAATAATTCATCATTCACCAGATGGCATAGCCACTTTTGAACAGGTTGAGCTGCACCAGCCTGGATATGGCAGCAATGCTCCTTGGTCTGATCTGATTCTTGTATAGCAGCAGGAGTTGGGTACTTGCTGGAGTGGTACAGGGTACTGACCATTCTTCCAGCATTTTAGTGGTGATATGATTATATGAGTTCTACTTGAGGTCTGGAGTGAGTCTTAGTCTCAATATATGTTTAAGTCGAAAGGCCTTATCGAGAATACACTCATCAGGATTGGAGTAAATTTAGGGTCTGTTCACTGGTGATGAAATGTTACTAGGTTTACTTTGGACATATAAAATGATACAACCAGTCTTTCCACAATGAGATGTAAGAATTGTTTGCATATACATGTTTTATCTCTTGTTCGAGGCAACACAGATACTTGTCCTATCAGTTAATATTTCTGTTGCAATACAAGGAACTGACTGTTTTCTATCTTTCATGATGGTATGAATATATGAGTCTTATTTGTGGTTTTGTTCCAATAGTTGTTCGAGGCATGGAGCATCACCGAGAATATACCCATTCACCAAGACCGGGGTAAATTTAGGGTCTGCTCAGTAGTGATGAAATATTAATAGCTTTGTTTTAAAAGCCAGTCTTTCCCCTCTGACCTGAGAGTGTTACATCAGCCAAAATTTAGGTCAACTGCCATACATTGATCATCTATAGTCTACCATATAAAGAGAATCTCATGATGATGATACACATTTTAAATGCAAGACTCTTGGATTATAAAAATGACATAAAGTACCAAATATGTTTATTACAAAACTGATATACAAAAGTTCAACTAAGATTTGAATATTACATCCCTGAGATGGTCATCACCATGAATAGAACATGCATGAGCTCACTTTCTCATTTCAAACACAGACATTATGAGTGTTCACCATCAGCAAAAGAGGTATCAGGTACCTATACAGAATAGCAAAATCTTAGATAATATGTTGAACTCTTGTGTATCAGTTATGTAATATTTAGTCTATTTGGTACGCTAAGTCATTTTTAAAATCCAACATACTTGCTTTGTCCCATTATTATATATATCTTTTTCCTTTTTTTAATCATTTCATCCCAAACAAGGCAATAAAGCCACTAGGATGCATTTCTAGGTTACTGCATGTTAGAGAATATAAGAAAAACTACTATATAGAAGATAGAACAATAAAAGAACTGGAATTAAGAAGACAGAAGATGATGGTTATCATTGAATTTATATTTTTGAAGATCAAATTTGACTGGGAAGCAAGAAGTACAACAGAAAAAATTGTTAGCATATGGTTACATCTAGCCATTTGAAATGTAAAAAGATGAAAGCTTTCCACCAATCTAGTACTGCACTTAAATTCATGAAGTCTAGGTACCATAGAGGAAAGTTCATGATGACTAAAGATCTGATAATGTTGGGATAATGTTCTTGGTCAGATCATGAATATAAAGCAGAAAGAGTGTAGGGATGAGGAGAAAGCCTTGTGGGTTGCTAGCACTGATCTCGTGTGCTTCAGAGGACTGACCATTAATGATTACTTTTATAGACTTACCTGATAGTTATGACTTGACAATTGGGAAGACACTTCAAGAGATTCCAGAGCTGGAGAATTTCTGTAGCAACCTCCAATGCTACACCTTGTCAAGGGTCTTTGAAATATCTCAGAGTGCTGAAAATTCTTTGCCTGATCCATTTCCCAGAATCAGTATTTTCTGTTTGGTTATTGAAATTTTGATTTGGGGACATGGGTTAGACCAAGAACTCCTCGTCATATATTCATGGATAGAAAAGTAATGTTGATTTTACTGATGCCATACTAATTAAAATGAACATAATTCTTTACAAAGAAAGTACTTTGAGGACCTACTAATAACACAATCACCAACTATAAACATAAGTCAAAAACATTATGTTAAATCATCATCCTTTATTGAATCCATTCTTAAAGAATCTAACGTATGTTTATGTAAAACAAACAGTGTGTATGTAAAAACATTCCCAAATCAACCTGCGAAAAACCAAACATAATGGCTAGCAGACATACACACCCCCACATTTGTAAATATACATTATCATCTAAATCCCACATAGAAAAACTATAATTTTTATACACTTACATACATATAGCAATATTTACAGTTTTTCAGGTAGGCTTGGAATCATTTCTTGAAACTTAAGATAGAGTCATTGTCTCTCCTTAAATTTGGAATGTTACAAATTATACTAATGTTGGTTAAAAGAATTGAATGCGTATGAAACATGATTGTCCAATGAAAATCAGACAACACAAAAATAAAAAAAATACCAAAATTTCTTTCTTCTTTTTCTCCATATCTCATTCTCTGATGAAGCTTTAATAAAAGTGAAACATGTTACATTGATAAACGCTTCCTATTTTTCCTTATTTTATCATTCTGTCAGATTCCAATCCATATTTGATCCCAACTCAATGATAACCTTCCAGCTTTCTGTCACTGAACCACTTCCCAAAAACTAACATTTATTTAGCATAAATTCACTATATGTTATGGTCCAATATCCTCGCACCACAGTTATGGTCCAAGGTTAGAACCAAGGAAGAACAACACGAACACAAGAGTAGAATAACAAAGATATATTACAACAGAAATATAGTACAAGAAGTTGAAGTTGTTAGTAATGACTGTCTGTCTGGTTTAGAGTGAACTAATATTGTCTTGACTCGTTACACCATTCATTCATTATACTTCTTGAGAGGTGTAGTATTTATAGTGTCAGGAAGAGTCCATTATTGTTATAGGTAAGTTCCCATAACACTATAACAGATAATTTTTGCTATCTCTAAACCACTCTGCCATAGCTACCATCCAGATATAATAACTGACCAGAAATGTCTAGTTAGAATTGTCTATAGTAACAGACTAGCAGTACTAACATCATTTGCCAGATCTTATTCTAACAAATATCAGAGACTTATGGACACAGCTGTGAGGATGGCATGACTCAACATCTTTCAAGAAGTTTTTTGACAATTTGTGGAGTCAGTACAGTGTTGAGTCACTTCACTAAGCTAGATGTGACTTTGCATAGGCACATAGCCCATGATTTTTGGCATGTTAGTGCTTATCAGTATACCTATATCTTTAACTAGTATGCAAACTATTTCTATGTAAACACAGATTAGTATCTGTCTATATTTCTGAGTTGAGTTATTGTGACTATTTACACTTTTCAAACTGTTGTCCTCGTCTTTATTGTCACATTCACAATGTTTCAGCCATTGTACACTCCAGCCTTCAGGATCTGTCTATATTTCTGAGATGAGTTATTTTAACTGTTTTCAGTATTCAGACTGTTATCTAATTTTTCCTTATTTTATCATTCTGTCAGATTCCAATCCATATTTGATCCCAACTCAACAATAACTTTCCAACTTTCTGTCACTAAACCACTTGCCAAAAACTAATCCAGAGCATATAACAGCCGAAACATTGTGAATATGATAATCAAATTCATGATGTTTCGGCTGTTATATGCTCTGGCCTTCTTCAGGTGACATATGTTGGAATTTCAAACTGAACCCTTTATTTAGGTATGGCACATGAAATTAGAGCAATCTATGCCTGCAGACTAAATAAAGGGTTTGTTTTGAAATTCCAACATATATCACCTGAAGAAGGCCAGATTATACAACAGCCGAAGTGTCATGAATGTGGCAGTGAAGATGAAGACAATGGACCAAGTGATGTAAATAGTATAAACAGATTAGTATGCCTGATATAGAAGGCATACGTTATTAGGCTATGGCATCCATGGATATAAAAAATGTGCCTCAACAAGACCCATTCATCTTGAAGCTAGTTTTGAATCCAGAGTTTACTGGTTTATGTAAGAAAAGATTGTTTCTTGTTATTAAAATTACAAAAATTGAATCGCCATAATTCACATTTGGTATTTAGAAGGCATTTATCATAAAAGTAACATCTCTGCCATATTCAACCATGTCATTTAAATAATGAACACTCTAATGTTGCCAAAATATGAATTAGACTTGCAGGACAGTTATAACACTGAGTAAATAATTATAAACCCCCTAACATTTATATACATAAATATACATGTACAAATGAGAAACAGCAAGATGTGTGGAAACAACAAAATGAGTATTATTCATTATCTGGTTGCTATGTGATGTTAGAGAATTGAGAGACAATAATACAATAATAAAATTGTGAGTTTGGAGTCAAGTGGATCAGAATCTGACAGAATGGTAAAATAAAGAATAAATAAAGTATATAGTCTTTCTCATATGTTTCTTTTATAGATGTGTGTAATGAGTGTCCAGATAATTTAGTTACAAAATACAAGATATGTCTGGGGTTTTCTAACCTCAAATTTTTGTTGAGTGCTAAGAGATAAATATTACTATTATGGCTTGAAAAAGAAAAAGATAAAATTTTCATTGATGTACATGCTAATGACCTGTTTGTGTGAGCTGCTTGCCCAATAGTGAGAATGTCACATGTTTGTGTGTAGAAGAGAAAAGTTGAGTGGATTCTCATTGGTTTAAAAAGAGTGAATCAATTATAATTGTTATAATTATTTTATAATAATTATTTATGAAACTATAATTAGTTTTTATTTATTTTTCATGAACAGTATAATTAGATTTTTATTTATGTATTTCTTTATGGATATGACAGACTCAAAGCTACCTTGTCTTTTCCAATAATAACTATTTTGAGAAGTTTAGATTATATTTCAACTGGAGAATTAAGGATAAGCTTATCAGCGATGTTCTGTTGTGGAGAAACAAATATGGACACACTAGCACTGATTGGCCATTCAAAACATGAATCCGGCAAGTATGTTAGGATAGTGATGCCAACCTGAACGTTGACCAAATGCGAGAAATAATCATGAAATCTGGAGCGAAAGAGTAGTGAAGGTGGCATGCCCTGATGATGATGTAGTTTTTGTTCCAATTCAGGTGAATTATTCTAAGGTAAAGCGAGGATCATTACCATTCCATTTTTCTTGTTGCTACACAGCTTGTTTTTCTTAATCATCTATGCTATAAAGTGAGTTGTTTACGTGATCAAAATGGTCTATTAATGGAAAAGTAATGCACGTAAAATGTAAAAGCTCCCATCATTGACATATAAAAAGAACTGAAGTTCTAATTGTTGATGATAATATTAGGATATATTTGATCAAGTGGGAGGGGAAAGATCTGAAATATAATAATTTTTCTATAAGTTGATTGCTTGAATGCAGGTGCCAGCAATAAAGCGACCTGCACATGCAATGTTTTTAGGTGTTTTTCCTTCAGAAACAGGAATTCTGCAGATTAATTAGATTTGGTATGTCAAGTTATCATTTTATGGAAATGAATATTATTAATTTCATATATATATATATATATATATAGAACATAGTGAATGCTGGTTGTGATTAAACTAGGTTCAATGTAAAATAACAGCTAAAATTGATATTAAAAAGATTTAAATAGCTACTCTTCTATGCTACTTAAAGTTTCATGTGCATACCAATTATCAAGTATCCTTGGCCCACTCTATTCCTTATTTTCATCAATGACATTCCTGACGCCATAGATTCCCAAGTTGGCATCTACGTGGACGACACTACAATTTACTCCTGCCTCAAAAACAAATCTAGTGTTGGTGACAAAACTAACCTGGCCGCTCGTTTTGAAATGGACCTCCAATCGGTTGTTAACTGGGGCAAGAATTGGCTGGTCAACTTTAATTCCTCAAAAACTAAACTACTCTCTATTAATCACCATAGAGATCCTTCCCTGCCCCCCATTATCTGATAGTCAACTTCTTGAGAGCAACTCTCTGCGTCTGCTCAGTCTCACGTTGACTGCTGACCTGAGATGGAACAAATACATTGAGTCAATTGCATTGTCCACGGCAAGGAAAGTTGGCTCTCTGTGTCGTGCCAGGAAATTTTTCTCCCCTGAATTGATACTTCAAATATACAAATCAACCATTCACCCTTGCATGGAGTATTGCTGCCATATATGGTCTGGGGCACCTTCTGTTTACCTCAGAGTTCTTGACAAGATCCAGAGATGGATATGTAATATAATTGGCCCTGATCTGGCATCTCATCTACAGTCACTCTCTCACAGACGTGCCATTGCCTCTCTCTGTCTTTTCTACAAATACTTTCATGGTAATTGCTCCAATGAGCTGCTTTCACTGGTTCCCAGACTCCATGAATTCAAGTGCCCTCACCCTTACACTGTAGAAACTTTTAAATGTAGCCGTATCTTCTACTCCAATAGCTTCATACCTCATACCTCTCGCCTGTGGAACACCCTTCCCAATTGCTGTTTCCCTGAGAGCTATAATCTCCAACTATTCAAATGTAATGTCAATCGACATCTCCAGTTACCTTGATCTATTCACTATCCCTCTCCTCATCCTTTCTTCTATCACTCCTATCTGCTCTCACTCCAAATCTTCTGCAACCCCCTGCATCCTAGTGGCTTCACACCTTGCTCGGGCTGTAATGCTTAAAAAAAAAAAAATACAATTCTATCATTTGTGCCTAATTATTGCCATGTGCCTTAAACTTAAAAGTAGCATTGAGTGATGAAGAACACCTATATAGTTCCTTTTAATACATATATATATATATATAAAATATAGTTTTCAGGTATACTATATTTATGTGTTAAAGTGCTCAATGTCAGGGATAAAATCTATGTAAATATAAAAGTAGACATTGAGGTCAACACTCAGAGGCAACAGTTTGTTTCATGCTTAAATGCAATCATCAGGCCATGAAGATTGTGCTTAGCATGAAAAAGACTGTTGCCTTTGGGTGTTGACTTCAATGTCCACTTATATGAGAGAAATAGACTTAGGTAGAAGTTTTAGGCCATTTTAAACTATAGTAAATTTCTAATAATTGCCATCTTATAAGTTGATTTCTTTTAGTATGCTGTCTATGGATGAAATTTTGTTCATATCTTTTTTCATTGATTTCATTCCAAGCAAGGCAGTCAAACAGAAACATTGCTAAGGTTATCAAACATGTTGTTATTATTTACACTATTTATATTTGGACCGTTGTCCTCATGTTCTTGTTTCACTGTTCATGTCTAGGGATATTACCTAGTATTTATTTATAGTTACAGCTCATCCATTTCCCTGTAGGTTACAATGTTTCTCCAATTAAACATGTGGAGTTATTACATATTTTGGCCACAGGTTTGAGATTCAGATTCATATAGGAAAACGTTAAATAATTATGACATTTTTTTAAAGAATCATTTTGTTTCTCTCAATTTTACATCCTAATTTGATTCTGCAAGTTACCATTCTATGATTTCTTCCTATATTAATTTTTTTATGATGTTTACATCTTTAGCAGTATTGGTTTGACAATGTTTTCTTGTCTTATTAGGACAAGTTTTCTAAGAATCACTTTGTTTCTCTCAATTCTAAAGCCAAATTTGACTCTGCAAGTTACCATTCTATGATTTCTTGCTAGATTAATTTTGAATTGATTTTATCTTTAGCCAATGCTGATTTTGTCATCAAGTATGAAGTCAGTTTCAGTTTTGGCTTTGCCAAGCCTATTCTTAGTCTTTTTGCTTTGAAAAAATATGTCTTTATAATTGTAACTTTATATCTGAGAAATTAACTACCAATTAGGCATTTCCATTTCTCTTCTTTCTTTCAAATTTTCTGACAGTAGATTCTCCCTCTTTTCTTGATCTTGCTTTTGCATTGAAGTCCCCCCATTAAATTGCTATAAATTTATAGTAAAAATGATAAATGATAGCAAATATTTGGTGTGCCGATAATTTTTTTTTTAAGTGAAAAAGAAATGTTGGAAAATCTCCCAAAGAAGACAGTAAAATTCTCCTACTAAAACAGACAACTTTCTACCAATAAAACTGCAAAATTCTGATGGCAAATGAATATATTTCAAAATATATTAATCGCATAGGAAATACATTTCATACATTTGGAATAAAATACATTAACATTTCATACATTTGGAATAAAATACATTAATAGCATAAGAAATACAACATTTCATACATTTGAAATAACATACACTAATATTTCATACATTTGGTATAAAATATATTAACATTTCATACATTTGGAATAAAATACATTAATAGCATAAGAAATACAACATTTCATACATTTGAAATAACATACACTAATATTTCATACATTTGGTATAAAATATATTAACATTTCATACATTTGGAATAAAATACATTAATAGCATAAGAAATACAACATTTCATACATTTGAAATAACATACACTAATATTTCATACATTTGGTATAAAATATATTAACATTTCATACATTTGGAATAAAATACATTAATAGCATAAGAAATACAACATTTCATACATTTGAAATAACATACACTAATATTTCATACATTTGGTATAAAATATATTAACATTTCATACATTTGGAATAAAATACATTAATAGCATAAGAAATACAACATTTCATACATTTGAAATAACATACACTAATATTTCATACATTTGGAATAAAATATATTAACATTTCATACATTTGGAATAAAATACATTAATAGCATAAGAAATACAACATTTCATACATTTGGAATAAAATATATTAACATTTCATACATTTGGAATAAAATACATTAATAGCATAAGAAATACAACATTTCATACATTTGAAATAACATACACTAATATTTCATACATTTGGAATAAAATATTCCCTGAAAAAAGTTGAGATACTTATCCGATTTCAGTGAGGTTGTGGTGAATGCAAAATAGTAATTCCCTTCACCCATTCCCTTCAAATTTAGAGGATTAAGGAAGAAAAAGAAAAGAAATTTGTGAACTTATGTGAGATTTTTGCCTTTCACAAATATTAACCGATGAGCTGAGGAGGAGGAGGAGGAGGAGGAGGAGGAAGAAGAAGGAAAGAAATTGTGAAATTCCTTTTGAACCAATGAAAACCTTGCCTTCACAGAAATTAGCTGATGAGCCATGAAGAAGGAAAGAAAGTAATGAATATACATGTAATTCTTTTTTATATAAAATGAGGAGTAAAATTAAATTAATGGGAAGAGTGTCAGAAGTCATGTGAAAGGTTTCATTTCAGTTCCTTGCAACCAGTGTTGAAATACTCGCTAGTGTAAAATTACTTGATAATTATATTATCAGCCTCTAATCAGCATGTGTCACTTCAAAGAATTTACTCTCAACAATCCAAGAAAGCTAAGTATTTGAAGTTATCTTTCTTCATCTGCTTTTAAATTTGAATGTATGCAAACCATATATCTCTTCAGTGAGCAACAAACTCTCTTACCTTTGTCTTAAACATTTTTGAATATTATTTTGTGGCAAATCATTTAATCTGTTGTATGAACATTTACTCTTCATAACAATTTGTTAAAACTATGGACTTTAAGAATTCTGATGTATTTTCCTGAAACAAGCTACAGACAGTACTACTAACATGTAAATTCAGGAATAAATTCAATATCTTGTTTTGTTAAAATTGCCCTCATTATCATCCTTCATTAATCTTCTTGGTACGTGTAAATCAACTGTTCATTTTAACCCTGATGACCCATGGCAATATAAGGTCATTCAGATTTAATATCTGCCTATATCTCTGAGATGAGGTATTATGATTACTTACTTGCATTATTCAGACTGTTATCCTCATCTTCACTGCATATTCACGACGTTTCAGACATTTTATGTTCTGGCCTTCATCAGGTGATTGGAATTTAAAACAGAATCCTTTATTTTGTACACTGAGGTAGATTGTTCTAGTTCCACAGCCAAAATATTGTGAATATGAAAATGAGATGAGGATAACACTCTGAATAATGTAAATAATGCAATGTTCAGATTTAATTAGTTTGTTTGAATCAGCTAATTAGAGACAAACACTATACCTATATTTCTTGATTACAACAGGCATTTTAGAAATACCCTTTCACTTAGACTGTTAATTCCAATGTACAGTCATAAAATATACCATTTTGTCCTCGCTGTCTTAGATTTGGAAAGCATATTTATTGGCTTACAAATAGATAACGACATATCTGCGTGCACATTTTTGATAACGAAAGCAAAAGAAATGCTACATCCACATTTTAAGAATTTATCAAAAACCAGGGAATTATCTAATTTAAGTGAAATTTTCCCAAACTTATTCAATATTCTTTAATGAACGAATTTTATGTTGAAGAGGTCATTATTCTAGAAAACTTTGTTTTTTTTTGTGGAACAATTTCACTCCCCACTCCTTTTTTTTTTTTTTATCATGTACACTTTTAAATTTGGTGGGAATGTTGTAAAATTACTTCAGTTATATAAAGAAAAGTCCCTGAATTTGTTATTTTTGAGAGTTGGTGCTTCTTCTATGTGATATGTCCCTTGCAGACTGTTATATACCGTATCTATGAACACTAATGGATATGTCCTAATCCTCATCAATATGTTGGACACTATTGTAAGTGGGGAGAATATGCTGTTTAAGTAGTCCAACATTAGCAGTGGTTTACCTACTTCACACCGCTGACAAATAATATATTTTTTGTTGATGTCATAAAGATTATTATTTCATTTCCAACCTCCATTTTCAGTAATCCTTCCTAGGTTACTACACAAACATAAACGATCATGGCTCTCCACTAATTCCTAATCCTTGTGGCCCCAAGTAGTTTTTCTCTCTTTGCTAAAGATCCCACTCTGACATCCATTCACACAAGCTCGTCAGGTAAGTAGTTCACTGCCTTTCACTATCTATCTTGCACTTAATATGCCACATGAGAGTTAATTTTTCCGAGCCCTCCTTCCTCATGTATCCAAGGAATTTTAGCTTTCTTTTTCTGATTCTGAGTATAAGTGTTCTTTCTGCTGTTATTTTCTTTAAGACTTCCTTTTTGCTTATTCGCCCTGTCCATGGAATTTCTAGTGTCCTTCTGCAGAACCATATTTCTGCTGCTTTTTGGTTGCTCATCTGTGAGGAATTGAATTTTTCAGTGCAGTTTTGAAATTCATCCAGTTGCTGTTTGTAACAAGAGATTTTTTACAAATAAAGTTATGTTCAATGAATTAAAAAAATATTAAGCTTAATGTCATTTTTGAGTGTAGACATTTTTAAAGGAATTTTACTTTGTTTATTTTTACAGCAGTTAGTTTATTTTTTGTATGGAAATTCAAAAAGGAAATAATTCTCTGACAGCAGTATTAATTAAATAAATGTCTAAATTTTTCAGGTTTTTCGTAGCACTTTCTTTAGTTTATTAAATTTAAAAAAACATCACATTAGTTGCAATTAAATGACATGAAAAAGGTAAAATTAAAAAATAAAGGTACTTTGTAAAACAAAAATAAGCTCAAAGTCAAAAGTATCATTTTAAACTATCTTTTAATTAATTTATTTTTATATTTCTAAAAACTAAAATTTTTCTTTCTGGTAAATTTCATGAAAATCGAAAACGTATAGAATAAAAAAAGTTCAATTAATAAATTATTGTTTATATACAGTTAAAGTTATTTTAAATTATATTATGTTTGTTCTCCATATATACTCGGGAGAGAATTTCCGAGATTCGACACTCAGATTATTTTGAGAGAATTAAACTTTGATCAATTCATCGCGCATTTTATTTCAAAGAAAGTTCGAAAAATGCACTTTTAAGCTGATTGGAATTGGTTTTTGTCTTCGTATTTTTTTTTTCAATAAAATACCGATTAGTAATTTTGCTCTCTACTTTCTTTAAAGAAGCAAACCATTAGACCCCTAAGGTATTTTCTAGAGAGGTACCTTGGGTTTCGATGCCTGGCACATTTGTTCCGGCTGTCCCACCTCTCGGCGCCACAGCTCAGATTTTTGCGCTTGACAACAGAAGACTACATATGTTAACTTAAAATAGCTCAATTTATTTTCGTTGTTTTTTAAGCCAAAAGCAAACAAACAAACAAAAAAAAACGGTGAAATAGTTTTTAAATTTACTAATCTATTTTTAATTTATAAAATGAACACAATAATGTCCCATGAACTTAACAAATAACCTCGTTTTCTATTCCTCAGCTCAATACTAACGCTTATCAGTCATACAAATTATCGTCAAGAAAAACCTTTTCTAGCCAATCAGAAACTTCCCCGCGTTAATATCTGTAAGCCGTCTTCTGAGTATAAATACCTCCCTTGCAAAAAAGCGATATTTTTTGGATTTTGGTTCGTAAATCTACATTACCTGGGTATCTTACCTTTCAATGGGCTCGTGGTCAGAAGTAGAGAGCAGACGGCGTTATACAGTTAACTTTAACACAATTGTATGTAACATATGTGACGTCTTTTGTCAGGCGACAATCGTTTAGTTTTAATTAATTTCATACAAACATTGCACACGTCTAATTCATTATTACTTATTACTTCATTATTACACCTCTCTCTATAAATTCCCAAACTAATTGCCTCAGCGTTAGGTAATGTAATTATGGAGGCATCATTTAGCCCATAATAATCTATTCATTTGTGTACAAGAAAATTTAAGTTTCGCTGGGACCTAGGGAAATGCATAATATTTTCATGGCAGAAAATTGTACATTTCAGTAAAAAAAAAAAAATTACGTATAGAACTTAATTAAGGTTTTAGTTACTAATTAAAAGCTGAAAGAATTAAAAAAAAAAACACACAAAACTGACAAATATTACTTGTAGCTAGATTTTAACTAGAATCTGAAAGATATGCATTTAATAAAATTATTTACTTTGTGTCTCTAGCTCTAAATCAAAACAATATGCTAATTTTTGAGCGAACATTTGGAGGTGTAGCGGACCCCCGAGCGCCCCCGTATGGCAAAAGGAAAGCAAGGCCTAAAAATGCTTAGTAGTATATTACGACTAGGTTCGTAATACAACTAAACTGAAAAGGTATTTTGCTAGTCTCTACCACGTAATTAACAGCGTGTAGGGAGCACAACCGAAAGGTCAAGGCCGAAATGACCTGTTCTCTTTCGGTTTAAGGAGCGGCCAAAGGCGGCCGCGATAGGGCCCCCTTCCTAGATAATTGATCGTATTCAATTAGAGAGAACAGGTAATATTCTACAGTGTGGCGGAGTGCCAAAGATGGTCGCTAAACGTTAAAGATGCCTCGTTTGTATTGTGTCGCCATATTGTCCAGCCCAGTCAGATCACGTCGGGGTCACCAATTTGTAGCGGACCACCTGAGCGCCCCCGTATCACAAAAGGAAACCAAGGCCTAAAAATGCTTAGTAGTATATTATGACTAGGTTCGTAATACAACTAAAATGAAAAGGTATTTTGCTAGTCTCTACCACGAAGAAAACTGAAAAGGTATTTTGCTAGTCTCTACAGCGTGTAGGGAGCACAACCGAAAGGTCAAGGTTGAAATGACCTGTTCTCTTCCGGTTTAAGGAGCGGCCAAAGGCGGCCGCGATAGAGGTACTTATACGTCTTTGGATCTAAAAACACATCAATGTTAATTTATTTTTTTTAATCTTCTGAAATCCCTGTAATTACTGCATTTTAATTAATGTTATTCTTATGGCATTTGTAATTTAAAAAGAATAAAGATATACCTTCACGAAAACTCTAAAAAATCAGCATCTGCATACCGTAACATGCTCCACCAAACATAACGAAAACATAGTTTTATCAAAAATCAAAATCTTCATCAAGAGGAATGATCAGAGTATTTTTTTTACTTTCTAATTAAATTTTTACTCCTTTTTAGAACATTCAAAATTTTGATTAAATACTTATTTTTCTTGCGTCAGCGGTTCTACTTACTATTCAAATTTTAGTCTCATTTTGCGGTGACGCACAGTAATCGGGAAATTCTTGCAAAAAATCAAGTAATTGTCGCATTTTAAATTTTCAGGACTTGAAAAATTTAACGTGATAATTTTTCGTGAATTTGTTAGTTAAAAGCAGAATTCTTTGAAGAATTTAAATCACCGATTTTTTTTTCTCAAGATAGGACCCCGTTTTACCAAAAATCTGTGAACTGAAAAATAAAAAAAACGCAATAAAACCTAGACATAAGACATTATTTAACTGTGAAGTCTTTAATTACTTTTATAACGACAATATTCTCTGAAGAAAAAGAACATTTTTCGATAAACCATTAATATTTACAAGATTTGTTTTCAATTTTTACAATTTTAAATTGAATAATTTGTAAAGTTTAAAATCCATTTTCAATGAGATTATTCTTAGAAAATATTCTTATGGAGTAAAACTCTATTTACTAATTGTATATTGTAAATCTTATTACAATCTGACGACCCCGAATATTTTTAAAAGAAGTTCGTTTTCGTAATTGTGATATACGTGCAGAATTTCAGAGTATGAATGTCCAAAACTATAACGTCGTCATTAAAAGGTCACGTGTTTTAAGTATTATATGTGGGGGGGGGACCTCAAACTTTATCGTCTGCTCTACCATACTTAACTATGAACACATTCGGCTGTCAATAAATCGATTAATAGGTCAGAAAAACAAGACAAGGTGGTTAAGAAATGATTGTATATTTTAAGCTATATAAGTAATATGTTTCAAATCAGATTAATTTAACCTTAAATTCGCTAATTTAACTTAAATAACGTTTCAGAAATATACATTTTAGTTTTGTAAGATTTTTAAAACCGAGGATTAAATTTTGTTTACAAATGTGTCAAAATAGCCTTTTGTTATCGATTTTATAAAAAAAAAATGTTCTGATTAGTATAATTTATGTTTGAAATACACCACAGTATTTTGCTTACCGGAAATAAATTTTAAATCCTTTAACCTTCAATTAAAGCATTTTAATTTTTTAAAAATGATTTTAAACCTTACGTATATCGAGTTTATATATACATATATATAAACACTACCAAAATGGACGTGTTTTTTCCAAAATGACAGCAAATAATTGTTACTCATTGTTTAAAATATAAAAATCGGGTAATTATTCGATTCAAACTGAATTTTCAGCAACTATTCATTAGTGAATGAATTGCTTACTGAATCAGTTATTAGTCACTTTTGGGTGGGGATGTCTACTTCCTTTTTCGATTTATTGTGTGTAATTTAATTTGGAGTCGCGAATTAATTTTACAGTATTGGTGCCTTATCTGGCCTGGTGCTCCTATCTATCTATCTGGTTGGAATATTATGTAGCCGAGTGTTTAGAACACAGGAGACCCATGGTATGCTTCTCATGCACTTTCGGAAAGTGCCTGTAAACCATAGCACAGGTCGACCCAAATGAGTGAAACTGGGTAGACGGAACCCTTAGGGAGTTGTCGGTGGTTGTGGTAGCACGAAGTCACAAGTCCTCGTAACCGAGAGTTTGAGCGTGCTGACTTTGTTCAGATTGTTGATCACGCCAGATAACGGGTCGGATCCGGAACCACAATCATGAAATTCTGGATTCCCAAGTTTTCATTACTGCGATTTTTTTTTTTTTGATTTTTTTTTATTTTTATTTTTTTTATTTTGATTTTTTTGCGACGAATTTTTTTGTGCGATAACAATATTTATAACTTGGAAATAAATCTGGGATTAATCGAAATTAATTGCGAAAGTCACTAATGAAATACAAATAATTGTTTGAACGTAAAGTAATGACCTGTGTACATCCAATTGTCTTTAAATTAAGTGGCAGCAGAAGAATTATCGTTGAACTTTTATTAATGCAATACTTGAATGTAGCGATCGATTTTGAGTTCTTCTGTAGTTTATTGTTGCTTATCGCATCTAATACTCCCTACCTATTGCGATGAAGGACCAATCAAGATCCCTTCGCAGGAGGTAGCTTAAATGCCGCCCGATAGTAAAAATCTCCTGCAACTCTTCTGGACGGTCTCCTTGTTTAAGTTGGTGAATGCTGCTATAATCCTTGTCTTCATTTCACCTTTGGTGTCACAAGAAGTGTTGTTGGTCTCTCGCTCAACTGCACCCCACGCACAATAATCTAGGGGTTTGCGGTCTGGAAAGTTAGGTGGCCGGATGTAAAGGGTTTTGGGGTCGCAGAAATTGCCCAACAGCTATAACTGGGTTTTCCTGCTTGTGTGGCATTGTGCAGAGTCCTGTTGCCAGACATAGGGCCTTCCAGCAGCCACCCTTTTGACCCGCGGCGACACTTACCTTCTCAAGGCACTTGATGTACGAAGCCTCTGTGTTGAGTCTGAGTTCCTGTGGGCACAGGAATGGTGGCATAACGTCGCTATTATTAGTGTCATTCTAAATACCTTCCTAATCACCATTAGACTCATCCATCTCTTTCCGAATCCTCTGCACTGTCCTCAGATTGACACCCAAACACACTGAAATGTTGGTATTGGAGCAACATAATAAAATAATCAAAATAGTTAAAAGTTGTATATTTTACTCAAAAGTATCATTAGAAAAAAACTAGTTCAAATGTAGTATAAAAATAAAATTATTCAAAGTTTCATAAAATCGGGCAGAATAAAAAATATGATATTAATCGTAATACAGGTTGAGTATTCTTTATCCGAAGTTCTAAAATCCGAAAGGTTTTATGCTGATTTACTTGTCAAACTGAATCAGCAAGTGACACAAGGTCAGTTTTTAACGTGAGGACCCGAGTATCTTCATTCGGGCTGCTGGTCAGAGCTTGTCCAAACTGGTCAGAGCTTATCATAGCTGGTTTTACCTGGTTATAGCTGGTCCAAGTTGGTCATAGCTGTGATACTACCAGCGCAAGGACGGATCTCTGCGCCTATCAAGTATCAGAATGTGTATACCCAAGAGAGACGTTTACACACTGATCCGAAAGGTTTTAGCTGTTGACATGACATGCCACAAATTGGAAATTTCAGAAAGCCCAGCTACTTTGGCGCCAGTTTTCTGTTAACAATCGTCATAGCAACACCTTCGTTCGTGGATTACAAACCAGATTTTTTTTTTTTTTTTTTTTTGGTGGGGGAGCACCCTGAGGCGATGTAATGGATCGCAAGCTTGTCTCGCTGAAACAATTACGAATGAGCAATGAGTTCGAT
This sequence comes from Acanthosepion lycidas, assembly GCA_963932145.1. Classification (NCBI taxonomy): domain Eukaryota; kingdom Metazoa; phylum Mollusca; class Cephalopoda; order Sepiida; family Sepiidae; genus Acanthosepion; species Acanthosepion lycidas. The sequence continues at coordinate 86,213,853 of OZ010585.1, read as the reverse complement.
CCTTACTGGGTGCCCCATACTTTCGACCTTGTGCGACATCTAAGCTACGCTTGGAAAATCACTACTAACCAGATGTTTCGTACACAATAAAGATACTATTCAAAATGCCATATTCCTGCATTTATATATTTTTTTCTAAGTAGTGATCATGTTTTTTTTTTGTACATGTGCAGAAAGTACAAAACATTTTCACATGTGAGCATTACATGACTAAGCATCATTACCAATATCTGTATGTACACAAAATTTTTTAAATTTTATATACAACTACTTTCAAGCTATATGTATAATCCGTATGGTATTAGGAAATGTAAAGGGATATCGTGTTTATGTTTGGGTTCCATTCCCAAGCTGGGCCATTCTATAGATGCTAAATACAAATTAAATAACCTGTATTCCAAAATCAGAAAGAAATCTGAAAACCGAAACACTTCCAATCTCAAGAATTTCGGATAAAAGATTTTCAACCTGTACTGAACGTTTCCTGATAAGGAAACATTCGGCATTCATTAACTGAGCAAACTACTGTTTTCGGTTGAAATTTATAAAATCTTTCTCTTAAAATCAATTTTCAGGAAAATAAGTTTCTCAAGTCCAGTATTCATGAGGGGCAGGGGGCAATCCTAACCTTTTATTTGAAGTAGTGTGGGATGTCAACATCTTATGTCATCATTTTTTCTTCGAGGTACATGTGCAATCCATTTTAGTTGTTGTTAGTCCAGTTGATGTGATTTCTGGTACAGTTCTTTGTTTGTGATTCTGTAGTGCCAATCCACAAGTTTCAAAGAAAGATGGTCTTCACTACACACCGGCTTCGCTCGCTTAATGGCAAAGACTATTGATCTTAGAAAGCGGTTGTACATAGCTGACAATTTAGATATTTCTGAACGTGTTTGGCTCCTGTTATATAAGTTTCAAAATTTATTTTTAAACATAAAATATCAATTTCTTGCTTGTTGTACTACTGCTGTTCCGTATTTTTATTTCAAATTTTAAGAAGGGTTGCAATTGTTATAGTTGTTGACTTAACCTTGTAGAGGACCGTGGCGGTGATGAGTATGTGAAACACATGTGGGTAGAATTTCCTGCTAGCTTGTCCAACCACATGAGAATACTGGACTTTAATTAAGTCCAAAGAAAAATAAACAAAACAAACAAGACCGATAAATATATGTATTAATAACAAGTTACAAGCACATGGACAGTTACATGGACAGTGTGTGTGTGGTGAATATTATGTGTGTGTGTTGTGGAGAGTGTTCGTACGTACGTGTATTGTTCTTAGCGTGTTCCCAGAATTTGGGAGACGCTGTATCTGTGAGAGCTCACATCTGCGAGGTGGTATAAGGCTGAACGACTGAGGAAAAAAGAGATCGAGGTGAAGGGTCAGCCAGTATTTATAGCCAGGGGAGAGAGAGACCCCTGGTGGAGGGTTAAGGGGCTGAGGAGGAGCTAACTCCGACAACCTCACAAGCTACTGTAAATAAATGTTGTTTTTTATTATGTCTTAGGCAACAAGTAAGCATTCTACAAAATCCAGTTAATTAATCTTTACATTTACTGACTTCAAAACACATCTCGAGGACAAATATTGTAAGAGATTTTCAAATTTGTTGACATTTTTCCGTTTTCGTCTATAATAGCAGTTAGGTGTGTTTATGGGTGACGAGTGAACGTGCCAGTGTTTTAAAAATACCTAAAAACGTTATTTAAATACGGAAATTATTTTTCCTTTTAATGCGGATTACATTTCTTTAGGCTATTACATTTCAAATAAAACCAAAAGTTAGCCCCAAAGAAGACAGTGGATTATTTAAAATGCGTTTTTAGAAAGTTCGTGGTGATTCCAATTTTAGCAACCATTATTTATTCTTTAAAATGTGTACTACTATTGTGTATTTAAAAACTTGATCTTTAATAAATAAACATACGAAGATATTGGGAAAATGTTCTCTCGAACTGTTCTTAGAATAATAATACAAATGTTAGCTAGTTGCTGATGGGGTATTATTAACTACGGGTGGGCAGATATGTAGCGATCTTTGCGGAGTGCGAAATAATGACTCCCTTCACCCACTTCCTTCAAATTCGCAGGAGTGAGGAAGAAGGAAAGAAATTCGCGTAGAGACTCGCTATTTTTCCTCCTTCTTGGCTCACCGGAAAATTTCTGTGAAGGTAAAGCAAAAAAATAAAATAAAAAAATCTCGCAGCGGCTCGCGATTTTTTCCTCCTTTTTAGTTAATTTCTGGGAAAAGCAAAAATCTCACATAGGCTCGCGAATTTCTTTCCTCCTTCAATCCTCCGAATTTGAAGGGTGTTATTATTTCACACTCACTACAGATACATTAACATTTTCATTTGATTTTCGGATGAAATATTTCCCATTTGTTAGTTGTCTTTTTGTAAAACTCTTTTTCTGATTGCTCCAATTATTTATATTTTCTGTTTTATTTTTGAAATTTTATAATCAACATTTTATGTGGCAGACTGTTTTCTAGAATTAACTATTTAAAAGTAATGATTGCTCTATTTAAAAATAATAAAATTAATTTACAAAATATAGTTTTTTTTTTTTTTTTCTTTTTTTTTTACTACGGGCTACCATACTTCTAAACGGAAGCCATTTTTAGTTGAGATATGTCAACACAAATTGTGTCACTGTCCGTCAGTCCTGATTGGTAAAAAAATAATAAATTAGGCAATTTTTTCGACCTAGTTAATTTGAGCAAAGATTAAAGTAATTATTTCTCATAAAATAGCCTTGCTGTTACAATTATTTTTTTTTTATTTTCCATAGATTTTTTTGTTTACAGTATCGAATTTCTGTCGATTTCTGGCAGCCATTGTGATTTTTGTCGATTCAAGAGAGACTTTAGCCGTTTAATTCAATCTTTTATTAAGTGTTTTTTTTTTGTTTTGTTTTTTACAATACTCAACTATAAGACTTATATTTACTGTGGAAGTAAAAAAAAATCGTAAGAACTCACTTTTTAAATTTTTTTAACAAGGTATCATAAGATAAAATTTTCGTTTGTCGAATACATATGTACGATTTCACTGTAGCCATTTTTTTTTACACTTGAACGTTTTAACAATGAAGTTCTGTTTTCCCGATTTTGTACATAGTATTTTGTATCTAATTATCAGGGCAACGCTATATTTCCTTTTTTTTCGCTCGTGTCAAAAGTTGTTGGTACTGTAAATGATCATCATCACACACATACATACATATTTACGCAAATTCAAATTATACAACCACAAGCATTCATTGGATAGTAAATCAACACTACTGTGTAATGGGACAATTTTATAATCGCTATATTTTCATGTAGTCGATTTCGTGCACTTTTGGGAGAATCGGAACCCAGATGTTTTTCGTGAGTCTCCCCAAAGCTCGCTCGCTGATTGGTCAATGCCAACCAATCAGATTGTCTGTATATGAAGAGTGATTCTTCCCGAGCAGCGCTTTCGGAGCCGATGATCACCTATAAAAGCAAGAAATATTCTTAAATAAATAGTGAGATTTCAGCTGCCACAGAAATCCACGACATTTGAAACGATGTGCCAATCTTCTCACTCACACCACCATTCACATGCTGAATATTCCCTATACTCACATAATATTTTTTCTTACACAGCAGAACTGTTGAAAATATTTATTACCAGAAACTACTACAACCTTATTGCTTTCAGTGAACTTTGGAACAATTGATAATTAAAGAGAGACAACTCTTGTTTTACTCAATGTATGCTTTTCTTTCACATCGTTGTGTGTACATCTTGTTAAATACAAATTTTATGTGTAATGATGTCTTTGGCATATCCTCTTTTTCTTCACATCAGTTTGGTTTCCTAATTTAAGTTAAATTAATGTCCACCACATTACATACTATCATCTTTTTTGTGAATTCATAATGGCTAACCACTTGTATCTGAGTATGCTAGTCTATTACCAGGACTGGCACTCCTTATCCCCAAAACTACCGACTGGGGATGTGGCGGGCAGGGCAAGATGTGGCACAAGGCCAGTTTTAAACAAGGGACATTCCCAGCCCATAGGCTCTGGCAAAAATTGCCTGTAGACCCCGTATACACAGGGTCGGATTGTCTGCCTCCACAAACGAAACTCTGCCTTTTGGCATAGCATTGTCTGGGTTCCTCTCCACCAAGAAGAGGCTCGACAAGAGAGGTAAAAAAGCCGCCACCCTGTCCTCAATGATTAGCAAAAAGTTGGTGGGTTATATGACAAGGGTGTATTATAACTCCAGGGCTTGCTAAATACTTAAAATCTGAAGAAAATAAATCCCGAGTTGCTATGAAATATTATAGAATGTTTGGTGACACAATAAGGAAAAAGTCAAGGTTTTGTAAAAAAGACATTGCATCTGCCATAATAACATGTATGGAGTAACGAAGGGGCTACAATATGCTCAGGTCTTTTTCTTTCATTGTTTTAAAGGGAATCAAAATGTTAATTCTTCCATTAAGAGAACTATGTAATGATAGGAATAAATAATAAATAAATTTATATTTGCGTCTTGCCAAATATGGAAGATAAGGAAAAGCTAAAAGGATTTTTCCAGGGAGACTGGGGAAAAGAGAGAATGTTGCTTTTCTTATCTTGAATATTGAATAATGTACCTACAAAAACAAGAATGTCTTGAAATCTCAATGTAAAGTTTGAAAAACAAAAAAAAAAGCAAAAACAAACATTTATTACAAAAACATGAAAACAATAGAACAGAATACATAATTTACAAATAAGTTTGCACAAAATTTTCCTTTTGTGTGCCTTATTAAAGTTACAATAACCAATTCAAAAATTAGAAATATGGCTAAAAACATATATAAATTTTTAAAACTTTCAACAATTGAAAAATCATATAAGATGTTACTGTTACATCCACCAGTTTGGCAACCGGAAGTGGATTAATTCCCTTGACTGACAATGGCTTTCTTACATCCTTCTATGTACCAGTGTTTCAGAATTTTAACAAAACTTTCAATGTTTTCCAAAATTTAATACATAAAACCTTAATGAACAGTTCCGGAATGCTAGTAGGAACCTTTGCTTAAAGAAAAGATTTTTTTTTATCAAACATCTACTTTATTTCTTAAGTAAAGAAATAAGTATAACAAAGTTATGTGACTCTAACAACCTTATATATACACAGAGCTTTCTTGACCTTCTTCGGACTCCCAGAGTTACACGCGATCTTGTCTTTATGACATTACTTACCGTCTCTCTGGTGAAAAGAGTTGCCGGAAGGAAGTAGAAGTGACTTCTGCCTATACGAGGAAGCAGTTATCCTTCCTGTTTTCTTTGTTTTGCTTTCTTTCCCTTTTCAATTCTTCTTGGAAAAATGCAGATATTTCCATTCCTTATTCTTCTCAGCTTACCCTATCTCTAGGGAAGATGCAATGAATCTACCTTTCCTTTCCTTTGCCATCGCTCTGGATTGACAGTTTAGCATATTCTTTCTTTCTGTTGAGCAATCCAGTCCCTTGCTTTGTTTGTATTTGTCCTTGTTTGGTTATTTTATTCATTGTTTTTTTATCTTTTAAACATTTGTTTGCAGAAACACCTTCATGATGGCTAAGGCTCTCATTTTTGGTTTCTTAGCAACCATCCCATATTTTGGCACTCTTTTTCATCAGCACATCACCATATTGAATTCTCCTTAGCAACACAGCATTTTGATTTGTTTTCCTGCCAATTTCTGGATTTACATAACGGCATGCTCCATTCAGCATTTTTCTTTATTCAGCATACTGCCATTCTTGGATTTTTACTTACCAGTCCCAAATCACTTTATGTGATTTCATTTAATTTGAACTTTTTCTTTCATCAAACATGAACACTTCCATAGACTTAGTACTTGCATGTGGTTACCTTGCGTCTTTTTTGTTTTTTGACTACTAATCTAACCACATTTGAATATCTACACACTCAAACTTTGGAACATTTTTAGGTGTTTTAATATTTCACCTCTTACAAGAAAAATGAGAAGAACAGGGGGCAAACAAAAAAATAATATAAAGCAAACAAACAATATATGCAAGGCAAAGCAAGAGTAATATAGCAAAAAGTTCATAATCTAAGAATCGTGTTAAAACACTTCTCTTAAAAGCACTTGTAATAAATAAACCCAGTCTGTTATAATATTTAATCTTCACTTTATCATTAATGAGTACAGGGTTATAGAGTAAGAGGCATCATCTTGAACAAGGTGATAATGCCAACAAAACACAAGGGGCCACTGAAAGTGAAAGAGAAGGAAAAGACTTTATAGGGAACTGGAAACAAAGGATAAACCTTTATTTCTAATCAACAGACTGGTGAGGAGTGTGAACTGGACGATAAGTAAACTTAGCTAGTCTTATTAAATTTGCAAAGCACTTTTCACACACTTTCTACATCCGCGTCCCAGGTAAGATGATACTACGCCCAACAGCAAGGCTTCTGATCAGGAGGTTTTGAGGAGCGTGGAATCACCTCTTAATTTCTGGTGTTCCCAGGTCCACCCTGACCCGGGGTTGTAGCACCTGTTAGGGTCCCAGCTATGGGCAAATAGTTAACCCCGAAACTGAGGTAAAAGCATTATAAAAGTGTAAAAATAGGTTTTAATACCAGAAATACTTTGTAAAAAATTATTACCAGAAATAAATTTTTGAAGAAAAAAAAATATTACCAGCAATACATGTTTTAAAATAATATTACCAGATATACATTTTTGAGGAAAAAAATATTACCAGAAGTAGATTTTTGACAAAACAAAATATTACCAGGAAAAAAAAAAGCTGTCGGCATTAAATGAGCCATTGGGGTTGATATGCCATAAAACATAAACCAAACCAATAATTTACAAACTTAGTCAAAAGAGGCAGACAGAAGAAATAATGGGAGGACAAAATCACTGAGTGTACTGGGAAATCATTCACAGAGACTTAGATATCTGCACTAGACTCTGATGTATGGAGGGAGCTGGTCAGTTGCTTAGCCATGCAGTAACCCTACAACCAAATCTGGCTATAAAACTGATGTTTATGCCAAAAATATAGCTTCACTTCTTTCATCTTCAATGTGAGAATAATACCCCAAAATACACAAAGTTTGATAATTACAAAATATTCATTCTGATATGATGGCTATCAGGTGCTTGCCAGTCCAGATGGTTACAAAGAGTGATTGTTTTGAATAAAATTAATGTAAAATACTCTTTGTACTTCCTCCCCCAACTTATATATATATATAATGTGTGTATGAATAAAGACAAAAGGAAAACTCATCTTGGCCAACACGTTTCATTCTCTGATTGGCTTCATCAAGGAAAATAATGACATTTGCCTTGATAAAGTCCCTCAGAGAATAAAACATGTCAGCTAAGATAAGTTTTCCTTTTGTCTTTATTCATATTATCCTTTTACAGATATGTTTTTAGTTATATCTGAACTTTTACATAAATACATATATAATAAAATAAACATGTCTGCTTAAGGATATAAATTGTCAGTATAATTATTAATACAATCTTTTGGTCTGTTACCATGAAAATTGAATATCAGATTGACATCTCTTTATAAATGGATAATATGTTCAGATACTCAAATGTCTTTTTCTCATAGACTAGAATTTGCATTCTCCACTTGGCTTAGTAGTTTTTAACAAAATAGTAAATATGCATTTAAAGTTTTTTTTTCCCTAAATTTTTAGTGAGGTATTTTTGTTTCTCAGACTGTTTTCATTTTTTATTAACAACACATTTAGGCTGATAAACATTTTGACCTTTCTCAGAATTGATTTGACTTATAAGTCAAGACCTCAAAGAATGTATCAGGCAAAACAATTTGTTATGATGAAGATCAAAACAAAAGTCCAAATGTCTGCAGTAATAAAGCATGGCTGATTTTTAGTTTGTGTTTGTATTCAATTTATTCAGAAATAATTTATGCTGTACTTTTTTTGCTTTGGTTATTGTTGAATCAGAATGGAGTTATTGTTTAATGATGATAGGATGCATAATTTAGCTGAAAGATAAAGTCCAGTGTTGCTGTTTTATGGTGTAAATAGTGAGTACTTCTGTATTTGAAAGTTCTGTTCTATGAAATTCTAAATTTACTTCTCAGTAGTAATGCAAGTTAGTTCAGCTGGTTTACAAAGTAACCTCCATAGTAGTAAGAAGTAAAATGCAAAATTTAGTAGCATTGAGCTATTGCCCAATTTGCAACAAAGAAAATACTTTGGCGACTGAATTTTGTGTTTAAAAAATAGTGGAACTTGTATATTAATCTAATTACGAAAATCTTCAAATTAGAAATTTATTTTATATCTTAAATTCTCTTTATTTGATTTTCATTCCTATTTTTTCCCCCTAAAAGCTTTCTTGTGATAAAATGATAAGAAAAACAAAAGGCTTCAATGTCTTCTGCCCACAAAAAAAAAAAAAAAATCACTATGGTGGTGATGGTGGGGAGAGTGGGTGCTGAAAATCTCTTTTTGAAATCTGACCCAACATCAGAAGTAATGATTTCAATATTGGTGTGAATGACTACAAAACATTTTTCCCTCCCCTTTTATAGGTAGAAGCATGCTGGGATTTTTTTTTCTAGCCAATAAAATAGGCTGATTTGTAGTTTCATCTGATTCAGTCCAGATCTGCTGACTTAGGCAGTTCGTGGCTGACTTTGAGCAGAGAGGAACCCAGATGAGTCTATGCTGAAGGACAGTCATGTCTAGGGAGGCAGAGAAGCCTGACCCCATGTATGCAGGGTCTGTGAACAGTTTTTGCCTAAGCCTATGGACTCAGAATCTCTCCACCTAAAAAACGGCCTTGTGCCACATGCTGCCTTGTGGGGGAGGCTAAGGTAAATAACCTCAGACCTGATCTGTTAATTTGCCTTGTTTATATTATTTGCTGGCTTTATATTACGATTTTTGCCCTGTTCTTTTCTCTTTTTTTGTTATTGCTTATTATCAAATTTTGTTGTTGGGCAGTTCTGCCATTTATTTACATTTAACAATGGCCACTCATTCTACATATTGCATCATGTAAGAGTAGACAAACAACTACATAATGTGTATTATTGATTTCAATCTTTGTATAGAAATGACTGAAAAACACTTTCCCCTCCACAATGCTGGGATTTTTTCCTAGCCAATAAAATATGCAGGTTTGCATCTGACTCAGTCCCGATCTGTCATCTTGAAGTCAGAATGATATGTTTGTTTGTCCAAACTTGCTTTTGTGTGTCAACACCAATTCTTTGTTTGTGAACTTTAAGCCTTATTACTATTAAATTTCCTTGCATATATTGTTTGCTTGCTTTATATTATGATTTTTTGCCCTGTTTTCTTTTTCTTGTGATTGCTTATTGTTAACTTTCTCAATTCTGTTTATTGGACAGTTCAGTTACTTATTTTTGCATTTGACTATGGCTACTCACTCCCCAAGAAGAATTGTTAGGAAGAGTTTCTTAGTCTGATTAAGAATTTTTTTGTTCTCGTAAAAGAAGTGAAAATAAAGACAGTACCTGTAATATTAAAATAATTCCATTAATTTATTCATTATCTTGTAACAGATTGAAATCTATGCAAATGTTATGTAAATAAAATTAACAAGTTTCTTTTTTTGCATAATAATCTCATAATTTTATTGACTTGAAACTGTTCAGTAACATTTGGTTATTATTGACTTTGGTAATTTTGAATATTTTTTGTATGGTTTTAAATCAAATCAAAATACTTAACAAAAGAAACGTAAATTAGAATTAGTAATGAGAATATATATATGGAAAATGAAAAGACATATTGGGAAATTTTGGAAAATTAAAATATTATTCAAAATTCTTCAATGAAACATTGTCAGCTATTAAAGTTCTGATAAGGATTTTGGTTAACAGATGATGGAAAACGTGCCACAGTAATCTAAAAGTTGCCTTCTAGAAACTAAGCAAAGTATTAAGAAATAAAATAATGTCATTAGAAACACAGAAAAATGTACTAATCTGCTGTTTCATATATTTATTCTCCTCTATGGTATCAAATGCTGGCCAATATTTCTACAGTTGAAGAAGAGACATGAAGTGATGGAGATTTGGTTCTGTAGATGGATGCTGGAGTATCATGGACAGAATATGTGAGCAATGAAGAAGTTTTAAAGAAAATAGAAACTCAGACAGCATATACATAAAATGAGATGGTTGAAATTTCTGGGACACAATGAAGAAAGAGGGCTAGAAAAATTTAATACTCACAGGGCATATTGAAGGAAGGATAGGCATAGAGAGACAGAAAGAGTAATCTAATAGATCTGGACCAGATGGATGTGCAGAGGACAAAGAAGGATGGCTGAAAGCAAACAAATAAGATGATGAGTTTGAGTTTGGGAACATTATCAAGGTTGAAACTTACTACTACTCATTTAGGGTGCCTCACCAGTACTTTGATTTCCAAACTGCAGCCATTTTCAATTACAGCATAACAGTTTGGAGCACTGGTCATTCAACTCCTTTTGAGTAAATGAGGAACATGGATATATATATATATATATATATATATATATATATATATATATATATATATATATATATATATATATGTGAAAAGTGTGTTTATATAAATATATATATATATATATATATGTATAATTATTTATATATTATATGTGCGGTACTTATTAGAAAGCGCTCAATATCAGAGATAGAGCTAACATATATGGTTGGATAGATGTGAGCTTGTGACCCTGGGTTTCACACTTTAGCGATTGTCAGATGATCGCTAAAGCGTGAAACCCAGGGTCACAAGCTCACATCTATTCAACCATATATATATATATATATATATATATATATATTTAGACAGCATATATTTTCATTCAAACAGGTTTGATTAAATAATTTTGACATATTATGTCTATTTATTTTAGTTTTAATCCTTTTGAGTCCACAAATTAATTTCTTGGTGGCTGTATAAAATTGATTAAGAAAAATAAAATTTTCTTTCAGATAATTTTTATTTTCCTGGATGAGATTGAAAGTACGAGAGGAAAATAAAAATTACTTGAAAGAAAATTTTGGTAAAAATAGTTTTCCCCTATGAAGAGTGCTGCAGGTTCAATCCCTGCTGGAGGAAAATATGCAGACTGATCATTTTAATAAATGAATAAAAATGGGATGTCTGTTTCAAATAAAGAAAGTATCTACTAATGTTTGAAGTTATAGATATGACAAAAATATATTTTTAAAGTATATAATATTTATGAGTAAAAGTGCTCTCTATCAAAGCATATATAAATAGAAAAATAGACACTGTAATCGACCCCAGTTGGTAGCAGTCTGTTTCCTTCTTCAGGCCACTGAAGATTGCATTGAAGCATGAAACATACTGTTGTCTCTTGGTGTTGATCTCAGTGTCTACTTGTATGTATATTTTACTGCGGGAGGGTCTTTGTCTTCACTGACGAGTATTTAGTGAGGTTTAGACTAATTGCTCAAGGAGTTTGTGAGGAATAAATAATAAATAATCTTATTTTGGGATTTGTAGGAGTGAGAATAACCGAAGGTAGGGTGTTTTAAATAAAATTTAATTTAAACATGTTTATAAAATTTAGTACAAAATTGTCATAACCTCCCATCAATCTCCTTCCAGCAAATCTCTTCCTTTGGCAATCCCACAGCAATTTGTCTGTCTATCCCCCAATAACCTGAATTAGATTCTTATTGCTAAATTATGTTAGTTCCAATCTGTGGAATGATAGGTAAAAGTATCCCCTCCCCTGATTTATTGATAAATCTTAAAGGAGCATGCTTGGATGACTTAATAAAAATGCATAATTTTTGGTCTGACCCACACATTGTTTCTTGCCTTGAAGTCAGAAGTCTATAACCACTTGACTGTATCCCTTTGCATATTAACAGTTTCTTTTTTACTGTTTTATTGATTTGCTTTTTCTTTGAATTGTCTTGCTTTATTTTGCTCTGTTCTTTTACTATTTTAAAATTTTTACTATTTTATCAATTCTTCTGCCTGTATATTCACCAAATAACCTCCCACCAGCTCCTCTTGATAAGTCATCTAACCAGTTATATGGACAAAAACTATTGCCTTTTCATTGAAGACAGGCCTTGATATCAAATATAGCAAAGATCAAAAATATAATTTTATTTTGATATGAATTCTATTGAATTTGTTGCTTTTGAATATACAATGAAGAAATGCCCCCAAGAAATGCCCCCCAAAAGATTCCACAAAAGATTTGCTTCATGTCATGAATACACATTCTAATTCATATGCAAAAGAAGTGATATTTCCTAAATGCAGTGTCTGAAAGAGTCAAATTTTCTAATAGCATGTCCGCTAAAATTTAATTTCTGTAATTAAATATATTTTAATTGTTCAAATTATTAAACAAAGAATCTTATTTGGAAATAGATGTCTATTTCCATTTGTATTTTGCATGGCACAGAAATTGATATTAAAAAAAAAATCTAATTGACGAATCTTGCAAACTTGTACTTCATGTGATTTTGTCTTCAAGAGGAAAGATTTTTTTTGATGATGCATAGGTTTTTTTTTTAATGTTTGCATCATTATTGATGCTTTTGATCATAACACATTGAGTAATTAATATATTGTTAATAATTTTCACATTTTTCATAGATTTTGCAGTTTTAAGAAAACATTTACAATAAAGGTAAAAAGTATATTAAGAATTTGTTATTTATTTAAGGAAAGGATTTGCAATTTAATGTTCTTACAAGCTTAGTCTTGTCAAAGTAGTTGAAATTAAAAACCATGTTTGATAAAATAGAAAATATTTTTTCTTTTCTAATTCATTGTAAAGCATCTTTTCTATCAAGAAAATAAAAAAAAATTAGAAAATTCTCTGAGTCTTTTACAGAATTAATATCCTCAAAAAAGAATGGACAGTAAATTTTGTCTGGAAATGTAAGGTATCATCTATATATATTTTCATGATAAATTATGTCTAGCCTCTTTAGGTAGCCTACACTGCATTTATCTTTCCTCAGAGGGTTGGCTTGTTAGCCAGTACAAGCAGAGGTAGGCATATCAAAGTAATAAACAAGGTAGAGACAGTTTTTAGTGTGAATAAATAAAACAAAAAATTATGAACACTAAGTGTCAGGAAAAAAAAATTGAAATATTATCATGTTTATGCCAACAGAAGGAAAAACAATATTTTGGGGAATTAGGTTTGCCAATAAATTTCATAGTCATCTTAAAATAACTAGAGAGTTTAATCTAAAATATTTAGTATTAGTTTCACTTGAGAATATCAAATCCAGAGAACTTATTTTCTCAACTGCTGTTGCTTGTGTTTAAAAAAAAAAAAAATCAACAAAAAATCTAACTAGATCATCTATTGGTATGCCCCATGTGTCATCATCAATGTGCTTCCACAGTTTCCATAATAATAAAGTCTCTTCTATTGTCCAGTGTAAAGGATCTTTTGCATGACACCACTGCTGTTCATTGCCACAAATCTGGTCAATAAGATTCTGCTAGTATTCACTTGACCACATCCAACATCCTGTTGCTAATGTATTCACCATAAACTGTGGTAGGGATGGCTTTCAGGTGTTATGCCTTGTTAAAGGGTAACTCAAGATTTTGTCCCCAGGGGTACATACTGTTTTGTATTTAGAGTTGTCCTCCTTTTACATTGGTTGCCAACCCTGGCTAGAGAGCACAGTCTGTCCTGTTTAACTCGTAGCTTGCGGAGTGGAGGAGAGATGGATTCATAACCTTGCCAAGGGTATTTGCATGTAAGTGAATATAACTAACCCAGCTGGAGTTTGAACTCTGTTCTCCAGTTTCTCATTATACCATCTATTATACTACAGTACGTCCATGTTAAAAAAGAAAAGGATTTAAGATATTTACCATTCCAAGATGCATGTGTGCATTTTGTAACGTGCTGTGTATTGCATGTGATGCACATACAATAATGGAGATATTCTCACTGTTATTCTATTTTAATCTTGACTTATACAACCTTTTTTTTTTTTTCATTCTTATCTTTGACAAAAAAGACATCCAAACATAGCATTCAAATGGAGCAAATATATACTAAGTCAGTATGATGGATTCATACTGTCTTTTAAAAAATTTCATTTAATTTGCCAAAATAATGCATTTTCCCTTTTTATACAGAAATTTCTAATGGTAGAGCCAACAACAGCATAGATGGCATTACGTTAGGGTTTGCATATTGAAGGTCAAAGCAGAATTGTGAATAAGTTTTATTTACCGAAATAAAAAAAAAGTCTTCTGTTGCAATCTCAAATGGTAATTCTGACAAAACTTGTGAAGCATAGAAGGTAAGCATTGAAATATCAAAACTGTGATCATTCCAAAAATTGTTCAGATCATTTTACTTCTTTACATACTTATCAACACATTATGGCTGATATTCGATGAATAAAAAGAAAACTTCTTTAGTCTTCCTCTGGTGTACCTGGTAAATGTGAAGGTTATGCAGTGATTATCTGTACATAAAGTGGAATTGGTGAGCCAGGTTCAAATTCTGTCCTCATCAGCTGTTTGCTTTAGTCTAAATGCCTTTGCAAAAGGGATGAATCCATTTATTCACTCACCAGCTTTAGATTAAATAAACTAAACTAGTCTTGGAGGCAGCCAGTTTCTGAATTCAAAACTGTGGAGGAAACAAAATGAAATGGCTCAATTATCTCTCCCAAAGAGTCATGTCAATTGAAATGAAAATTACAAATCTCCTGAGAGTCATGTTTAACTATATCCTGAAGGGACATTAAAAAATGGCATGCTTGCCCATGTGGAACTAGATTAGTCCAGTCAGTATATTAATGATTATTTTTCTGTCAAATTTTTCTACATTAAGAAAGAGTTATGTTTCGTATTATATAATTTTTTTTTTTTTTACATACAGTGTTTAAAATGGTTGACTATTGTTACAGTTCTTTTTTTGTGATTTTGAGAGTTCATATGGGGTTGTTGTGTTCCTTCTGGTTGAAGGAAATTAATTTGGTGAATTCTTCCTTTCTTCTTCTTTCTCTTCTGAAATTGTACGTCAGGTCAAACTCACTGCCGATGAATCATCAACCCTTGCATCTTGAACTGCTACCTCAAATTGAGTTCCTCTGCAATGCGGTATCTCTCATCTTGTATGTGGGTTTTTTCTTTTTATTGGGGCTGACACAAACGTGTTTCCTGTTTGATTTTTGGTGGGACGTGTTGTCATTGGTTAACTTTTTTTTATGATGTTCACTGACCCACATAAACTGAGTCTGGGTTCATGTCCATTGCCAAGGATAGGAACAATAGAAGGAAAGAAAGGAAAGATATAGAAGAGAGGGAGAGAGTTTTCTTCGTCACTCACTTAGTAAAGAGGAAAGTGTATATTTTTGTATGGTGTTATTACTACCTAATCCTACTTCAAGTCCCAATCTATTTTAATCTCTTTCTAATCTATACATAATATACAATCACAGATGTTAAGAAATAGTTGCTGATAATTTATGCATTTCATATGACATCCCAAACAAATCTACAATGATCCGGATTTCCTTCTAGAAGCCAATTTAGAGATGAGAGGGTGGGGGTGATATGCTTATACCATGTATGCATAGTTGTGATAAGAATGATCTTCCATCCTGGGTATGACAATAAACTACATCCATGTCCTGGGTAAGACGATAAACTACACCCAACAGCAAGGCCTCCGTGCAGGAGGTTTTGAGGAGCACAGAACCACCTCTTAATTGCTGGTATTTCCGGGTCCACTATGACCAGGGGTGGTAGCACCTGTTAAGCATCCCAGCTATGGGCAAATAATTGATCCCCAAACTGGGGTCAAAACACTATGAAAGTGTAAAAATAGGTTTTAATACCAGAAATACTTTGTAAAAAAGAAATTTATTATCAGCTATAGATTTTTGAAGAAAAAATATTACCAGAAATATTGAGGTTGATATGCTGTAAAACAAACCAAACCAAGAATGATCTTGAACAAAAAAAAAAAATCAAAAAAATCGACATTCTCCATGAATTGTTTCAAGAAATATTAGGTTGGTGCAAAAATAATGACGTAATAATGTCGTTTTTTGACGTATTTTTTAACGTCAGAAAACGACATTATTACGTCATTATTTTTGCACCAACCTAATAGGATTTTAGATAAACTGTTCCAAAACAAATTAGGATCTGGAATTGGAATGAAAGCAGTGATGGAAATTAACTTCAGCCTATAAAAGAATCAGGATGTGGAAATAGTAAATACTAAGCACTTCAAATACCTTTTAGTGTTTAGATCAGTTACAATAATTTTAATATAGGAGATAAGAAATTTGAATGGAGAATATGCTGTCTTAAGGGTCATTTTGCCCAATACAGCAATATGTGAAACCAAAATATTAACCTAAAAACTCAATGTTCATAAATAGCCTTATCGGATTTAAACTTTAATATAGATGTCATTCATGTTGCCACACTCCATCAGAAATATCTTAACTGTCATCTGTATACAATCACTTTCTCAGATCAGTGATTTTAAAAATAACTTTGAGTAAATGAAGCCTGTAGGTTTTAGCAAGGGCAATCCTTCTTTGATTCTTGTGAAAAAAAACTACAGAATTGTAAAGAATTGAACAAATAACAAGAATCACATAACTATCAACAGTCATTGCAACTAAAATAGATATCACACATAACTCCAAAAAAATGGCATAATGAAGATGTTAATCTTCCACACTACTTCAAACAAAAGATTAGAAAAGAAACTCCCATTAATACTGGAAAGAGTGAGAATAGTTAATTGACTTGAAAAACCCATTTTCCTGAAAAATTGTTGTTTATACATTTACAAATTTCAACTGACAGTAGCACAACCACTCAGTCTTTAAGTGCTGAATATTTCCTTATAAGGAAAGGGATATTATCATTCCTATGATTCATATAACCTGTACATTGTTGGCAACAGTTATGTTTAATAGTTAAGTCATGCATGGTATCGAGCATTATAAAAGTTATCTGTCTATATCTTTGAGATGAGGTATTATGATTATTTACATTATTTGGACTGTTATTCTCATCTTCATTGCCATATTCACAACATTTCAACTGTTGTACACTCCGACCTTCTCCTGGTGATTGGTCAGTATAAGCAGTACTCTACAACGTAACCACTACCTGGGGTACATGATAGTAGCTCTGACAAACTGAGATAGAAGGGTACAAGAGGATAATAACAATCAGAAAATAGCTTCAGTCTGCCTACCCACCCTATGTGAAGGGATTATCAAAGAAAATACAAATGATCTGTGGTTCATATAACATCAGGACAATCTTCAAAAGTGGTTCAACACTTTGTAGACACCTCTTCTGAATAAAACCTCCCATAGAGAGGAACAAGACTAAGGACTGTGTGTACACCATCCCATGCAGCTGTGGTAAGAAATATAAAAGAGAAAGAGGCTGCCCCCTTAAGGTAAGACTGCAAGAACATCATAAAGCAGTAACATGAGGGGGAAAAATCAGGTGTAACTGACCGCATATGCAGGGAAAATAGAGCTCACCACCCCCTGTGGGATGAAGTTGAAATATTAGACAGAGAACATCACTGGAAAATATGAAAACTTAAGGAATCAAAGCCATAAAAATCTCTTGAGCTGACCAAGCATAGAAATGAATACAATATGGAAACCAGTAATAAGGAGTGCTAGAGAAAAGAAATGAATAACAACAAAAAATTGCAATATAAGCTCTGTAAAAAAATATGCAATAATAATGGAAAAATTCCAATATGAGCACTGGGAAAATGAATGCTGAGACATTAAGTCCCAGAAATTCATACACAGATGTTCTCAAGGACACATGGCCCAGTAGATAAAAGCATTGGTTAGATCCAGTGACTAGATCGAAAGAGTTGTGAGTTCAATACCAAAAACATGGAGAGTTGAGTTACAAGGAAATAACTGAGACATCTGGAAGAAGAATGGTGTTGGTTAGATTCAGTGACTAGACCAAGGAATGGTATGTGGAAATAGAAAAATATACCCCGGTGGATGAAATAAAGGGTTTTGCTCAAAATTTCAATCACCTGAAGAAGGCAGGAGTGTACAATGGTCAAAACATTGTGAATATGATGATGAAGATGAGGTAACGGTCTGAATAATGTAAATAGTATTTTTATACTTTTTGATGTTTTTGAAATATGCTCTATCTATTTGAGAGTAAATCTTTATCAAGATATCTCAAGCTCTTAGATTCAACACATTGAATTGTTGAATTTGTCGCTCATTCTCCAAAACTGGAAAAGTAAATGTGATTTTATTTTTATGTAAATTCTCTTACAAATGAACAAATAGATAATGTATTATTAATTATATATAAAAGTTTTTCATCATAATGTATATATGGTTGTTCTCTTATTCAAAATTGCTCTATTTTGACACTCATGTACAAAAAGACCTCATTTTTTATTGGTCATACACTTGCATTAATTCCTGAACACTGCTAATCTTCCTTCTTTATTTGTAATGCACAACATGCAAAGTAATGAAACCAACTTAAACAAATTTTAGGTTAAATATCAAGTTATGTATTTAATCGAAAATAGAAAAGTCAGTAGTTGGAAAATGAAATGGGTGGTGATAAACCTTGCCTTATATATATATATATATATATATATATATATATATATATAATTAAGGAATTGGAGACTTCAGAAAGCCATGGTAATATTTTATTTTGCAAAATCAAGACTTCAATTATGCTTCATCAGATCAGATGGTTTCAAAAAATGAATAGATTCAGAATTCTTCCAGGAACCAAACAAAAAATGAAAATTAACAGAAGTTGTGTTTTAAAATAGTTCCAAAAAAATAGGAAAGGGAAGAGATAGGTTGGGGGATATGTCACTAGAAGATGAGATAGTTGTAGTGACCTCTGATTCACTGGACAAGAGAAGGGAGTGGAGATGAGTTTTCAAAGGGAGAGAATAAAGAAAAAAAGAAAGGAAAAAAGGAGAAAGAAAGGGAGAACTAGAGAGGAGAATAAGTATTTGGAATCTTAAGTGTTAAGTTTGGATATATTTGAAGATTTATTTAGGAGTCACCATATATATCCGGGTAATTTAAAAAAATTAGGTGATTAATAAAGTTAAAATAACAACTAAATTTTCAAAGTAAAGTAATGATTTAAAGATGATTATTTAAAGAGAACAAAAATGACAAAAATTGACATAATTTTGTAGTCTAATAACATCGCCAATTCTTGCTCAAATGATTAACAAAATTTGTAAAAAGTAAGTTGACTGTGCAGGCTGATCTTAATAAGAATCTACAGGAAGATGGATCAGGTGTGCCAGTGATAGGACAGGGGTTTGTATCTCCGTGCTCCTTTCTACAAGCCTTGAGGAACTTAATCAGTGAAGCATTGGAGAAAGTTATGCAAGACATGTCACAGTGTGTTTCGCAGGAGCTGAATGACCAACATGACATGTGTCATGTCACAGGTGATGCACATGTTGAATATTTGAAGCTTTGTGAAATTGGTTATAAAATCTACGTCCCTTTGAATATTGTGTTCAAATATTGATAAATATTGTTCAACATGAAGTCTATTTAATTTCATTTGCCTGGGATAAGATATTCACATTTTAAATTTTGTCAGTTTTTGGGAGACATCCTTTATATTATGAAACATTTGTAATAATGAGCATGCATGTGTATCTGCATATTGGTAAATAATATTCATTAATTTATGTGATCTGTGTAATACCTACACACACACACACACACACACACACACACACACACACACACAAAATGGAGTTTGATATTGTTTGTTAGAGATGAATGTTTATGTAGGTTTGTAGAAATGCATACTTATATAGATACACACTAGCCGCATGGCCCGGCGTTGCCCGTACTTGATTCAAAAATCGTACGACTCATACAGCAATCACTATCATTTGACTTAAAATATTTTTGCCCTACCTTGCCTTTAAAGGAGTGCCATTTGCCATGCTGATGTTGCTACATGCCTTACTTCTTGCCTATCTCGCACTGCAAATTTTTTAACTCTATACTAAACATTAAATCTGTTACGAAAAAAGAACTAAACAAAATGAACACAAAACGATCAGCTTTAAAAAAGGATTCTTAACTGGAAAAACCGAATGAAAAAAGAATGTTAACAAGAAATACTTTTTCACATCCAACCCAGTTCTGCGGAATCAGAATCAACGTTGAGTTTAAGCAAGCGAATGAGCCAATTGGAGTAAAGTGCCATGCAGATTTAAATTTTTCCCACTTGTGATGAATGCAGCTATAGATTTTTTTGCATGCTAGTTAACATTCATGTCAGTCAGCTGTTGGCTCTCACGCTGGCCAATAGATTCTTCCTGCCTATTCGTGGCAGCCAGCTATAGGCTCTCACTCTGGCCAGTAGAAAATGGCCGCAAACTACATAAAAACTGCCGTAGAAGCATGAAAAAATCGATTATTTCCACTATCGATGGGATTTGGGAAATGCAAAGTCGGTCTTGGCCTTCCCGCTAACTTGGAGCATGTGCATGTAAATTTTGGTGCAAATCCATCGAAAATTGCAGCCGTGCATTCCTTACACACACACACTCACACACACACATCCTGCCTTTTATAGATAGAGATACATACATTTCATTTTCACTGAAATATTAAAATTTAATAAAACCAGGCAAATACATTTGCAGTGCCTTGTCAGTTGTCTTTAACAAAACTTGTACGTACATACATATGGTGTGACAAGTGATTTCTTGTTAATTCCTTTATTACCACAGTGAGGATCATACTTTTTCAAACTTTGTCGAGTACAGCTACAGAATCACAAATGACTGTACAAAATAACAGAAACCACATCACTTGAGGACTTTCAAGAACAATAACTAAAATGGATTTTGCATGTAACTTGAAGAGAAAATAGCATAATCATGATAACATTCCATGCTGCTTCAACCAAAAAGTTAGGAATGAAACCCCCCATCAGTACTGGAAAGAGTAATGTTATTGGACTTGAGAAACCTATTTTCTTGAAAAATTGTCTTAATAGAAAGATTTTATAAATTTAAATTGACAGTAGTAGTGGCTTCTCATTCAAGGAATGACAAATGTTTGTACATAAGGAAAATTTGGTGTAATGAGAGAGGTGCTGCCACTGTTTTGGAATCTTCAGGCCCAGACATCCCTCAAAGATTTTTTTGTGTGTTCTGTCTGAAGCCAAAAACACAATTGAGATAAAAAAAAAAAAAAAAGTAGTTTGTCTGCCTGACTGACCTGGTAAGCAAACTTTGCTTTCACAGGATCATTCTGGGAAATGCTCTGCCCTATCAGTATGAAGGCAGGGATATTTATGTAATTTGGAGTGTATAGATAAGTCATACTGAAGGTTTTTTTTTCAAAGGATTGTGGAATTTAAACAGTACATGAAAACTGAATGTAGTATATAATTCTGCTGCTAACCCTTTATAAGCAGTCTTTCAATGTGTAAACAGACAACTTTGAGAGAAATGGTGGCAACTAGCTGTTATGGTAACAAAAATATTCTTTATGGTTGAATTATTGGATCTTTAATGTCACATTTCACAAATCTGTATATTCTTCAAACTACATTAATGATATTTACTTAAACAATATTTGTGTATGCTTATGCTCCACGCCATACATGGCATACAATGTATGCAGTTGTGTATAAATACTTAAAGTAGAATATACTGCTGTATTATCTCTACTATATGCTAAGACAGAAAGTAAACATTCTTTCTATATATGTTTTATATATATATATATATATATACATATATATATATATATATACATACATATATATATATATATATATATATGTGTGTCTGTCAATGTTTTCATTTAAAACAAATAAAAAACTAATGATCTTTAAATATCATAATTGCATGTTTTTATATCAGGAAATATTAAATAGTTTCATTCAATCCCTCCCCCCCCACCTTATGCAATTATCTATCTATTATCTATTCATCTTTATTTAAACAAAGGTGTTCTTTGCAAAACAGAACAGACCTTTATTTTATTTTGGTGATGTTAAATTAGTAGTTTTCTTTTTATTCAAGAGAAACAAAAGCTATAGATTTATTTTTATCAATGTTTTATGTTTCTCAATGTAAACAATTGTGCAACAGACATTTTTAAAAATCTTTTTATTATTTTCAATTTTTATAATTTTTTGAGCATTTCATTCCTGCTCAGATTGTTGACTTCAGTTTAACTTCTAGCCATTTTTTTCCTGTTTGAGCAGTGACTGGATTGTATGCCCACAAAAACATTAGTAGTATTAATTAAATATATTGTTATTTATAAGAATGATAAAAAGAAGTCACATAAGATTAAAGAATAAGCAATGTTGAGAACATTATCAGGAATTAAGATTATCCATTAGTAATTCACTGTTATCTGAAGGAGTCCCCACAATGGATAACTGAAATCAAATAGTACCAAATCCTGGTGCTTTTATATAATTTTTTGGTAATTTCCCATAGAATCTGTAATGTTATTGGTTCTGACCTGGCATATTTTCTTTAATCAGTTTTCCACTACCATGACTATTCGCTCTTTTTATAAATATTTTTATTGCAATTGTTTTGATGATGAGCTTTCCTATTTGGTACCTTATTTTCCTGAATTGTATTAGATTGGTAGCTAGGTGACATCATTTCACTGTTGAAATTACAAGATGTAACTCAATTTTCTCCTAATAGCTTTTTCCTCTATATATTTTGTCTTTGGAATTCCGTTCATGATTTTCCTGTCCACTATGATCTTCAAAAATTTAAATGCAGTATAAATCATCATTTTTTGTCTTCTTGAATACTGTTATTTTATTGTCTTCTTAGCAATATTTTCTAAGTGCCATGCATCTTAATGATTTTGTCTTGTTTGGAGAGAAACTATATAAAAATATTTTTTTTCTATACTGAGATACAGATAGTAATATTTATAATTTATGCACAACAATTAATAAAATATAACAGTTATAAAAATATAATCTAAATTCTATGATGTATCGGAGAGGTATTTTTGCCATAGATATTAATAACTTCAGTGTATTTTTTTTAAATTTACAGATTCTTTGGTATGTATTTTCTGGCAGAGCTACTTTTATGCATTGGAACCGTTTATGAAATAAAACTTGATTTGTTTACTTCTGAAGTTGATCAAAAAATATGGAAATTGAAACAGGATGAGATGAACCATCTTTTTAAATATCAAATTGTCTCAGATTACTTTGAAACCTATTCTATATAAATAAAAACTGTCAAATCTCAATTCTTATGGAATATTCTTTCTTATACTGACACTTTCTAGATAATTATCATACATCATCATTAAAGAATTTAAATGAACAGAAAAGGAAGTGGGATTGACTCGTCAGTCTATATTCCCTTAGTTTTAGTTTCCAGAAAATGAAGATGAAGTTTAAGAAAAATTCTTGGAAATATTGTTAATATAAAGGTTGGAAATTTAATTTTCTTATCTCGTTAAGAGAATGAGTTTATGTATTCTTGTAATTGTATTTGCATCAACATATTTGATAATATAAAACGCTTTCATTTACATGTTTTGATCTCCTTTAATAATGAGATATTCTGTTCTTATGATGATTATTATATTTATTATTGATGCCAGTAACTGAATATAACTTGTTATAATAATAATGGAATATCTCATTAGTTAATAGTAAGAACAGATTCTTTCTATTTCTTTGCATTCTTTTTTGGGGTATTTTTGCTTTAATATTTTTATGTTATGAGCAATAGTTGATTTTTATCGACAAAATCCTTGATTTACTCATGCAGAAAATATAATCATTGTAATTGCAAAATGCAGTGTCTTTTTGTAGTGTGACTGTACTTATTTTTTAAAAATCTTTTTAAAATCTGTATGTTTTCTATATGCCATGTCCCTTCAGAATGTTGATGATCATAGCTCTCCACAATTTCTAAAGCAAGTAGACATGCAAATTTATTACATTAATTCTGTCTTGAATGTAATTGTCTGCCAGTTTCAATAAAGGTCAATGTTTCACACTGATACTATCCTTTTATTTAGGAAAGTCACCATGAAAATGAGAGACAAATAATAAATATCTCTCTCAAAAAGGGGAAATAGGCAAATGAAATACACAAAATTTGGAAAACATTTTTCCAACAAAATTTTGGAATTGGTAAAGGGACACGTGTCTTAGGGGAGAATTACTGATTTTAGTAGGGAGAAGATATTTACATTGTTGCCTTGGAGATGAACAGTAACTGAGGAACACATGTTTTCCTTACTCCTAAGGGGAGTCACGTAGTTACAAACTGGCAGAAATTATAGCTACACACACACACACACACACACACACACAGACATATATATATATATATATAATACTAATATCAGTGTGTCACACATTTTCTTTTGCTCCTAGAGGCTGTAGCCGAATGTAGTATACCATTTTGGAATCGGGTTGATTTCATGAATAAATTAAAAACATTCCAGGCTGGATCCAGACCCACAATCCTGAATTTTTTGCAGTTCACAGATTTTCATTACTTTGCTTGTTTTTGATGATTTCTTACATGATTTTTTTTTGTGTGATAACAATTTTTATAACTTGGTGAAAGTCACCCATGAAATAATAAAAAAAAAATAATTGTTTGTATGGAAAGTAAGGATCTGCGTCCATCAAATTGTCTTTAAGTGGCAACAGAAGAATAATCGTTGAACCTTTTAAAAGGTAAGCTTACATACTAATGCAATACTTAAATGCAGCGATTAATTTTGAGGTCTTCTGCAGTTTGTCACCTGTCACATCTCCCTACCTATTGTGATGAAGGCTTTTAAGCTAATATATATATATATATATATATATATATATATATATATATATATAAAAACAAATCAGAGACTTCGGAAAGCCATGGTAATATTTTATTTCATGAGACCGCTAAAATTTGACTTGCTTTGTCAGACCTGATGGTTTCAAAACAATGCTTCAAATTTGTTAATTCTTACTTGCTCTGTTTATTACATTGAGCTCTTGGGATTTATATTCTCCCTGGAATTATCCATATGGATTACTAATTTATCATTATATATATATATATATATATATATATATATATATATATATATATATCACAAAATACATTTGAATGCTTGAAGGTGGTCCTCAGTGATGAAAGCCGTCTTCATCGCTGATTTCGGGGTTCTTATTCATCATATCAGCTCCGACAGCCACCCCCGACCTGTTATCTTATTCAACAGGTCGCCACCGTGTAAGGATTGTGCTAGTACTCATGACAGAATTTATACTTTCTGCTCTTTAAAAAAAAAAAGATAAAAACATAAAATAAAATAATAAATAAATAAATAAAATAACAACCAACGGAAGCGTCCAAAATTGCTTGCTCTGTCCCAATCAAAATATTGACGATACATTTAGCTGTTCACTAAAATGGGGGCGTCTTTTGTTTTTTTTTACCTTTCCCTCCTCTCTTTTTTTTGTTTTTCCCCCCTTCCAAACTGAATTATATAAATTGCTTGCTTCGCACCAATTAAAAAAAAAAAAAAATCTAATAAAAAATGTAATCTTTTTCAAAAATAATTTATACTACTTAATTAAAAATTCTTATTATCGTATGGAATGGATTGATTTTATGTATTTACAGTTAAAATATATATATCAGTGGTACCGGTAGGGACGGATGGAATATTAAATTAAACTATATAGGGACGGATGAAATATTGATTGGAATAAATTAACAATTTATATGGTAAAAACGAATTAATTCTAAATTATAACGGTTAAAATAAATTGATGATATTGTGGCGTATGGTAGAAATGAATTTTATTAATGTTAATTTGTGTGGATTGATTTTAAATTATGTTACATTAAAAAATAACATTATCGTATGAGAAGAATAAATTCTACATTATGTTACAATATTTCTGTTTTATAAAAAAAAAAATATATATATATATATATATATATATATATATATATATATATATATAAAAAATAAATATTTATTTTATATTTTTATAGAACATTAAAATTTATTCTCTTAATTTTAATACAATTATTACTACTGCTATCCTGCTACTAGTACTAAGTAATAAAATCTGTAACCTTTGGAATGTGACCACTTGGAAATATCAAGTGCTGTAAACATGGATGTGTGTGTGGTAAAGTGGATAATGACTCAAAATTGGAAATCAGAGGGCAGAGTTCTAATTTCAATTCATATTCACTTACATGCAAATATCCTTGTAAAAGTTATAAATCCACCTCTTTTACCTCCAGCTATGGATTAATTAGTTGGAGTTCTATCAGCAAATCATTATCTTCCCCAAATTCTTACAATCTAAAATACTTTCTGACTTTAAATAACCTGCAAAAGGTTGATAAACCATAAAAAATCCAAATAAATCTAAGCCTGAGAATGCATATTCCAATCCAGTGACTGTTACACTAAAAATGTAGGTATTAAGTAGAATAATCAAAATGTTATCAAATGTACTTCTGGTTTTGGAAGTTTTATTGTGAAGCAAAAGACTTTGATCAGCTCTGTAGATTGTTGAATTTTTGGAAACAAATGTGACAAATAAGAAAGACCTTGACATTTAGAAATGGTGACAATTATCAAGAGACATTTTATGGCAAAGGTTTTCCTAAACAGTAAAAAACTGATAATGATTTAAAAATATTTAATTGCTTTTGCCACTTTACAAATGTATTCTTCTTCACTGACAATAAATTCATCTAATAACAGTAAAAAGAAAAGATCAGCTCTAACATATTTAAGCTGTCAAATCTCTGTTCTTATGGAGGAGCTCCCAGATATTCTTCTTCCTTGCAGGGGTTTTGTATGGACATATTTCAGACAATTATTTTACATCATCATCATTAAGAAAACAAAATGAACAGAAATTGCAATCCAGGTTCCAAGGTTGTTTGTATTGATTTCCACTATTTCTTTTAAGATAGGCATGTATCTACTTTTCCCTGTGCTATTGAGAAATTGAAAAACAAATGTGAAATCTTATTTAATCCAGATAAAGTTATGATTGAACATTTGAATTTCTAGTTGCTCTTGGGCTTATCACATTGAAGCAACAACTTTTGAACAATCACTGAATGTAATTGTCTGCCGGTTTCAATAAATGTCTGTTTCACAATGTCAAGCCTGGTCAGTATCTAGAAGGGTAACTGTTTGGGAATACCAGGTGTTGTAATTTTGGATGTGCAGGCAGTATAGATTTTTTTTTTTAAGCTTTTCACCCCAAGCAAGGTGGGAATGCTACTAGCATGTAAGGGGTTACAGAGTGTGGGAGCAAGAGTAAAGAGGTGTGAAAGAGGAAAATATGAAGAGAAGGATGGGGAATAGATCAAGGCATCTGGAGATGTCGACTGATATTGCATTTGAATAATTGGAGATTATAGCTATCAGGGAAAAAAGTAAGAGGAAGGGAGTTCCACAGACAGGAAGTGTGAAACATGAAGCTATTGGAGTAGAAGAGATGGCTACATTTAACCATTTCAACAGTGGAAGGGTGGGACTGAGATGCCAACCTAGTGGCACATTTAAATTCATGTAGATTGGGAACTAGTGAAAATAGCTTGTTGGAGCAGTTACCATGAAAGTATTTGTAGAAAAGACAGAGGGAGATGATGGCACATCTATGAGAGAGCGACTGTAAATGAGATGCCAGATCAGGGCCAACCACATTGCATACTAATTTATGGATTTTGTTGAGGACCCTAAGATAAACAGTGGGGGCTCTAGACCATATATAACAGCAATATTCTATACAAGGGCAAATGGTTGATTTATAGATTTGAAGGACAGACTTGGGTGAGAAAAACTTTCTTGCCCAACATAGTGAACCAACTTTCCTTGCAGCAGATGAAGCTATTGATTCAATGTATTTGTTCCATCTTGGGTCAGCGGACAGCATGAGACCAAGCAGTCGCAAAGAGGTGCTCTCATGAAGTTGAGCATCAGCATGTTGAAACAACACTTCTTGTACAATTACTGAAGTAAAGCAACATCAAGCCTGATTAGTACCTAGATGAGTGACTGCTTGGGAGTATCAGTGCTGTAAGATTGAATGTTTGGGTGGTGTAATGGATAATAACTCTGAATTGAACTACCAAGTTCCAATTCCAGTTGGGTTTGTTATATTCACTTAAACTTAAATACTCTTGGGAAAGGTATTGATCTGCCTCTTCTCTCCCTTGTGATAGGTTAAAATAGTAGGTTTTGTATCAGTAAATCAATACTATCTCCAAAATTTCTTACAATCTAAAATATTTTCTGGCTTTAAAATAATCTGCAAAAGGTTGATAAGCTATAAAAAAAAACAAAATCAGTGTAGTTGGTCTTTGATTTAACCATTTAATTTATATTTAAGTTCCTGACAATTGTGATGTTTTAAAGATATAAGATGTGTATTATTTTGATTAAATTGTGTTAGTGCATTATGAGGGCAGTCCCAAAAATAAAATGCAGACATTTACTAATCTAACTTTTTTTTTTACCTCCCTAACAATGGTCAGGTACATTTTTTATTGTTTTTGTTTAAATTAGGACAAAATTCCTCACTGTTTTCAAATTTCATCCCATGAATTTCCTGTTACTTTTTGATTTAACCATTAAATTTCTATTTAATGGTTTCTAACAATACTGATTATTAAATTAATGTTAGTAGTCTAGGTATATTACTGAAGTATTATGTGACCTCATTTAGTCTGGCAAGATTGATAATATAGCACTATTGTGAAAGCAAGTGTGTTAGAAAGAAATCATTGATTTCCTTGTATTTTCTATGACAATTATCTTTTAAAAGAAATTGCTACTGATATTTTTATGAATTATAGTTCAAAATTGCTCAGATTTTGTCAAATTGTATTTTAGTAATTATTTATTTTCTTAATTTATTTTTATTGTTTTTCACTACAGAATTTTTTAAATTTAAAATTATGATGTCTTCTATTCAGACCAACATGTTCATCTTGATTGTGATACTCACTCTTTGGATTCTATTAAGACTTTGGTTCAAAATTCTCTGATGATTATCAAGTATAACAGACTCCTGAAGAAGGTCAATGAATACAGTAGTTGAAACATTATGAATATAACAACCAATATGATCATACTAATTTGATTAGAAATAGGTATAATTATTCTTGTGATATTTAATATGGCAGTTCATATTTGTATGATTTTTTTGTGCTGGGATATAATCAATTTATGTTAACGATAATTACATTAATGGTTGATTATATAGAAAGGAATATAAGGTTTTAGTGTGATATTCAAATATCAGTGTGTCCCACTTTTTCAGTTTTACTCCTAAAGGTTTTAGCCCAAAATTTCATACTATACTGGAATCAGGCTGGCTCCATGAGCAAATTAAAAATATTCCGGGCCACATCCAGGCCTGCAATCCTGAAATTTTGCATTCCCAAGTTTTCCTTATTGCAGTTGTTTTTGGCATTTTTTTTAATAATGAAAACTCATGCACAACCAAGAAGAGATCCCCTAAGACATTTCATCAGATTAAGGGAAGTCAAATGGGAACTTTTCAGCTCCCCCTTGTGCTATCAATTGTAATGTATCTATAAAATATCTAGTCATCTATTCCAGGATAATCAGTTATTACTTTCATGGTTTTTATCATCATCTGTTGTGATTCCTTATTTAATTTGCTGCTATTGTTAGAAGACCAAGAACTTACAAAGATATCACAAATTTCCTCGCTATATGCGTGTCATGTCTCAATGTGAACTGCCATTTTTAAATGACTCATAATATGCAAATTTATAAGTCACGTGAGTTCACATTTCTTATAAATAATAACAGGATCAAATCAAGCAGATGTCATTTAATATAAAACACTGCTATCGAAAGTTTACAACAGACCTTTTTACTTAGTAGTTGTACGTGAGAATTAGTTAAATGAAACTACAATTTCATTTCAAGTCTCTTTCAGAATATCAAACTTATGACGATGACCAGATATTGTTTTCTAGGTTTTGTTGAAAACAAGTTTACTAGTGACATAGATATTGCCACCAATATTAAAAAAATAAAAGAATTTAAAAAAACTGTGCAACTATGTAATATCAATCCTCTTAAATGTCAGTGAATGCTTGACAGTTTCTTCATAGATGAAGAAGAGATTTGAGGCAACAGCTGTGGATCTGCAGGAGGACACTGAGAATAACATGGAAGTTTTAAGGAAAATGAGAATTAATTTTTACTTAGGATCAGAAACAGTTGAAATTTCCAAGACACATAAAAAGGAAAGATGGCTTGGAGAATTTAACATTTCACATGAGGGGTAGAGGGGAGACAGAGTATCCTACTTAACAAGCTTGTGTAAATGGATGGCAGAAAAGAAGTTGGGGGGATCGTAAAAAGACAAACATTGATAAAAAAAGATAAAC
Organism: Acanthosepion lycidas; assembly: GCA_963932145.1. NCBI lineage: Eukaryota > Metazoa > Mollusca > Cephalopoda > Sepiida > Sepiidae > Acanthosepion > Acanthosepion lycidas. Next base: position 86,183,344 of record OZ010585.1, on the reverse strand, counting down.
TATGAAGGACAAGAAGTTATGGAGAGCCATGATTGAAGGGATATAGCACATACAAGAAAAAGTGAAAATATGTAAACTTCTACTTTATTACCAAAAAAAAAAAAAATTGAATTTCAGTGTTTTCAAGCTAGTAGTAGTTAAGCAATTTAGGAATGTGTTACACTGGATGAGTGAAATATCTTATCAGCTGCTCCCGCTTTCTTGTCAGGAGATTCCAAGAGGTCAGGAAATCAGTTATTTGGTTGCCCTTTCCAATGTCAGTTTGAGTTGGTGAAAACAAATCTCTCAGTTCTTAACAAAGACCAAATTATGAAATATATTGATCTTAGCATTTTTTCTCTCCCACCTCTGGAAAAGAAATGACTTAAAGCAAGAAGAGTTGAAACTGGTTGTTGTGGATGTCTGTAAAATTATATTTGTCATCGTATATTTTTTTTTCTTTCAGTTCATTGGTCAAAAAATCATTTGACCTTCTCTGTAATTATGTTTACTGATTTGTCCCCCACCTCCACCGACAAGCTTGCTGTCATTCCAGTCATTCAATTTCATGTGCTGCGTCCCTTCAGGATGTAGGTGATCATGGCTCTCCACAATTTCTTGTCCATCATAGCTCTTAATAAATTTTGTCTTATTGTTAGTTCTCCTTAACTTTGTTCTGCCATCCATTTACTCAAACTCACTGAGTAGGCTATAGTTCTCCTCTTGCCTTTAATGTCCTGAGAGTATCAGATTTTCCAAGCCCTCTGTCCTCATTATGTGCCTTATAGCTATCTGAAGGCACCTTCAGATTTTGGTGTCACACTATCCATTCTTTTTTAACAATGAAACCGGGCTTTTATCAATATATCATAGCTCTATTCTTATTTCTTGAATCAAATAGATTTTTTTTCAATTTACAAGAATTTAATAAATGGTAAATTGTTCTTAATGGTGTGCATCAGAAATACCACACACATAATGGTAAGACATTAGCTAGATGAAGACATCATTGTCACTCATCTAACTTCACTAGCACCAAACAGATCATCATTTAAAATCTGGGAGCTATTTCTGCTGTGCATGTAACTAATGTCTTAGCATTATGAGGAAGGTATATGTGGGAGTTATTTCTGCTATGCTCTGAGTAAGGTAGGGTACATGAAACTAATTAAAATGTATTCATGTATAAAGTTAGGTAGGATTTGCTAGCATTTCTAAGGTAATAGAATATACAGCTGATACACAATCAAGATAAACATTCATTTTACATGACTTATATTGTTTGCTGCCATGAAACGTTAAACAAATTCTATGTGCCCTGTCTCTTCAGAACAGTGGTTCTTAAATGGTGTGGTGTGTCTTGTGCAGCGGAAGAGAATAGCAGGTGAGGTGGAATGATTGAAAGACAATCAAAAATTTAAAGTTTTAAAAATTCATATTCCAGAAATAATTTCAAAATTTAAAATATTATGGATTACTTTGAATTGCATGAATGAATCCCAGTATAAATAATTATTGACTGATTTTATCATCATGATATTTTTGCAGTATATCAAGCCTTAAGAATATAGTAACTAGTGTCCACAAATTGGATAAGGAGAGTTATCAATGATAATGTTCTGACTTCAAATCTGTGGTTATCTCCCTTTAAGCCTCTCTCTGTTTTTTTTTATTTTTAAATGCACTTTTTATCATATAAAATTCGGTGAGGCACAAGCAAATTTTAATTCTAAAAATGCAGCCTAGAGTATAAAAAAAAAAAAAAAATTGGGAACTATTGCTATAGAATGTGAGCAATGAATTTCCTGTCATTTTAACCCAGAATAAAATCTCCTAATCCCTGTTCTGCCAAGCATTTGCACAAGCTTGTTAGGTAGGGTGATGCACTGCTCTCCTCTGTGCCCCTTGTCTTCAATATTTCTTATGAGTCTCAAATTTTCAAAACTAAAATAAAAAATGATTGATGTTTTATTTCTCTAGTTCATGGCTGATATACATAAGAGAACATGAGTGAATGCTGGACAATCTCATCATAGATGAAGAAGAGACTTCAGGCAACAGAAAAGTGGTTCTAGAGAAGAATGCCGAGAATGCCATGAACGAAACATGTGAGCAATGATGAAGTTCTAGAGAAAATGGAAACAAAAACGGACACTTATACTTAAAATCAGAAATGTCTAGGTTGTCCACTGAGGAAAGAGAGCTTAAAAAATTTGGCACACAGGATATAGGGACAGAGGAAAGCAGCACATAAGCTATCTAATGAGCTAAATAATAATCATTGGTAAAACAGGGAATAGGAGACATATCAAATAGAAAAAAATTATTAAAAGCTACAAAGGACAGGAAATTATAGAGAGCCATGATTACTAACATCCTGATGGGATATAGAATATAGAAAATTTCATTGATAGAATTTCCTATGTAATACGCATATCCACATGTGGGTCCCTTCACATCTACAAATCTACCATTCATTCATGCATGGATACTGTTGCCATATCTGGCCTGTTGTCTCCGCTGTTCATCTCGAGGTTCTTAACAAAATCCCAAAACGTATATGCAATGTGATCGGCCCTGACTTTACATCTTGTCTGCAGTCACTTTCTCCCTGATCTAATGTGGCTTCCCTTTGTCTTTTCTATAAATATTTTCATGACATCTGCTCTGACAAGCTATTTTCACTTGGGCCTTGACTGCAGGAATTTAAGTGTGCTACTCAGTTGGCATCTCGGTCCCACCCTTTTCCTATCAAAACAATTGAATGTAACTGCCTCTTCTGCACCAACAGCTTTTTGCACTTCCCAACAGTGGAACTCCCTTCCTCTTACTTGCTTCCTTGATAACTATAATCTTCAAAAATTTAAATGTCAGTCAACATCTTATGATGCCTTGATCCTTGTTTTTCTTTTTATCCTCCTGCATTCTTCTTATCCTTTACTCAATACCCCCTACACACACGCACACACACAGAGTCTGTTCCCCTGCTTACACTATCTGTAGCCCCTTGTGTACTAGTGGCATTCCCACCTTCTTGCTTAGGGTTAAATGCTTAAAAATATATTTGCAGAAAATGACAAGAGATTTCATTTTATATATATATATATATATATATAATGAACTCTCTTGTCATTTTCTGCATATGAGGTTTTAACTGCCTGTTTCACACTTCAATGACATTTAAGGTCCACACCACATTCCATATACACTACAAGGACTAGGGCACCTTGAGGTGGTATAATGGTTAGCAAGTTTGTCTTGCTAGAGCAATTACGACTGAGCAGTGAGTTTGATCCTCACTGGGTGCCCCCCCACATTCGGCCTTGTGTCACATCTAAGCTACACAATAGCTATATACAACAAGGACTGGTATCCACCAACTTGTGAAGGCTGCAAGAACGAATGTTATATATAGTGAGGCAACACATATTCATCCAAATAATTATGATTAAAAAGAACGGACAAGGTCTAAGTTTTTATTGTATTTTTCCAGTTTTCAAATAAGCTGTTGTGTATTAAAGTTGTGGATGGAACTGTCCAAAGTTCAAAAAGTATTGTTGTTTGTTCAAGAACTTTCAACTGTCTCGGTCATCAAGAACCAATATGGTGTCTGTGTGCTAGGCAAAATTCTTTTGTCTATACCATTGTATTCTTTGGAAAGCTGAAAGTTTGAAGTAGTCTACAGTGACATCATGTGTAATGGTTATTAGGAGCAAGGCTGCAACTTAATGAATGACTTATGCCTATATTAAATATATACACTTCAAGATACTGTCTCTTGTGGTGAATGATATTTTATTTAATGTGAGCTATTTATTTTGTGTATTTATAGTGGCTAGCGGTTTGAGTCTTTTCTTCGATTACATGCTGTAGAGTAGTTTGGTATTATCCACTAGATAAAATATGTAGAGTGAATGAAATAAATCTTACCTGCAATATCATGAAATAATGCTTGTGAATAAAATGTTTAAATTTCAAAACACTTGTCAAGCAAAAGAAAGTTTTCCAAATTTGGCTGGTAAAACCATTTAAATATGAACTTCATTAGATATTTTAGCATCTGAGCAAGAAGCAAAAAAAAAATTTTTTTTCTCTGACATTTGGTGAACATTTTAATCTCTTAGCAATACTTGTTAAAACTGAAAAGCAAATCCAATTTTTATTTAGTCTATATTTTATTATTATAACTGTTTACACTATTGACATTGTTTGGACTGTTGTCCTCATTTTTATTGCCATATTCACAATGTTTCGGCCACAGTATGCTCTGGCCTTCTTCAGGTGATATACATTTTAGGGATGTAGAACTAGAATAATCTACCCCTGTGGAGTGTCCACAGGGGTAGATTATTCTAGTTTTACATGCCATGCCTTTTGAGGATATATCTGTTTTCAATTAATTCTCTTTAGTAACTCATCTCTTATCTTTTTGTTCAGCTCTGCTGTGGCAAGGTATTGAACTCACAACTCTTTGGGTCAAGTCATTGGATTACTTTAACCAATGCTTTTATACACTGAGCCATGTGTCCTTGGTGACATGGTACTAGAACAATCTACCCCAGTTGATGAAATAAAATGTTCAGTTCAAAATTCTAATATATATCACCTTAAGAAGGTCGGAGTATACTGTGGCCAAAACATCATGAATATGACAATAAAGATAAGTGAACAATCTGAACAATGTAAATAGTGTAAATAGATTTTGTTTTTAAAAATGAACTGTACAATTTTGTAAGTTTTATGAAATAAATATTAGAAATATTTCCATGTCTTTAACGAAGTTGAAAGGAAAATAAAAATGAGTATTTTTATGATAGAGAAATGTATGCTATAAAATTTACCCAAACTCTCAGTTGAACTGATGCTCATTCTCAGCATTCTCTTTGATAAAAGAATGTGGTGAAATACAATCTCTGCTTATCACATACTGGGATTCCTGGGAACATGGTAAAACACAAGTATAGCAGTGGAGGTAAAGCTTCACTTGCAGCTTTGAAAATAATGTTTACTCTTTTCTCTGCTTCCAAAATTAAAGAGATTTGAACAAGTTGTGCATGTGTTGCTGAAAGAAGGATTTCTGATAAGTTTTTTGGTATAATTTTGAATGATTGTGCTCTCCAAATAATTAAAAAAAATGTATCTACCTAAATACTTTACTTTGTGGGGTCCCTCACATCTTAGCAGCAGAAATAGCCTTGTGTTCACAGGAGATAAAAACATAACTAACAGGGATAAAAAATAAAAAGAGCTAACAAAAAAACATGTTAAATTTTAAATTAAAATCATAGAATTTTTTTTTTTAATTTTTTGTGTGTACTGGTGTGTGTATTTTTGGTTTTAAGTGTTTTAAGGAAGAAGTCACTTCGTATTATCATAAGCAATGTCCCAGAGAGAAGGAATAGGACATCTTGAGTGTTCAACAGTTGATAGCGAAGAGACTGAATTCAGTGTCATTTGGTAGGAAGTCTGTTTTCTGGAAGGAACAGTTTCTGTTGCGTGTTGGGAGAATTTTTATTGTTTATTTATTTTAAACAAAGTTTTAATTTTATTTATTTCATTTTATTTTATTTATAATATTCATTATTATTATTTTATATTTATTTATTAATAATTATTATTTAATAATTATGTCCCTAGAATTTCCATAGTTATTTTTTTGTTGTTTAAGAAGAAATTTAAAATAATTAAACATTGTATGCTTTTCATTTTTATCTTGAGCCATAATTAATCATGGTATCTCTTATATAATTCTGGTTGAAATTATGATCATAAAAGGCAAGATAACAAAGTAATTTGAATTAAAATTTTATAGATTAAAATATATTGAAATATTTCATCATGTGATTTTATCTTAATTTTTAGTTTTTATTTATTTGGTCTTTGGAAGTTCTTGTAGAAAACGAAATGTGCAAAAGACAAAAAAAAAAAAATACTGGAATGGATTGATGAGTGGGGAAGGGTCATTGAATTGCTGAATACCACAAGCACTACCAAAGAAAAGTTTATGAAATCAAACCCGAATCTACAACAGGTTTCTTTACAACTGATTTTGCTTGATTTTTGCATTGTCAGGCAGTAAAATTCTTTTCTGTAGAATTCCAATTGAGTCATTTAATCTGAGTCTAAACTTACCTGGCTTCATTTCCAGGTCAGGCCTAACAGCTGACATTCCCATCTTGAAAATTCTAAAGGCTATCATTCTGAGAGTTTATTTGTAATGAGTTAATTACAGTTTGTGACCATTCTTCTCCAGGCAGTTATTGCAATAACAAGTTCAGGTGAAGAGACACATAGACGCTGTGTATGCTGTTCTGTCTTGGCAAACACTCCCTTAATTGTATGCATTCTGTTGAATGCATACTCAGAGATACACATATGCATGAAGAGTATATACCCACTATCAGAAGTATACCCTAGACAGTCATCTGGAAAAAGCATCTGCTCTATAGCAATTGATATGATCTCGCTCCCGATTGTTTGTCAGCTCAGGTCACACTTGGAACTCAATTTGGCTTTATGCTGATGTTGCCTGAATAAACCTCTACAAGGAGTGACTGAAAAGTTCTCAGCTCAACCAAGAAATCTCTCCAATAAAAGAATAAAAAAACAAAAATTTCATGTTTAGAGATTTAGTCAGCTTTTGGAAAGTGGTCTGGGTTGTGATTTTTTTCAAACAGGTTGATTGTAAGCCCGATTGTCTTGGAAGCTATTGAAAGTTTGTCCCTTTTTGTAGATTCTTGCAAAGTTACTAAGATGACTGGACACATTTACCAGTACTCCTCTATATGCCATGTTTCTTCAGGACATGAACGATCATGGCTCTCCACAACTTCTTATTCTTTGTAGCTCTTCGTAATGATTGCCTTTATACCATTCCTCCAATTCTCAGTTGTGCCATCCATTAATTCAGACTAGTGTTGTCATTATGATTGTTCATTGTCACAGTGTTTCAGCTGTTACCTTCAGACTTTCCTAAAGAGTAAATATGTGTTTAATAAGAATTCCTCATCACAAAAATTAAGATCTGCTCATGTATATTAAAACATAAACACATTTATCTACTGATCTTGATTAATATGCAATGAAATTTAAAGTCATATTAAGTTTTTCTTAAAAAAAAAACTTTTATTTTGAAGTTTATTGAAGATTTATGTTTAGCAAAATTCCTTCTCTTCACTCAGCTTGATTTTTGTCACATGAAAAGTTTTTTTTATTTTGGTTTTGGGCACTGTAACAATTTCATGTTTGTTCAGCTGACTGATTAATTTTGAATGCTTTGTTTATACTTGAGAAATCCACCTGAAGGAAACTTGAAAGTTGATAAGTCAAAATATTGCCAGAAATTCCCCAAAAAAAAAAAGTGGAAAAAACTAACAACTGACGATTAACTAATTATTGTAAAATTTTCCCCAAAATGTGTACTCAGATTATATTGCATATTGAGTGTTGGTGTTATGTTTCTTGGATATACTTATTGTTTATATATATTCTTTGGAAATATGGGAAGCTATATAATCATATGCATAACTCATATATATATATATATATATATATATATATATATTATATAATTATTTATTTAAAAATATGATTCCAACACACTACATAAGAGTTCTCATGTTTTTAAATAAATAATTATATTTATGCTCTACTTTTGTATCGAGCACTATTTTTTAGTATTTTTGCTATTATTTTTTAAAAATAGTGCTCGATACAAAAGTAGAGCATAAATATAATTATTTATTTAAAAACATGAGAACTCTTATGTAGCGTGTTGGAATCATATTTTTAAATAAATAATTATATTTATTATATAAAGTTCTTTAGTATTTTTGTTATTATTTTTTAAGAACTTTGGATTATTTACCTAACCAGTTCTTTCCTATTTTCTATATATTTTCACACACACACACACACACACACATATATATATATATATATATATATATAATGTGTGTGTTTTTATGTATATTAAAATTTTGTAATGGTCAGTTATCAATCAGCACCTGAAGATTGTGTTTTGTATGAAACTGAGTTGTACTACTGGTGAGTAGGGGGGGGATGCTTGAGGGCCATCAATAGCTGTGCTAGCACAAAGTCACAAGTCATCGTGGCCAAAGGCCTGAGCATGCTGGCCTTGTTCAAATTGTTGATCATGCTAGATAACATACTCTTTTCCAGAAACTGTAACTAAGGCCTGCTCAGCATAGTTGCAGTATAAACCACAGGTGGGCTCTGTGGGTGTTGAATAAACACAAATGTGTCTGAGCAAGCGCCTGCAATAGGGATTGCCTAGTAGATGGGTATCCTTCAATATGAGTGGCCAGATATATATATATATATATATGGGAGAGTTTTTCCCCCCCAAACATGTTTGAGTAAAGAGAACTGGTGTAGCATTGCAGCTCAGACCAGACACCAGGTTCATTTTCAGGGTGCATCTTCTTCCCATCAAACACTTGTGGTTTAAATATAACCCTTCAGCCAGATCATTACCCATGAATTAATCTGATTAGAATTTGTAGCAGAAAGCAGTTGGGTTGTAAACTACTGCTATAGATCAGCAAAGCCAAGATGATGGGGGAAGTGAGCAGGCAAACAAGTGTCTTCCCTTTCATGTCAATGCAAGAAAATTTTCTTGTCACTCTACATTTTTCATGGGTAGTGAACACTGTCTTAGAGAGAACATTGTTCTTTGTCTTGTTATCTTTGTCTAAAAAAAATATTTTATCTTCATTCAGTGAGTTTCTTTGTCCAAGCTGCTTGCCACGTACTTGTGAAGTTCTCATTGCTTAGTTGATAATCATTGGGAAAATAAATGTCTGAATACATTTTTGTGACAGGTCAGCTGTTTCCCCATTCATCAAGATATCAGCTGACACTGATATTGCTACACCAGCAAGGTTGTAATTTCTTGTACTTTTCCAAACTTTTGAAGTAGGTGTTGTGCATTGAGATCAAAATTGTTGATCCCAATAGATAACACCTTTTTGAAAAATTGGAAAATGAAAATCTTGTTTTGGGTCACATTTTTGGGTCACTGGTCATCTACCATTATGTTTGGCAGTCAACCTACATGGTCAGTATAGGCCTAACTCACAATTTAGAGTTAAAAAAAATCTTGGGCTTGGCTTGTATGCTGCAATTTACTGTGTGTGTATGCATGTGCATGCCTTGATAAAGTCTATCAGAAGATAAAATGTGTTGAACAAAAGTTTCCCTTTTGTCTCTGTGTGGGTGTGTGTGCGCATATATAGCGTATATATATATATATATATATATATATATATATATATATATATATATATATATATACACACACACACACACACACTCCCACATGTGAGTTCATTGAATTTTTAATGACTTTTCAATACTTTGCAGTTTATTTAAAAATAAAATATTTTTTAATAGAATTTTGTTTTTGTTTTCAATAATGGTTTAATGATAAGTCTTACTAATTAACCCATAGCTGGAGGAAAAGAGGTAGATTCATACCTTTCCTAAGGGTATTTGCATGTAAGTGAATATAACAAACCCAACTGGAACTCAGCTCTCGAATTAACAATTCTGAAACATTATCCATTATACCACCTGCCTGTTCAAGCTTACACCACCTGATATTCCCAAATGGTCACTCATTGAGGTATTGACCAGGTTCAATATTACTTAACCTCAGTTTTTGTATGGAAACCAATGTTTCAGCATGATGTGACTGTAAGCCTCAGTGTGTGTGTGTGTGTGTCTCTCTCTCTCTCTATATATATATATATATTTTAGATATGCTTTATTTATGCTAAAAGTGATCACTGTCAAAGATAGAGCATATGTAAATATAAAAGTGAACACTGAGATCAGCAACAGGAGGCAGCAGTCTGTTTTATGCTTGAACACAATGTTCAGACCTGAAACAGATTGTCACTACACAGGGTTGATATGAGGGTCCATTTTATATGTGCACATTTGATTAAAAATCAATGGCTGTTGATTATTTTTCAGAATTTACTTTGAAAAATAATATAATATTTTGGGATAGATATGTATTTTTGTTATTGTTGGCCCTATATTTATGTGCATTAGCAAAAATGCTTATCCAGCTTAAAATATTACAATAATTTTAGTATGAAGTTAATAAGTGCCAGCAAAAGAAGAGATAAGAGAAAATGGTGTGAAAATATTACTTTTGACAAATTTGCATCTTGTAAATGCATGTAACATCTTTAAGCAATCTGGAGAAAATATGTCAATAGCAGCAATTTTGTCATCATGAAATATATATATATATATATATATGTATAAATAATATGTGTGTGTCTAATATATAGAAACATAAATCACCATTTAAAAATTAAAAAAGGTCAGGTTCAAACACTTGAAATATATATTTGATTGTTTTTCCCCTTATAGAAAAAAGTAGTGTAAATTGTTTTTTGGTATAATGTAATTTCTATTGGCACTTTTTTCTTTTGTTTCTTTCTTTTTGCAATTATGCAATTTTCATCCAATTTTTCGTTCATTAGAGCATTTTTTGTTTGATTTTTAACAGAAATTCATTTCAGTGTATATAATTCTCGCAAGACTCTAAAGAATTTATTCCAGCTACTTATTTTTATGTACAAAATTCTTCAAATGCCTTACTCTTTAAACAAATGAAAATCCAAGAAGTTTAGAATTGGAGCTTGTACACATGTTGCACATTTAAGATGTAATTCAGTAATGCAAGTTCTCATCTTCATATTTTATGCTTGATGGCCACTTGCAAAGCAAGTAAACATTTGTTCTCTGAAAAAAAAAAGATTCTCTCACTCTATAGTAATGGTCATAGCTTAAGGACCATGTCAAAAGAAGCTGAAAATAATAAATGTGGATATTCTGTTGTAGAGTGGAATCACAAAGAGAGGATTGGCAGTCTGAAAAATTGGATCTGGAAAGGAAACTGGCCAAAAATGGCTGCTATCTTAAAGGCAGATTACCAAAGTCTTTGTGCAAAGCTTCTTTGGACAAATGAAATAGAAATTTCAAATTCTTTGTGAGACCTATTGATAGTATATATGTGAATACATTTTTTTCTTTTAGTAGAAGGGAAATTCTTTGCCAACAGAGACATTGAACATGAGAATATGATTTTAGTTTGTTTTTTAATATATTAGTAAGATAATATTGATTTTAAGACTGATATTTCTGACCTGAAACTAAGTTTGGGAAAAAGCTGTTTCTGAAGACTTAGCTTTTGCTCTAAACAGTCACTTAAGTCAATATTCTGACAAGTTTACTGCAATGAGTCATATCCCAAAACATTGTTGCATAGTTTACTTCATTGAATTTTGTTCTAAGTTATGATTTCTGCTGCTTTAACCACTAAAAATACGAAGTTGCGATATCATATTGTGTAAATGTTTTGTTTTTTTTTTCCCAGCAAAAACATAAACTATTCTACATTTTCTGTTTTCTTTTATAATGCCATTTTCCTCCTGAATGGAGGGGGTCATGTTTATCCACAGATAACTTTTATTGTTGTTCTAGAAATTCTTATGACTTGAGAAATATATCAGAGTGGTTTGTTATTGCTTTCTCCACTCTTTATGAATTCATCATTGTCATTCTAGACTGGCTAACATGCAATGCTAGAGAGCTCAATCGACATTATTATTTAACCCATATCTGGGGGAGAATAAATTGTAAATACAATGAACTAGTCTGGAACTTGAGCTTTTCAACTTTACTTCCCCGCATCTGTTTAATCCCGCGATTTGTTTCCACAATCTATATAGGAAAAAACCCGTCATATTTTGTCAAAGAATAAAGTCTCTGAATTGAGCTACATGTTTTCCCTTCATAGAATTTCCAAGGCAATGAGTTACTTGGTGATACTACCTCTTATTGAATTTTACATGTCCCCAGCATTCAAACACAATCTTTGGTCTGACCTTTGCTGAGATGGTTTGGATTTACTAGACTAAAAGGTCCTAAATGTTTTACTGTTTACCCTCATGTAGGGAGAAATGGATTTATGCCTTTTTAGGGACATTAATATGAAGTGAATAAAAGTTGTCCTAGCCAGTTTTTGATTTCACTTCACTAATTCCATTTTTCCATGTTATTGACCATTTGACAACCTGAACTTCCCTTAAGCCAAAATCAATATATAAACAGCCACTTGACAGCTATCTTTCTCTTCATTCACATCAGTGGTGGGTGCTGAATTCTGTGGATAAAATATTCAACTTCAAACAAGCTTCTACCATCACAGAACGAAATAATCCAAGTGTTAAGTACATAAAAATGTTTTTTTCTAGTCAGTATGTTTATTTTTGCACATTTCCCCAAATTTTAGACACTGAAATATTTATCCTCAGGGAATGCAACAAATAGCTGAAAATCCCCAAATGAGAAAAAATCCTTTAAAGGATAATATTAAGATGCATTTGATAATATTTTGCATTTATCTGGAAATGTCTTGGAATTTGAGACTCTGGAATTAATGAAATTTGAATTTTTTGCTTTGCAATCCCAAATTAGTATGGCTGAATTTATTTCTATAGTGTGATATCAAATATGGCATAATTTTATAGCTGCTAAATAGGAGGCATGATCTATATAGAATTTTTGTGTAAATTAGGATGGTTGAATGTTTGCTAGCCTTCAAACCATTAAACCCACATTTTGAATCTCATCAAGTCAACCAGACCATCTCTTGATAATATCGGCCTGAGAAGATGACCATGGTATGCAGTACTGTTGAGGGGCAATGACCACAGTAGATGAAACAGTTTGGATCCATATTTGACTCTAAGTGATTTTTTCCTAAAGTTTAAATCATGACTGAAAGTCCCTGGGCAAGATTTAGGAGAATGCAACCAAGCAGAAGTTGAAATCTGCCCAATTAGTGGCTGTTAAAAGCTTATTAATGGCACATGAAGGACAATGAACATCATTTTCTGTAAAATGGAAATACTGCAAAGGTTTGAATGTATGAGTGAGTACATCTGATAACTTAGAATTAAATTATACTAGAAAGAAAAACAAAGCTATCCAATAACAAAACTTAGGATTATTAAAATTGATACTCATGTCCAGCTCAGAAAAACAAAAGAAAAGTTATCCAATAAAACTCAGGAGCTACATGTTCCTTGTAACAATTATTGCTGGTGAGAGTAAATTCTTCCATACTTTGTCCTTATTTTGTTTTGTATTAATTCTCTTATTGTTTTAGAAGTAGTTGTAACAAATTTATGTTAAGTTTTAGTCTGATGATGTCGTAAAAGACAAAACATGTCACAGGAAAAACTTTTCCACGTTTTCATAGACTTCCCCAAAATTGTACTTGATATATAAGCAATTAATTTCCCATATATAATTGGTTTTGGCAACAATTAACAAAGAAGCAATTACCTTTCTTCATAGTCTTTTTTCAGGATCAAAATCTGCTACCATTTGTATTTTCCTTTCAATCAATTCCAGTGTTTCAATATCATTTTCAGTTTTGGTAAAAGCTACACGTAACGGAAATAAATTGAGATTTTAGGGGTAACTGACAGACTGGGTGATGTGCTATTTTGCCAAAAACCCTTATGTAAGACCTTGATATATTTTGAGTTTTGTGAATGCAATGGACACACAGTACACAAGCTCACTTACTGATGTTTCATCATCAACAGAAATCCCAGACCCTCTCTGATTTATTGATTGATAATTACATTGAGGCCCCACAATTGGTTCTTGATGTGGAATCTTGGTTAGCTTGCAAATGGTCTGACACACAAGTAGACTAGTGTAGCCACCAAGTTAAAAACTAATTCTGAGTCACTTAATGGAGAGTTATATGGGTGAATAGAGACCACTTATGCAAATTTGTTTGGCAGGTCCATTCTAGCAAGATGGACCAACCCACCTGCAACATTAGGCACTCTCCTATAGAAATGAGGTAAAATTAGCTGGCTTGCTTTTTCAAGAAGACACAAGAAGGCAGCCATGTTAGCAGGTAAGTCACTTGACTTCTAAATATTTGAATATATTTTAGGCAAATAAGACCTAATCTTGAAACACTTTAACAGAGGAGGGAAAATGAGACACTGCTAACCAAAGAATACCAAAAGCCAAGCAAGATGCTGAGAAACAAAAAATAAAATTGTTAGAAATAAAGAAGAGTTGTGTATTTTTATGTGACATCCATCTTCTTATACAGCAGTGAATATTGGACAATCTCCTTGCAGACGAGGAAAAAACTAGAGGCATCAGAAATGTAGTTCTATGGAAGATTACTGAAAATTCTTTGGATGGAATGATTAAGCAACAAGGAAATCTTAAAGAAAATAGCAACAGAGAAAACTTATACACAGAATCAGGAAAAGACAATTGAAATTTCTTGGACACATAATATGGAAAGAAGGATTGGAAAACTCAACACTCACAGGGCATATTTGGGACAAGAGAAATAAGGGAAGGCAGTGAACCACTTACTTGACAAGCTTGTGTGAATGGATGGTGGAATGGTTAGGCTGGAGCCTTAGCAAAGGGAGAAAAAACTATGAAGAGCTACACTAGATAGGAAGTTGTGTAGAGCTATGATCACCGGATGGGATGTGGCACCTACAAGAAGTCTTACATGGAGACAAATGAAGGCTAGAAAGATTGTTACTCCATCCTCTATCTGTAAAATACAGAATTGTCACTGTGAGACATGTCAATGCACACACAAATGGTTGCCATACATACTTTGTTCACACATATGTAGTCATTTTTCTCTAAATATTTAAATAATTAGGGTCTTTTTGATGTAGATAATTCATGTAATTATACATGCACAAATATTGCTATATTTATATAAACATAATTTCTGAACTGTGGTGTTAATACTTCAAGCTTCAGTTTATAAGCAATTTAATCTTAATGATCTCATTATTTCTCCACTCTGCTAATTTTGTATCTTTTACTCATGGGTCCAGTAATTAGATTTCAGTCAACAAAAGTTGGCCTATGGTTCAATAATTATCAGCAAAATGAATATTTTGGAAATGATACAAGTTCAATAAATTCTTACTTAATCACACCAATTTCTTACTGCTCCAAAGTTATGAAAGACGATTATTTTGAAGGTGAAAATAAATGTGTGTTACTTTTTGGAAAGAAGGATTTTTTTTTATTTTCCCAGTTTATTAATATATCACCAGTTTCTGCATGACATGTCCTTTTGTTACTTGGTTGATCATGGCCTTCCACAGCTTCCTAGCTGCTCTTTATTTTTAAAATCATTTCACCCCAATCAAGGTGGAAATGCCACTAGTATGCAGGGAGTTACCGTGAGAGAAAAGACTGAGTTTAAAGAGTGTTGAAAAGAAGAAAAGATGAACAGGATTCAAGAAGATAGAAGATGGTGATTGACATGCATCTGAAGATTGCATTTAAATTTTTGAAGATTGTAGTTATCAGGGAAGCAAGTAAACAGAAAGGAGTTCCACAGTGGAGAAGTGTGAGAAAAGAAACTGTTGGAGTAGAAGTGGTGGTTGCATTTAACTATTTCAACAGCAAATGGGGTCACCTAGATGCCAATCTAGTAACATGCTTATATTCATGTAGCTGAAGTACTGGGGTTGGAGGTGCGAAAGCTCATCAGAGTAGTTGCCATAAAAATATTTGTAGAAAAGACAGAGGGAAGCCATATCAAATTGGTGAGAAACTGATTGAAGTTGAGATGCCAAGGGTTAATTACATTACAGATCCTACTTTGGATTTTGTTGAGAACCTCAAGATGAA
This sequence comes from Acanthosepion lycidas, assembly GCA_963932145.1. NCBI lineage: Eukaryota > Metazoa > Mollusca > Cephalopoda > Sepiida > Sepiidae > Acanthosepion > Acanthosepion lycidas. The sequence goes on along the minus strand of OZ010585.1, from coordinate 86,167,612 downwards.
TAGCAGATGTGGCAGCAGTATTCAATGTGCAGATGAATGCTAGATTTGTAAATGTGCAAGATGGACTCTGAGCAGAAACGTTTTCCAGTATAATGAGTTAGAAGACATTGTCAAAATGCGAGATAAATAACGCGAGCAGAATTAATAAAGTTTGCAATGAAAAGAAATAGGAGCAAAAAAGATGAAATGACAACAATCATGCAAGCAGAGAAGCAAATGGATTGATAAGAAGGCAAAAGAATTCACAAACTAGGAGTTGGTGGTTTTTGTACACAAAAAAACAAGTTCAGACAAGTGAATGCAGTAGGTATGTCTAGTAGTTCAGGTAGATCTAGATTGAGGTTATTTACCTTGCCTCCCCACATGGCAGGATGTGGCACAAGGCCGTTTTTTATATGGGGTGAATCTGAGTCAATAGGCTTGTGCAAAACTTCCCTTTTAGACCCTGAGCTTGTCTATCTCCCCAAACATGACTCTGCCCTTCGGCATAGTTTCATCTAGGTTCTTCTTTGCCCAAAGGCAGAGAGTTTGACTCATCATCCCAAACCACCTGAAATGGCAGATTTGGACTGAGTCATGTTAAAATGCAAGCTGTCCTATTTTATTGGCCAAGAAAAATATCCCAGAATGCATTTTGTGTCCTTCCAACTATAAGAGAGGGAGAGAAAAACTTCTTCAATCATTCCCCCTTCTTGGGAAATCAACATGGCATTATTAAGATTATTCATTTTAGTGTAATATTACTTTTCTCTTAATTTCAGATGCAACTATTCAAACTGCTAGATATTTTTTAATTCCATATGTATAAAAGACTGCCATTGGGCATAAGGAAAGAGAAAGAAGACATTGTGATGTTACTGAGTGATTTGAATGCAATGTGGGAAATTGTGGTCTCTGATCAATTTTTTTCACAATCAAAAAAGAAATTGAAAACATTGGCGAGATAAAAACACAAAAGAAACTGGCTTTCAGAATGTCACTAAAAAGAGTTTTGTGAAAAATGGTAAGAGCAATAAATAAGGAAAGTGGATTGACCAGCAAAAATAATCTTTGAAGTGGGTATTTTGATTGTGAACAGAGAAAGAAACAGTATATTAAGAACATTGGTTGCTTTTATGCTTTCAGATAATCAGAGAATATTTTAACAATTGACCCATGATTCTTGAGGTACCTGCACTTTTTCAACCTCTTTTTCATGAATTTTGTAAGGATGTACCTTGTTTTCCTGATATATGATTTTATGCCCAGATTGTCAGCTGTTGTCAGTTTTGGAAACCACTTTTATTGCAGCAGCTATCTTAAGCATGGATGTTGTTAGGACCTTGGCAGTTTAACGAGGTTCTAATTCTTACTGACTTCACTACTGCCAACCTTCCTCTGGGTGTCATTGTCTATTGTCTTCTTGACAGTGTGTATGAACACAATGGCTATATTTAGATGTTATTTAATCTTTGTCCACAATTGGTATTCACTGCTGTTTATCCCCTTGTGAAGTCATTTTTCCAAGGTATTCTTGAGATATAGTTGTATCAATATCCTCTTTTTTTTTTTTTTTTTTTTTTTTTGCAATTTGCTTTCCTATAATTTTAGTGTTGTGTTTGGTGATGAATTTTATTTTAAATTTTACCACAAGACTTTCTTTCCCACCCTTTAGAATCATAGTCTGAGTTGTTCCAATGCAAAGCAGCTTGTAATATTCCTTTTATGTAGCAGTGAATGTTTGACAGTCTCCTTGAAAATGAAGAGGAGACTTGAGACAATAGAAGAATGCTGATAATACAATCAAGAACATATGAGCAACAAGGAAGCTGTAAAGATAATGACAATAGGATGGATAATTTGCTTTGGATCAGAAAGACGGAATTTCTGGGGAAACAGAGCTTGGGGGTTTTGAAGCTCATAGGACATATTAAAGATAAGAGCAGCAAGTACACAAGTAAACTTAATGACATTTCCTTGGTGACTGAGTAAAACTACAGGAGAGTGTCTGTTTCTGCAATAAGGTCTTTCCTGGTTTTTTTTTGGTTTTTTTTATATCCTGTCAAGGCAGAAGCAACTGGTTCTGAAGAAAGTCAGTGGTTAAATTGTAACAGAAGATCAGGTCAACCCAACAAGAGACTCAGAGTTGGTTGTGTGTCGTGCAGTAAACACCAGGTGTTATCTCCTCTTCCATAATCAGCTGTTAGAAAAGGTGGTGCTGACCAAATTTGCATATGAATGATATTGGGCAGGTATCAGCCAATAGTCAGGTGGGGTCTGGAACAGAGAGATATATAACACCATCTTTTTCTTAGTCAAAGAGAGCGCTCTTAATGTGCAGGAAGCCAGACAAGACAAACACATAGATATATTCCTGCTAGACCTTCTATTTTATATGTGTATTGTGACTGGAAATGCCCTGTTGGTTTGGGTTAAAATTATAGACTGCATTCATGTACAGTGAGGTTAATACCCACTTCCTTCAAAGAAAAATAGGTCTACCTCTTTCTAAAACTGGTCTCCTTTTTTGAGTTTTGTCCAAATCGGACCTTTGTCTGTCTTTCTACTTTTTATGAAAATGACATAATTTGGCATTAAATAATCTGAAAAAGATTGATGTGTCAAAAAATAACTCCAACCATTATATGTATTTGCTATGATTAATAAGAGAAAGAATATCGATTCCTTTTCACTCAGATATCAGAAATCTGCAGAAATGTCAGAACCTTGTACTATTCCAAATTCTCCAGCCTGCAGAAATGACTGAAATTCTTCAAGGAAGCTAGCCCATTCCCCTCTTGGTGTCTGTTTAAAGCAATGTTTTTTTCTTATGACCATTTCACTTTTAAGTTTCATATTTTCTGTTCACAGCAAGTGAATAAAAAGTTGGAGAGTTATTAAAGGGAGATAACTGATACTGAGATATCCAGAAAAGTTATGGCATGTAGATATCTACCCTGCTGAATGAAATAAAGAAGGCCAGAGCATACAACTGCTGAAATATTGTGCATATGACAATAAAGATGAAGACAACAATGCAAATAGTGTAAATAGTTGGTATTTTCTTGATTTCAGATGGAAACTAGGAAATTTTTCAGTTTATTTCAGTGATATTTTCACTTCACAAAATTATATTTTATATTTATAGTTTAGATATATATCGTAGGGCTGTGTCAGTTTAAACTGATGGCAGGAGGATATGAATTCAGTTTTGTTAGTTTCATTTGATTAATGAAAAAAAAAATGACAGAACAATGTGGAAGAAATCAATACTGTTTACAGCTGCCTTTTTTTCACTTAAATTATGATTGTTACTGTTATCTTTATTTTTGTGATTGTAACCTTTTGACTCTTATTCTTCCCCTGACCTCTAACTTTATGAAGACATTCTTGCCAGTAAATTATATCCTGGCTCTGATATTGTTCAAAGATCTTGGACAGTGAACTTAGACAAAAGAATTTAGATTCAACAATAAGTCTGCTTGAACAGCTGGTCAGGGTAACATTTAAAAAAAATGAATTTGCAAATTAAAATTGATAAGGGTCTACAAAGATAGAAAATAGCCACTAAAACAACACAATGCTTTTTACAAAAGGGTGCTGAAAATTTCTCAGTCAAGTCAAAATGTCCTTCTTTTGTAATTCCCATTTGTAGGAGAGACTTTGCAAATCACAGATACAATAATAGTGACACCTTCAAACTATACTCGGTCAGACACCACTAATTCCCATATATATATATATATTTTCCTTTACCCATCATGTGATCTAATTATTTCAAGATGAAGTCAACTGTGCTTGCTTTCTGGTGATCTGTGTTCAAACCCAAGTGTTGGCAGTGACACTTTATTCCTATGACACCTGAAAACAAAATAATGCAAGTACAATAGAATGTTTAGTGAGATTCTAGGACATGTTCGGCTGAGAAAATTTGTTGGACTTTCTCCTCCCATATTTGGATTTGCTACACTCCATCCATGCCATCTTCAAGCTGGATGATATGATTACGGCCACATCACATAGAAATACTAACTTCCATATAATCACAGAGTTAAGAAGTGTCTAACCTGGTCAGTACCTAGGTGGGTGACTGCTAGGGATTACCAGGAGATGTAAGCTTGGAAGTGCAGGTGTTGCAATTGATAAAGGCTTGGAATTGTTAATTAGAGAGTGGAGTACCAATTCCATTTGAGCTTGTTATATTCACTTACATACAAATACCCTTGGGAAAGGCTTGAATCAATATCCTCTCCCTTCAGCTATAACTTATTAGTAAGACTTGTATCAGTAAACCATTATCTCAAAAAGAAAATTTCTTATCATTGAAAAAAGATTTTCTGGTTTTAAATAACCTGCAAAAGATTGATAAGCCATAGAAAACTAATCAATCAATCCAAATTGAATGTTTTCATGACCCAGTAGATAATGGTCTAGAAGTCCCATTTTTATAGCCATCTAAATAAATATTTTAAAATATCAAAAGTAAGATTAATTTATTTTATATTTTTTACTAATGATTTTTAATTTCTGTCTTAGAAAAGATGATTGTTCTGGTTTTGATTTATGATCTTGATGAACAGATTTCTTGTATTTTAAATTTTGTTCTTGCATATTTATTAGATAAACTCAAAATCTAATGTCATTATAGCATTAGGAGCATTTAGTTTTAACTAACCATTTTATGGTATTATCAGATTGGTTGATAGATGGCAGAAGATAGTGGATGAAAATGATAAATACATTCAATAAATTTAATGTGAAAAAATTATGATATATAATAAACTGAACAAATCTATTTTTACATTAACTTACAAAATTTACTTTGATAAACATTTTCCCATTGTGTTGAGTAACTGTATGTTTGGGGAATAATTAAGTTAAACCTTTTTTATTCAGTGAAAAGAACTAATTTTTTTAATATTCTTTGTATAAAAAGATAAAAAGCTAGTATTGTGATCTATCTGACCTCAGTAGCAATCACAATCAATGCTGTAGCTTAACTGTCTCTCTGGAGTATTGAGTTGCCAGAATTGGCTACTATTGAAAGCCCAGTGTTACAAAATTTTGAAAAAAAGATTATTTAAAATAATCTAGGTTAACAGTGAGGTTATAATTGAGGGGAAAATAAATTTAATAGTTTGTAGTGCTAGGTTTTCAAGTGTTAATTTGTAATTCAGTCATAGAAACCCTACATTGGTCTTCAACTGAAGATATTTTGTTGGTACAATCTTAACTAGAGGATACCCAATGAGGATTGAATTCACTAACAATGGCTTGCAAGATTGTGTGCCATTACTTTCTATTAGGTTTCCTGTTTTATCTGAATTGCAGTGTTATGTCTGCATTTGAACAAATAAATTCAGACTTGTATTTGGCAAAATTCTATGCTAAATTATTTGTCAGCTGTGCTCGTTATGGTCATCAATTAAGAAGAGAAATAATAGGTATTTTGCGCAATTTTATCTTTACTTATTGCCTCTGGCAGGATTTTTGAGAGAGACAAGGGAAATTCTAGCATTAATTTAGACTTTACTCAAGCTCCAGTGGCACAAGTTATTTTCTTTTTCTTCTTGAAATCAGTCATTTAAGTTAAATGGATATTTTAGGATGAGGTTTGAACACAAAAAGAAAATATTTAATTTCTAAGCACATATTTTGCTGAAAGATTGAAAAAATTGAAAGAATATCAACAGCAACTTTGTGTTCCTTTTAATTTGCACTACACACTGAAACTCTATCTTGTCAGTACAGTTAGGAGAGGGGTGAAAACTATTAAAAAAAAGTGACTTTATTAATATTAATGACAAAATAATAAAGACAATAGTAAAAGAACAATGCTGAAGTTATTTCTGTGAGTTGGTCATTATTTAACTGTAGAAAACTAATTTATTCATTAGTCATTCAGACAGATGGTCTTAATGATATTGCCAATAGTTGCTCTACTGAAAAGAAATCAGGAGACTTTATATCTGATCATTAAAGTTTTAAGTTAATATATCAAAATGAAAATTTGTTTCTAACTGAAAGTGTAAAACATGAAGATTTCTTCCATGGTTTGCTGTGACTATCCTTGTTGGAGTTATTGCTAGATTTTGGTCAAAAAATTTATTAGCCTTCCTCATTTATATAAAAGATCCATTTAGATTTTAATGAATCTTGTCTTGGTAATCTTGTGAAGGATTGCCGCTGGTAGCATCAGTCAAAATATGCTGACAAGTCACTATGCCATACAGATTAGTATGACTCCATTTTACTTCCACAGCTATGGGTTAAATAGCAGTGTAGACTGGGCTTTCTAGCATTGGGTAGCAGTCAGTCTACAAGAAGGAAAAACTCCAAATTATGGTTAAAGCAATAGGAAAGCACTTCATTGTTTTTCTAAGATTGCATGACAATTTTCAGTTAATAAAGAAAAGGAATCTGTAGAGAGCCATAATTGCTTATGACCTGAACAAACATGGAATTAAAAATAATTCTAACAGCACACTTCCCCATAAATAAAGTTAATTTTCAAATATGAACAATCATCAAAATTTTTTTACCATGGATCAAAGTTTTTGTGGGTATAATTAAGTTTGAGCAATATTTTGATAAATTTACTCTGGATGCATTGTATTCAGCAAAAAGTTTGAAAAATTATTTTAATAAAATTCAAATAATCAAACATATATATCCCAGCTATGGGTAAAATAGAAAAAACAGACTGGATCCTATTGCCTTGGATGACAACCAGTATCAGAGAAGGAAGCACTGAATTCAAACCAGATTGCATTATCCTGAAAGTGTATACATGCAGCTGGGGACCAATTGTGAATCTAAATCCCTACTGAAACTTGTATTATACATCAGAATGAATACAACCTTTTGGTCAGCTTTCATTCAGATGTGACATTAAAAGGAGCACAATGTTTCATAGGGAACAAAACGAAATAACTAATAAATATATAAGAGAAAATATGACAACATTTATACTGTCAGTTCAGTCCTGTGGCAAAAAAATGTACATTTTGCATTAAACCTCAGCAGCTTAGTTTGTTGCTTTTCGTGTTAAGAAACATTCTGTCTGTTTTGAGTAATAATCTCATCTTTACTAGTTTTCCTTATTGTTTTGGTTGATATATTTGTCCTTCCTTGTGTGTATATTTATCTAGCCTTTTTGGATCTTAATTTGAATGTCAGAGATTGATTTAGATTAGGGAAATAAAAAAAACAAGTTTTCTTCCAAAGTTTGATATTTAACAGATTTATTATCACATATTTTATGAGAATGAAATCATGAAATAAGTTCATGGGCCAATGTATCTGATTAAATAAACATAAAAATATAAATTTATGACCAACAATTGGCCTAAAATAAATATCACTTCTTCAAAAAGAAGTAAATATTTTTTTAAATCATTTCACTCCGAGCAAGGTGGGAGTGCCTCTAGTAAGCAATGGGTTACGAAGATGAATGTGAGAGAAAAGACTGGGTATAGAGTGGATTGAGGAAAGGATGAAAAATGAACAGGATTCAAGAAGAGAGAAGATGTCAGATGATATTGCATTTAAATTTTTGAAGATTGTAGTTATCAGGGTAGCAAGTTAATGGAAGGGAGTTCCACAGATGAGAAGTACTAGAAAAAAAATTGTTGAAGTAGAAGTGGTGGTTACATTTAACTATTTCAACATTAAAAGGGTGGGACCTACATGCCAATCTAGTAGCATGCTTAAATTCATGTTGTCAGGGTGCCAGGGGAAAAAAAGCTCATCAGAGCTTGAAAATATTTGTAGAAAAGTCAGTCTGTGAGAAAGTGACTGAAATTGAGATGCCAAGTAAAGATGGATTACATTGCAGATCCGACTTTGGATTTTGTCAAGAACCTCAAGGGACATTAAACTGTACAGGGGGTGTTTGCAGCAGAATACTTGTCTGGCTAACCAATTTGATCCTCCTTTGGTATCCTATACTTGTGGCCTTGAGCCTGACTAAACTAAATTTACTCGATAACCATAAAATCATAGTGTAAGAACTGTTTCTCTCTACTCAGGTTTTGCTGTCGAGATTCCAAACATCTAACAAAAAACAAAACATTTTAAATGAAACCTATAAAAGGTTATTTTCTGAAGGAAAAGTAGAAGCAGATCATCAATTGAAATAACGTTTACATATTCTTTTCAGGAAGATACAATAGCAATAATGTTAAATTTTCCTTACAGTGACGTTTTTATAAAGTAATTAAGTATTCGTAGATTTACTTTATGATGGTCAGTCTAATGTGTTTATGAGTTCATGGACAAAGGCTTAGTAGGTGGTTGCTGGTTAATCCCTTCTATTGTGTGTGTGTGTAGACAAGGCCTTAGTCAGTGGCTGTTGGCTGTCACTCTTCCACTGTGTGTGTGGGTGCATGTGTGTGTGTATGCATGTGTAGATCAAATTGTGAGCCTTGAGAAGAAGTATGCTTCTATTTTTATATTCATAAGGGGATTCAAAATCAAATTTCACAGAGGTGTGAACTTTTGGAATACAAGGTTATAAAAAAATTTCACACTGGCTTGCAAAACATTTTTTTCTTGAATTTGTGGGAGTAGTGGTATTATTATTTTCTAAAATCCCAAAGTAACACGTTGTAGGTTTACAGCTACATTTGCAAGCATTTTGAAGGTATTTGTTCTTGTAATTATTGTTTATCTAACAAATTTTCTGATGGTGTTTTATTGGTGAAAAAATACATATATGATTTAATTCCCATATAATAAGTAATAATAAAATAAGGTGATGGAATTTTTTCCTCCTAAACTTGTCAATTTTTACAACTTTTTCTGACAAGAAACACAAGTGATACAAACAAGGACAATGATCCCATAGATAAAATATAGAAAGTTTCTTTTACAATAACATGATTTATGATTTTTCCACATGTCAGTACCACAAATGATAGAAAAGAACAGTTGTGGAGTTATAGTCATGTAGCATTAAATATCTATTTGAAATTTGGAGGACTGAATCACAAGTTTACTGTCTATGCAAGGTGACAGGTTACCATATTAAATTACTTCAAACCAGTAGCAAATTTCTGCAACATACCATGTTTTTGCTTGTTTCTGGGCACAATCATAATGCTTACCTACCTTTAAACAGAATGTAGCATCTGCTTGAACCATACACTTTTTGAACTGGAATCAGGCTTTTTTTTTTACCAAGAACAGTGGGAAAGAATTAGAAAAAAAAGAGTTTGGAAAGTTCAAGAGAATACAAATGAGAAAACAGAAAGAAAACCACATGAATGGATAAAATAAATATACATTCTAGGCCAAAAGTTTGGGCCACCTTCTGGATTTAATAATTAGTAAGTTTTATACCATTTTTATTTTAATTAAATACAGGGTGACCCCAAAAAATGGGAATTTTTGAAGTATGTATTGCTAGACATGAGCAAGTGGCAACACTGCGAGACAGTGACCTTGAGCAAGTAAACATTTTGCCATTTAGAATTCAAGATGAAATTCACAGTATCCCAGCTGAGATGTTACAGCAGTCAATGAGGAATCTCAACAGCAGATTTCAAGAATGCATTTGTGCAGGAGGATGCCATCTACAGGACGTAATTTTTAAAAAATGAAAATTCCATCATTGTTTCTTAAATGGCATATTTTAAGGTTTCAATTACTATGAATAAAATATTTTTCTTCCATCACTTTTGGTTTTATTGGATTGTTAAAAAGTTCCCATTTTTTGGGGGTCACCATGTACTAAGTGATTATGTTGTAACTATTTAACTTGTTAGTGCATGGCATCCAATTTTTTTAGGAAGTAGGTAACATAAAATTTAAGATCAGCCAACCTTAAAATCACCCAGTAAGAAGTTTTCAGATTTTCAAATTATAATTTTTTCCAAGCGAGACATGCTGTATAACTCACACAATGCTGTAAAATATTTTGACTAATGTTGGGACAAGGTAGCAATATTCCCCTCATCTCCTCTATTCCTCAGAACTGCAAGGATTAATATCTCTTCCTGTAAAATATATCTTTTTTTATTTTTCAATACACATATAAAGTTCTGACTTAAAATTATTTTAGTAAATCTTTCAAATTGCTGAATAAGATTTTGTGTTATTGGTAAATTTTGCCAAAATTCATATTAAATTTTTTATAAGAAATGAGTACTTTTGACAGTTGCTACTTAAAGTGAAATTCTTCTCGTCATAATCTTTTGGCTAAGTTCTTTATAGCATATCAAATCTCATGATGGTTCCCTCTGCCAAGGAGGATGCAGGTTGAAACCCCATCTGTGAGCACATGCTTTTTTTTTAATAAGACTTCTTGACCATTCAAGTCAGTAGACAAAAATAAATATACTGTTTAATAAATAATCTGAGTCTACTCAGACATGAGTATCCACTAAAAATAAAGTTTAAAGTGATTATATTGTGTCGAGCGAGACAATTTTTCTCTGCAGAATCTCTTATAAGTCTACCATTTGTCCATGCTTAGAATATTGCAGCCAGATATGGTCTGGTTTCCGTATTAGTTACCTTGTGCCCTTTGATAAGATCCAAAGAAGAATCAGAAATATTATTGATCCTAATCTTGTTGCTCAACTTTAGTCACTTACTCACTGGTGTAAGGTAGCCGCTCACCTTTTTTTCTAGAAATACTTTAATGGTAATAGTTTAGTTTGGCTCTTATCTAAACTTTTTGAATTTAAGTGCAGTACTAGACTGGCATTGAGACCTTATCAATTTACATTTGAGCTGGCTAGATATAGCAATAAATTCTATGCTGACAGTTTCTTTTCTTGCACTTCTTGCTTGTGAAACTCCCTTCTGGCTCCATACTTTCCAGCCAACTTTGCACTTAAATTTTTGTAGATCAGTGTCAATCACTATCTATTTGTTCTCCTTTTGATTAGTCTTTTCTCTTCTCACTCATCATTAATGTTCTGTTCCTAATTTTTCCACACCCAGTAACACCTTGTGTCTTAGTGGCTTTACTGCCTTGCTTGGAGTGAAACCAAGCAAAATATATAAAATCAGGTATACCATACTTGGAAGCAGATATAAAAGTTTGTGGTCTGACTCTTAAAGTTGTAGATAGGTTAGTATATCTGGGCAGCACCGTTGATGTACCATGCATCCATGACGATGAAATCTCCATAAGAATAGGAAAATGTAATGCTTTCACAAAGTTGGAAAAATGCCTTTGGACTCAATCTCTAATAATACTAAAGGGAAGGTTCATGTTATGTGTTTATAGTTACGTGTTATACACATGTGAGGCATAGGTAACCTACTAAAATGTTGTAATGGAATGTCCCACTCTATCTATTTCATGTTGTGGACTGACTATATCAGTAAATATATATGATGTGCACAGGACATACCTGAGACTGGCTTAGGGAAGTGCTAGCCTGCTAACTGATTCCCTGTCTTTCAGTAGTGTATTCTCTTTTACAATAAACCTCTCTTTCTTTCATCTACATCCATGTTGCTGTTCCTTTCACTTGAGTACCACCTTTGTCTGTTTGTAACCTTCTTTAAGGATACAACATAAAAGCATCTGAAACAACTGGATTACTTCTACCAGCAACATCTCTGCCATATTTTGAAAAATATGAGTTGCTGTTTTCCTTGAAATTGCACACTGCTGTATTGAGTCAATCATTTCTTCAGCACCCACTCCAGTGGGTGGTTCACAGTGAGAATTGAGGTTTGTAGGACTTTAAAGCATCTCCTATTAAGATAAGGGATTTAAAGCATCTGCCTCATGTATGAATGTCTACTTCAGGGGAGTGGGATTGAAAAGTCGCAAAGGAAGCTGTGTACAGAGAGTGGCCTTGGACTACACCAAATATTATTAAATAAGTGCCTAAGGATCGTTCGGTTGGCAAGGTCAAATTTACTGCTTATAAACTTCAACCTTGCCAACTGAACGATCCTTTGTGGCCGAGCGGTTAGGCACGTCAAGCTAAGTGACGGTTCCGTATAGGATGCAGGTTCGAATCCTGTCAAAGGACGAATATTTTCTGTGAAAATTTCTTGGACATTCAGGCCGGTAAATGTTATTTAATACTGTTTATTATAAACAGAGCATTTACTTAAATACTTGTATCTATAAAAAGAACGTTAAACATAAAAATGTCTTTAATAAATATATATATATATATATACAAGTTTAGTTAAATAATTTATACATACAATGTCTGTTTATTTTTCTTTTAATATTTATGAGTCCACAAATCAGTTTGTTTCATAGCGGTAGAAAATTGATTAAGAAAAATACCAAAACTTTTCTTTCAAATAATTTTTATTTTCCCAAGTACTTTCAGTCTCATCTGGGACCATCTTTGGGGGGTTAAATTGTCTCTGTATGTGTATATGTATTTCTGTAAATTCAAAACTGTCATATAGGATATATATGACATGGAGTTCAGCACTTTTAGGAAAAAAAACAAAAAAACTAACAAATTGAAAAGTGCCACTAAAAATACTTTTGAAAACTAATGAAAATAATGAGTATCTCATTCACCGAAGATTTTAATGTCTGACTTTTTTAAGAAGCAAAAAGGGAAAATTGGAGAAATTCAAAAGGAAAATCTTTCTGAATGAATGGAAAATAAATGAAATCATTGAAATGTTTGAAAAACAGAATATTTGAAATTAAAGATGAGAATAATATATTGATGAAATTTGTTAATTTTAATTCTGTCATATTTTTAGAGATAATATCAAGCATCAACAATAGACACAAAAATAAAAATGGCAACTTTATTAAATCATGATTAGATCACTGATTTTCCTCTAGAAATCTCAGAGCTAAGCATTAAATTCAATATAAAGTCCAAAATACCTTTTATTTGATTGTATTTCCTAAGCAATTTATTTTGAACAAAAAAAAACGAAAAAATGACATGAAAAAGAAAATTTGGGACAGTTACAGAAAGGCAGCATCTTTGGCAAAAATAAGCCATTATTCTTAAAATGTTTGTCTGTCAGATTTCTGTTTAAATCTCGTATGTCATTAATTATTGTTTCTTCTACACTGAAGTGAATCTTTCTCTTATTGAAATTTGAGAGTCTGATTGCTTTAGAGAATATTTTTCCTTTTTTCATTGCAGCAAAGAAGGAATAAAAATAAAAGCACATTGAAATTTGATTTTTAAAAACTACATTTAATGGTTATTAAATAATTCTTGATGATGATAAAAACAAAGATAACCTTTTATGACCAAAGTCAGTGTTAACTTAGCAATTTTATCATACTAAAGTAAAATTCTCTTATCAGTAACAATTTCCTCCTTTTTCATTTGTTTAACAAAAAAAAAAAAAAATGGTTGCCACTGAAATCCATTTAATTTTATCTGTTTTTCATCTGATTAAACTTTCAATAATGCAGTAACTTTTGCAGTTAATTTGATTCCTCGTTTTTCTCAAAATTTACTGGTTCTGAGCAATAAGTCTTCAATCTTAAAAGATGAAACTATGAGGGTTGACTGAAAAGTGTGCCAAAATACAACAGCTGGCCAATCAATTGTATTCCGGTACACTTGCATGCCATATAGTCTGCCAATGGGTGTGTCCAATTAGATTTGTCTTGGTCAGTCTATGAACATTTTGACCATCATAAGTATAAAAAAAAATCAGAAAGTGAATTTCTGAGCATGTTAACTTTTATTCTAATGTACCTAATTAATATTGTCTGTTGAGTAAAGGAACAAAGTACAAAAGTAAATCCTAGACATGAAATGATTGCTTTTCTTATATTTCTTTGTTGCTCATTTTGAAAATAATCTTTTTTTTGTCTTTAACACTAGATTATGTTTATAGGTTTCATTCCCAACTGTAATGCAGGAAACTTGCAATTTATTTACATTGTATCCAACAATATATACTAGATAAGTGAGTAAGAGCAGTTGCATAAAATCACAATGGCTGATGCTGACATATCTACATAAAAACAATCCCTGTACAGTGGCAAAATCTGCTGGTGGTGCCAGGGGTGACAGTACCACCTTAGCCACTGAAACAGTGTTACCTGGTTGGTGGCTGAAGAGGGCAAGGTAATATCCTCATAATCTACAGTTCTTATGTCCATAAAATAGCCATATTCAGTAACCAACTAACTTGTCACTCGAACCATGTATTTGGTGACCAATACTTTAAAAATAAAAAATACCGCCTAGAGATTTTTTCTAAAAAAAACATCTATATATCAGAGAGCAGTGCATAAGTAAAACCGTTATTTATTTAATTTAAAAAAAAATCATTTCACTCCAAGCAAGGCAATAAAGCCACTATGACACAAGGGTTTATTGGGTGTGAAAGAATATGAGCAAAAGAAAATATTGTTAAGGAGAGGAAAAAAAACAGCAATTAAGAAGATAGAAATAACAATTGCAATAAATTTTTGAAGATCAAAGTTGACTGAATGACAAAAAGTTTGAAGTGAGTTCTACAAGTGAAGAGTGTAACAGAAGAAACTGTTAGCATAGAATTTATGGTTACATCTAGCCATTTGCATTGCAAAATGATAATACCTTGTCACCAATCTAGTACTTTGTTTAAATTCATAAAGTCTTGGTACCATAGTGGAAAGTTCATCAGAACAATTACCATAAAAGTGTTTGTAGAAAAGGCACAGGGAAGCTGTGTTACAGCAGTGGGAAAAGTGACTGAAACTGAGATACGTCATCAGGACTAATGACTTTACAGATTTTTCTTTGTATTTTATGAATAATCTCCGAATATATAACAGGATCACCAGACCAGATATTGGCAGCAATATACAATTCATGGATGAATGGTAGACTTATAAATGTCTAAGATATTAGGTTGGTGCAAAAATAATGTCGTTTTCTCACATAGTAACATATATGAGAAAACGACGTTATTTTTGCACCAACCTAATAGATTCTGGTAAGAAAAATTGTCTTGCATGACACAGTGAATCAACTTTCCTTGAAGCAGAATGAGCAACTGATTCAATATAATCTTTCCATTTCATTTAAGCAACAAACATTAGCCTTAGAATGGTATTGCAAAATGATTAGTTGAAATATAATTTCCCTTGTTTAATTTTTAATATTTTTATTTTTTTATTTATATTTTTGCATTATTCTTAGATCGTTGCATAAACACTCATTGTATATCTCAGGTATGACACATGCCCTGGGAATTTGGTGAAAGGTGTGCCACCTTTTCATTCAAGTCAGTCATGCCACTTTCAGCTAATGGAGGAAAAAAAACTTCTTTTTATTGCAGATGTATCATCTACCTCTGCAGAACTGGTGTAAGGGTCCTGTGACCCCCCCCCCGTCTCCTCTGAATCCCTGATACATATACAATATAGGTAAACAATTCAACTAGGAAAATTGAAAAAAAAATACAGTGTATCTAAGTACAAATTAGAGACATGTCATAATACATCATTCCATCTTAAATAAATCAACAATGTTTTGCAGCAATTTTTAACATCAACTTAAGATTTTTCTTGTTAAAAAGTTGAATAATTGTAACACATTCAACATTATGGATAAAAATATGAATTTTACATAGTGTTTTTTCCTAAACTTAGCATAAAATAAACAAATTCATGGATTTGGATAAAAAAAAAGACCCAGAATGATGTTATAATCTGCAAAAATTTTTCATCCTTAAATAGTCAGTTGTGCTTAGTTTAATTTGTAACATATACAAAGGTAGGTAGAGAAAAAAGCAAATGTTAAAATATTGGTGGTCACAAAGCATTTTCTGAGCCCCCAATCAAGCTTAGGTTCATCCTAGTTGGGGAATTTGGGACATCAATAGAATCAAATAAGGTGCAGATATTGTTCTGTGGGGTCCTAATTTATTAATTAATCTATTAATTACTGCATTTGATATTTGAAGGTGCATTTAATATTACAGTATTATAGAGGTACATGTACAGGTAGTAGGAGGGATAATGATGACAAAAACAGGGCTACAGGAGTTAGTGGAGGGCCATGAACAGACATGAAATATAAAAGAAGAGGTAGGCTTGGTTCAAATACTAGTTGTCTACCAGATATCTCAATCTTGCATATCAGATTAGGAATATTTTCTGCTGTCAGACATGTTAAAAGATTGACTTTAGCTGATATTATCAAGTGACATAAGAGACAGGTATCACTGTCACATGTTAAGAGACAGAGATGTAAATTCAGTGACTGACATAGGTACTAGTTTCTGTAGATATTACCTTTTATAAATGTTGAATGTCAATGATGTCAGTCACGCTTTAGTAATGAAATATTGGTAATCCAAGAAAATGTTTCTAAAGATTCTATTTTTAAAATTTTCTGATCTGTAAGATGTTTTTGTGTTATATATAGTTGTATATTTTGGCAGCAATCTCTCTTTAATACATGTCTTGTTAAACAAGGCTGACAGCAGACTGTTATTTTATTATATTTTTCTCGTATGCAAACAGGTATTTTCTACTCTGGACTTAATGAGTGTAGAAATTGTTCAAATATCTGATTTTGAACACTTTCAGCTAAAGTATTAGCCAAAGTATTACCATGCTCCACTGGTGGAAATCATTGTTGTAGACAGTCTACAAGCCAGAGCAGCCCTTGAGTTTGATACTCCACCCTCTCATAAAAGGAGATTTGACTGTATATGCATGTAATATTTTTTTAACAATATTAGGTTTGATAGATGGTAGAGATATTGAAGTATGTTTGTAGATGCAGTTGCAAATAATATTGTTTCTTCTACTGGAATGTTCAGTAATAGCTTTTCTACATTGAAAGTTGCTAAAATGCCTTGGTTTGATGTTAAGAATCTGGAGGAATTGATGGGTGGATATAATGCTATAATTTGTGGGTAGATATGAAGGGATGGTATCATTGATGAATTCTGATAGTTGGTGTATAGGAGTTGGAATCTATAAAATGTTAGTTCATAGAGGGTGTTTGGGTTTATCTGTTTTTATACCCCCATATAAGTGTCTTGGTTGGGGTATTTTGACATGGTGTAATGATTAGCAAGCTTGTCTCACAAGATCAGTTATGACTAATGAGTTTGATTCTCCCTGAGTGCTCCATACTTTTGGCCTTGTGCTACAACTAAATTAAGCTTATTAAATCTCTATAGATATCCTGGTTTGTAGTCACTGGTGATTTTTCCCCCTCCTCAATGAATCCAACTTCAGCCTTATTTAATGTAATAAATTTGAGAGATTTTTTAGCTCCTTGATATTTTTAATTTTGTAGATTTGAACTGGTCATCAATGGTTTAGTTTTTGTTGTCATCATATTTATTTTGAATAATGTATGGATGTGCAGGTGGTGTAATGTATATCGTCTCTGAATGAGAAATTGATTGCAGAACTTTTTTTGATTATCGTTCACCCATTTATCCAACTTTTTTGACTTCCCTATTTGCTTTAAATGGCGAACGACTGTTGAGTGGTTGACCTCGAGTTCAACAGCAACTTCTCATGTGGTTTTGCGAGGATCGACTTCAATTAAGGCTTTCAAATGTTCGTTATCAACCGCAGTCGGCTGGCCGCGATTGTCTTTATCTTCGAGGCTCTCGTCACCATTGCGAAATTTCTTGAACCACTGTTGTGCCACACGTTCGTTAGTGGTTCCTGGGCCAAACACATCATTGATATCATGAGCTGTCTCGGCAGCTTTTCAGCCTAGTTTGAACTGGAACAAGAAAATTGTGCGGATTTGAATTTTGTCCATGCTGTCGAATAGCCTGCAAAAAAATGAATGAAGAGATTGAGAACAGTAACGAATAACACGATTCGATAGAGTGAAAAACGCACTTCAAAATGATATATAACATGGCTATATATATATCAATTAATTAATTCAGAAATCATATATAAAAGTAACATATGTGAGAAAACGACATTATTTTTGCACCAACCTAATATATATATATATATATATATATATATATATAGCTTAAATTTAAATATCAGTTTTTTGTTGTTTTCCCTGACTTCAAAGTTTCTTGATAATGACAATTATTCAAGGGGGTGTCATTACCAAGAAACTTCAAAGTCAAGGAAAACAATAAAAAAATTAATATTTAATATCAAGTAATCTTTTAATGCAACATTATTAATGCCCTGTTTTGAATATTATTTGAATATTTTTAATATTGTGCACTATATATAAAAATATCTGCTGTACCTTAAATCTTATATATATATATATATATATATACACACACACACACAAAGTTATTTTTATATGCTAGTAAGTGAGAAGTATTTGTTCTTTCTTAGCTGTGTTGTAAAAATTATTACTCTTATGTGATAGTCAGTATTTCAAAAAGTATTTCATGAAACACCAAAGGAATCTCTGTTAGGATGGTACTATAATTGTTTCAAATTAGTAAACTATTATTAATTGTACTTTTCTTTTTTTCAGCTGCAAATGAAGTAAACAAAGAAATTAACTATTTCTTTATCAACTGCTATCAGCACTTGACAACAATTTTTTTTCTATTTATAACCCCCCCAAAAATAAACAAATTTGCCAAAATTGTCAGCAAATGAACCAAGTGGAAATCAATTTTATCATTAAATCAATTTTATAAGAAAATTTTTATTTCACAAATTATATATATTTTTAGTATTTATGTTTCAGAAGAAAGGAGAAAAAAATATAATTTAAATGCTGAAAATATTTTAGTTAAACTTATAAATTTTTGTGGTGTGGCAGGATTTAAGAATAATCAACACAAGGTCTTATTTGCAATTAGATGTCCCCATCTTTGTTAGCATCACAATATTTCATCAGCTGTACTCTTAGACCTTCTCCAGAAAGAAACTCAAAGTCATTTGTGCATCTTAGTTCAGATGTGTTCCTGTAACAAGGGTTTTTTGACAGGTTTGGAAAATGCAAACATGAAAATTCTATATGTATTTCTTGTCAATAATATTTTTAGCATTCTGTCATCAGATTGTATTTTGTTTATTTATTTAGTACAATTGTTTTGTTTGCTTTCCCTATCAGAAATCAATGTCAAACTTACATGTTTTCTGGAGTTTGTTGTAATTTTTGTTTGTTTATTTTGTCAAATTTTCTATGTTATAAAAATTGCTTTGTCATTATGTTTGTTTGGCATTGACTAAATTGGAAAACTTTTAGAATCCTTAACACTCACAAATTTTGTCTGTCTTTATCAAGATAAAGAAAATCTATTTGAACTTTAGAGAGATTATGAGCAAAAGAAAGAGAAACTTTGCTCATTCTGCTATTTTTAAAACCCTGGAAGAAATAAGCTTTTCACTTTTTTGAATTTTTACAAAACAGTCACTTAGTTTAATGATGTGAAAAGGAATTTTTTTTTTTTTTTTTTTTTTTTTACAATTATTAAACATTCAAATTCCAGTCAAGTACATTACATTCACTTATATGCTAATACTCTTGGAAAAGATATGAAACCATCTCTTCTCCACACCCCAGCTATGGGTGAATAGCAAGACAGACTGGGTCCTATGACCTTGCTTGGCAACCGGTCTAGGAGAAGGAAAAGTCTGAATTCAAAACCAGCCTGGAGAAACATCACTGCTACTGTTGCAGCAACACATGTGGTACCCCTACAATGCTAGAAGGTTATGAATTAAAAAAACTAAACAAAACATTTAATGAGCAGACTGACAAAAGTAACTGGTTGCTTAAATTCAAAATTAAGTGGCAACAAGTCTTCTCAGTATTCCAGCTGATTTCAGAAATGTTGTAATGCAAATAATCTTGTATGTTTTTTGTTTGTTTGTTTGTTTTTTGTTTTTTTAATTTTGGCATTATTATTCTGATCAACAGTTCAGGACTCTCCTCAATATTCTAGCTGATTTTAACAGTGGTTTCTTTGAGATTTTCTCAATTTCTCCCTTGGTTTCTCAATTTCTTTGACTTTTTCATATTCTCTTTAAGATTGCTCCTACTGTTCCAATAATGACTAGTACAAGAGTTATCTTGATAATAATAATAATAATAATAATACAATATTTTAAAAGAAGTTCAACTTAGAGATGAGCAGATAATCTGTAATACATAAATATTTTTCTGTGTTTAGCAACATTAAACAAGGCAATGAATGAAAAACAAAGAAAGAAAATGAAAATTACCAGGCAGACCAGTTTGAATGTTTTTAATTTATCACAAAATCCTTCTTGTTTTTTGTAGTGATATTAAGATTGTTCTCTTTTCATTATGAAAACTGAGAAATTTTAAATAGAATATTTGCAATTTGTATTTCAATATTGAAAATGCTTATATTTTAGAGACTAATTTTTCTCACTTATTGAATTTTGCCACACCATATTAAAAATTTATTTTAATAATAAATGTCAAACCCATGATTTAGTGATTACAATTTCAACCGTTATATATATATTTATGAATTTGCAAATTATAATCAGATAGGAACACATGAACAGGTACCATTTTGTAAATAAATTTTATATGACAAAATAGAAAATATGGGAAAAGTATGGAGTGACAGATGTGCAATTAATAAATAGAACACTTAACTGATATTGGATGCCAGTTCAAACATTTGTGTTTCTGGAATTTGGAGTTTGAATGTTCATAATGACAAAGTTCCTGTAGAGGGTTGACAAAAGTTTGTTGTTCTTCTGCAATGTGAAATATAAGATTCTGGAATAATATTTTTGTTCTGTTTCCGCTCGGTTACTTTCTTTGCATCCAAGATGAAAGTAAGATGTTTCCGTTGTATCTATTTTGGGTACAAAATTATTTTATTCTTCACTCATTAAATAGTCAGATACATCCAATATCTTTCAGATTAAATTTCTTTATTTCCTATGCAACAAGAAATGGAATAAGCTTGTGGGTGTATTTCTCATGCCTTATGATTGCATGATGTGAGTCTATTTTTCTTGCAAACAGAAAACTTTTACAATATCAAAATCCCACTTGGTGATGTATGTCATATGAGTTTAGGTGACCAATTCTTCCTCACTTTCTTAGGTCATTTTGTTTGTTGTCCTTTCCTGAACTTACTTCACCAAAACAAGACTCAGTCCAGATAAGTAGTAAACAAAAAAAAAAGGGAAGGAAAAGAAACACGAAAACAGTGTGTCTCTTATTAAATTGATTGTACGTCTGTTTCAACAGTTAACATTGAGGTCCATGTCACAAAATATATATATATATATATATAAATAAATGAAGTGGACACTGAGCATGACATGGACTGCTATCACTTGGTGTTAAACTTAATGTCCACTTTTATATTTACATATTCTCTATCCCTTATTTTGAGCACTCTTATCTATAAATATAGCATTCTTTAAATCGAGGACTTTTCACCAATCCAACACTGTCACTGTTATTAAATTTTGATAGCTGCCTTCCAATCAATTCAAATAAATACATAATTTATAGCCAATACTTATGCATCAAAATATACATACATATATATATATATATACTTTTACAAACTTTGGGGACAGGTTTGTGCAATAAACAATTGGCAAAAGTTCTTCTGTGATGAGTGATCAAAAAACAAAAGCCCCTTCACATTTTGCAAATGATATGGATATGGGAACTACTCTTGAAGTACCCTCCATGTGGTACTATGAGATGTATGACATGCTAGGGCCACTTGACATGTGCTGATGCCTGGATCATCCATGACTGCCTGTAGAATGTGTTCATTGTGGTCAAGTGTATGAGCGGATTATGGTCTTCCTTTTTGATCCATAGTTTGTGGTGCCAAAGATCCTGTCTCAGCAAGGCGATGATAAATGGCAGCAAAGGTTGGATGACTCTGCATTTCCAAACTGAAGGCAGTTATCTGATACAGCCATGCAGCCTCACATCATTAGTATTCATGTGGCCATATGTAAAAATCATATCTTCCTGATTATGATATGAATATCCTGCCATTGTTAAACGGAACACTTCTCAGTTAACTCACTACTATACACATTAAATATTGAAGACAGACTATCCCCAAATGTTCATGAATGATAAATGTAACATAGTCTACAAGGCAACACAGAGCCATCTACCATAAACGTTCTTTAAACTTAACTCAAAAATGAAGGATTTGTGGACATATGCTTATATGGACTTTTGTCTTTTTATTTGTGGCAAACACATACCTCAAATTTGTAAAAGTATTTTTGATACACCCTGTATATAAGCTCTTCTATTAACCACTTTTGCAATAGAAACTACCTCCTAAAAATAATCAAAGAATTTACAAAAACCCTACCCCACACACTAGAAATAATCATTAAATCTACCAAAAAAAAAAGAAAGCCTGCAAATAGTAATGGTGTTTGCTTTTAATCATATTATAAACAAATTCTGATTCTTCAAAAGAGACTTCCTTAATCTTAAACTAGATCCAGTTATTAATAACATATTCAGCAAACCTCCACTATGCACAAGGTGATGACCACCCAATTTACTATCACTCCTTGCATCTCATAAGTGGAAATGACCAAAAGCACTCTGAAGCAATTATACATGCACCATGTATAATTGTAAGCACCATTGTCACCAACACAACTTGAATTCCTCCAGTTTATGGTACATTCTGTTTCACTTTATCTGTGACAGCTTGAAATTAATCTGTCTGATTGCCTGCACTGTCATCAAGGTAATTAGGTGGTCAGACTGGCTCTGAATTGTCTCCTATCGAACATTCACAAAAAGACAGAGACAACTCTTATTACGATAACACATTTCAACTGACCTAATCATAGTATAGACTATGTTAGATGTGTCCTTCTAGACTTTTCCTTTAATTCTCAGTACAGCGGTCGAAAAAGCTGAAAGCAATTTCATTGTCAGACTTAATGCCCACAAAGACTGAAGAATTCCCAATTATTATACTTTTCATAAAAATCACAACTGACCACTCTTTTTTTGTGTTTATAGCTTGACAACATCTGACAATGTTTGTACCCAAGTTTATATATTCCTCTGTTTTCATTACCACTTTTTCTCATATTCATTTCATCCAAAGCAAGGCAATAAAGCCACTAAGATGCAAGAGATTACTGAGTGTGGGTGAATATGAGGAAAGAAATATATATGCAATCAAATATGTGTTTGATTATTGTCTACTACTTTAGGGAATTTGATCTTTCTATGAAATTCTTTTTCTAATGACTAATATTTATACGGTCATTACTATCTTTATACTCATTCTTACCATCATTTAGTCGCATATAATATCTCAATTGCACACACTCACCATTTACAATTATGTTATATATACGCATTATATATATATATATATATATATATATATATATATACACACACACATTCTCTCATTAATGTACCTGAAGATTAGATAACATGTTACTATATTTGCTAAAGTGTTTTCATACTTTGTTGAAAATAGTTTGACTTACAGCCATATCACACTGAAACATTGATTCCTATATAATCACCAAAGTTAAGCAATACTGAGCAAGGTCACTACTTGTTGAATACAAGGTGCAGTAAGCTTGGAGGTTTGGGTAGTGTAATGGATAATGGAATTGAGAGCTGAGTTCCAACTGCGGTTAGGTTCATTATATTCATTTACATGCAAATACTACTGGGGAGGGGATGGATCCATCTCTTCTCCACCACCTGTGCATTAATTAGTAAGACTTGTATGATTAAATCATTATCTAAAAAAAAAAAAAAAAGAAAATTGTGCAACCTAAAAATATTTTCTGACTTCAAATAATCTGCAAAGGGTTGATAAACCATAAAAACGAATCTATCAATATAAATACTTTCTCTTTTGATTTATTATACATAATTAATATTGTAAATCACAACTGTTATCTCCAAGAAAGCTTAGCTGCTTTTATAAGATTGTAATTTTGCTAAAACTGTATTTTGATAATTTCTGAGTGCATAAATAAGTTATACACTAAATTTTATCATTTTATGTATCAAATTAAGCAAATATAATCTGTTGATTAATTAAAAATTTTAATTAACATCTTAGTGAAGCTGCTCTATTTATCATGTTTCCTGTCATTTTAGGTAAACTTAAAAAAAAACAAAACAAAAAAACCTGCATTCTATACCATGAGAATTGGAATTGGTTACTAGATTAATACTTGTCATTTTTTTGACGTCTGTCTCCTGATGACTCCAGGATAATATATATATATATATATAGAGAGAGAGAGAGAGAGAAATATAGTTTTAAGGTGTGCTATATTTATGGGATAAAGTGCTCAATAACAGAGTTAGTGTATGTAAATATAAAAGTGAATATTGAAGTCAAATCCTGGTTTTGTATAGTAAACTTGTTGCAAAATATATATAATACATTAAGATTCCCTTTCTCTGCTGTACGAAAATAGCTTAATGCCAAAATCAGTCAAGTTTCAATTTGGGCTTGAAGCAATCAGATGTTTAGCCACACTGATGAGCTGTGATACAGCAAAACAGGTTTGTGTGTGTATATATATATATATATATATATATATATATATATATATATACATATATGGACAGCAACATTTCTTTTAAACATCTTTCATTAACTATGACAAAGAAAATTTACTTAATTTTTTTTCAGTTTTTCTAGTGTTCTTATATTTTTCCATTTGGTGGCAATAAAGGAGTGCAGAAATTGTCAATTGTCCCAAGTTCTTTTCGTCACTTCTTTATCCCTTTTCCAGGGTGTTTTGTTTAGGTGGTGTTAATTTCTTTCTTCATGTTTTGACTGTTTAAGATGTATTTTTATTTGTCTTTTGAATACTAGTAGGGGTGAAGTGTTTATTATCAGCCTTTGCATGTTAAATTCAAGTGAGCATCTTCCTATTTTTTTTATTTTTTAAGGACTTTCAACATACCACTCCCACTGTTAAATAAGGTGAGGTTGATAGCTGGAGAGAGATGTTTAATATATATATTTTTACTTCACTGAATACAAAACCAGAGAGACACTTGAAGTAGAGGATTACTGAGTGAGATGGTTATAAGGAAATAGGAAAGTGGAAATGGATATTATGAGGACCAGTTGGATAGATATCGGCTAACCTGGGACTTGAAGAAGTTAAGATTGTAGTAGTCTGGGAAGTATCCACTTAGGAGTCTGTTCCACATGTATAAGTTCTGAGGGGAAGAAACTCTGAAAATTACCCCTTTTACCAAAGAAACCTAATGGGAATGATTTACTACCATGGCATGGCAGTTTCTAGATGTGAAGGTCTGAAAAGGTGGGACTAAGAAATGTAATTTACTTGAACTTTTGATACATAAGCAATAGAGTAGTGAGGCTATCAGTGTTTTGATTGTAGGCTAGAGGTTGGTAAAAATAATTCATTATCCACAAGGCCATGTAATCATTTATTAACTCTGTCAAGGCTGAACAGTGAGGACTAGTCAACACCAATCCAGATATGGCAACACTACTCCATTCCTGGTCTGATTTGACTCTTGTAAAACTAGAGCATGACAGGAGTTAGGTATTTTCTTGGGTGACACATTGAACTGACCAGACATCCAACATCTTTAGCATTGGCCTGAATATATAAGTTCCATTTAAGGTCAAGTGTGAGCTTTAAACCTAATAAATGTCCAAGATCCTCATTGATGATATAAACCACTTGTCAGGATTGGAAAAAGTTTAGGATCTAAGTTGTATAGTTATAGATGAAATTATTGTTAGTGTATCCCCACCCTAATACTCTAATATGGATGAATGATCAGGTGAATTCTTTTTTCTTCTTAAATATTCCTTGCCAGATTATTGGTGCTATATGCTAGTCAGTGTTATGTAACAGGAAATATGTGAGAAAATTTTGCCAAATCTGCCTCTGACTAAAAAAAAAAAAAAAAAACTTCTTTGATCTGACATATCCATTCAGGATGTTGGTGATCATGTCTCTCCACAACTTTCTAACCTTTGTGAATCTTAGTAATGTTTGTCTTTTTACCCTCCCTTTCATCCTCCATTCTGCCATCTATTCACACAAACTTCCCTTATGGTAGGTAACCTGCTGCCTCTCCCCCATCCATTTTGCCTTTGATATGTTGTGTGAGTATTAAATTCTCAAAAGGAAGGACTTCATGTGTCTAAGAAACTTCTGCTCTCTCTTTTTGATTCCAAATTTTCTTTTCATTTTCATTTTCCTTGTGATTTGCTCATTGCTCCATCAGTGGTATTATCAGTAATTTTGAACTCAACATATGAGATCATAAAAATGAATAAAGTTTGTAGTGCATTCAAGTGGTGATTCTATATAAGCAGAAGTTGTCTTAGTAACGCAAACCAAAGAATTGATAAATGGATGGGCAGTGAAATGATGCCAGGCAGGAAGTTGATGATAGTTTAAGAATACAAAGCATTCTTCATTGATGTGACAGCTGGAAAGTGAGAGTAGAATAGAAGATAGGACAATATCCCAGGAACTGGATAATTATATAACAACCCCATGAGATTCCAAATAAAATGGATATCCAAAATCTAAGGTTCAAATATTTATTTATCCAACATGATTGTTTATTTTTACTTTTTTTTTTATATGTAATCTCCCGTCAGGATCTAAGCAGTCATGTCTCTCCACAGATTCCTTCGTTAACTGGGAAATATAGTAGAATGGTTTCCTGTTGCATAGTTTTGAATTCAGAGGTTTGCTTCTCTCAGACTGGCTGCTACACAAAAATAAAAAGTCCCGTCTATCTTAATATTTAACTGGCAGCTGAAAATTTTGACATTATATGCAACTGAATTTTTTTTATTTTTTAAATGTTTTTATAAGTCTTGGTGGCCTGCTAGCAGCATGGCTGATGCTAGACTCCTGGAGAGCAATACACAGTGCCTTCTTAGTCTCATGTTTTCAACTGACTCAAAGTGGAGTGACTACATTGAATCAATAGCTGCATCTGCTACAAGGAAAGTTGAATCACTGCGTTGTGCCAAAAATTTGTTTTTGGCAGAATCCGTCTTGCATATTTATGAATCTACCATTCATCCTTGCATTGAATACTGCTGCCATATCTGGTCTGGTGTTCCTTCTATTCATCTCAAGGTTCTTGACAAAATAAAAAGAAGAATTTGTAAGATCCTAATTTGGCATCTAAGCTTCAGTCACTTTCTTAGTGTCTTTTCTACATATATTTTCATGGCAACTGCTCTGACAAGGTTTTTTTTTCCTGCTTCCACAAATACATGAATTTAAGCATCTAGCTCCCATCTATTTACTGTCGAAATAGCTAAATGCAACCGCCACTTCTACTCCAACAGTTTCTTTGCTCGTACTTCCCGCCTGTGGAACTCCCTTCCGTTTACTTGCTTCCCTGATAACTACAATCTTCAAAAATTCAAAAATTTAAGTGCAGCATTAATCACCTATCTTCTTGAATCTCATTCATCTTTTGTTCTTTCCTCAATCCTTCCTATACTCAGTCTTCTCTTTCACTTTCACTCCCTGTAACCCTCCTGCCTAATAGTGACATTTCCACTTTGCTTGGGGTGAAATTATTAAAAAGAAAAATATTGAGCTCAAAGTATGTGGATTTAATATAATTATTTCCATTGAATTTGTCATTTACTTAGATATACCATGACCACAGGAATGGAGAGAAGGATCCAAGTTTTTGAGGACAAATGCATGAAAAAACTCCTTGAAATTTTCTATTGGGAACATAAAACCAATGAGTTTGTGTGAAAAAGGGTTAAAAGTTTTGTGGGCTACCAGGAACCTCTTCATGTCACTGTCAAACAGAGAAAAATGGTATGGTTTGGACACATTACAGGGCACAACAGCCTGTGCAAGACCATCACACAAGGCACTGTTGAAAGTGGACATAGAAGAGAACACCAACACAAAAACTGGTTGGATAATGTCAAACACTGGACAAGTATGACTATACCAGAATTGCTGATGGCTGCTGTTGATAGACCACTGTGGAAGAGATTCAATGTGGCTTCTGCATTCAGATCCCCACCCCTACAATTACAAAAGTCAAGAGGATTATGATGACAATGACCACTTGGGTATAGGTAATCAGGACACTCTCCAAATTCCTTTTTTTCATTATCTGTGAATTACTATGACTTTCATGAAAAAGATAGTGGAGTGGTTTCCTGTTACTTTCTCTTTGATTTGGAATTCAATGTTTTTCTTCTCTTTGGCTAGTTGCTAACAAAGTCTAGAGAGTCCAATCTGCTGTTTAAGCTGTGGCTTGAGGAAGAAGGGACTTAGATGTTTTTACCAATTTTTTTGACGAGGTTAAAATTGGAACTCTGCTTGCTGATTATGTTTTCTATGCCTATAACATTGCTAGACCATGCCCGCTTTTACTCAACAAATGACACATTTTCTCAGATCTACTATGCTATTTTGCTATGTAGTTAACATAAAGATGGATGCATTGTTCAATTGATGCTACCAAGAATGGTGAAACATAAGAACCTGGATGCAAATTTCCTGTTGATAATCTAATGATTAAAGCACTTTCTGAAAATTTTCATCTTAGTAAATTATTTTGTCTTTTAATTAAAGTATCATTTTTTAAATTAAAATTGGAGTTCATCTTTTTAAGATGGATAACTAACACCTTTAATGTGTTTTATAAAAGATATCTTTTGTGTGTGTGTGTGTGTATATATATATATATATATATATATATATATATATATATATACATATATATAAAATTTGTGTATTTAGGCACCAATCATTCCTTCGTGCACATTTCATAAAATACAAAATCTGAAAATGAAAGTTAGTAAAATTTTTAGCTATTAAGCTATCTGCTAAATTTCACAAATGGAAACTTTGAGTAATTCAGTTGAACCATACTTCTGATGTGCTGATCTCGTCCTTAAGAAAAAAAATATCAACAGAAAAAAATGTCAATTGGTCCAATGCATATACATTTAATGTGTTTTATAAAAGATATCTTTTGTGTGTGTGTGTATATATATATATATATATATATATATATATATATACACACACAGTGTAACCCGGATATAAGAGAGATTTTATCTGGTCCCAAATTGTTCCCATACTTACCTAAACAAAATAGACCAAACCCGGATATAAGAGACTTCTTCTCCGGTCCCGACAACTCTCTTATATCTGGGTTACACTGTATATATATATATATATATATATATATATATATATATATATATATATATATATTTGTGTATTTAGGCAGCAATCATTCTTTCATGAACATTTCATTGAATACATCAGACAAGGCGCTTTGATTTAGTTTCCTTATACAAATTCTCATGCGACCTAATAATTTTATTCATTTCTGAGGATAAATTATATAAAAACTGGCTAAATGTTCTTTTAATCTGGGCGCTTTCAGCTATACATTTAGCCATTTTCAAGGATGAAATATTTTAACTGTTTTATATATATATATATATATATATATATATATATATATATATATATCCCGGTAAAATGAGAACAAATGGAGTATAATTCCACTGTCCATAACATTTAATTTAAAAGAGGGCTTAATACCAAGTAGAGCTAAATATTATTTATTTTAGGATATTAAAACTAAAACATGTTAAAAATATATGGTTTGTATGTGGACATGAGAAACTTTGTTTTCTGATTATAGAAGGCAAATTGTGATGCTTAGGAATTAGGATGACCATTGAATGGGGTTCCCAACTGAATAAATTAAAAAAAAAGTCCCTTTTGATATGAGGGCAAAAAAGAACTCATTAGCTACCGTCATGATAGTTTCTGCTTTATAAAGATTATTTCAATAAAAAGTAACAAGTAAAAATTGTAAAAAAAAAAAAAAAAAAAAAAAAAATCTGGCCTTTGTCATAATGTTTAGAAAGATTTATTTTTTTTGTAATGAAACTGTAAATGTTGCAGAGAAGAACAATGCTTAGTTGTGCTTCTGTGAATTGTGATTCTATGAAGTTAGTGTTTCTTTTTGATTCTTCCTCTAATGTTGATGTCCTTGACTTACTTATTCCTATGCTTTCTTCTGTATTTAATCTTCAAACTGGTTGCAAGTTGAATGAATGGAAAGCAATCAAGCAACCCAGATTAACTGCCTTTCTTTAAAATAAGGAACATATCAGGACTTAATGGAGATCAGTTAGTAGTTTCTCTTAGAAGAATGCAATCAATTTCAGCTCATTTTTCTTTCATTCTTGTTTTGTTTTATTCATATTTTAATTTACATAAACATAAAAGACAAGAATAATTTACTGAATTTTGCTATACACTTTGATACTTCTGATTAAAAGTTAACAAGATGTATTGTGTCATAAAACAAGAAAACACAAGAAGGAAGATGAAAATGCAACTATATAAGCAAAATGAAACGGATAAAAGACTCAAAACAAATTGTTACAAATTGATTGGATAAAACATTAATTTGTAGTTTAGACTTGATTGGTTGTTTTTGTTTATGGACAGCAAAGGAAGCTGTAATTTTCTTAAATGTTTGAACTCAAAATGTTTACAGCTTGTAGAATTAAATTTCTACATTCTCTGTTTTAAAACTTGTTAAAAGAGGATCACAGCTAACTATTCTCAGTTTGTGCTGAACCCATTAAAATCGGCTCCAGAGATCAATAAGAAACAATGCTTTCTGATTGGTCCATAAATAATGATATCATGTTCCTGGTTACATCCATATGGTTGACCTTGAGAGAATGTTGGCATATTGAACTTTGAACAGGTCAACTCGAGGTCAACCGTACGTAGGTCATATTTATGAACTTTGCGATCAAGAAAATTCATCAATATGAAACTTCGACACGACTCAGTCAATAATCAACTTGTCACATGAATCCATGAAACCCAACTTCCTCGCTAAAAGTTAATTTTTATTAAAATCAACTTGAATTGTGGCATTCAGTTTCTTTTTAACATCAACTCATTTAGTGACCAATTCAACAAAGACGAGATTCAGAAACCAACTTACTCAATATCTTAACAAAATAAAGGAAATTGTAACTATATCAGTCAAAGTGAGACAACTCTACAGTAAATCAAGCAATCTTTTTAATTCAATTTCACCATCAACATAAACTGTTTAATTCCT
Source organism: Acanthosepion lycidas (assembly GCA_963932145.1). Taxonomy (NCBI): domain Eukaryota; kingdom Metazoa; phylum Mollusca; class Cephalopoda; order Sepiida; family Sepiidae; genus Acanthosepion; species Acanthosepion lycidas. The sequence goes on along the minus strand of OZ010585.1, from coordinate 86,136,623 downwards.
TGCCAGATCTATTGAATAACACCAATATAAAAATATTTTCTGTTAAAACAAATATCTGCCTATTCGCTTATTTCTTTTGATGTTATTGTCTTTGTTGCATTTGATTTTGTAAAAATTGTAGTGGGTCTGTTTAATTTGTATTTGTCACTGATACAGATTGGCTAACCCACTACAAGTTTAGAACAATTTTTGTTGCATGAAATTGGCAGTTTCAAATGTAAGATCCTTTCAGATTGAAAATATTTAGTTTTTCTTAAGAGGAAAGATTTCTTCACGACAATTATGGTTTGTAATTGCTCATAAAGTACATCTGAAAATGAAAGTTAGTAAAATTTTTACCTATTAAGCTATCCGCTAAATTTCACAAATGGAAACTTTGAGTAATTCAGTTGAACCATACTTCTGATGTGCTGATCTTGTCCTTAAGAAAAAAATATCAACTGGTCCAATGCATATTTAATGCTATTGTTCACCCAGTTCAAAGCCCAAGAGCCACTCAAATTAGTGTTGCTGGATGGGGTTGTTTTGCGGATGTAAGAATTATAGATGATGAATATATGTAGGATGGATAATGTTTAACCTGATTTTTAAAGATGTTCTCAGTCCAGACAAAAGCTCTTGCAAATAAAAAAAATATCTAATGTTCTTTGGTAAAATTATAGGAAGGGGTCAGACTTAGAACTTTATATTACTCATTTGTGTATTATTAGCCATACAATGAAGTGATTTCACATTTGACCCATGGAAGTTCACTCAAACCCATTGTTTGATAAAACCATGTGGTATTGAAATCTACATTATCCCAACTTTACATGTTGACAAGCTGCTAGCTACTGCCACATCTTGTTTATCTCTGACAAGTCTTCATATAGTTATGTTTGAATGCAATGAAACATTAAAATGGATTCATTTAGTTGGTAATTAACCCAAATCCTCTTGGTGTCAATTTTAACTGATGCCTTTTTTATATATTGTGACCATTTTGCTTAAATTTCATATTTTCTTGATTTCAAATGAAAGTTTGGCTATTTTCCAATATTTTCAGGCATCCTTGGTAAAACAATAAACTACATCAGACAGAAAGGCCTCTGATCAGGAAGTTTTGAGGAGCATTAAACCACCTCTTAATTGCTGGTGTTCCCAGGTCCTCGCTCACCTGGGATGGTAGCACCTGTTAGGGTCCCAGCTATGGGAAAATAGTGAACTGACCCTAATTTGGGTCAAAACACCATGAAAATATAAAAATACATTTTTATAGTGAAAATATCCAGAAATATATTTTTGAAAAAAATTTATTACCAGCAATAGATTTTAGGTAGAGAAAATAGCCAAAAAAGGTCTATTTAGTACTCTGGACCTTAAAAGTGCCTACCATCATGATTAAACCCTATATGGCCTTCGAAGTCAGCACTCAGTTTTCAATGAGTGATAAATCAGATAATATCAAAAGTGAACCTGCAAGGCACCTATGCTTACATTGATAATGTAATTATTTGCTGGAAAAATCGAGCGTAACATGACAAAAATCTTAAATTCATGGTGATTGCTAAAAAGTACAAAGTTACGCCTAACCAAGACAAATATTATTTTAGATGTAAAAATATAAAATTACTTGTAAATGGGTAAAAAATAATTAAAAAATAAAATTACTTGTAATGAGTAAAAACAACATAAAACCTGATCCAGAATGTCTGAATCCATTACTCAGCCTATCAGTCCCATAAGATTTATCTACCCTGCAATGTGCATTAGGAATGTTTGCACACTATCCACACTGGATATTTTTCAGACAAAATCCACCTTCTAACCATCCTAGGTAAGACGATTAAATACATCCAATAGCAAGGCCTCTGATCAGGAGGTTCTGAGGAGTATGAAACCATGTCTTAATTGCTGGTGTTCCCAGGTCCACCGTGACCCGGGATGTTAGCACATGTTAGGATCCCAGATATAGGCAAATAGTTAACCCCAAAACTGGGCTCAAAACACTATGAAAGTGTAAAAATTGGTTTTAATACCAGCAATACCCTGTAAAAAATTATTATGAGCAATAAATTTTTTGGAAAAAAAAACTGCCGGCAATACATTTTTGAAAAATAAAATTGCCAGCAATACATTTTTGAAAAATAATATTGCCAGTATCTGTCTATATTTCTGAGATGAGCTATTATGTACACTATTTACATTATTCAGACTATTGTACTCATCTTTGTTGCCATATTTATTACAATGTTTTGGCTGTTGTATGCTCTGGACTTCTTCAGGTGGTTGGAATGTTGAAGTGAACCCTTTATTTTGCTCACAGAGGTTCAGGTTCCACATGCTATGTTTAATGGATGTCAGTTCCTCAAAGACACATGGCACAGTGGATATAGTTGTTGGTTAGAGCCAGAGACAGGACCCAAAGAGTTTGAGTTCAATATCCGGTTAAGGCAGTGGAGAACTTTCAGAGGGGTATTAACAGGAGATAACTTATAACTGACATCCATTAAACATGGCACGAGGAACTAGAACAGTCTATCTCAGTGAAATAAAGGGTTCAGTTCGACATTCCAACCATCTGAAGACGAGAGTGTACAATGACCGAAATGTTGTAATAAATATGGCAACAAAGATGAAGACAATAGTCTGAATAATGTAAATAGTGTACATAATATTGCAATACATTTTTGAAAAATAATATTGCCAGCAATACATTTTTGAAAAAAAATATTACTAGCAATAAAAATCTTGTCAGCATTAAATAACCCATTGAGATTGATATGCTGTAAAACAAACCAAACCAATATTTTCAGTGAATTATTTTTTTAAAATTATACTTCATAATTATAGTTGAAATTGTTTTGATAAAAAAATATCAGTTTAAATTGATAGCAGGAGGTTAGAAGTTAATTAGACATTTTTTGTTTAATTAGTACAATAGTTTGTTTTTTTTCTTGCACTGTAAACCTGAAGAGATATGAAAAATGAATTGGCTGTTTGGCTAACATCAAGAACACCAAAAAAAAACCCACAAAATTTGGAATATTAACTTCTCACATATTATAAACATGGTCTGAAATGTTCATTTGTCTGCAACAAGCTTTACTTTCTGGAGTAAAATGGTTATTTTAACTGCAGTAATCTGTTTGGGACACACAATGAGGAAAGAAGGCAGAGAGAATTTAACACTCACAGGATATAATGAAGGCAAGAGAAGCAAATGAAAACAGCAAGTAACTCTCCTAATGGGTTTGTGGAGAACAGAAAGTAGAATAGGAACAAAGGTAGATGGAAAGGGTTTAAAAGTTTCTTTGTGCAGAAAAAGACCAGAAGTTGTGGAGGACCATGAAAACCAATATCCTGAAGAGTCAGGCCACTTAACAGAATAATCTGTTTATTATTCAGAAATGATTCCACATTCTTCCTTTTCTCGTGTGTTGTCCCTTCAGGATGTATTCAATCATGGCTCTCCACAACTTCCTGTCATTTGTAGCACTTAGTAGGATTTGTTTTTTGTTATCTCTCCTAATTCCCATACTGCCATTCATTTACACAGTCACTAGGTGGGTTATTTGCTACTTTCCTCTGACCATATTGCCTTTAATATGACCTGTGAATGACAAATTCTGCAAGCCTGCATCTGAATGTGTGAAAAAATGACCCCTCTCCAAATTTATAGACCAATCATGCAGGTATATGTTGGGGATTTTACCTAGCTAATAAGATAGACCATTTCTCAGTCTCATCTGGCATATTTTTCTTCTTGTCACAGCACTGCAATTGTCTGTTTCCCTTTTGTGTGTTAACACCATTCTTACTGTGTTAACTTTTTGACTTGTTACCATTGCTTTGCCTACTTTTACCTTGCATATATTATTTGCTTAGTATTTTTTTTTGGCCTGTTCTTTTTCCTTTGTTAATGTTTCTGATAATTACTCTACAGTTTGTTTTTTCTTAAAGCTTCCATGTTGGTCACATAATCATAGTTTCTCATAGGCAGAAGCACTCTTTCCACATCACTTCATTTTTTAAAATAAATATATCTTAATAATTTATAGAACTTATCTTTGTGTCAAATGAAATTTATAGCTGATTTTTCTATAAAATAATGAATCTCCTGAATGTTTATTGTTTATATAAAGTTTTGTACATTGTCACTCTGATCAATCATAACTTTAACTTATAATCTTTGCTGCTCTGAACTTCCTTTTGAATCTTACAATTATAAAAAATTTCTGAACTGAAACCATGATTTTCATTTGAAACAAATTTGGTGCTTTATAGCATAAATATATCTTATTTTATTTCAAACATATTCCTTTTTCTTCCATGTTATTTCAGGAAGTGCATCATCATAGATCTCCTCAAGTTCCTGAGTAATCACTGCTCTTTATCTTTGTGGCCCTTATTCTGTTATCAAGTTATTCACTCATTAAGTAGGTTACTTGCTGTTTTCTTTCCCTACTACTCTTACCCTCACTATTCCATGTGAATGTTAACTTCTCCAAGTCTTCTTTTCTCTTCATTATTTCAAAATATTGCAGAAGTTTCTTTGTAGTTTCTATTTTGTTTAAAAAACTTCCTCATTTCTCATATGCTCTGTCTGTGGTATTTTTAGCATTTCATGGTAGAACCAGAAATCTGTCTCTTCAAGTTTCTTCTTCATTTGTAAGGAAATTGTCCGACTTTTACTGTGGTCTAGAAGATTAGACATTATGTGACAGTCTAGCAGCTCTTTGTTTCCAGACATTTTCTGATCCCTTAATACTTTGCTAAAAGGCATTTTGTGCTATTCTGATGTACTTTGCGGTTTTCTCACACTTTCTGTGATCTGTTGCTATATAACAAAACAGTTGAATTATTGCACCATCATAAGTTTCAGATACAGATGATTTTGACAGACATTGATTACAGTTCCTCTCACTTAAAATTTGTCAGCCTACAACTTGTACACTGATTCACACTTACTGTATAGATTATGCAAAAACATTTGATAAAGTATATCACAAGATCTGTTGGAACAGTGATGTAATCTTGGCATATTTGGGAAGGATATTAGAATAATCTAGAACCTATACTAGAAGCACCCCCCCAAAAAAAAAATGTCTTAATGGATTATTCAATCTACCCAATGAGGCGATATTGATTTGTTTGTTTGTTTGTTTGTTTGGGTTTTATGGCATATCAACCACTGTGGGTTATTTAATGCCAAATCCAGTTTATATGAATTTTAAATGCCTATTTTGTATAGAATAAAAAACATATAGCTGACAACATTATTGTTTCAAAAATGTATAGCTGGCAACATTATTGTTTCAAAAACGTATAGCTGGCAACATTATTTTTCCGAAAACATTATCTGAGGCCTTGCTGTTGGATGTAGTTTATCGCCATACCCAGGACGAGGATGTAGTTTATCGTCATACCCAGGATGCCAGAGGCGATATTGAGAGAATTAGAAGTTCTGCCAGGATTTATTATTGGTGGCCACAATCTTAACAACAAAATATTAAAGATATGCATATGACACAGTGATGATAGCAAATAAAAGAAAGGAAACTGCAGAAATTCCTATAAAAGGTAATGAAGGATAGCAAGGAGAAAGGACTAAGTATCAATTGCAAGAAGATGGAATACATCGTTGTTAGCAAAAGGGGACAGCCCAACATGCAAATTACAAATTGGAGATACCAAAATCAAGCAAGCACAACAATTTAAATATCTGCAAAATGTTTTAACAGAAGATGGAAGTTGTGACACTGAGTTCCAAAGATTCATTAAAATAGTGAAAGATGCCTTCCAAAAGCCAATAAAAGTATTAAGCAATAACAAAATTTCATTAGAAACAAACAGAAGAGTACTGAACTGTTATGTAATATCACTCAGCCTATATGGCAGTGAATGCTGGGCAATGTCATTACTGATGAAGAAGAAACTTAAAGCAACAAAAATGTAGTTCTACAGAAGGATGCTGAGAATACCATGAACTGAATATGTGAGAAACAAAAGTTTCACAGAAAATTTAAACAAAGAAGACACTTACATTTCTCAGAAAGTGATACATGAAATTTCTAGAGCACATAATGAGGAAAGCAGGCTTGGAAACTGTAATACTTAAAGGGACAAATTGAAGCCAACAGAAATAGAGATAACCAATGGATAACGTAACTAGTGAGCTTGAGTAAATTGATTGCAGAACAAGGAGAGATAATAAAAAGAAATTTATTAAGTGCTACAAAGGACAGGAAAGTGTGGAGAGCCTTGACAACCAATATCTTGATGCTACATGACACATAGAAGAAGAATGTAAGGGAAAAGGGGTTGTGGGTGCTCTTCTCCACACATAAATATCAGAAATTTATTTCTTCTACTTTAACATTCTTTTACTTTGACTTCAACTACTTCAAGAATTGATCTTGTAGTATTTTTTGAAGAATTTGGGTTTAAAAAGGAAACTCATTTGCATTAAAATCAATGTTGGTATTTTGTGGAGAAATTTTCCAATCAAAACTGGAGCAACAGACAAAAAAGTATGAGTCTTGAAATCATCTACAATGAAAAAAAAAACTAATTAGGTGTTTTGTTTCTTTTTAAATTTCTGCAAAACTTGATCACTTTTCTGACATTTTAAAATTGAAGTGGATTCTTTCAGGTCATTGAAAAAGAATATTTAAAAAGAATCTGAGCTAGATTAATGGATGTGTGCAGTGCTGGTGCAAGGATCTCATGCCCCGCCCAATCTATGATACAGGTCCCTCTCCCACTCTCAGTTTTCATAATGTAGTATTAATATAAAATACAAATATTATTGTAACCTAATTATGTACAATAATGAATCATATCAAATATAGGTGAACAATTCAACTAGAAAAAAATGAAAATAAATTCAATGTATCCAAATACAAATTAGAGACGCATCATAATTGACCATTCCATCAATGTTTTGTGACAATTTTTAACATAAACTTGAGAATTTTCTTGATAAAGATTTGAATAATTTTGATTAAACATTATGGACAAAAAATAATGAAATTTATTGTGTTTTTTCAAGACTTAGCATGGGCAAAACAAATTCACAGATTTGGATGAAAAAAAGAACCCAGAATGGCATCAAAATTTTCAAACATTTTTTCATCTTTTAATAGTCAGTTGTGTTTAGTTTAATTTGTAATATATATAAATGCAGATAGAAATAAAGCAAATGTTGATAAGATAGTGATGATCAAAATGAATGACCTGGGGCCTCTAATCAGGCTTAGACCCTCATGGTCAGGGGTAGCATGCACTGGGCCTAGATGTGTGAACAGCTTGATATTTGTCAGTGTGGAAAGAGAAAATGATAAGCCCAGTCCAAATTCTGTTGCTTTTATTTTTTGCTTGTGCCTTTGAGAAAGACAAGAATCCATCACTCACTTGAAATATGGGAGTTAAACAACAGAGTAGATTAGGCTGCCTAGCTTTGAGTTACATGAAAGAAAACTATGAATTTAAACTGGCTACGTAAAAGTATACTCTAACTTTTTGTGGATATCTATGCTGATGATACAATAGTATATGGGTGCATGTCCAAAATTCTAGATGCCCAGAGCTTGGTAACTGATCACTTTTCTGGTTGAGCTCTATCAGCTCAGTGTGGAAAAACTGAATGATACATTCAATGCCACAAAAAAACAAATTAGTAGTGGTTCAGCATCACTGAGAAGACCCTGAATTTTTGCTTATGATAAGCAGGTGTTCTCTTAGGGAGGCCCCAGATCTGGAGTGCCTCTTGGGACTTAAGCTCAACCAAGACATCAAGTGGAACTCGTATATAAAATCAATTACTGAAGATACTGAAAAAAAGGGTGCTGTCTGGGGAGTTAAGTAGCCAGATATAAGGGGTGATGTAGTTGCAGAAATTGTTTGATAGCCATGACTGGGTTTCCATTTTGTCTGGCATAGTGTAGAGTCATGTTGCCAGACATGGGATCTTCCAGTAGCTACTATCTTGACCCAGGGCAGCATTACCTCTTCAAGGCAATTGACGTAGGCCTCTGAGGTCTTTTTTTATTAGAATTATCAGTGAGTTTTTGTTTTTTTTGTACCTTAATAAGCACTATTAGACTCTTCCAACTCTTTCTAAATCTTCTTCATTGTCTTCAGATTGACAATCGAACACTCTGAAATGTTCATATTGGAACTTGCAGTGTGAATATCAAGCACTACAGTATGCTGTGTCCAAATTTCTGTATATGGGTAGGATTATATAGTCTTCATTTTCCAGTTTTGATCAAGTCCAAAAGTGCCTATGCAATTTTCTGGTCGATGAATTATTTTTCACTCTACAATCACTTTCCCACAAGAGTCGGGTTGCAAGCCTCTTGCTACTGTATTGCTTTTTACTTGGAAAAGTGTTCAGAGTAACTACAGTCTTTAGTTTCACAGCTGAAACCCTCCATGTCACACATAATGATTCTAGTGAAATTTTGTATTTCATTGGTGAGATGAAAGTTCCACTCAAACAGCTTCCTTTGATGAACTATTTTGTGGAACAGACTCCCAAGAGGATGCTTCCCTGATCACTACAATCTTAACATGTTCAAGTCTAGTGTAAACCGTTATCTTCCTACATAGCCCCATAAACTGTGCCTCTTACTCGGTGACCCTCTACCTTGAGTGGCTCTTAGGCCTTGTATAGGGCAAACATTGTTAAAAAAATGTATACACTATGATGACTGTATCCTGGGAAGGATGATGATGTGGTTGAGTCTGGATTTGTGAACCTACTTATTCAACTAAAAGCCTTCACTTATGAAGCCACAGTTTTTTGAAATGAACTATCATTAATGTACTGATAAAAAAATGACTAAATGTACTAAATGAAGGTATTTAAAAAGAATATTTAATATATAGTTTTAAAAAGATATTTTTAATTGAGATACTTCAGAAAAGTTTAGAATTTGGAGAATAAAATTATTTCACACTCTTTAAAAACTTCTTATCTAGGAAGTGGAATTGCTGAGCCCAATTGAAATGTCAAAACCCACTATGTCACATACACTGGAACAAATCATCCCCATTCTATTCATATTCCATTAGTAAGGAGGAAGTTTCATTCAGACATCTTCTTCCAAAGAACTGCTACTTTGTGGAACAAACTCCCAAGAGGATGCTTCCCCAATCACTACAGTCTTAACCACTTCAAGTTTAGGGTTAACCATATATTCTCATAAACTCCTTCAGTAAGACTCTGCCTTGAGTGGCTCTTTCGCTTTATATTAGATAAATAATTAGTAAAAAAAAAATACTGAGTCCATTGGGAAAAGGAATAGAGTTCTTCTGAACACTTTCCATGGAAATAGTTTGTCTCTAGGAAAGTGATTGTAGGTTGGAAAATTTTTAAAATATTCAGGAATTTTTTAAAAAAAGTATTTCAGACTCTTTAGAACATTCTTTGTCCCAAAAAATGTAAAGTTTGAGAAATATGAAACAGCATTTGAAAATATTTCCTTGTCCCTTTTATTAATATTTATAATGCCAAATTCTTGAAAAATAAATTTTTAAAAAAGCATTGCCTTTTGTATTTAGCTTTCTTCTCTCCTGTAAGTCTAAGATTTTTTTCTTGTTTTTATTATCAACTTGAAGTAGGTGCCATTTCAAACAAAATATATAGCAGGGGGAGTTCATGACCTGAAAAAAGATTTTAGTCTGTATCTTAAGTACTTTTTTTTTTTTTTCTTACATCAAAAGGATGGTGAGGAACAAAATAATAGCTTTTTTCTCTGAATTCATCTTTCAAGAAAAAAATAAAAATAAAGATCTTTGCTGCAAAAGAAGCCATCTTTTCTACAGTGTATTGGAGATCTTTTGTTTTCGTTTTTTTTTTCTTCATAGTGTATTTTTAACTTTAAGGGGTTTAACTAACAAAAGATTTATTGATTTTTTTTTATTCTGGCTCCAAAAGCAGGTTTTCTGACTCTAAACAGATATTTCAATATCGTCAAACCACAATTTGTCAGCTACTATCTTCATAAGCAAATAGGCAAACTCTGATTTACATGATTAATTAATTTGTTTCTGTTTTTACTTTCTTAAAATAAATTTTCATTAAGCGATGAGAAGAATTAATTGAAATGATTACAATAAATCTACTACTTTTCCAATTGTCCATCACTGATTATAAAAATGTGTTTTTAAAAAACAGCTTTTAGCTTCAAGTAAAGTCAAAATTGTTAAAGTTAATAAAAATATTTTTATTTTATTTTTATAATTACATCATAACTAAAATGTTTCTTAGAAAAATATTTGTCGGCAGTTGATGAATTTCATCTTCAGTTGCATTACTTGGTCATGTCAACTTAATTAAATTTATAATTATAAATGGAAGGGGAACAACAAATCTATACAAACACTCAGACAACAATTTGAAATAAAAAAGAATGAAGATATTCAAAAAGAAAAAAAACAGTTATATCTTTAAAATATTTATACACATGTGCAAGTTAGAAGAAATTATATAAAATCAGCCTCAGCCTTGAGGATGATTGTAATGCATCCAACAGATAAACTTCATGCCTTAATCAGGTACTCCTCCATTTCTTTTGGCAATCATGTCATCAAGTCTTGGGAATGACTTCATTAATGGATTAAAAGTTTCTTCTTCATGATTACCAACATATTCTTGCTGGCAACCATCAATGTGTCTTTGGTATTGTGTGTTCACTGGTTGATTTTGTTCATGATAACACCTTAGATGTATTAGTTAGGGGACTCAAAATAGTGACACAGCCATAACTTGGTAGTGATATGATGGTTAAAATTCTTGAATTTCCATTCTGACACATGGTTTATCTGCAGGGAGTAGAGTTCTTCCATGCTTGATTTACCAAGTGTCATCATCTTAATACAGGGAATGATTACTGTCTCCATTACCTTAGTGTATGCAGTAGAACTGACCCAGAGACCTTGTTAGAAGTAGAGACACATCACCTGATTTTAATTGCTCACAATCCCCAAGATCATATGAGATGATGTTAACTTAGTTTGCAAGACTGGAGTACATGTGTGGAATTTATGTAAAGTCATCTGGGATTCTTCCTATTCATCTTTTGGTCCTGGTTGAAGTTTTACCTGGAGAAAAATCAGAACTTGCTGATCTCTTCAAGAAGTTTGATTCACTCATACAGTTCTTTCAGCTTTTGTTGGACATGAACTGACAGTGTGGACTCTGTCACTTTGAGCAGGCTCAGTGATGCCCCTCAGTAATTATCTGGGAGTGATAGCTAATGATGTTCTAGATCAAGTTGAACTCAACCGCTTTGATATCTGAAACTAGGATATTTTTTTCACTTAGCACATCTCCGCTAGAAGTATCCAGTTTGTTTCAGATGTTCCTGGAATTTGACCATCTTTGAGTCACTGTGATTGGCAACAAATACCATGAGCATGGTATGCTTTCTCATTTCTTGCGACATGTTAGAAGCTGCTATGTTAATGCCCTTGATACAAGTGAAAATGTTCAGTGCATACGATGTAACATTGTTAGGTTGTGTTTTTTAATGCTACATTGATGTTTCTCCTTGGATACCTTGCACATCTATGTATAAAATATAATAATAAAATAAAAATTTATTAAATTAATACATGCAAATGATATACATATACGTGATATACATAAAATTATATAATTTAGCATATATAAAATTTAACACTAATGGTATTGTATATCTATATAAGCTATATAAATTTAACACAATTTATGCCAGTAAAATACTCAATATTAGACTAGAGTGATAAAATATATATATGAGACTATATATATATATATATATATATATATATATATATATATGCTAGCAGCATGGCCTGGCGTTGCCTGTGCTTGATTCAAAAAATCGTACAACTCATACAGCAATCACTATCACTTGACTTAAATTATTTTTGCCCTTCCTTGCCTTTAAAGGAGTGCTCTTTGCCGTGCTGATGTTGCTACATGCCTTACTTCTTGCCTATCTCACACTGCAAATTTTTTCTAAGCTCAATACTAAACATTAAATCTCTTACGAAAAAAGAACTAAACAAAATGAACACAAAATAATCAGCTTTAAAAAAGAATGTTAACAACAAATACTTTTTCACACCCAACCCAGTTCTGCGGAATCAGAATTTAAATATTTCCCAGTTGTGACGAATGCAGCTATCAATTTTTTTGCATGCTAGTTAACATTCGTGGCAGCCAGCTATAGGCTCTCACTCTGGCCAGTACAAAATGGCTGCAAATTACATGAAAACTGCCATAGAAGCATGAAAAAATCGATTATTTCCACTATCAATGGAAGTTGGGAAATGCAAAGTTAGTCTTGGCCTTCCCGCTAACTTTGTGCATGCAAATTTTGGTGCAAATCTGTCGAAAATTGCAGCCATGCATTCGTTACACACATACACACATCCTGCCTTTTATAGATAGAGATTTTGCTGGCTAATTACACATCAAATGGTTTAAGTTGTTGAATTGTCTTCTGAATTATTACAGTAACTGGATTTCACATTTCAATAGGTTTTGCCTGCACAATTTTGAAGCTGATTAAAGTATCAATATTCCTAAGAAAGAAAATATATATAATTTATAGTGTCTCTCTTATTTATTTATTTATTTTTTTAAATATGAGGAAAGTTTTTCAGACATCATATTTTGTTATAAAATTGTTTGTATTAAGTAAATATTTTTCTAAACTTTTTTACTTGAATGTCTACAAAAACATTTTCTTGTATTTTGTGATTTGGTTGTATATTTGGAGTTGTCATTAAAATCTTGTGAGGAGATAATTGTTAATTTTATGAAATCTACTACACTCATGGCTTATGTGACAAGAAATAAAATCAAAATGTTTTACTAGTTTGTTAGTAAAATTTAATATCTTATTTATCCATTTCACTGAGAGGAAAACTTTTGCCACAATGTGAAAGAAAAAAAATCTTACTTTTGATAAATTTTGAGAACCAAATCTAAAAACGATTATTAAAACAAAAGTTCTACAATGATTGTTTTAGATTTGCATTATCAGAATTTTTCTTTCTTTCTTTTTTCTCTCTTCCTCTTCCCCCTCTCTATCTCCCCCTCTGAACAAATAAGCAGCTCTGAATAAAACAAACTATTCCTTTCAATGTTTCCTGAAGATAACATACAGTGGTTGAAATGTTTTAAATACAAAGAAAAATTCAAAAGCATTATTGCATACATTTGTAGGCAATCATTATTCAGTAAATAAAATCAATTGATTTTTGTCTATAATTAATGTTTATTGACCTGATCTGCCAACTAGTTTACTTACATATTAGAGTTTATTTTAAATTCATTTGATCAGTAAGGTTTCTATGTTTGTTTTATTTATTTCCTTTTTTTAATTTCCAGAGGGAAAAATCAAAGTGGACTTTAATCAACTGAAATTTCTTGACCCAAGGGATATTATACAACAGAATCAGGATTTAATGGTTGGTGGGGCATGGAGGCCTCATCATTGTATTTCTCGTCATCGAGTAGCGATAATAATTCCTTATCGTGATAGAAGGCATCACCTACTGACTCTTCTTTACTATCTTCTGCCAATGTTGAAACGGCAACAGTTGGATTTTAGAGTCTACGTTGTTGAGCAGGTAAGTCTTTCTTTGGTCAGATTGAAATTTCTGGGAGGTTGTTAACATTTGTTAGATATGAAAACTAATTTGGAAAGATTCAGCTCAATAAAGGATCTTCCCTACTTAGGAAATGAATAAGTTCTTGGGGTTGGTTTCTACTTGGTCAAAAACCTTCAGAAATCAATGATAAAAACGTTTTCAGAATGTTGTCATCCTGATTTTCATTCTTGACAATGCTTTACTTGTTGGTACTGACAAGTAACTTGTTGGTATCATTGTTTCTTTAGTAAACTTCATTGGTGACTTATCTAACTAAATAAAAGAAAGTACTGTACCTTGCATCTATAAGAATTATGTAGAGAATTTCTTTAACAATTGACTATTTTGAAAAGACAAATTACAAACTTAGATATTTACAAGATATATATTTGTGAAAACCACAAATAACCAATTACAGTGACAACAGGAATATGCATAAGGTGTTACATTAAGGTCATTTATTTCATCGTAGTTGAAATTTTGAATAAATTTTTCATTAAAACTTTTAATTTAATGTAAGTTGTTGAAATATAAATAAATATTCATAGTTTGTGTCAGAAAGTTGTAAATTGTTGTAGGCAAGGCTGAAATTAATCGCTCAAACTGAATATGGACAACTTTTTTGTTCTTGTTCAGGGGAATGTATTTATATTCTCTATTTTAACATATTAAAATTAAACTACCATTAATGTCTGTAAGAAAAGGGCCTGTATTTTAGATTAAAAAAATATGAACAGTTAATTTTTTAATAGTGGAAATAATAAAGGATATTTAAACATCAATAAGCTGAACTATGAAAAATATCTTTTCAGCAAGTGATGATTTACATGAATTTTTAGCACTCAAGTAAAGATGTGAAATTTTTGTTGATTGAAGTTTTGTATTTACATCTTAAATTTTTTCTTTTTTAAATAATTTATTTTAACTATTTTGTACAGCTTAAACAGAGTAACTGATAGAGAATTTAGAGACTTATTTAAAAGAGTAGGCAAAAATTCCTAGTCATTAAGGGTTGTGCTCATGAACTGAAGGGGGGATAAGTCATTTTGACTTATTTTGCAATCTAATTAAACTAATGAAAATGAAAAAAAAATTGTAAAAAATACCTTGAAGTATTCTATGATATTTGAAAAATAATTAAAAAAAAAATATAAGTAGAAGAATTTATACAAGAACTTTACTATTATACATTGATTCTATGGAACCAATTTTCTCATCCTTTTATGACAATATTTTTAGCCACTAGTTTCTGGTGTTTGTAGTGTTTGTCTTTTTTATTTGATTCACTTGTGTATATAATGTGCTTATCTCTTTCTCCAGAGTGTCCTTCAGAACTTACTCGTAATGTCCTTCTGTATTTTTTTCTCATTTGAGCTTTGTGTGTGTGGGGGGGGGTATACACAACTTGAATTAAGTAAGCATATGGACAAGTGGTTTAAAAATTGAATTTCCAATCATAAGATTTGGGTATGAATCTCGCCATGGTTAATTTGTCAAGGTGGTGATATATTGATATCATACCACTGTAAAGGTAAGGTATTGTTTACCAGCATATCAACCTTATGGGTCATTTCCATGTGAAGTAATTTTTAATCATTTTTATAGACAGATGTTTTTAATGGTGAGAATACTTTGTATTGGTAGACAAATATTTTGTGGAGGTTTTTTGTGTGTTGTATCTACAAGAGGAAGTCAAGTAACTGAGAAACAGGCACTTTTTTAAATAGTATCTTGAACTTTGATATATTATATCTACCATGTATGTATAAACTTTGTAATCTATCATGTGTTTTATAGTCAATCAGTTTAGAGTGAAGTACCTAAAAACTACAGTCAAGGTTGTTACCCAAACCTTATGAAATTGGTTAGATAAAACTGTTTGGAAGTCATCAATAGCTGCACTTGTGCTTTTACAAAGTCACAGATCATTATGACTGAGGGTTCAAGTGTACTTTTCTTGTTCAACTTTTGATCATAGAAGATTATGTGCTCTCTCCTAGAAACTGTAACTAACATTCACTTAGCACAGTTAAAGTATAAACAACAAGTTGGCTCTGTTGGTGTTTATATAATACAGATGTGCCTGGACAGTTACATCAAGTACTGCATATACTAGCATATACTTTCTTTTCAATAAAATTTTAATGAAAAAACAGTGAGGAGATACTGTCAATTAACTACCATGATGTACAATACCTCATGAGTGGGTAGTGTGTTTTTGGTATGCTATTACAGTAGATTGAATCAGTTTCCCCAACTGTCCTTGAATGCAATCTTTAAATGGCTTGTTGAGACACACATCACTCCTGCTGTCAACTTACCAAAAACCACAGGATTTAAGGTTCAAATTTTATACCTGGAATATGAGACAGACCACTAGTAGGTGGGGATTTTTTAAACTTAAAAGGTCACCTTGTACACCAACATATATGATATTTGTTTTTGGGCACCTTGTTGTGGTGTAATGATTAGCAAGCTTGTCTTGCTAGATCAGTTACAACTGAAAAGTGAGTTCGATCCATAGTTTAGGCCTTGTGCCACATCTAAGCTATGCTTAGAAAATAACTATATATTTGTTTATCTACTCTATAGTTTCCTAAGACTGAACCATAGAATAAACTTCTAAATTTTCTAGGAAACAAAATCACATGTATTGATCCTTTAACCTATTTTCATATTCTGTAGTTTGCTGAGATTGTCATGGCAACAGATTATCTTTTCCTTTTTTTTCTATTTTATGGATAGTAAGAATTGAAATTCAGATAAAAAAACAATTGAGGGCTATAGATTAATTATAAAATTACCTGCATTTGGACAACAGCAATTTTGAAACCCAAGCTTTCATTCTGTATTTCCATTATCTGTAGCCCCATGACCTTGTGTAAAACATGGAAAAGCTAAAATAAATATCAGCAAAGCATGAATTCTTATCCAAAAAAGGAACAATCCATGATAGTGCCTAATTTAACTTTTCAGATTCACAAGATCTTTTTTTCCTTAATGAATGTAACTCAAACCTCCCTCTTTTACAGTGATGGTCAGATGTTGGCATGATGACTGCTACTTGTCAATTCTTATGAACGAACTGTGGTCAAAGTTTGTGGCTACCTGATACTTCATCTTACAATGTGATCAGAGGGAAAGTTTCTGGCTGGCTGATTTCTATCTGAAACCTTTTACATTTTTCACCTGCTTTCTTGATGTTGAATGCACATTTGACTGCAAGTGAACAGACAATATTTGAGCTGTTTCATTTGTGCGTGATTCAATATCCTGTCTTCCATCACTGTCTGACCTTTGACCAACTGTACTCATATATTTTTTGATCTGATGGATCCTCTTTTTGTTTCCTCTTATCCCAAACAGAATATGATTTTTTGATATTTTGTATTCAGTGTTGTATCTGATTGTCATGAAGACATGAGGAGACTTTCAATCAAGTACGTTTCTATAAATCCAAAAATATCTGAATTTAAATATAAGGGATGTAAAGCACATACATTAATATTTTTGAACTAGATTCATCAACTTTATTGTTTTTATCATATTTTAAAGATGTTAATATAAAGAGAAAACACTTAGCATTGTAAATTATATTTAGAATTTTTTCTTTATATGTCTCCCAAAAGCAAACTATATTTTACTATGTTTGTTGGTTTCAATCCAGTGTGGGGAATGCCTGCATTCTTCCCCACCTCCCCAAATTTATAGACAAAACATACAGATGCATGCTGGGATTTCTTCCTAGTCACTAAGATAGGCCACTTCTTGGTCTCATCCTATTCATTCTGTTCTTTCTTGTCAGAATGCTGTGATCACCTGTCTGTATCCATTTTGTGCGTTGACACCATTCTTAGATTATTTACCTCATTACTGTTGCTTGTTGGGAGGAGGCATGGTGGAGTAGTGGATAGCGGCATGGACTGAGAAATCAGAGAGCTGAGTTTGAATTCCAGTTGAATCCATTACATTCACTTAAGTGTTAATACCCTTGGGAAAGGTATGAATCCTCTTCTTCTCAGACCGGGTTCTATAGCTTTGGATGGCAACTGGTCTACCACAGAAGGAAATGACAACCTACTGTCAGGAAAAAATCTGCCTCATGAGACATGTATTGAAAGATACATGATCACCTACATGTGAATCATGCATTGCACATAACTGACTGATTTTTTCAGATATTTCTGATCTTCAGTGTTGACGAGAATTGTCTTTTTAGTACAAGTTATTTAAGAGGGAAAGTCTTCGTTGTTGGAATTTTTTAGATGAATAATTATCATTATTATACACAGATATTTTTTGACTAGTGTCCTCACCTTAGTTGCTTATTATGACAGACACCTGAAGAAAACTGGAAGATACAATAGTTGAAACATTGTGACCATAACAGCCAAGATGAGAACACTAGAATATGTTTTTAATGAGAAAATCTGTGAAATTGTGTTGGTTATTTTAAATTTTTCATTTCAATAAGAAAATATTAATATTTTGATCCTATCCTTAATATCAAAACATCTGCATATCTTCAAACAGTTTATGATTTCAAAGTTTTATCTCAGTTTGATATTTGGTGAGTAGAAAAGTTGGTCTTCAAAAGAACAGATTTTTGCGGGTTGTGCACACAGCAGTTAAGTGTGAAATTGCAAAGAATGGAGGCCATTTGATCTTGGATGATATTGGTTTTTATTTTTGGTGTGTATGCAGTACAAACAAACTATTGCATTAAAATCTATATTGATAATGTATTAGAAATTTTACGTTGAATATGTCAAATATGTGAGCCAAATCACAGATAAAAAATTGATATAGAAATAGTTATTTAATCACATTAAACTTTCAACTTTTTGCATAATAGATTAAATGTTTGCTAAAGTTTCTGACATGAGGTTTTTAATTTTTAATAGTTAATCTGTTCATTTGAGTCCCAATTTCCATTTCTGCTTATCAACTTTATTCTTTCAAAAATAAAGTACAATTACATTTTATTCAATTATATATTTGTGGCATTGCAGCTCAGACCAGACACCTGGTTTGTTGACAGGGTGCATTTTCTTTCAGCCATATGTTTATTGCTTAAAATGACCCATCAACCAAATTGTTGTCCAGGAGTGAAAAACAAAATTTCTAGCAGTAAACCAGATTTTATTCTTGAGTTGTAACTTTTATAAATGAGCAAAATAGAGATGAGGTGTAAGTGGGGAGGTGCACAGTTCAGTGACTATCTTCCCTGTCCATGCTGCAAGGCCCACTTTGTCCCTTCTGTGCACATTTTCAGAGGATGGTGAGTTTTATAGATAACAATTTTCTTTGTCTTGACATCTTCATCTAAAAAAGAAATTTATCTTCATTCCATGCCTTTCTCTCAGTTTGAGCCTCTTGCTCTGTACTTTGAAGATGACTCCATTTACTGATGATCATCAGGTGAAAGTAAATGTTCTGTATCCAAGACCACAACTGACTCATTGCTACATATTCACCATTATTTGCAATAACTTGTTGCCACTTATCATGCAGCTTTTCAATAACATTTGAGTAAAATTCCATAGATTATGTGAAAAACTATTTTGTGAAGTCTTGAATATGATTTTTATTAGAGAAAGTATTCATCATCTCAGAATTTTGCAGCAATTGAAGAAGATAATAACTGGTTGGTGCAAGGTCAGATGAAGATGGTGGGTGTAATAGCACAGACCAACTGAGTTCCATTTTTTTCTGTCATTCTTGCTATATGTGGCTTTGTGTTGCAATAAAAAAACAATATTTTGCCTTTAATCTGCTGTGTACACTGCCATGTAAAACTAATGTATGTTAGTGTACACCAAATTTATTCTTAACTGCCACGTATGATTAATTGTTAAGATGATACATTCATCATTTGATTCCTTATCAGCAATTCATTCCCTAAAACAGAAATTACCTAAAATTCAGTCTAAATTTACGATGGTGGTTTTATTAGGAAATTGGTTCAACACCATCTTCTCACCTTTCTGATTGATTATGTGCACCTCTTATATACATCGTATACACCTACTTATATCTAATAATTTGGGATAGTCATTTTATTAGGAAATTGGTGCAACACAGTCTTTTCACCTCTCCAACTGGCTCTCTGCACCAACTATATGTAATATGCTGTCCCCTATCTATTTTCTCAAGAAAATTATTCTTTAAATATGAAGCCTTCACAATGGCAAGAATTCTCATCTTTTCTTGAATGACTTCATCTGCTATGTATGCTATCACGGTGAAGTAAAGGATAGCGGCTTGGATTGAGGAATTGGAGAGCCGAGTTCGAATTTCACTTGAATCCATTACATTCACTTATGTGCTAATGCCCTTGGGAAAGGTATGAATCATCTTCTTCTCCCCACCAGCTATGGGTAAATAGCAGAACAGATTGGTTTCTATAACCTTGGATGGCAACTGGTCTATCACAAAAAGAAATGGCAACTTACTGTGGGAAAAAGCTGCCTTGTCAGTAAAAAGATACGTGATCGCCTAAGTGTGTATCACGCATGGCACATAACTGACTGATCCTTTCACTGATGTGAAAATTTAAGGTAGGTTAGCGTAATCCAAATTTATTCATAACTACTACATATGATTAGTAATTAGGGGAACCGTTCATCATTGTAATCAGTTCTCCAAATTACTTATGATTCAAACTCTACTTATCTATCTCAGTCTGTTCATACCTATCTCTCTCTCTCTTTCTCTCTCCATCTATTATATTTTAGTGGACTTCACTTGACAGCCATGTACAAATAGTAGTTAGAATGATAAACATAAATATTTCTTGTAAACATTCCTTCTTAATCCTTCATTTAAAAAGGACAGGATCCAAGGAGACAAGATGAGGATTGACATTGCATTGACATTTTTGAAGATCAAAGTTGACTGGAAAGCAAGAAGCTGGAAGAGAGTTCCCACATGAACATGCCTGATTGTCAGGGAATAAAAAGATGTTTATACATTATCTTAGTTTGATTATCAACAGAAAGGGTTACAGAGTAAAAATATTGTCATTTCAAGAGAAGTGGTAACTGTTCCAAAATTAAAAACCATTTGAAAAGTCAAGAATATCTGCCTGAAACCAAAGCATAGATGGTTGCATTGCTTAGTCTTTCTGACTGTGAAGCTTGGACATTAAGAGTAGAATTACAGCAAAGAATCCAAGCATTAAAATTACATGGACTACCTCAGAATTGATGGTCCAAGATAATAGGAAACTGGCCTGCTGGAAGACTTTATAATGACTGACAAGAAGAGAAATTTGAAATGAGATAGACACATCATGAGAAACAACAATCATTCCACTGTCATCTTACAATGTTCTACCTGAAGGAAAAGAAAAAAAGCTAGAGAAGAAAAACTTGGCTGACAGTCATTGAGTGAACTGTAATATGCTTCAGAGATGTTGGCACACAGCCAAGACACATTGAGGAAGTTGGTCAGGTACTCAGCTGAGTAGTGACCATGCAATCTCATTCAGTCCTGACACTGATGATGATAATTCCTCCAATAGGAATGAAGAAAAAGTTCAGATATAGTGCCAAGATATTGTCTTCAGTCCTGTTTTGGTTCTATCTACATCCAGAAGTTAACCTCTGAAAATTTATGAATGCAATACATAAAACACCAACATCTTTGAAGGTTTCATCACCATTCAACAATTGTTTGCCTTTGGTCAGTGTTATAATGTAACAGAAATTATTATTGTTTGTAATTTTATAAAAAATTTCACTATATTTTTGAGAAAAAAAAAGGCTATTACCTCTGATATAAATTTACCTGAAAAAATATTTGATGAAGGAATAAAATTCTTTATTTGTGGCACATGATTTAAGTAAAATATATTCTTGAGATTGGCTGTAATCCCAAAGTAATATTCTTTTCATTTGTTCACCAAAATTACATCCTCTACAAACCAATGTTTTAATTCCTTTGTGGTTTGACTACTTAAATAGTATGAAATCTTTTCAGGAATTTTAATGACTAACTTCTTTGAGTCTTACGTAATTTTGAACAGTGAATTCTTCAGCTGACTTCATTGGCAAAGAGAATTCTATTTCTGTCAGTAAAGAATTTTTTAAGTTCCTTATAAGTCTATCACTTTTTGTATTCAAGTGTTCTAGTTGATTGCTTCCCATGAAATGTCTTTTTTTTGTTTTCATTTTCTATGATTTACACAAATGCTCCATTGATTTTGAGCGTAGAGAACCTAATATTCAGTTATCCTAAAGAATTTAAGTTAGAATCATAATTACACACACACAGCTTTTCATTCCAATCTGATAAAAAACTATTTTGAAGAGAATACAGACCTTTCAAAAGAATAGTTCAATGTGGGGATGAATGCATCTAGAAATATCCAGCTATAGCTCCCTTAGCTTTAAGAAAAAAGAAAAAAAAATATTTATTTGAAGATAGATAATGTCAAATAAAACTGGTTTCAAGTTATTTAAAAAAACATTTTATTTATTAATTTTTTCCATCTTTATTGTTTCTTTTATCATTCAGGTTTATGATTTTCAGGGTTGATATCTTTTCTAACTAAGGTAAACGTAGCTCTCCATAGTTTCTTTTTTGTTAAAATTTGGATAGTTTGCACTGACATATCTATTCTTTAGGACGGTAGTGGAATGATTTTCTACTGTCTTTATGGTTTTGAATTGGGATTTGTCCTGGACTGATTGATAGTGAAGACTAAAGGGCACAGTCTAATCTACTATTTTATGTAAATATAGAAAGAGAGATGAATTCATGCCTATCTATAAGTGTGTCAAATATTATTTAAGCCTACATATATATCTAAGTTGTATTAGACAACGTTTTAGATTAAAGGTAAAAAAAAAAATATCTATAAAATCTTAAACAAAAAAAAATCCAACAGTCCTTGTTCTGCAAGATATTCAGTCCTGCAGAACAAGGACTGTTGGATTTAAAGAGACATTCATCCTTAAAAGTCATGAGTTCAGTCTCTGAAATATCTCTGTTTGCATAACCTATTTTCGTCCTCCATAAAATCAAGTATTAATTATAAAATTAAAATATAAATCTAGTATTATTAGTTTAGGAAATAAATGTCTGCTATTATCAGTTACCACCCATCAATAGCCACCATCTCAAAAATGTGATTTTGGGCATTAATGGGTAAAGATGCAGATTGGCAGGATAAAAACTGAGTTCTGAAATTCTTTGGGATCAATACAAGAATGTGAGAGATTAAGGAAAGAAAACAGCCTTGACCCTTGCAGATCAAATAAAGGATTCTGTTGAGCATTTGGAAGGTTATAGATAGAATCTTACAAATACATGGGCAGAATGAAAATTATTCATCCAAGCCCCACAAAAAAACTGATCAGATTATTGGAAATGGGTCATACTTTGTGTGTGTGTGTGTGTGTGTATATATATATATTTATATTTATATATTTATATATATATAGTTTCTGAAAGTTTCATTAAAATCTGACAATTATTTCTATTTTTGCAAGATTTTCAAAATTAATGTGTCTCATAAGAAAAAAAATGTACAAAAAATTCGCTATGTTATTTTTACGGAACTTCCGGTGATGACGAGAAACAAGGTTTTTCAATCGAAAGTTAGAATGTTGTAATAAAGACAGAAAATTTTTTAAAAATAATTAAAAATTACTTTGTTCTTTACTCTTAATAGTAACATAAACATTTTGGCGATAAAATTTTGTTTTCGTCAAGTTTGACGTCTTTTTCATCAGACTATGCACTTTTTTTTTAGCGATCTCATGGAGGTACCTAAATTATTTATGTTGGTCACACGACAAACTCACTTTCACGACGCTCGACACTCCATTTAAATGAAAACTAACATTTTTAGGCATTTAAAACAACATGCCTGCCCGCACACACAATTCCGTAAAATACTTGTCGAAAACACAATTATACTTCGACATGAAAACAATAGACAAAAACTAAAAATCCTTGAAGCATTATACTGTATACATCAACAAACAGTTTTGAAACCCAACCTAAACAAAATCAATTATGGCATCTCTACAAATATTCTTAAATGTCTATAATTGGTAACAGAAGCCATTGGTTTACCAACGGCTTTTGATTCATACTTCTCCAATTCACTCTCGTGTGGTCATGTGTGACGTCATGAGATGCGGTGCGATTTTCGCTTCTAGCGTCTTATATGTGCATGTTTATCGTTGCTTAGAAATCTTCTATGTAAACATTGACAGACAATCATCACTGTTTTGTCCGTATATTGTTTAACATGTTGTAATTGACATCTTTGATAATGGCTTAAGTAAGCCGAAAGCTTAGATTGTATTAAAAAAATATGGATCACTACTGTGAATTTCTTTCTTCTTTCAACGATAATGTTATTAAACTTATCAGAAGTTACGAAAAAAATTTATATAAAATAAATAGACAACACTTGTCTATATTATTTAATGAAACGTGTATGAATGAAAAGATGCTGCCTAAATACAACACAATATATATATATATATTTTTATATATATATATATATATATATATATTTTTATATATATATATATATATATATATTTTTATATATATATATATATATATATATATATATATATATAAAATGATCATTTTTTTTTAAATATATCTCCATTGCAGCACAGAAATTACTATGTTTCAAAACTGAAGTTTAAATTTTAAAATTAAAATTTAAACTTAACACTAGGAGCTAGTTTCCCTTCTCAAGCAATGCTAAGAATAACTTATTCTTAGCATTGTTTGAGAATGGAACTGAGCTCTAAATTTTAAGTTTAAAGTTATATTTTAAGATTTAAGCTTCAGTTTCAAAACACGGTAATTTCTGTATCATGATGGAGACATTTTTTAAAAAATTTAATTATAATATTATGCTCTACTTTGTATCGAGCAGTTTTTTCCCTATTATTTGAACACATATATGTGTGTGAGTGTGTAGCTGAGGGGTTAGAGCACTTGTTTTTTAACCTTGTGATTCAGATTTGAATCTCACCTTGCTGGATTTGTCAGGTAGCTTACTTCTTAATGTTATCAGTCTGAAGAGTTGATCCCAGCATGTAGCCCATTTGGTAAGTGCAGGAAAAGCCTACAGTGGTTTGAGCCTGAACTTGTGAGTGAAATTGGCTAGAAAGAAATGTTGAGAAGATGCTGATGGTGTGAGTGTATTAGCAGTGTTTAAACTAAGATTATGTGCTCTCCCTCAAAAACTGTAACTAAGGTCTGCTCAGCATAGTTGCAGTATAAACTGCAGTTTGGCTCTTTCAGTTTTGAACAAATACAAATGTGTCTGAGCAGACCTCTGTAACTGGCATTAGCTAGCCAACTTAGCAGACAGGTGCACTTAGAAAACAAAACTAGCTGGTCATTATATTAGGTAGCAATCCCTCTCTCATACATGTTTCATTAAAAATTAACTGACAAGGTTCTTCTGTTGAGTTTCTGTTCATTTTGTAAACTTTCAGCTAATATGTTAGATATTTTGAAGGATTTGTGTTGGGATGTTGTAATCAATCTAGACTCTCTAAAATTTCTACCATTTTTTTTTATTTTCTAATCTAGGTCTAAACAAGAAAGCTCTTGTTAGCTTAGCATAAAAATAAAAAAAAATGTCAGTAAATAATTTTTAATGAAACTCATTTGTTCACATATACTTGAAGAAAATGAAAGAATGCAAAGCCAAAGCTGAATAAAAATTAGGAAAGAATGAAACTTGTTCGAAAGATAAACATATAAAAGAATTGATATGTATGAAAATTTATTCATTTTTGATATCTGCAAAAATTCTATGCATTAAATTTTTCAAATCCTGGATCTTGTTGGTTCTTCATCTTATACATTATATGCTAGGCAAATTTTCTCTCCTGAATCTAGTTTATATATTTTAAAGTCTACTATTTGTTCTTGCTTTGAATATTGCAGCGACTGTATATCTAGAGATTCTTGATAAAATCCAAAGAAGAATTTGCAATGTTATTGGTCCTGACCTGGTCTCTTGGTTTCAGTCACTTTCCGACTGCCGTAAAATTGCCTCCCTTTGCCTTTTTTTTTTTATAAATACTTCCATGGTAATTGTCTGGATGAACTCTTCACTATGGTACATAAACTTTATGAATTTAAGTGCAGTACTAGGTTGGTGACTAGGTTTCATCAATTTACAGTTGACATGGATAGTTATAAGCATAAGTTCTATGCCAGCAGTTTCTTCTCTCACATTTTTTGCTTGTGGAATTCTATTCTGGATGTAACTGTAAATTCCAACAGCTTCTTCTTTCTTTTTTTTTTAACTTTTCATTGTAAAACTCTCTTCAGGCTCCATGATTTCCAGCCAATTTTGATCTTCAAAAATTCAAATGCAATGTCAATCATTATTTACTGTCTTCCTGCTTACTCTTCTGTTGTTCTCACTCCTTAGTAATGTTTCTTTTTTCTTTACTCTTTTACACTCAGTAACCCCCATTTGTCTTAGTGGCTTTACTGCTTTGCATTGGATGATATTGATTAAAAACAAAAATGTTCTAGCAAGTTGGCTTTTTGGGATGTGATCGCAAATCATATTTATATTTGTTATTTTTACAGAACTTGATGGAGTAGTAAATTCTCGTCATTTTTTTTAAAATAAGAGTTAACTCTGCTTGTCATCCATTGCTAAAGAGCTCCACTTTACAATGCTACTTTATCCATATCTGGTGAGAGAAGAGATGAATTTCTGTCTTTCAGAATTTGAGCTTCACTTGCTGATTCAATGTCATAAACTATGAGATTTTTGTACTTCCACAAATAACTGAGCCTTATTCCCACCTTCAAATGCCAATGAGTTTTAATCTACTTGGCATCTATTTTTCCATAACCTTCAAAATGCTAAAGAGAATCATTTCTTGAATCCACCACATAGATCAAGGCTGTTTTCATTCCTTAACATATCCTTGAACCATTCCAATTCTAATGATGTCAATCAACCTTAGCTGAGGCATATTTTTAGCACTAAACCAGTGAAATATCTGAGACACAAAATGAGGAAGGAAAGCCAAGAGAATTTGACACTCATAGGACACACTGAGATCAAGAATGCCAGTGGGAGACAGCAAGTAACTTACTTAAGAGTTGTTTGAATGGTTTGCCCAAAGAAACAGAGAGGGATGGTAAAAGTTCAGAAGTTACTTACAGAAACAAAAGAGAGGGGGTTATGGAAAGTCATGATCTACCACACCCAGAAGGGACATAGAACATCAATGCACAATAATTTGTAACTTCCAGGGAAATAATTTTTTTTCTTTAATCATGTTAAGTATCTATAATTGTGATGTTCACAGTTAATTTTCATTTTTAAAAAAATGTCATAATTTCTGCTTCTCTTTTTGTGGGTAAATTTTATTGTTTAAGTCTCATCAAGCCATATAATAATTATCAATATGCATTTATTTATATATCTCCTGTCCCATCTGTTATGAAAAGGGAGGTAAATTGATTTAAGTTAGGTAATTTATGAGTGATTAATACTCTTAGTCATTTTAAAAATCAGTACAAATAGTTATCAGCATTTAAACACAATTCCTGAGAAAAATAAACTGTTTAATTAATGAGTTCCTTTACTCCTATATTTATTAACTTGCAGTCTTATTTGTTCAAGCCTTTCATGTGAAGCACTCAGATACCTTTGTTTATTAAGTGTTCATCTTGCTTCCACTTGGTCTTGAAATAGATTTTATCATCAATGTCTTTGTCATTCTGTTGCTAATCTTTTGCTTCCAAGAGATATTTACATTTTGCTGTTATATTAAACACATCAAATTTTTAACATGAAAAGATATTGAGGAAAAAGTGATTTGTAATCAGGAGTAATCGATGGATCATAGATAACATTGAATATCTAAAAAATATAATGGGAATGGATTAATAAAACTGTTTATTGTCTGCTATTTTAATTGTGAATTCTTTATCTCTGCTTTATTGAATTGGAATACATTATTTCAAGATTTTTGTTTAATTGCATTTTGGTATTATAATTTTATAACAATTGCTGTCATCTGTAATGGCATGAGTAAACCAGTATCTAAATGAAATTTACAAATAAATATCAAGAAGTATACACTTTTCACAGTCGGCTTGCAAGTGGAGATTTATCATTTTTGCAGTATTTTCCAACTGATGTGTATTATATCTCAGCTGAAAGTAGACAATCTCTGAATTTCAGTACTGGTTGAACTTTGACCTAACTCCAAGTATTTGTCAAATTAGGAAATGAATTAATCAGAACCTGCACATGTTTAATCATTCATTTTTAGATGATCAGTTTTGGGTAGTTGCTTTTTTTTTTTCCTTTTTTTTTTTTATATATTGATATATAAATTATATAATGTTATAAGTGATAGACAAATTTAGCTTGACACACTTTCAAAAATGAATTATATTAAGTCGGTTTCAGGACCCTACAATACAAAATTTACTCAAATTAAGACGTTTTTTTTTTTTATCATATTTTCTCTATTTTTTTGGTCTCTTACTCCAATTTCAAATCCCTGAGACAATTTTTTCATTTTTGCTGCAAGTCCCCAAAAATTAAAATAAATTTTTAGAATATTCTTGGAGATATTCATTTAACTTTGTTCCTTTCATACATTGATCATTACTTGCTTTTGATAATACGTGACAGGCACCAAATATGTTTTCACCATAATTTTGCTTGTATTTATCAGAAAATCATAACTGAGACCTCTATTACTATGTTTTTTCTTTTCTTTGTTTTTTTTGTCTGGCGCTGAACCCATTTTTGGGACTTAATTCCTCTCAGAATAAGTCTAAATAGGTTAAACACAAAAAGGAATTTTTTAGAAACTTTATCTCTTTGCTGTAGGTCAAGGTTTCTAGCTTTGTTTTAATCTTCCTCTTAAGAATGGATAACATTAATACAGGTTCATAATTGATCTGAAAATTGTTCAAGCAGCTCAAAAATTAGAAATGTCCACTTAATTGTGTTAGCCCATTGGGTATTTGATGTTGGTCCCAATTCTGGATAGGAATGACTGCAAAAATATCCTCCCTCCCCAAATCTATAGACAAAACATACAGATGCATGCTGGGATTTCTTTCTAACCAGTAAGATAGGCCACTTCTCAGTCTCATCTGACTTAGTTCTGTTCCTTTTTGATTTGAAATCGGAACACTGATCATTTGTCTGTATCCTTATTGTGTGTTAACACCATTCTTAGTTTGTGAACTTTTCATCTTATTACTATTAATTTACCTTTACATATAGTGTTTGCTTGTTCAATGTTATTTTTGCCCTGTTCTTTTTCCTTTTTCTTCTTATTGTTTATTGTAAACTTTTATCAATTCCGTTTGTTGGGCATTTCTGTCAAATTACATTTAATCATGGCCAATTACTCTACAGATATACTTGTCCTAATATTGGTGTTTATAATAACCAAACTTGACCATAAAAACAATGATGAGGATACTCCTCTGAATATAACAGCAAGGAATATTTCCTCCTCTCAAAAATTCAGACGAAAATAAATGAACAGAATATTTTCAGTAATTTCTTTATTGTTCATTTTGCGTCCATAATACAAGAGAAGCAGAATAAACTTGTAAATACTTGGGGTCAATTTTTATCATTGTTTCTATTTTTGGGAACTGCAAAATTTACTGCCTCTAAATCAATACTGATGATTTAATAAAAAAAGTATTGATTTTTAAAATTAACAAAATATAGAAACAAAAACAAATATGGATTCTGTGAAAAGAGTTATTGATTTCAGAGATTTACAGTTGCTTTCCTTCATTACGAAATATTCTCTTGGGCTAAACTGGAAGAATAGAGCGATCAAGTGGTATCAAAAGGTTCATGGTGATGCCTACTCATTTCTGGTATATTGTTCTGATAGGAAAAGAAGAATCTAAATTTAGAAGATTTAATGGTTAAAAATTTAAATCAAAACGTTATGTAAGTTTAAGCTGTTACACATCGTATTAATATTTACAAAGTTTATCTTAGTACAATAATAAAGGAAATATGAAACAAAAAACTAAATGAAATGATATTATTAGCCGTTTCCTATTTGATAATCAATGACCGAGCAACCAGTATTATTTTTGTTTGATACTTATCAAAACAATTTTTCAGGAAGATGGGTTTTTCAAGTTCAGTAGCTGTTATTGCTCTTTCCAGTAGTAATGGAGGTTTCCTTCCTAAGCTTTTTATTTAAAATAGTGTGAAATGTCAACATTTTGATTATGTCATTATTTTCTTTTTTGACTTATGTGCTATCCATTTGAGTTGTTGCTACTGTTGGTAGTCCTCAAGTGATGTAGTTTCTATCATTTGGTATAGTTCTCTATGAATCTGTAGTGACAGTTCACAGGGTTTAAAGAAGGATGAACTTTGCCAAAATTCACTTGCTCAAACCATTCATCTTAGTAAGTGTTGCATTCAGCTGACAGTTTAGATATTTCAGAACACTTTTGTGCAATGCATAACATACCTGTGAAAGCCTTGATCTGAAAAGGCTATTTAAAAATATGACTCAAGTTTTCAAGTTTTGGCTTTGTAGTAATTTGTGGTTTTGAGCAAAACTACCTCTGATGCAGCCTGGTCTATATTCAATTTCTTTTCTCCTATACTAAACTTGTTATAATTAATGCATATACCTAAGTATTTAAATTTTTTATTATTTACTAATTCCACATCTAGAAATTTATGATGGATTCAGAGTATTCACAAGACTTCTTTCTTTTATCAAGCATACTGATTGGGATTGATTTTGTGACTTTGAGACAGCCCTTGGATAGATATTCTTAACCTTCCTATTGAGAAATCTGACACAGAGATTTCTTCTTGGGTTAAACCTTGTATTGATGCTTTTGTTCCTTTTTGCAAATATCAGGTGAAACCATAATCTTCTTGGTTCACACCAGCCTGTTCAGACTCTATAGCAATCACTTTTGTTGGGTGTTCCAGCATGATAATTCTAATCACAATAGATGCCTATTTGTAACTGCTTGAAAACATGTCTTCAAAGAGCTTTTGTTTGCTGGTATTGTATAACCTCTAACAAATTTAGTTCATGTGACTACTGGCGGTTCTGTAATAGTGTGTTAAATAAGAGTAAGTCTCCTATCATTCCACGCTTCAATCAATTTGAGGTGTTAACATCTGCTGATAAAGCAGAATGTTTTGACTGTAAATTCCCTTTAAATTCTACTCTTAACTCATCTGGAGTACCTTTGACTTTCCACATAGAACTTGAGTGATATTCATATAATTCTATCCATGGTTTCTACTGTCATTTGTAAACTGGATCCTCACAAAGCATGTAGACATGATGACATCTCTGGAGTAGTACATAAGAAAGGTGCTTCTGAATTGGCGCCTGTTAAACTCTACAATAAATGTCATGTTCCTTCATGCTTCCTTGCTTGTTGGAAATCCTTTTCTGTAGTTCCAATCTTTAAGAAAACAGGCAAATTATCTAATCCTTCTATTGCCTATGAGTCTTCTATCTTTTTCTAAGATGAGCTTGCTAATGACCCTTTCATAAGAAAACAGCTTCATTGCATGTTGAAGGGTGTGCAAATGGTCTAATGCTTAGTAACTTGGAATTAGAAATTGGTGAGTTTAAATTCCAGACATGTTTGTTGCGCTCACATTCATGCAAATACCCTTGGGAAAATTATAAACCCATTTCTTCTTCATGCCCCCAATCTATGAGTTAACAGTAGAGCAGACTGGGTTCTTCAGACTTGATTGGCAATCAATCTTGGCAGATCTTATTTCAAACTTGCTGGGCATGTCACTAGAAATTCCATTTGGCAAAAACTATTTGCTATAGAAACCACTACTGCAACAGCTAGTGTGTCAAGATCTGTAACCCCATACTCTGCAGCAGCATCCTCAGAACTTTGTTTTGCTTATACATAGTCCAGACTGACACCTGAAGAAAGACCATGGTTTAATATCAGAACTGAAGCATCATTTCATACTAATGAAATCTATGTTCTTGGTAATTGATATGCAACTTCATATCTGTTGTTATAAATGCATTTGTATAGAAACTATAAGCAGTCAGAATATTGTGCAATGTAATTTTGAATTATGGTTGTTTATAACCTGATGATGATAACTGTGTGAATTTGATAGAACAGAAAATTGCTTTATGGTTATACAAATCATAAATCACTTTGAGTGGAAAAGAAATTGGTTATCATATTTAAGAAATGTTTAATCAGTTATGTGATTGAATTCTTGAGAAGGAAGATGAGACTGGTTTGGAAAAGAATGAAAAATAAGATGAAAATACGGCACCTGTAAGAAAGAAAATGAAAAAATAATTAAAATGGGGGCAGGGGAAGGAAGAAAAAATGTAAATGGGGGTGGGTAAATGAAGGAAGAATGTAAATGGGTCTTGTGGGAGAAATGAAAATAATTTAGACGTGGGTGGGGGAAGTGAAGAAGTAATTTAGACGTGGGTGGGGGAAGTGAAGAAGTAATTTAGACGTGGGTGGGGGGAAGGGAAGAAGTAATTTAGATGTGGGTGGGGTGAAGTGAAGAAGTAATTTAGATGTGGGTGGGGGAAGTGAAGAAGTAATTTAGACGTGGGTGGGGGGAAGTGAAGAAGTAATTTAGACGTGGGTGGGGGGAAGTGAAGAAGTAATTTAGATGTGGGTGGGGGAAGTGAAGAAGTAATTTAGACGTGGGTGGGGGGAAGTGAAGAAGTAATTTAGATGTGGGTGGGGGAAGTGAAGAAGTAATTTAGATGTGGGTGGGGTGAAGTGAAGAAGTAAATTTGACGTGGGTGGGGAGAAGTGAAAAAGTAATTTAGATGCAGGTGGGGGGAAGTGAAGAAGTAATTTAGACGCATGTGGGGGTGAAGAAATAATTTAGATAGGGTGGGGGTGGATGTGATGTGAAGAAGTTATTTAGACGTGTGTGGGGGAAGCGAAGAAGTAATCGCCCCCCCTCTAACCTTTTGCAAAACTCTTTATTGTATTATTTGAAGCTTAGGAGGCATGTGTGGGTATGTTTTTCTGTTGGTCAACATTATCAGACATTATTCTTATTTTATATTAAGTATTTGCTATTTTCTCTTTTGGTATTCAACATTTGTATTGAATAGTTCTTCTGTACAAACCTGCACTCTTGTAGTGAACCCTTGATGATAACAAATTTCAGTGACACTTTCTTCAAGAAGGAAATAACTAGCACCCAGAATAAATGCTCTTAGGGAATGTCACTAACATTGATGCTGATTGTGTATCATCTACCTGACTGCACGTATTTTTATAGACATGGGCAAAGGCCCAGATGAAAACATTGCCGACAGATGCCTATATGTAAATGGTTTCAAAATTGGCATCATACTTATGTCTTTTTTTTAAATTTTACTTTCACTTTTCCAATATGCAAGTGGTTCAATGCCTTATTGACAACGGAGCATATTAGTCTTTGTCACAATGTATGATGGGAAATAATTTTGGAAGAAACATTAAATAGTTTGTTGAAAATTTTCATGTTCTTTTGTGTAAGTCTCCTGATTTTCTTTCTCCATCCACTCATAAAAAAAAAAAAAAAAAAAAGGGTTGGGGTGGCTATTTAGAGAGAGCATTCAAGTAAGAACTGGAGCCATTTTCTGATTAGCAGGTTAATATCAATGGGGATTTCATATAATTGGAAGAATCATAATCATGAAATCCTGAAAACAACCAATCAGTAAAGTGCTTACAGTTATAGGGAACAAGTTATTAGGTACATTAAATTGAAAAAGTTAACTGGTGTTTTTTTCTATTTATCTATTAAATATTATATTTTTAAATTAAATAATTTAAAATATAATTTTCTAGTAATTAATTAAATAAAAATATTTTCTGTGACATTTTTCCGTGTCAAAAGTCAGATATAACTTTTATCCATGACATTTTTCTAGTCATGATTGTAAACATTTAAATATAGATTCTTTACTTAAGAGGGATAGAGGGAAACAATAAGTAACTGGCCTAATGAGCTTGTGTATTGGCAGACCATAAACAGAGAGGGATATTAAGGAAAGCGTGGAGAGCTATGATCGCCCACATCCTGAAGGGATATGACACAAAGAATATTTTATCTGAAAAAGTTAATAAAATAAAAGTATTAAAAGATAGGAAGATTTTATTAGTAACAAAGAGATCTGAACTGGTATATAATATCAAATCTTACTCTATGGCAGTGAGTGCTGGACAGCTTCCATGGGAATGATGAAGAGAATGAAAATGACACAGATGTTGTTCTAAAGACAGATGCTGAGAATATCATAGATGGAACATGTGAGAAACAAGGAAGTCTTAAAGAAAAATGGATAAAAAAAAAAGATACATTAAATCAGAAAAAAAATTCTGGTTTATATTATGAGGAAAGAATGTTTGTAGAATTTAAAACTCACGGGATATTTAAAAAAGTGATGGGAAATAGCAAGTAACTTAAAAAGTTTGTATAAATAGATGTTAGTGGGAACAAAAAGGAATGGTAAACAGTTAAATGTTGCTTAGAGCTATGAAGGACAGGAAGTTGTGGAAAGCCATGATTGCACACTTCTTGAAGGGACGTAAATCTAAAAAGAATTCATTGGATAAATATGATGAAATCTGTTTTGACATGGAAAGATTAAATATTTCCAACTTGCTAGTATAATTTGCTTTAATAATAGTAGCATATTAGCTCTTTATTTAAAACAAACAAAGCTATTATGGCTGCTCACATCTTCAAAATATTCATGGTAAATTAAGAACAAGTTTATTCAAATCTAGTGGAGATCTTTTTTATCTTTTGCGTTTTTTTTGTTCAGTCAATATTTTTCATTATAAAATATAATTTCTTTCTTTAATCACTGAAATGTCTAACATCTTCATTTATCAAAGAAATTTGATGTTTAATAAATTCAGTTTGTTGGCAGGCTGAGAGTTTTCTAAAAATATCTTCAAATAGAGAAACTAAGAACAAACTCTCTATACGACAGAAATGAAAAAAAAGTTTTAATACTTGATGATTCATAATTATGTTTACAAAGTAAATAAATTTTTTAATCTACTTTTCTTGGAATTTCAGCAAATAATTAAAATTTCTTTTTTTTTAAAAAAAAAAAAAATAAAGGAATTAAGAAAAAAATTCTGACATGAAATTTGCTTATTGCATCAAACCATGACATTTGTCATATTTTTTATTTCCTGTTTATCTTTTTAATGAGATCTAAAATATTGCTTTTTGTCAGTGTATGGACAAAGAAAAGAAAATAGATTTTCTTCTAAAGAAAGGAAAAAAAGCAGCTCTGTATTCTTAAAAACATCTAATATTTTTTTTCCTTCACTTCAACTGCTCAATCATTTTAATTTGCAAAGAAAAAGATGTTGCTTTTAAATTGTTGATATATTAATTTATTTGTTAGCTTTTCACTTGATGTTGTCTCCAATTCTATGGAAATGACAAAAAAAAAAAAAAAAATGTGTAAATAAAATCCCCTACCTACTCCAAAAAATCCAAGAGAGCATTAGGGACAAAAAAAAAAAAAACTAAATTGAAGAAAATATGTCAGCCATGATGTAAATTGTTTTCAAATGTGGAGTAATTGCCTGGAAAACTTTGAATTTAATATCATAAACAAACAAGAATAAATAAAATGGAGTTTAAATAGCTAGTATTTAGTTTAAACACAGGTGGAAACAGTTTTTTTAAAAAAAAATATCCAGTCAATAAGAAAAGTTACATGAATAAGATATTAAAGATGAAAAGACAGACATAAAAAGAGGAATAAAGTGAGTTTAATGCAATAATGACGAAAGGAAAAAAGAAGGGGGAGGAAAAAATGTCAATTAAAAATATTCATTTTTAATTAAATGAGTGAGGAGGAGGAGGAGGAGGAGGGGGGAGGGGGAGGAGAATTTGGAAAAGGGATGTTCAGAATTCTTTGAATTAAAAATGGTATTTAAAAGAAGGGGAATTGAAAATGGAAAAAGTAAAAAAGAATTTCAAAAAATTATGCAACACTTATTTTGATTAACCGTGTTACTTAGAAGGATTACTTTGCTCCTGATACAAATGTAAAAACAGTCTTAGTTGGCCATAATATAAGAGACAAATGGTTATAAAAAGGCCGGTGATTATTTACAGCTAATTTATTTAAAAAATGCACTAATTTGCATCATGTGACAACAACTGTAAGCAAAATGATGCACTAAAATAAGTAATCGTCTTTTTTCTTTCAATATATTGCCAAAAAGAATTAAAATATATAAAATACATTGTGTACATATATATATTTGATTTTTGTTACATTTTTGTGTAGCACACATACTATACTCTGTATTTACTTACTCCTCAATGAAGGTAGCATACAATACATAGTTCTGTTTCACTATGCTAAAAATGACTTGTTTTCACTCTGAGTAAATTTTAGCTCTCAGTAGTTTGGAAGGAAAGGATGAAGGTAATAAAATAATTTACTGAAACCTGAACCTTGCCACCCTGCATGTAAACCTCCTTGTCCAAGGAGTGGAGGGGGATCAATTGAAAGTGAAGTGTTTTTCTGAATACAGTAAATCATTTTGATAAACATAATTTTTTTAACCAATGCCTACTCAAGCTGGTTGAAATCTGAAATATTTGGGTTGACCATCAAAATTTTTCAGGTAAATTGGAGCTGATCATTGCCTCTGAAAATCTTCGTAATATGGCCATCAACAGGATTAGGTGAGATGACACTGAGGAGTGGTAGATATGATGGGCAGTGGGTGATGCAATGCCTTCCAAAACATCTGAAAACCTGACTAAGCGTAGACTCAAAGAAACCCACTCTTCAATTGACAACCAAATTGTTATTTTCACAACAGAATTAATTCTTATTTTCACTGACTATTGCAACAAAATAGTTGTTTCTATGACACAGAACAAGTACTATTCTGTAAACAATGTTCTATATTGAAGATTTTGTCTCTTATATTATGGATTCTGTCATGAACAACAACTCACATCTATTAAAAATATTCACATTTTACACCTTCAAGGTAAATATATCCTTTTAACTGGGTTTGAAACCATTTTATTGTAGCTTCTTTGTAATTTGCTTTGTTTTCTATATGCTGACATTTTTCTAGTGATATTTTGTTATTTGATTGGTTTTGTTTGTAAAATTTACCTTTTTCTCACAATTACCATTAAGCCTTATTTTAGAAAAAAATAAATACTTGTCCAGGAATTTATTAGCCCCTTTTTCAGGTGAACAAACCACCAAATTTAAGCATCCCTAATATTTAGTAAAATTTGCTTTTATTATCTTAATAAATTTCTTTTGGTTTTGTATCTCACTGAGTGTCTCATACATTTTTTTAATGGTGCACTTAGAAATCACTTGATCTCTCTTCTCCCAATCTCTTTTAACTGTACCCACAAAATATATAATAATAGTTTCTTCCCATATTTTTCATAACCAAGACCTAAAATATCTGCAACTATTATCACATTGGCATCAAAATTTATTTCTTTACTAATTTTTCCTCCAATACAAAGCCTAAGAGCCACTCAAGGTAGAGTGTTACTGAATGAGATTGCTGTATAAACATAAGATGATGAAGTAAGAAGTGCAGATTATGGGGATATATAGGAGAGATGATTGAGGAAGCATTCACTTGGGAGCCTGTTCTATAAATTATGTTTTTTGAAAGAATCTGTCTGAATGTGATTTTCTTCTTATTAAAGGAATACAAAGGGAATAAAGATGATTGAACCCAGTGTATCTAACATGGTGACTCTTAGTTATGAAGGTCTAAACTTCTGTAATTAAAGAAGATTTGCCATGGAAAAGGCAATAGTTTAGCAAAAGTCTTGTGATGTTATGTCTTTGGGAGAGGAGTTGAAGAATAGAAATGTACAAGGCCACATAAGATATATTTGAATTCTGTGAAGATTGGGCAGCTCCAGAATGATCCACCCATCTCCTACTGGTGAAATGACAGAGATGCTCCTGTAGGGTTGCAATCACTAAGACTAGGCTCATCTTATTGAAAGACCAATGGTAAGAATACAGCATCAGCCAAGAGAGGAGAAAGTGGCAAAAGACAAACTAGTACAGTATGTGAATCGTGGCTCAAGTAACTGTCATAGGATTTCTTTATCTATGCAAGAGAGTACATTTAGGGCATTGTCATTTTAATGTAGGATCCTAAATTTGTTCAAGGATAAAAATTGCCCAGTTACAGTGAACAATGTCACACAGACTTCAGAGTACTCTAGTCTTCATCCTTAAATTAATGAAGAAGTGTTACTTCCAGGTTGGAATCCATGTCTAGGCTCACCTTACTGCAAGCAGCAAAAAATAAAAATATATCACCAATATCCTGTACTGCACTATGGGAACACACCAGAGAAGAACAGATACTAAACTTTGATCTCAGTCAGAAGGTGGTGAAAGTGGAGTGAAGCTCCTTGGTGCATATATTTGGAGTGACATTTCAATTCTGGACAGAACATATATACTTTAATCTTAACTGGAGGTAAATAATCCCATCATTTTTGATTGGTACTATGCTAGTTTAGGAATCAGAAAGAAGGATGGTGAGAGAAGTTGTTGAATGACAGTTGGAGAATTGTGAGAGATAAGAATTCAGGTGGAAAGGAAATTTGAAGAGAAGAATACAAGGAATGGATTCAAAGAAGACTGAAATGAATTGAACGCAAAGAATGATGGAGAATTAAATGAAGAGAAATAGAAAAATTGAGTTGGAGAGAAAAAGGTAGAAGAAAACGATGAAAGAAAGAGAAAAGAGATAGTGACGGTCCAATTGATGATAGCCCAGAAAAGATCCAATTCTCTGTGTCGTCTTTCTTTGATCAGACAAGGAGGAAATTAGATTGTGACACTCATCAATTCTTGTGCCACTCCCTAGCACATCAAGTGAATACTATTGCTGGGTCATTTTCTGATTGATCCAACTGATTAAGCATCCAAGAAACCAATTCTTTGGTTCATGATCTTGGCTTCAAATCAACACAAAGGGAATCAGCAATGGCAGCACTGATTTTAACTTTAATTCACACTATTTACAAATTATTCTGTCTGCAAAATAGTATCAGCTTTCATGACCTTGAAGTATATTATTATTTTTATAATTTTTTACAAAGGATATTTTATTAATCCAACAGATTTTTATCAGTTTAAATGATTTAATATATTTAAATGATTTAATATATGACTCCATTAATTTGTTAAACAGCATATTTATTTTTGCCTACTGGCCTAAATGTTCGAATTTATACTATCTAGCAGGATTTGATTTATCTTTAGTAAGATTTCTTGAACATTTAGGCCGGTAGGCAAAAATGAATAAATATTTATACTGATTAATAAATAAACGGATCATCTGCTCAAATATGAGTATCCACAAAAAATAAGGTTTCAAGTGATAAAAATTGTTTGTTACAGTAATTTCAAATTCAATCTCTAATATAGACAGAAACTCAGTAGAAACAGGGCAAGCAGTAACTTGACAGTATTAAATGAGAACAAAACATTACCAGATATGGTCAGTAGAACAAGAATAATCTACCTTGAGAATTTAGTCTAAAATACCCTGATGGTTACCTGGACTGACCATCACCTGAAGAGGAATGGAGGGCACAACAGTCAAAGAGTGATGACAACAAAGATAAGGATATTAGTATATTGTGTAGATAATGACTTTTCATCCCATTTATTAGTTATTATAAATTATTATTTATTTATTTATTATTACTTTTCATTATTATTATTATTGTAGTAGGAGTTGTTGTTCTCCTTCCTTCCTTTTCTTTTTCTCTTTTCTTTTTTTGTTTTTCTTTTCTTTTTTAGTGTGCACATTTTTCACCAAGGTCTCACCTAGAGACCTAAGGTTAGAAATGGCATCATGATTTTTTCCATTGACCAATTCAAAAAAAAAAAACAAGATATTTTACATAGGTAAAGCCTTTTGTAAGGTGTGGGCTGTACTTGAGAGAACTTATTATAATAAAATCTTTCTTACCTAAATTTATATTTAAAAAAGTCCCGTTGAAATTGTTTTTCCTTCAGGCAACAGCCATCTTGATTTTAGGTAATCACTTGCTAATTTTTATTTTTTTTATTTTACCCAGACATTTATATGGTCTTTATTTTTAAAAAATATTTTATTTCTAAAGATTTTTTATATATTTTTTTTTTCCACCTGTACAATCCACCACCTAGTTGATGTCTGTATGCTTCAATCAATCTTAATGAAAGATCCTGATGATTTAAATTCTTATTAAAGATATTGATACTTGATGAATGGTTAACTTTGAAATTTGTAATTTAATCACTCCATTTACAAAATAATGAAGATTACATTTTTAATCTTTATAAAAACAAAAAACCGATACTAATACATTTTTGGC
This sequence comes from Acanthosepion lycidas, assembly GCA_963932145.1. NCBI lineage: Eukaryota > Metazoa > Mollusca > Cephalopoda > Sepiida > Sepiidae > Acanthosepion > Acanthosepion lycidas. Next base: position 86,096,563 of record OZ010585.1, on the reverse strand, counting down.
CAAAAACAAAATAAAAAATTAATATTTATTAGAGACTTTTAAAATTAAAAAAAATTATTGTTAAAAATTACTTATTTGTCTTTTCTTAAACAAATTATTAAGGAATAAAATAATTTTTGATAAGATTTAAATCTCATTTCTTTGTGACTTTTATCATAACTATTTTCACCTTAGTACCTTGTGACATTAAAATAACTTTTTTGAGGTTATATGTTTGATAAAACCTATGACAGTCATTACAAATCAGGAACTAAAAAAATATCAATAATTATAAAATTATATATATTTATTTACAATATAATTGAAAAGTCATTAATCTGTATGGCCTCATATATAAATAATTGTAGAAATTTATTTATATATATATATATATATATATATATATATATATATATATATAATAAATTTATATATATTATTAATAGATTATATATATATATATATATATATATATATATAGCCTCATATATAAATAATTGTAAATATTTCTGATAAAATCAGGCATCATAAGCTAAAGTTCACTATGTAAATTTATCATATGAGCATATTCTGAAAACATTACTGACAGCCATTAGTAAATAGTAATTATATTGAAAAAAGATTGCATAATAAAATCAGGCATAATATGCTATCTAATGCATTTACTATTTGATATTTTCACTGTAAACAGAAACCTAATTATAGATTATCGAAACAAAGATGAAATCAGAATATTCTGATATCACCCTGCAGACAATGCCTTTTACAAATCAGAAACATGGTATGTATGAGAAATGCATGTATGGTTTGTTGATTAATCCAAATCTGATAAATTGCAAGATTTAATCTCAGTGACTTCAAAAGCAGACTTGTCTTGCAGGTTGACTTCAAAGCAGGCTTGCCTTGCAGGTTAAATTTCTGGCAGGGTGACTTTGAAGGCTGCCTGGCCTTGCACAGTGACTTTGAAGGCAGCCTGGCCTCACACGGTGACTTTGAACGAAGCCTGGCTTCGCACGGTAACTTTGAAGGCAGCCTGGCCTCACACGATGACTTTGAAGGTAGCCTGGCCTGGCACGGTGACTCTGAAGGTAGCCTGGCCTTGCATAGTGACTCTGAAGGCAGCCTGGCCTCGCAGGATGACTTTGAAGGCAGCCTTATCTCAAATGGTGACTTTGAAGGCAGCTTGGCCTTACAGGATGACTTTGAAGGCAGGCCATTCCTGTCAGGGCCATGTTTCTACTATGCTTTTCAGTTATGCCTTGAATTTTTCTCAACCTAATTTAATTCAGTTTTGTTCTGATGAACAGGTTGAGGATAATCAGTTTGTGATCTGAGACAAAATGGTGGACAGCAGATTGACAAGTATTTCAAAGTAGTTTGATTAGAATTATGTCGAAGGATAAACACTCACTGCCACAAGTTATGAGAAATTGAGTTAATGTTTTGAGAATGGCTGAAAATAATCAATAAAGTCTGCCAATATTAAAATTATATTTGAAACTTTTTTCTGTAATTTGCCACTTATTAATATTATAAAAACTGATAAATTGTATCTCGGAAATGCAATGTTTTTTTTATGCCATTTCTAGTGTACAAATTTTAATTTTAACATTTTTCATAACATATACCTTCAGGGCAGAGGCAATCATGACTTTCCACAGACTTCTTTTCTATTATCTGTTAATTCCTCACAGATGAAGTGGAGGCTAGACTTGAGGTAACAGAGATGTGATTCTCCACAAGGATGCTGAGAATATCATGGATAGAGTATGTGAACAATGAGGAAGTTTTAAGGAAAATGGTAACAAAAAGGACACTTACACTTAGAATAAGACATTTGAAATTTCTGAGATATATGAGGAATGAAGGCATTGAAAATTTGACATTCACAGGCTGTATTGAAGGCAAGAGGGGCAGAAGGAAAAAGATGAGTAACCATCCTAATAGCTGAAGATATTTTAACTAAAAAAAATTACTTTTTAATTAAGATCAGATTAGTATGACCATAGCTACATATTCTACCTCCTTTAATGTAATACAACTTTAAACATATTACATTAATATACATGAAAACCATATTTTTAAATTATCATAACTCCATTGACTATTATCATTTTATTTAGGAAATTTCTGACTTTTTGGGGATGAGGAGTTATCATTATTTACATGCAGACTATTGTCCTCATCTTTGTTGTTATTATCAGCTAATTTCCTTCTGTTTAAATTTCTGGGATGAACAGTTATCATTATTTACATTCAGGCTATTGTCGACATCTTTGTTATCATAATGTTTTGGCTGTTTTGCCCTCTTGACTTAATCGGGTGTATTCAGGTAGTAGTAAATAAAGGGTTCAGTTGAGAATTCCATATTAATTATCTGGATCGATATACACCTGATGAAAGCCAGTGAGCATCATACAAGAAATGCAAATATTCCAGGAATGTCATCAAATTTTTAAAGAAAGAATGAAAACTTATTAAAATGTAGCAAAGTTTAATTTTTTTTATCAGAACATAATCATTATTCTGGATGTGCATTTAGTAGAATGACTATAACAATGAAAAGTGGAGTTGGTAAGCTGATTTCATATCCTGGGCTGGTCAGTTGCATTCACTTTCACACAAATGTCCTTGAGAAAGGCATGAATCAGTCTTTTCTCTCTTCACCCAGCAATGGGTTAAATAACAGAGTAAACTGGGCTCTGGCTTTTGTTGGCGACCAATCAAAGAGAAGGAAAACACTGAATTCCAAGCCTTGCAGAAAGCAAGGGAAAACACTCCAGTATCCTTCCCAAGAAGGCATCACAATTCACAGTAAGTAAAGAAAAGGTACTGGTGGAGAGCCATGATTGACATAAAAAAGTGGCTTGACGTTTTCAAGTTGTAATTTCAATGCTATGCTTGTTAGTACTTCCAAAGCAGAAAATAGCTTTACTTGAATTACTGGAGGGTCATGGTATTAAAAGAAAAACAAAAAAAGTCATCACTATTAGTAATGACAAAACCTATGAAATAAATTCTTGAATTTCATGTTAAAAGAATCTTAGATTCTAGATGAAACCAATGTACACAAAAATTTTACTCAAATAAGATTTTGACAGAAAGTCGGTAATTTTGTGTTCACCATTGTGAATGATAATAATTTTGATTTTAATGACATAATCTCTTACCTACTCATAGGACATACTTGAAGGCAAAAGGGTTACAGAGAACTAGTGGGCTATGTACCTAATGAACTTGTATGAATATATGGTGAATAGGGGAGGGGAAGGATGGTAAAAAAAACTCATACAGATGTATTTGGATGCCCATGAGACCACATTACATTTTTGGAGAGGCAGGAATATTTTACTCTTATTAACAGTAATTGAAGTTTGATACATACATACCTAAGTGTGATTATTTTTTTTTTTTTTTAGACAGGATCAGGATTAAACTCGCACATAGCAAGGTAAGGTGGGTCCTGCTTGACAGAATATCTGTCATGATAATTTGAAGCAAGGTTTTTCAAGATCTGATGCTCTTTCTGATGCCCAACTCAGACATTCTATGGTAGTCCACTGAGTTTTCTTTTAGAGACACCATCTCAAAGAAGGTTACCATTCAAGGTTTGAGACCCTATTGTAGCATTAAATATGAAAGATAAAAACATATACTTTTAAGATATGCTATATTTATGGATTAACTGGCTCAAATGATGATGTCTTAACAATTATTGCTGAAAGAGTCTATAAAGCTTTAGATCAGAATGTTGCTTTAAATATAAGGCATTTAACAGGGTTTGGCATAATGGTCTTCTTATGAAGTTGAATGGTTAGAGTATTTCTGGATGAATTTTTGAACCAATTCAATCTATCTTATCAAATTGTGAAGTGAAAGTTGTCTTTTACAGCCACTCTTATATATATATTTGCATTACCACAGGTATCTATCCTTTGACTTATGTCAGTCCTAATTTTCATCAGTGACCTTCCTGATGTCATCAGGTCTCAGCTCAATACTTATGTTGATGACACAACTATTTACTCCTGCCTTAATAGTAAGTCTGGGCAGTTTGGTAAGGTCAAATTGGAAGCTGATCTATAAAAAAACATGACCTACCATCTGTTGTTAAGTGGGGCAAGGAGTGGCATGTTAATTTTAACACCAAGAATGAAATTGCTTTCTTTTAAACATCTGAGAGAACCTTTTTTGCTTTCCATCAGCATGGATGATACTAATCTCAGCTGAGAATCACTCATTGCACCTTCTTGGATTAACATTTTCAGATTAGATGAAGCAGATTATATTGAATCAATTGCTGAGTCTGCAGTTAAGAAAGTGGGTTCACTGTCATGCTAGACAATGTTTCTCACCAGAATTTTCCATATGTCTACTATTCATACTTGCTTTGACTATCACTGCCACATCTGATCTGGTCCTCCTTATATATATTTAGAGATTCTTGATAAAACCAAATAAAATCTGCAATGATGTTGTTCCTGACCTAGCATCTCAACTTCAGTCCATTTCCCATTGTCATAACGTAGCTCCCACGTGTCTTTTCGATAAATACTTTTATGGTAATTGTTCTGATTAACTTTCTGTTATGGTACCAAGATTTAGAAATTTAAGTACAGTGCTAGATTAGTGGCATGGTCTGATCATTTTAGATTTGAAATGGCTAAAGGAAACTGTATGCTAAAAGTTCCTTCTATTGTTCTTTTATTGTCCACTCTGCTTAATAATAGATTTTTCTCATATTCCCTAACATTCATAAAACCTTTGTGTCCTAGTGACTTTACTGTTTTGCTTGGGGTGAAATGAAAAAAAAAATTGCTACAAAACCCAAACATTAACCTAAAACCTTGAGTCCTGTTTTTAATTATCCTTGTCAGATTCAAACTTTCATATGAATGCCATGCATTGCACCAAACTCATTCAGAAATATGTAAACTGTCAGTTGCATGCAATTGCTTTCTTGGATCAATGATTAAAAATTGTTTTGAGCGAATGATATATGTCAACATTAGTGAGGATCATCCTTCTTTGGACCTCATGAACTGATGCTACAGAATCACATAGCTGTACCAAATAATGGAAATCACTTAATTCGAAAACTTTTTGCAACAAGAACAACTAAATTGGTTATCACATGTAAATTGAAGAGAAAAGAATGATATAATCAAGATGTTGATTTTCCACACTACTTCCAATAAAAGGTTAGGAAGGAAACCCCTGTCAGTACTGGAAAGGATAATAATAACTTTGAGATACCTATTATCCTGAAAAATTATTTTAACAGAATAATTTCATAAATTTCAACCAAAAGTATCACTAGCTGTTCAATCAATAAATACTGGATGTTTCCTTATAAGTAAACAACTGATATTATAATGACCATTACCTGCTCTATTCCATTAACTGCACACAAAGATGTTACAGAAGTGTTACCTTGATTTGTGTGTTTTTTCATTCAAATTACCATGTTGGGTTTGGGTTTGGAGAGTGATTGGTCACATGATGTTAGGCAGTCTCTCATTGGTTAATAAAACCACATAGGTTTAGAAAAAGCTGAGCACCACCAGAAAAAGGGCCGGACTTGCTCTGAAGCAACATGCAAGAAATTCTCTTCACTGCCAACAGTAGCATTTGTTGAGGGTTTTAAAGGTACAAGCTCTCTAGCCCTATTTCACTTTACCAGATGGATAAGTTCACCTGACATGTTCTCTATATATAGGAAAGGACATTGTGTTCATGTTAATCACTACATTCATGTTTAAGTGTAAATAAATACCTTTATTACATATTGATAATGTATTCTTCTTATTTGTCTTAGTCCCAAAGTAAAGTGGAACTTGCACAATGAAAGGATCATGCTGGATACCTTTTTGTTGTTGTTGTTGCTTCTGTTGATGATAACTGTCCCTAACCAATCTCCAAAAGTATCTTTTTATCTGTACCCTGATATATCATATTTCTTAAATATTAAAATTAAATGAAAACATCAACCAGAGATCATAATCAACAGAGCCATCATTAATTGTGATAATCTGTTACATGGCTGTATAGTATATCCCTTGCCAAGGTCACATACAGTTTTGAGTTGTCTTTTTCTGAGACTGGTAGCCAACCAAAACCTATTCTGCTTAGCTATTTAACCCACATTTGGAAAAAGAAGAGGTAGATATATACATTTATCAGGGTTATTTGTAGAAAAGAGAATGTAACAATCTCAACTGGAATTCAAATTTGTTCTGGGTCATCAACTATCACATTACTATCAAATTACCCTAAAAATTAACTTGTACATAAGTATCTAAAGAGTTTATATTGGTGTTATTCAAAGAACACTTACCCCAACTGTTAGGAATGTTTCTAATATGAGTTATCACAAATTTCTAATTTACATAAAATGTAACATATTTGTATTTTTCCAGCATATCATTTTCAAATAGTCTGGAAATTAAAAATTCACATTAAAATTAAACCTGATGAGAAGTTTATTTAAATTTGGCAGTAAGTATGTCTTGGGAAACTGCAATTATTACATGAAAGGAAAAAGAAAGAATAAAATAAATTGATTTTTAATTTAATTTAATTCTAGCTGCGAGTGTGAATTACTCTCTAAGTATTGTCTGAATAATTTTTACATCAGCCTACAACTTAGATTGTATTTCAGAATTAATTTTCCTTCAGGTATTTCAAATTGTGCCATCTTAATTTTGTGTCTGGTTTTCTATTTCTGCTTTTGACATAACCTTTTCTTTTTTAATTTTCTCAAATAATTTTACAGTGTTAGCATTTTAAAAATCTGTGCGAGATTTTCTCATTTTCAGTACAAATAAATTATTGTGAAGACATTTTCCTTTTCTTTTCCAACATCATTGGCCACTTAGGAATCTTTTTAATATGATATTTTATTTGTTCAAATGTAAGTCTTTTCATTACATTTTTAAAACACAATTTGGGTGAGTTGCTTTGCAGTGAAATATTATAGAAATTATGATTTGCTCATTAACATGATTTGCAAAAAGGAGAAAAGAATTTTGTGACTTTCTCTTCTTATACTTGTCAGTGTGAGTTCTCTTATTGCAAATAAAGAAATGGTGCCAAATTGAGCATTAAAAGCGGTAAGTAAATATAATATATAAATAAATATTTTTAGCAGTTTCTGTATTATTCATATTTTTGCTAATTTCACTTACTTTCTCCAGTCTGACATATTCATTTCAAAATGAAGAAAACCGTTAATGATAGATAAAGAAAACTGATTTAAATAGTAATGCTGAGACTAAATTACATATTCTTATCACTATGGAAGGAACTATATCAAAAAGAACATTGTTATTAATATCAGAAACTTCTTTGTATTAATATCAAGATTAGTATATAATTTAACATTATATGTAGAATAATAATATTGATTTAATAAATTAATATTAATAAATTATAAATAATTCATGAGTTATAGCGTAATATATTAAATATATATTTCCTTATGTCAATTCAATTATATCAATTATTAATTTAAGAATATGGTAAATTATTGGGTGTAGCATAAATGCTGTTATAAAATTTCAAACGAATTCTATTTCTAAATTTTTGGTTATTACATTGTTGTTTATCCTTTGATACTTACCCAACAATGTATATTATTTGTTTTTCAAAGTGTTTTAGTATTTACCAAAAACAATGTCCACAGAAATTAAGATATATTAATATATAATTGAGCAATATAAAAATGGACAGATTCCACCTGAGATTTTTAAAGCTGGAAAACAACTTGGAATCAATAGAATGTTTATCAAAAAGATAGATCAAGACCAGGATGTCCTCACACTTCCAGAATGCCAAAACACATGAATCAAGTGCATGAAAAAATCAGATGTAATCCAAGTTGGTCAATGAGAAAATTGGCTAGGGTTGTAGATACAAGATGACCTGCAAGATAAGCCGTACAAGATAACCAAGAGAAAGCTTCTTTCAGAAGCCACATTGAAAAAAAAAAAGCTTCAAAGAAGTAAACACATACTTAAACAGATTCATGATGGCACACTGTAAAACATAAGCTTCACTGATGAGAAACTGTTCACTGTTGAATAAACTTTTAATCATCAAGATGATTGTGTTCTTTCAACAAGTTGCCAGACAGTTCCTGCCTCATCAGGAAAATGCCTCAGAAACCGACATCAGTTATGGTTTGTGCAGTCATTACAGAAAGAGGACAGTCTACTCTTGCTTCTGTTTATTAAGAGGTAAAGATCAACAAGGAATTGTACACAGAGGACATCTTGGGAGGTGCCACTTATAGTGGTGAACATTGGACACTTCAACAAGACAGAGCAATGAGCCATACTACTCTTGCAACACAGAAGTGTTGCAGAGACCATTGTCCTGGCTTCATCACCAAGAAAGAATGGCCTCCCTTATCACGAGACATCAATGCTCTTGTCTATTGTTTGTTGGCAGTTCTTGAGAGTGAGACCTGTTCTACTTCACATTACAATATTGAAGCTCTGAAGGCAAAATTGAAGAGAATACAGGACAAAATACACATGAAAACTGTACTCACCACTATCAATGACTTTCTTAAAAGACTTAGATGTGTGCCTAAAGGTACTATATTGAATGATTTTTTTCTGGTGTTATTTAGAAGATTAATAGTTACTTTGTGTTAAAATTGTATGTTGATATTTTTTAGGACGTATAAGCTTTTCCTTTTGTAACTATATTTATGTTGAACACTGTAATTATTAATTAATTAAGCCACTGCTGGCCAACATTCAATATTTTGAGATTGTGAGCACTATTGTAGAAACTGTAATTAGTATAGAATTTTGTTTTAATCATAGATCTCATAGTGAGTATTTATATGTTAATATTATTTTTATAAAATATAAAATATTTTTAAGATGGTGTTTCTAATAAATAATTTAATATTAATTTTTATATTATAGAATTTTATTTAATCATGGATTTCATAGGTTAATATCAATTATGCTATTGCAACTACTGAAGATCTACATTAAAATATTACATTGTATATAAGAGGATCCTTTATTTTTATATGTAAATAAAAGACGTCCATTTTGCTTTGCAAAGAAAGTGTAAAAAACAAGTTTTCAGTTTATTTCAGACATCATCACTAAATTTCAGTTGTCAGTGAAAACCCACTATTTGTGTATCAATTCCCACCTAAAAATGATCTCTACAGATTGACTCAAACTGTTTTAAAGTGAGACCCATCTCTACCATGATTGATGCTAGTAATTTAAACTCTTAAAATACTACTTTGATGCAGTGAGGTGTTGAAAAAGTTCTCATAAAGACCAACTTGCTTTAATGTGATCAAATAACAAAACATCAGAATTCTCTCTTTTTTTTTTTATCCGTTTTGGTTGGGATGGGAACATTTGAACACACCTTTTATAGAATGTGACACCTGTATTTTGACATTAAACTTTTTAGATAATGTACAAATAATGTATGTTGATGTATGCCATTAGTAGTTGAAATCTTTTTGCCTCGCACCAACCTAGGCCGAAATTAGTATTAAAATTTAATTAGTATTAAATTTGTTTGATGTAAGTATTCCATGATCAGTACAACGATAAGTAAATATATAAACTATTATCTTTATTGTTGTTGGCTTTGTCTTTTTTCTTGATGTACATATTTGTTTATCTGAAAGATTTATATTTGAATTTAGCTTTAAAGAAGATATCTAGAATTTAGAGACTTGAACTTAGAGATGTGGTTCTTGTGGTACATATTTTGAATACTCTGAACAGAACATGTGAGTTATGAAGAAAATGGAAAATAAGAACTGCAAATAAACTACCACAGCTGAAGATTGCTAGATTCAGGTGTGCTCCTTGTAAGTTAATCCTCATTAATAATTATAAAGTTAATTATAATTTTCTAATTTTAATTCACTTATAAAATAATTGAATATTGTCGTTGTTGTTGCGTATTTGAGAATTTAACTTTTTCTTTGCTGATTGCTTCCTTTATGATGATGGTGTTGATGGCTACATTCTCTGCCAATATGCAGGTTCAAGTCTAGAAGCTCCCAGTTTCACCAAAACTTGTTCTCATCATCCATTCCATATTGCCATTTGGCTTTGCAAACAGTGGTTGGAGGTGAAAGAAAATCACAGTAGAAGAAAGTGCCGATGACCTTAATATGAATTAATTAGACCTTAATTTGGGATGTTTGGGTATGAAGAAATAAGATATCTACCAGCTCCCCCACAAAATAGTTTGGACAGTGACCTGTTATTTATACAAATTATTCACTTTTGCTAGCTAACTGCTAATATTTTGGGCTCAATAAAAACAGGCATATTTTCTGAGGAGCTCTGGGCTGTATTGAGTATTATAACATGATTGCCATGTGATACTGAGAATTTCAGTTTGAGTTAAAATAGGTATGCCACCCAAAATCACCTGAAATTCATTCATCTTTGCTTGTTTCCAGTGTATTGGCTATATCCGACACTTATGTATGGTTTTCTGTGTGAAAGTCCTGTTTTTGCCCTGCTCATCTTCATCCTGTGTTTGGCTCTTTTACGTATTTTTTTTTTCCCCTGGTGTTGCTAACTTTTCTGTCCCTCCTGAACTGTAAAAGACCTATTCATTGCTGATACCCAACGAACGAAAAGAAAAACCATCCAAAAGGTAAATAATTAATGGTGAATATGAGAAACTAATTTACCTGAAAAATTGTTTTAAGATTTTATAAATTTCCATTGAATGTATTGATAGCTGTTCAATTAATGAATGTTTGCTTATAAGGAAAAAACAAAAGATTCTGTTGTGGGCACTTATGCACAATGTGGGTCTACTTCTAATAAATGGCTACAATAAAAGAAACATGAAATTAAAATAGCATGAAATATAATTAAAGATATTTATTCAAATGGTACATACATGTTCATTGATGTTTCCACCTTGTTGGTCAGAAAGTGGCTTGGTAAATTTCCACTGCTCCAGGGTCAGTCATCAAAAAAGAGAGTTTTTAAATTCTCTGCCAAGATGGAAATGAAGCAGGGCTGTAATTGGATTGTCTATTGACCAATCAGAGGACTGATTACATGCTGGTTACAACAATGCTGTGAAATGTACTAGACACTGAGAGAAGTTATGACAAAGGACAGCAAAAGAAAACTTGGAGAGGAGGAATCAATGATGACCTCAGGAAGTAAAAACTGATAGAAGACATGACTCTGTCTAGAGTAGACAGGACAAGTACAGTGAAACAGGCTTCCAAAACATTCAACCCTGATATGTAGAAAAAAAGACAATAAACAAAACAATGGGTATGAGTGAGTGAGAGACAGATAAATATTCTGTCACATATAATGAGGAAAAAAAACTTAGAGAATTTCATACTCACAAGACATATTGAAGGTCAGAAAATATGAAGTAACTTAACTAGTTTATGTAAATGGATGGTGGAACAAGGTCAAAGTGGGAAGGAAGGTAAAGTATCAAAAGGTACTTAGTCGAACAAAAGAAAGGAATCTGTGGAGAGTTATTAATATCAGATCTAGAATGTAATAGTAAATGGTAACTAGGTAGAACTTTATTTATAAATGAAATGCTTCCTAAATCCATGATGCTTTGATAAGTTTTCCTCTTATGATATTTCCTGGTCTCTAGTCATTTTGTCTCATCCTCTGCCAACATCCATCTTGGTTGTCTATAATTCAATATGACAAGATCAAGATGACACATGGTAGGACAGGGGTTAAGAGAAATTTTTAGATCCATGTTTTTACCAAGTTATTTATCTAAAATAAAAATAACTGACAGAAAACATTTATTTTTTTTTTATAGACCTCTTTCCTTTTTCTTTGCCTTTAAACTGCTAACATCTTTCTCTGCCACAACTGTCACAGACTTTTGCCATCATACTCCTATGTCTTGTATACCATAGCTATATTCAGTTTAATATTTCTGCTTTTATATCCTTTTGCACAAGAGAAAAAAAAATGACAGTTAATAGATGAGAAACATTTATGAAACTTGACCTGGAAAAAATTCTATAACATGCTTTGTCCTTCAAAAAGACTTCTTCAGACTAATATTTTCCTTGATGTGGGGGTGGGGAATGAAATAAAAACAAACATTGGTTATGCATCAAGAGAAATGCTGATAATACAGTGATGCTTTAAATTTAAAATTTCTATTGTCTGATGTGTCAAGATAATCTGAGAATGTTTTAGTTCCGTTCTTTAAAATTCTTGTGCACATTTCATTGTTTCAGTAAAAATGAGAAAATTTCATTTTAATAAGCAATTAATTCCATCATAAATAGATAGAAATGTTAGCATTCCTGGGGAAAAATAACCTAAAAGAAAATTTCCCACCACCAATAATAATAGCATTTTATTTTTGCTTTTTTTTTATGATTGAAAAATGTTTGGTAATTGAAAAATTTGAGTATAGACAAAAATAAATTTTCGAATAATGCATTTTTCTGAATGACATATAAAATAGGAATGTTTTATGGCCTTGATAGGGCCAAAAATATAGGACATAAGAAAGGAATTGAGTTAAACAAATATATTAACATTATTATACATATTATTAAACAGTAATACAAACAAGAGTGTTACAGCAAGAATGTTTGATCTTGACAGAGCTGACTGCTGGAAACTTCACACACCAAAAGGCAGTACCTGCTCCTATTTATAGCTGGGAGAGTCCATGTGTGTGCGAGTAAATTACCATAACAGAAGTGTAGAAAGTGAAAATTATAAATATATGGAGGAAAGATGATGATTAACCATTGACATGATGTGGTTAAGATTGTAGCATTCAAGGAAGCATTCACTTGGGAGTATTTCACGGAGTAGCATTTGCATTTTGGAAAACAGTGGAAATGAGGATGATTCAACACTGTGGACATAACATGGTGGCTCTTCTTTCTTGTAAATGTTTTAACTGGTGAAACTAAAGGGTGAATCTCATTTGAACATTTGCCATAGAAATAGCAATGTAGTCACTATAGGTCTACAAAATTGAGTCTGTGTGTAATAAATTTAGGTATGTAATCCTGACAGTGTTATAAATTACTGACATTAAAAAAAATGCTCATGAAAAATATGTAATATTAGGTTGGTGCAAAAATAATTTCGTTTTCTAACATATGTTACTATATGAGAAAACGAAATTATTTTTGCACCAACCTAATAATATTCAATAAAGCATTTAGCTTTTAATGGCTTCATCAGATGGATATTTGTGTATGTGTGAAATGTGAAAAGGGTGGAAAATCAGTAAATCACAACAAAGCTGTGTAAATGACCTTGAAGTGAAACAAGATCGGAAAATGAAGATTGAACAGCTCCAGCCCAGTTATATCTCAGTCTTGGCTAGGAATGACTGTAAAACATTTTCCCATCCTAAATTTATAGGCAGAAACACACAAATGCATGCTGGGATTTTTCCTAGCCAATAAAATAGGCTGGTTCTTGGTTTCATCTGTCTCAGTCTTGATCTGTCCTGTCTTGAAGTCAGAATGCTACATTCGTTTGTTTGAACTTGCTTTTGTGTGTCAATGCCAATTCTTTGTTTGTGAACTTTTTGCCTAATTCCTGTTAATTTGCTTTGCATATATTGTTTGCTGGTTTTATATTATTTTATTCTATTTCTTGTTATTGATTAATACAAACTTTGTCACTTCTATTATTCATTCTGTCAGTTTTGTCATTTATTTTGATTTGACCATGGCTACCCACTCCACAGCAGCAAATTTGTATGTTCTATATCTTGTAAAGAAAAAGCAGACAAGGAAGAGTCGGGTACTTTCTAGAAATAAGAAAAATATTTCTGTGCCAAAAAAATTATATAAATAAATTACAAGTACCATATTTGGTAACCACTTTAAATAACATCTCAAAAAGTATCTTTCAGGTCATTTATGCTTAGTTGGTGTTTGGTCAGACAAATGGTACTTGTATCTGACTTAGCATTAAATGTAAATGGAGTTTATTTAACATCAAATATTGAAGATAGAAAAACACACACATACACACACACTAAAGAAAAACAAGGGAAAAATAAAGATGAACTGAATAAGCATGTTTCTGTAACTTGATTGTCAAAACTAAACAACCTAAAAAAGAAATTCTGGACTGATTCAAGCTGCAAATGCCTACTTTGTTTCCATGGGAAATGAAGCATTTGTCATTCTTGATTTTTGTTTGGACAATTTTAGTTGAAGGTTTCAATAAATAAAGCAGGACATGGTCTTCAGCTTTGGAAACCATATCATTATGCATTACAAAGGAAATTGAATCAGATATTTATTTACTCTCAGCATCAATTTGATTTGTTTGTCAGAGGAAACCAGGAAATCAACCATATCACCACTTGATTATCTGAATATGTGGAATCGATTGACAATTTCATCTTGAGTGTAATTTTTTTTTCCTACTGAAAAAAATTGAATTTATCATTTTCATAATTTGTGATTTTTGTCATGAAAAATAAGATATTTTTCCCCTTTCCTTCAATTGCCATCTTTCTCTTTAGATATGAATAGAATCTTTTTTTCTACCCTGTTCTCTTTTTGAGAGAAAAATCTTTAGGATGCACAGAGACTGGAAGACAGATTGAAAAAGAAAATGAAGAGGAAACATTTTTTTTTTCAATATCACCTTATTTATGCCTGCCAGAAAATGAACAAAAAAAAATCTTTTTCTGTTGAGCTTTTGTATAAGTCTGACAGCTCCCCAGTCTCACTTTAATCAAATTGTTGGCATTAAAAGAATGAACCAGAAAAAAAAGGTCATCTATCATATCAATTATATAAAATCAAAAGCCTCTTCAGGAAGTTCTTTTAAAAAAACACTTTACCTTCCACAAGACTTAATTAGGTTCCTGACTACTTGTTGTCTCCTCTTTTCTTTTTTTACTAGATTTGAAGGTAGAGAATAAATTTAGATCATGAGGTTGTAAAAACCTTAATATCTTGTAAACAAAATCATCATGGATTTGTAGCATTTTTATTCAGTCATCAAAGCATTTCTTTGGAATTCTATTAGCTTGTGCCACCTTTCAGCTAAATTATGTATCCTGTCATAAAATGATGTTTCTGGTTTTGAACTGATTCTGGAGAGAATTTTTCATTTTCTTGGACTTCTTAAAATTGCCAACTTGAGTTGAATCAAGTGAAATTAGCAATTATCCAAAGCTGATAGATTCTTCCATATACAGAAGAATTTACCATTTTGACTTTCATTTATTGTGCTCTATTTGTAATTTGAGGAAAAGCACTATTATGTAGTAAAATCAATGATGGAGTGACTTGGCTATGTTTTTTTTTTCTCTTTCAATGCCAAATTCAAACTGTAAATTTGTAATAATGAATTCCTTTTTAGACACAAAACCTTTTTTAATTGCTCTTTTAGGTTGTAATGTTGAATGCTGTTGGAGTCAGTTAAATAATTCTTAATTTCTGAATTCCATAATAAATACATTTTATTTCACTGGTAACTCTCGTGTGCAAGAATGACTTCTTGCTGTATTGAAGAAAAGAAAGGCAAATTTTTTAAGACTGATATTTATTCTGTAATTTTGGTTTTAAATCATTTTCTTTTCAGAATATTTCCTAAGATTTACAAACTTCGAAGACTGAAAAAACAAGTAATGAAGAACTCAGTAAACTTCAATGACACTTCTAAGATTTTTCAAACAAAGTGTAAAAAGTTTATCGACCTAATGATATTTTAAAGTAGTGATCGTATTTTTGGTTTCTAGATTTGCTCATTTGTTAGATATTTTTTCGTAAAATATATGTTGTCCATTTCATTTCATTTTGTTTGGAATTTACCAGAGAAATTACAAATTGTAAATTAGATTATTATTGTCCATAATATATATTTTATTTTTCACCAGAGCCATTTTGCTATTTTATATTGAAATCTTATTATAATGCAATTTTCATGAAATATTTTAGAAAAATTAAGGAATTTTTGTTTTGATGAGTTTTAAAAAAAGATTAAGAAGTAGAAATATTATCCTGTCATCCTGGTGTTTTGAACAGGAGTAAAGGTTTATTCCTTGTCTCCTGTTCTTTCTAAAGTTTTTCATTTACTTTCACTCCCAGTAGGCACATGTTCCTTAATGGTATTATTGTCTTGCTTGGGTGAATTGATAAAAAAGTTCTTGGTTGATTTAAGTAGAAGGAATGAGGTTTTGATTTCAGACTAATGAACAGTGGCTTTTTCCCTATTCCTAGTGAAATGTATTGTTTCAATAAGAAACAAAGATAATTGTTCTATTCATAAAATAGATGACTACATGATTTCATTATTTATATAAAAAGTAAAGTCAAAGACATTCTACATTTCCAGCATTGATTTTACTGGTTTTTGATTTTCCATCCTTTCTGTCTTTCAATTTATCTTTCTTTCTGTCTTTCTTTCTGTCTGTCTGTCTTTTTTCTGTCTGTCTGTCTTTCTGTCTTATTTGTCGTTCTTATCTTTCAATTTATCTTTCTTTCTGTCTTTCTGTCTTATTTGTCGTTCTTTCTTTCAATTTATCTTTCTGTCTGTCTTGCTTTTAACTTTATATTTGATTTTCTATCATTGTTTCTATTTGTCTTTTTCATTGTTTCTGTCTTTTCTTTTTGTCTTTCATTTTTCCTTTTGTCTGTCTTTCTTTTTTCCTTTCTGTCTGTTTTTTTCTGTCTGTCTTTCTTTTTATTTGTATTTCTTTCTTTTTAAAGAAAAATCTTTTTCAATTTTTTTTCTTTCTAACATTATATATATATATAGAGAGAGAGAGAGAGTGAGAGAAAGAATATATAGAGAGAGAGAGAGTGAGAGAAAGAATATATAGAGAGAGAGAGAGTGAGAGAAAGAATATATATATAGAGAGAGAGTGAGAGAAAGAATATATATATATAGAGAGAGAGTGAGAGAAAGAATATATATATATAGAGAGAGAGAGAGAGTGAGAGAAAGAATATATATATAGAGAGAGAGAGTGAGAGAAAGAATATATATATATATAGAGAGAGAGAGTGAGAGAAAGAATATATATATATAGAGAGAGAGAGAGTGAGAGAAAGAATATATATATATATAGAGAGAGAGAGTGAGAGAAAGAATATATATATATATATATATATATATATATATTCTTTCTCTCACTCTCTCTCTCTCTCTCTCTCTGTTTGGTCAGCTATAGAAAGGGAGTTCGATTAGACCTAAGCCCACACAAGATTGGGCAGAAATGTCATGAAGGGTGCCTAAGACAACAACAGCTAAACACCATTGCCCAGGACCTAGGCCATATCAACATGCCACTTTACAAAGCCAGGAAGTAGGAAACAAACTGGGTCCAATGGTCGAGGATTTCTCAGTATGTAGTTGCTACATTGGAATCCTACCATGTACCATAATAATAGTCTGAGACAAGTTATGTGGGACACATGTGGCTAGCAAGCTACTCATCAATCCTTACTGCTGTAATGAGTTTCATCTTCATTTTTATTACATTACGCTACAGCAAGTTTCTTCCATTACCAAGATATAATTTTCTACAAATATTAGGTTAGTTCAAAAATAATGACGTAATAATGTCGTTTTTGATGTAAAAAATACGTCAAAAAACGACATTATTACGTCATTATTTTTGCACCAACCTAATATAATAATTCATATTCTGTTAGTAATGTTTTGTTACTTTTTTCCCCTGATTTATATTACACAGAACTGAGAATTAATGTCAAAACTCTCAAAGAAATTTTGGGTAAAAAAAAGGTCAGAATTTGTTTTTTTTTTTGTTTTTTTTTCTAAACAGTGCAATATTTCCATACTGACAAATATTTAATTGATCAGTTGAGAAAATCATTGAAATTCTGTTAGTGAACAACTGAGGTAGGCAGAAAAAAATAAAAACTCAAAGACGTACCCAGTTTGTATTAAAAATACAATCACTTCTCCATATCAGTTTTTTTTCTTTATATTAAAATTTTTATAATTTTCATTAGATCCAATTAAACCTTTGATATATTTAGTTAATAAATCTTCCCTGTGATATCACAAAGGACTGAAAAAAGCTCATAACAAATTTGCATAAGCAGACTCCAAATTACTTTGACCCTGTTGACAGTTTGTCAAGCAATCAAGATTCTATACAGTCCGTTATTTCTGTCAAAAAGAAATGAATAATTTTATTTTAAAAAAATATACAAATATTTGTCAGTGTTGTCAGAAAAAAAAGGGTTTTACTTTCGTTGAATGTGTGTAATATTACTCCTTTTATTCATCTTTGCTCCTGTTTTGAATAAGTGAATCACATAAAGAATAAATTGGGCAACTAAAAATAGCTGCTTATCTCATTCCTATTCAGATGCTGATATTTCACCTTTTGTGCTTAACCTGTTCAGTGTGTCAGAGGCAACAGATTCTGTTTTGTTTAAACTGCTGAATATAACAAAATGTATGCAACCCCCCCCCACAAAAAAAAACCATCAAGACATTTGCTCAGTTAATTTATTCAGTGAATTTTGCACTAATTAATCATGTCTTAATTTCAAAGCCCTTAAAAGAAACAACAGCAAAATTGAATAAATGTGTTTTGGAGAAAAAGTTTCAGTTGAGCTTATGGAATTTGATTCTTTGTCAGATTTTCAGTCATCATAATTTATGTATGTACTAATCATGTCTGCTTTGCCTTCTTCAGAATTGATTGACTTAAGCGCTTTCTTGCTCCCATAATCCTTTGCTTATCAAAGCTGCAGACACTTATCTCACAGTTAATGATGTTTTATTCAACATAAAAGTTGGATAAAAAGTACAAATGTAGAAAGAATAATCTATCATTTTGATTGCAACGTTTCACCATTCTTTTATGAATAGTATCACATCTGAAAAATGACAAAACATAAATTAAAAAAAAATAAAAAAGAATATAATTACCTTTCTAATTTTGTGTTGAGTTAAAATTCCATTTTGGTTTGTTGCATTCACTTATGAGCAAATATCCTTGGGAAAGGTATGAATTAATCTCTCTACTACAGCTATGGGTTAAATAGTAGGACTTAAATAACCATAGGTTTTGTTTCACAATGGACATAAAGTGTAAAAAAGAAATGATGCAGTCATTTGAATATGTCTAAGAGAAATCCTAAAATGGTTCCTTTAAGTGAAAAGATGAACTTTCTCAAATCAATAAAGAAAGAAAAATAAATTGTGTACTAAGTTTGTTGTTATAGTCTGGATTCCTTGTACCACGGTGATAGTCCAAGGTAGAACCAATAAAGATGAACTCGAACACAGGTATGGAATAACACAGATATATTAGAAACAGGAATATATACAGAGAAGTAGAAGTGTTAGTATGAACAATCAGGTTTAGTAGAGAGAACAATGTAGTCTCAACCAGTATCACTATTCCAATGTCTTGCAGTAATCATCTGAACGCGACTCTGTTTCGGACTGCCTCTGACTTGACTCTTGACTCAATTTGAGCTACTGACTGACTTGAACTACTGACGATATTCAGTCACCCCCCCACTACCCCAAGGGTGTCATGTGGCACAAGGCCTTTTTAACGTGGGCACTCCGAGCCTGTGGGCTCGGGCCAAAAATATGCCGTTGAACTCGTATAAATGGGTTCAGGGTCAGTCTACCTCCCCGAAGGAGACTCCGCCCTTCGGCGTAGCCTCCTTTGGGTTCCTCCCATCCATAGGAAGAGAGTATAACCGAACAGTCAGTCAAAACTTGAACGACTGACGATATTCAGTCACCCCCCCACGAGGGTGTCATGTGGCACAAGGCCTTTTTAACGTGGGCATTCCGAGCCCGTGGGCTCAGCCAAAAATATGCCGTTGAACTCGTATAAATGGGTTCAGGGTCAGTCTACCTCCCCGAAGGAGACTCCGCCCTTCGGTGTAGCCTCCTTTGGGTTCCTCCCATCCATAGGAAGAGAGTATAACCGAACAGTCGGTCAAAACTTGAACGACTGACGATATTCAGTCACCCCCCCACGAGGGTGTCATGTGGCACAAGGCCTTTTTAACGTGGGCATTCCGAGCCCGTGGGCTCAGCCAAAAATATGCCCATTGAACCCGTATAAACGGGTTCAGGGCCGGTCTACCTCCCCGAAGGAGACTCCACCCTTCGGCGTAGCCTCCTTCGGGTTCCTCCCGTCCGTAGGAAGAGAGTACAACCGAACAGTCGGTCAGAACTTGAACGACTGACTCCTTGCCTACTCCTGAAGTGCAGTATTTATTAAGAATGGAATAGTCCATTATTATTATTATGGGTATGATCCCATAACATTTGTAAAGATCTCTGATGAGAATAAATTTTCTTTCTATAGCTTAAATTTTATTCAAACATGTTATTGTAATTTGACTTTGTTGTTATTCCTTTGTGCCAAACCCATCAGTGGTTGTGCTACCACAAAGTCACAAGTCATCATGACTGAGGATTTGAGTGTACTGGTCTTGTTCAATGACTAATCATAACAGATCATGCACTCTCTCTCAGAAACGTTAAAGTCTGTTCAGCATTATTGCAGCATAAATAACTTTGTTTTAGATGTTGAATAACCCTGAACAGGTGCCTGAAGTAAGGATTTGCTAACAGCCTAAGCAGACTAGTCCAAGTACCCTAGAAGTCATTCCCTTGTTCAAATTTAAATTCAATGTATACCAAAGGGAAGAAAAAAAAATTTCAGTGGGCTATTTGTTACACCCAGGGAAAGTGAAATATAATTATCTAAGTACCCTATGTAATATAGTTTCAGAATATGGTTGGAGGAGGGTCTATTTCCAAAACCCTAAGAGGAGTTCAATAACAGACAGGCAGAGGCTACAACTTAATATATATGTGTGTGTATATATATACATATATATATATACACACACACACATATATAAAGTTGTAGACTTCATATATATATATATATATATATATATGAAGTTGATTGATTCATTTTCTATAGCTTATCAACCCTTTGCAGGTTATTTAAAGCCAGAAAATATTTTTAGATTGTAAAAATGTTTTTTTTTTTTAGAGATTATAATGATTTAGGGATACAAGTCTTATAAACTAACCTATAGCTGGGGGAGAAGAGGTGGATTCATACCTTTCTCATGGGTATTTGCATGTAAGTGAATGTAATGAATCCAACTGGAATTGGAATTCTGTTTTCTGATTAACAATTCCAAGCCATTATCCATTAATAATTAAACCATTAATTTAAAAAAAAAATAAAATAAAAATTTGTTGTTAAATATAAGTTTCTCCCTAGGTTAAGCAGGTACTTTATAAATATTAAATAAATTATACAATTTTTCTCTCTGTTTCTGTGTGTGTATATATATATATATAGTGTAACCCGGATATAAGAGAGATTTTCTCTGGTCCCAAATTAGAGCCATACTTACCTAAACAAAATAGACCAAACCCAGATATAAGATACTTCTTCTCCGGTCCCAGCAACTCTCTTATATCTGGGTTACACAGTATATATATATATATATATATATATATATATATATACAAACACACAGTAAAAATAAATGTACACAAGTTTTAATTTTTTTTTTAAATTGACCAATCTGTTATTTATTTGTAACACATTAAATGTATATAAGCCAGGTTTTGTTTTGAGAAATCATTCTATGGAAAATATGTCAAAGCTTAGTTTAAACTAATGAATGGAATTTGTGAAGTTATATGATGCTAATCATAAGAGTACAGCAGCAATGATGAGTGTTTTTAAAACAATGGACACTTTAAAATGGGATCCTTTTTCTCTATCAACAATTACTGGTCTAATAGAAAAGTTTGGCACCACAAAGATACTGCATGATGTTCCTTCAAGTGGGAGACATTTCTTTGAAGCTGAGTGCACACCTCAAGTTATGGATAGTCAATAATTTGATTAAATTGCAACTTTGCTTACAAAACAAAATAGAGGAACCATTGAAAATTTATTGTA
Source organism: Acanthosepion lycidas (assembly GCA_963932145.1). Taxonomy (NCBI): domain Eukaryota; kingdom Metazoa; phylum Mollusca; class Cephalopoda; order Sepiida; family Sepiidae; genus Acanthosepion; species Acanthosepion lycidas. Next base: position 86,074,627 of record OZ010585.1, on the reverse strand, counting down.
ATTTTATAAAGCCCATTTCATATCCATTTGTTTTAAAATATGTTTATATAATTACTTACTTTGAATTATAATGGTTTTAAAACTGGCTTTCCTTTATCTTCACCCTGTTTGTTTGTGTGTGTGTGTATGTATATATATATATATATATATATATATATAGGATATTACACTGAAAACATAAAAAATCACTACACAATTACATTCATGTTTCACTGCATATCAATGCATCTCATCAGGTGATTGTAAATTACTGGTGAGTGAATGATTTATTTAGATTTAAAAGCAAAATACAACCTCTTTTTATGAAAAAAAGAAAAAAGGGGAAGAGTTATAAATTTTGAGGTCTTTACTCTGATCTATCAATCAAATATGACCTACATTAAATTTAAACTAAGCAAAGAAGCAAAAATTAAAAATTATTTTTTCTAAATGGGTCATGATGTGTAGATTGGCAGCTAAGAGCATCCAGTCATAAACCTAAAGTGGATACATATGGTTACATAAAATATAAACCAGACAATACAGTTTCCTAAGAAATAAAAGCAGGTTGGATAGAGAGGTAATTTAACAAAATGCTAAACAAGTTACATGCTTTATGAATTTCCTACATAAATTTTTTTTGTAGTTGATAAATAAATGGTTTCCTTAAGAAACTAGTAAATAACTTAAACATATAGAATTATTTCGTAAATTAATATGCAACTGTTAAATAAAGATCCTTCATATAAGATGTTGAGAACGCCAACTAATCAATGTAAAATGTCAAAAATAGCAACCAAATACCAATACATCGGTGCAAGATGTTACTAATACTAAGAGGAAATTAATACAAAACTATATTAAGTCCAGATTAATCTTGCAAATAGAAAGTTAAGTCATATATAGTGCAACACAGTACAACTAAAATATCAAGAAATACATCACTTTCTAAATATTTTTGGAGTTTAAAAGATGATAATAAGAAAAAAATGGAAAATTTTTAAAATGGCAAGGGCTTGTAGATCATTGTATGAACCCTGTTTTTTGTGTTTACATGAAAACTTGAAATAAGTAGATTTTTTGACAAAAATTCATTAAATTGAAGAAGTGAATTGCAAACATATTTTACCTTTTAACTTACAATTTAGTTAAAATATGAAGTTTGATAGTGCTTTTTCTTATATTTTAGTTGTAAAAACCTTATAATCCGTTTTTTTTTCTGAAAAAAGAGGTTGTATTTTGCTTTTAAATTTAAATAAATCATTCACTGCCAGTAATTTACAATTACCTGTTGAGATGCATTGATATGCGTTTAAACATGACTGCAATTGTGTTGCGATTTTTACATGTTTTCGGTGTATTATCTTAAAATAAACATTACTCTACTCTGTATTGAGCCCACTTTTAAATTAAATGTTACAGATGTTGGAATTGTACTTTATTTGTTCTCATCATACCTGGATATATATATATATATATATATATATATATATATATATATAAGGATATACTATAGCATGTCTAACAAGAAAACTCATGTTACATCTCTCTGACAATAGCTCAATTATGCCTCATTTAAATACACATGGAGACCTACCAAAATCAATTGGTTACATAATCTTTGATAATACAAATATAATAGTCTCATCTACATATAAAAACAGCTAAAATAATGGAAGCATTATTAATAAAAAGAAAAAGCTAACACTCAATAATATCAACTATGAATATGGTCACAATAGGCTGACCATGTTTTGAAAATAAATCATTCCTTTAACTCTAGATACATGTATAAAACAATGCCTACATTTAGTTGAAATTAAAAATAAAAATTATCCTTGATAACGGCTAAAAGTATAGCCAAAAGCACTTACATACAAAATATTTGTACAATTTTTACACAATTTATGTCTAGAAAGGAAAACAATTAGAACACATGAAAAATGAAAGAAAAATTTTTTAATGAAATTTGAACATATATATATATATATATATATATATATATATATATATATATATATATACATACACACAAAAGTGAATTTAAATATAAAACATTCTTATTCTTTTGCCCCATTTCCTGCTTTTTACTCTAATAGAAAATAATCCATTTGCTGTGTTTTCAAGAAATTACAAGGGTTGTAATTTTCATTATACAAGCCTGAAGCATTTCTTGATGTGACCATTTGAACATGTTTTAAAAATAATGATTCTAATTTTTCATGTATTGTTAAAAAAAATTAACACAAAATAAATGAAAATACTTTTCAAATATATTATATACTGTTGTAACTTAGGGAAGGCTACTGAATAGAATAATCAAACGAAGGTTGGTAATGAACGATAATACTTAGGACATGAATAACACATATAAGATTCACCAGCAGTGTGTAGAATTTGTAGCCAACTGCTAGAAGAGATTCAAGTGAATTCCACAATAAAACTTCAACTACAGACCAACATACGGTATTTACAGAAATGGGGGACGTACCCATTATTATCCGTAGGTATGCTGCAACATATACAAATACCAACTTTACTGAGTCTGGTGCATCGATGGATCACATAGTACATATCAAATTCATGTTATTAGTCAACTGGCTTACTTGACTCCCTTTCTCAAAATGTTGATGGTTACTTAAAAAGCTTTGCTTTGTCTGGCACAAGGGTGCAGTAGTATTGCATTCACCCTCACCATATGTGTGAATTAGTTTGCAAGACAAGTTTTTTTGTGCCAGACATTTTTCTCTTAATTTTTTCTTGAACTATCTCTTCAATTATTCCCACATTCTCATCCTACCTGTTTCATTGACCAACACTTGCTGCCATGACTTACTTCCCTAGCTACTGCCAGTAATTTGTACCATTCAGAATATAATTTGTTACAAAGAACTGCTCAACATAGGTAATAATTTACAATTTCTTTCTCTTGTGTTTGAATGAAAGTTTTCCATTTGTGTGAGTGTATTGATTTTCTTATTGTTGAATCAATCAATTGTTTTATTTCATAGACATTTCAAACTATTGTCCTGACATTTGTTGTTTTAATGTAATATTTTGATAACAAAATTCTTCTGGCTTCCTCAAGTGAAGAGCAAAGATGAGAATCTTTGAGTTTTCTTCTAACAATGACAAATATAAGACAAGCTTTTTTTTAGATTTTAGTAAGTGCATCTGACTTAAGGTTTTATCATAGGTTATCTCAAAATTAATACAGAATTGAGAGAGTACCTGTAACCCTGCATCTCATTTGCAGTGAAGTGATAATTAGAAAAAGGTTCCCAAACTTGTTCATTCACTGATTAATAATATAAATGCTTAATCTTATTATTTTGTTGGACTGCTGTGTCCTTTTTTTATTGTTCACCCAATAAAAGACCCACGAGCCACTCAAAGTAGAGTGTTATGGCATAGTGTTTTATGTGTATAAGAGAAGGTAAGAAATACAGTTTATGAGTTTAGGTAGGAAAGATAACGGATAACGGCTAACTTTAGAGAGGTCAAGATTGTAGTGTTTGGAAGAACATTCTGCCGGGAGTCATTTCCACAAAGTAGCAGTTCTTGGGAAGAATCTATCCGAGTGGAACTTCCTTCTTATTAATGGAATATGAAGGGAATGAGGATGATTCATTCTTGTGTTTGTGGCATGGTGGGTTCCAGTTGCAAAGGTCAGGATTGGTGGAAACAAGGGATGTAGCTCATCAGAACCTTTTCCAGCAATGAAGTAGTGAGAGACTAGCGATGTTTGTCTGTGAGTGAGAAAGGGATTGTAGGGAGGAAAATTCTTTTTTTCTTTCTTTGATTTTTTTTCTTTCTTTCTTTGTTTTTCTCTCTTTCTTTGTTTTTTCTCTCTTTCTTTGTTTTCTCTCTGTTTTTTCTTTCTTTGTTTCTTTTTCTTTCTCTCTTTGCTTTCTTCTTTCTCTTTTTCTTCTTTCTATTGGAACTCTGTCATGACAGACAAGGGAGGACTGGGTAACTCCTGCCTAGATATAGCAGCAATTCTTCATTTTTGGTTTGATCTTGCTCCCTTTTGATGGGAGGGGGAATGTAGACAATAGAAACAAATTTAAATACCAGAAAAGTTGCATAGATCTGAGAAAAGTCAAAGTCTGACTCATTTCAAATGTTATATTAACAAAAAAAAAAAAAAAATAATGAAAACATGTTTGAACAATCCACTTATCTAGAAAATAAAGTTATGTATATCTAGGAAATTTTCAGCACCTGTTTGTGCATGTGTTTATATAATGCCGATTTCTCCCATTGCTTTTGATGTATGAGGATGCAGCAGCTCAGTTCTTAGAAGCGAATAGCCAGATTATTCATAGATAGGATTTGATTATATTCATGATGGTTTGTGCAGATCAAACCACACTTTCCTGAAGAACTGTATAGAGAGAAATGATGCACATAGTGTGCAACAAAGTCTCCAATTTGTAAAACAGCACTTTAAAATTAGCTACAAACAACTGCATTTGGATCCACAATTATTTCTACTCTAGCTTTTAGAATAATTTGAAACAAATATTACCACCCACCTAATAACCATTAGGATCATAGAACAGACCTATATATAATAAAATATAGTTTTAAGGTATTATATATATATATATATATATATATATATATACATACAGATTAAAATGTTCAATATCAGGGATACAGTATATGTTAAAGCAATAGTCTGTTTCATACTTTAATGCAATATTCAAGCCATGTATAGTGTGCTTTGGCTCGACTATATATACTGGATAGTAGTGCATTATGATCAGAAGGTCAGTTCTATGATCTTAATGGTTATTAGGTGGGTGGTAATATTTATTTCAAATATATATATATATATATATATATATATATATATATATATATCATAAAATGTTAAATGGCCGGAAAAATTACTGTACCAAAAAAAGTGCATATAAAAAAGTGCTCAATGCAGCGGTTTAGAAAAACAGTGCAAGCTAATACAATAAAAAGTAAGACACTGTATACTACAGCAGTTTCAACGACAAGGTTTGATCAGATGGCTGGGCAGACACCTGATGAGACCTAGTGGTCAAAACCATGGTAGTATGTAGTATTTTCCTTCTTTTTTTTTTTTTTTTCTGAGATATATATATATATATATATATATATATGATATGGTCTAAAATTTGGTTTGCAGCCAATGATGTAAACCAGTTCTTTGTGCAAATACTTTCCACAGTAAAAAAATCTTGAAGCACAGGTATCACTTGATTTGTTTTTAACATGGAGACAAAAAGGATACTTAGAATCAGAAATAGACAATTGAAATTTCTAGGGAACAAAAGAGGAAAGAGAGCTTGGAGAATTTGATACTCACATGATATATTGAAGGCAAGTGAGAAAAAAAAGAAAGGAAACTAGTGGATGACCTACCTAACAAGCTTGTGTAATTGGTTGGTAGAAAATGGATGAGTAGAAAGCAAAAAGGTAAACTTATTAAGAGCCACAAAGGAGAGGATGTTGTAAAGAGTCATGATCTCTCATATCCTGAGGGAACATGACACATAGAACAATAATTGATCTGTGCTTCTCTCATTGTGTTACCTGTTTTATTTGTCCTCTCACATAGTGTCCCTTCTCTCTTCATATCCTTCACACTTTTCTTTCTCTTTACTCTTTTCAATACCTACTCACATTGTACACTTGTGTTTGCTCACCTCCCTCTGTACTACTTTCTTTGCATCATGCAGACTATTCCCTTTTCTTTCTTTGCTCCTTTGCATTGCACCACTGGTATTCTGTCCTCTCTTGCGCAAGCCTCCCTCACAATCATCTCTCTATGCCCTCTCAGATTGTACTACTTTGTCCCCTTCCTCTGTATAATTGTCTTAGCCCCTCTCGTAGAGTTCATTTTTCCTTTTATCACTTTTCTACTCTTCTTTTTTGTCCTTCTCTCTCTCTTTTCTTATCTGACCATTTTATGTACTGAAATATTTATTTATCTGATAACTGCTGAGAAGTGAATGATACTAGCAAAAAAAAAAAAAAAAAAAAATATTCAATTCATATGAAGTGTTTTTGTACACATAATATTGGATTTGGTCTTATATTCTTCAAATATGGATGTTTAAAAACTTCTAGACAGTAGAATTCAAATTCCCATTTTGTTTAAAATATAATTTCTGGATTTTATTATTTATCTATTTTTTTTTATAATTTCACCCCAAGCAAGGTGATAGTGTCACTAATACACAGGGGGTTATTGGAGTGAAACAGAATAAGAAGACATTAGTAAGGAAAAGGACTATAAAGAAACAGGATTCAGAAAGACAGAAGATGGTGATTGACATAGCATTTAAATTTTTGAAGATTGTAGTTGGCAGAGAAGCAAGGAACCAGAAGGGAGTTTGACGGGAGAAGTGTGAGGAAAAACTGTCAGAATAGAAGTAGTGTTTGTATCTAGTTAGTTCAACATTAAAACAGTGAGACCTAGTTGCCAATCTAGTAGCACGCTTAAATACATATAGTCAAGGCACTAGGGAAAGAAACTCATCAGAACTGTCACTATGAAAATATTTGTCGAAAAAGCAAGAAAGTAACTGAAATGTCAAAGTTGATTACATTAAAGACACTTTTTTGGATTTTGTTAAGAATTTTAGATGTATAGCAGGAGCACCAGACCATGCTATGGTGGCGGCAGCATTTAATGCACGGAAGAATGGTAAATTTAGGTGAAATCAATTACATGGCACAGCAAAACTAAAATGGAAAATCTGAAGTGTAAATTTTGGCATTGACCTTGTTTCCCTGAAACATTTCATTGTTTGCATTTACTAAAGTTTGAACATTAACTAGAGATGAGAACATGTGTGCGCAAATACGCACAGAGGGCATAGGGCAAAATGTAGAGATAGAAAAACACTGAATAATTCCACCCACAAGATTCACTTGGAGAAATAGTCTTAGCTAGGTGACATAGAGTGGTATTCAAAAGTATTTGACTCAAGATAACTATCATTGTCAATTCACTATGTCAAATGATTTGATGACATTTATCTACAAGAAGTGTTCATAAGAGTTTCATCTGTGAACTGATAAATAAGAGAAAATTAATATTATTTCATTCTCATACACTGTCTGACCTCTTATTAAAATTATGGATAAGTTGTTTTGGATGTGTCAGCTTTGATTCTACATACAAATTAAGTGTAGCATAAATTTCTATTTGTCTATATTTCTGAGATGTGGTATTATGTACACTATTTACATTATTTGGACTATTGTCCTCATCTTTGTTGCCATATTTATCACAATGTTTCGGCCATTGTACACTCCAGCCTTTTTCAGATGATTGGAATGTCGAATGGCAGAATGGATAAAGGTGTTGGTTAGATCCAGTGACAGGACCCAAAAAGTTGTGAGTTCAATACCTGGTTAAGGCAGTGGAGAACTTGGAGAGGTGAATTAACAGGAGATAACTGATAACAGATGTCCATTAGATATGGCACATGGAACTAGAACAAACTACCCCAACGAGCAAAATAAAGTTCAACATTCCAACCAACTGAAGAAGGCCAGAGCGTACAACGTTCGAAATGTTGCGATAAATATAATAACAAAGATGAGGACAATAGTCCAAATAATGTAATTTTCTATTTATAAGTAAATTAAAGATATAGGCTTTCAAAATATATACCTGAATTAATTATTGATGGGCTCTTTGACCTTCTATAACCTTGATATCTTTCATTCATTAATATTAACTTTTTCTTACTGTTTCCATTTTAAGATTTCTTTAAGTAGTTTTTATTGCTTCTGAGAGATTAACTTTGCTTAAATACTGTTTTCAATTTTCATATACATGGATTGGCTGAAAATCATCCATCTAATTGATATCTGGAGAGGTTGAGGGATGTTCATTTTGATTATAAAGGCGCATTGTTTTGCATGAATATAATCCTTTGCTTAAAAGTTATTAGTTGTGGCCTGCAACATTTAAAAATGTTTTGTTCAAAAACGTGAAACAATTTTCTGCATTTGTCTTGAGTAACCCCAAATATTACTCAACCCCTCTTAAGTTTTGTTACTTGACTATTTTCATAATGGACTCACTGTCACAAGTCCATCAAATGTAGTTCTATATTCTTAAATAAAAATTACTGTTGAGGAATTGGCTTTCATCAACTTCTTCACCCAAATTATTAGGTTGGTGCAAAAATAATGACGTAATGTCGTTTCAAAAAACAACATTATTACGTCATTATTTTTTCACCAACCTAATAAATGTTTATCTTTGTACTAGCTTGGATGATTTTATGTCATCTGTCATTAAATTTTTCTTGGATGACTTTTTGTGACATTCTAAAAACCAGTTTTTTTTTTGTTCTTATCTGCCAATGATTTTAGTTTTTTGAGGTTTTTGTGATTTCTGACTGTTTTTGTAATTTCTAATGCTGTGTACTCTTTTGTAGTTCATTCAGTTAGACATTGAGTCTAGATGCTGTTGGAATGCATGTGTGGAGAATAAAAAAGAAAACAGCATCCAGCAAGTAAATTCAAGCTCTCCCAGCTGGTATTCCAACCTTGAGTCATTCCTTCTTGAGTTCTATCTCAAAATCACACTAACAGACTTTTCTAGCCACCAGCCGTGAATGTCACTCCAAGCACCCTGCACTGGGAAAAATTGGTTGCTTTTATATTTGTCCATATACCCATAATGCCTTGCGTCTTTATGCGATCCCATAATTCATTGTATCCCTGTCCCATGATGCATTGCATCTTTATTGTATAAAAATGCAATGCAAGTCCCCCCTCATTCGTTTACATTATCTGGCCAAGGACAGATTATGGCAGAGTGGTAAGTGCTTTTTTCTCCCTCATTTCAACTGCAGTAACTTTACATGCTAAGCAAATATGGGCTCTTTTTTGGTGGGGACAAGGCAAGTCGCAACCAGTTGTGCTCATCCCAGGTTCTGTCTCATCACATCTGCCACAGCATGCTGTCTCAAACCACAGTTTAAACCATAGTCTACCTAATTTTTCACACTCTTGTTTAATCTTACATGTAATAAGCAAAATCTTCATGCCCTTGCTGAGGGTTTGGACCTCCATCAGGATTAAATTATTTTGATTTCTTTGTACATTATCTTTATATTTTATGCATAAATTTAAAGAAAAAAGTATCCAATGAAAAAAAAGAAAAAAGTTGTATTAATTTTGTGCATGAAGAACTTTGTATATTTGACTGTGCATTGAAGAAAACATACTAAACCTAAAATATGTTCACTATTTCAATATTTGTATTTTTTAATTATTTTGTACATTTCTGTTAAAGAGAATTTTTTGTAAATGCTTTCTTGCATTTACTATTTTCTCCTGTGCTGTTCTCTTGCATACTACTCTTGATTATGAATTACAACTGCATTCTTCTTCTTCTCTGTGCTATATCCTTTCAGGTCATGAACAAATCATGGCTCTCCACAACTTATGTAGCTCTTAATTGTTCCGTCTTTGCTAAGGGTCCACTGCTTTGCCATGCATTCACACAAGCCCAATAGATAGGTGGCATGCTACCTTCCCCTATCTCTCTTTCCCTAAATATGTCCTATGAGGATTAAGGTTTCCAAGCCCTCCTTCCTCATGTGACCAAGAAATTTCAGCTATCTCTTCCTGATTCTAAGTGTTCTTTCTGTTGCCATTTTCTTTAAGACTTCCTCGTTGCTTACTCACTCTGTCTATAGAGTTTTCAGTATCCTTTTGTTGGACCGCATTTCTACTGCTTCATGTTTTTACCTCATCTGTGGGGTGATTGTTTAACATTCACTGCCACATCAGAAGATGGATATCACTTAGCATTCTAACAATCTTTTCTTTGTTTCTAATGAAAACTTTTCCGTTTCTCAGCGCCTTGCTTAACTTTTGAAATGCTCCTTTCACTAGTTCAGTGCATAGTCAGATCTTTGGTTTTTTCATTTGCACTAACAGACTTTTCTAGCCGCCAACCGTGAACATCACACCAAGCACCCCGCACTGGGAAAAATTGGTTGCTTTTATATTTGTCCATATACCCATAATGCCTTGCGTCTTTATGCGATCCCATAATTCATTGCATCCCTGTCCCATGATGCATTGCATCTTTATTGTATAAAAATGCAATGCAAGTCCCCCCTCATTCTTTTACTGTTAAAATGTTTCTCGGATATTTAAACTTCTGCAGCTGCTTGATGTTTTTATATCTCCATTTCATAACTTGCATCTTTTTCTCTTGCTGATGACCATACCTTTTGTTTTCTTGCACTTATTTTTCTCACTTTCTTCTACTATCTTGCTCAGGAGGTTCTGTAGTTTCCTTTCTGAGTCAGCCATCGACACCATGTTATCTGTGTATCTTACATTGTTAATATTACATGTGTCAATAATAAATCTTGATAAGATATCCAGTTTTCTTAGTCTGGCATCACTGTAAAGGCTGAATAAATCTTGGGGAGAAGGCATAACCTTGTCTCACACCCCTTTCTGATTTTTGTATCTACTCAATCCCTTTTCTATCTCTATGCAGGCAGTTTACTCCCCCGTATATGTTCTAGATTATTCTATCATCTTTTCTAAGTAGATCTAATTTTCCCAGCAGTTCAAATAGATCCTTGTGCCATACCTTTTCAAATGCTTTTGCATAATGTTTAAAACATAAGTGCACATCCTTCTGCATTTGTATTGCTCTCTCTGATATCATTCTGATCATGAATATCACATTTCTTGTTCTACTATCTTTGACAAAGCTGCGCTGTTCTTGTCCTATTTATGGTCTCGTTTTGCTTCACAATTGATTCATCAGGATTTGCATCATTGGTTTTGTGGCTCATTAAACTGATTTGCACCTTATCTTTTAGCTAATGTTAAGAAGATGGATTCAGTAAGGTTCTCTGGTATGTGAACACTGTTGTTTATTTCGGTTATTACTTCTGTGATCTTGTCAATGCCAAAGCTGTCTAAGATAAGTGGATTTATTGTGTTATGCTAGATCATTTTTCTCAACAGAATCTATCATGCACATATATTAGTCTCTTATTCATCTGAGTATATATCGTTTCTTCTTGAATACTATTCACCTGTGGAACTCTTTTCTGGTTTCTTGTTTTTCTGTCAAATATGATCTTCATAAATTGAAATGCAACATCAATTGTCATGTTTTTTTTTTAATGTTGTTCTTTTATTGTCCTATCTCCTCAATAATGTCTTCTGAATTTTTAGTGGTTTGATCATCCTGCTTGTGATGAAATGATTAAAAAGAAATAAACTTAATTGATGAAGATCAATTCACAGTAATTATTGTAATCTTATGATATAAAAACAAACTACTACTACTGATAGAAAAAGAACTACAAACATTTTACACCATGACTTAATAAGTTTTAAAATATTTCTCTTTTGACTGTAGCAATTTTTATGTTTGAAATTAGATAATATTATCATACAGTTAGATGTGTTTATTTAAAAAAAATTTCTGAATTTCTTGGATGAGGAATTACCATTATTTTCATTATTCCCATTCGGACTAATATCATCTTTATTATTAAGACAACATTTTGGCAGCTGTGCCCTCTGGCCTCCATCAGGTACTTTTTGGTTTTCTAATAAAAGATATATAGTCTATTTTTCATATAAATGTAAGCATATTTCAAAAATTTTACTAACTTCTATTAATTGGTTAATACCAATTTTAATCTGAAAATTTTGACCTTGAAGCAAAATAAGTGAAATTACCTGAGCATGGGTTGTGGTCAGATGGCGGTGGAGTACTTGCTATACTGGTTTTCCAAAGTGAAGCTACTTTGAGCTCTGGTTTTTGTAATCATTTTACCAGGAGTGATGGGATGTGCCACCTTGTTACTTAAGGTCTGCCTTACTTCACTTCTCAACTTTTCCTTTGTGAGAGGTGCTTATGGAACAGTCATTTTGCACACTCTCTTCTCACATAGTTAACTGATCCCTGTTTGGATTTGGGTTGTGAGATAAGCAGTGTTTTGCACCACTGAGTGTACTGGAATGGCTTCTAGCTACCCTTAAGAGTCAAATGGAATTTTTGACAGCCTACATGAAAAATCTGTCATAGTGTAAAAGTTACTACATTATTATAATAACTTAATTAATATTTGAGTCTCCTTTGGCACTGATCACTGCTAAGAGGAATTTTCTTCCACTTTCAATAAGATTTCTTCATCTTCCAATTGATAACTTTCAACCAGTTTTTCTCTACTCTAACTTTATCTTTCTGAAACTATTCAGTGGATAAGGAGCTGAAGTATGTCTGGTCATTGTATAATTAGAAGATGAATTCTTAAAGCAGACTGACAAGGATTCACCAGGTAACTGAAAATAACTCCCTTTTGAGAAAATGTAATGAGATTTTTTTTCTAGATATCCAGATGCAGAACCCATTCCAATCAGCAGGTGTGACAGTTAAGTCTAACAATAATAAACAAATGTGGAAAAGCATTGGTGACTAGTTTCTGGTAAACTGGACATTGTGATTAAGACATGATCACATTGACCAACCTCTGTTAAAAAAAAAAAATTGTTGTACCAATTGACCCTGTTGATAGGCCCCACTGGCCAACACCATTCACATGAGATCTGATAGTACACCTCTTTTCATCATGTAATCTGCCAGACGGCTCACTGGGAACCCACTGGTGGTCAAATGCTTTTATCTTAACCATTTCTACAGCTGTGTCAACTTGACAGCAAGGATCTGGAATCAATGTTGTTTCAAAGTGTTCCTTCAAAGGGTTTAGGCATTTCTCTTGGCTTAATCCTGACTGCATTGCTAAAAAAAAAACAAAATAAAATAAATCTATCATCATTCATCAATTGGAATGGTATTTTTACATTGGGCTCTTTTTTGTTTCAATGTGGGTGGGTATGTCAGAAAATTATATATATATATATATATATATATATATATATATATATATATATATATATATATATATGGTGTTAAGAAAGCAGTGCTCAATGTAATATGACAGACCTATTTAGTATATATTAATAAATATACATAATATCCCTCGCTGGCATCACAACTTGGAATTTTATGCACAATTCTGATGATTCATTTTTATTTAAAGTTGTGAATATTTATTTTATATTAAACATAAAGGGAGATTACTGATTTAAAAAAAAACATTAAAATTAAGAAAAAAAACCTAAGAGAAATGTTATAATTTAGATTAAAAATTAATCTGGATCAATATATTTCAGCAGATATTTATTTTTATGTTAACATGTAACCATTCCTCAATATTGGAATGGTATTTTTACATTGGGTACTCTTTTGTTTCAATCTGTTTGTAAGAAAATTTCAGTTTTTGTCTCATCAAACAAAATAGCATATTTCATTCATCATTCAAATGATACAAAAGCATTTTAGTGAATACTAAATGAGCCATTTTCTCTGCTTTCTTCAGAAGTATTTTTTGTTTCGTTTTTTTTTTTTTTTGCAATCCTTTTTTTTTTAGTATCCTACAAATTGTTGAAACATTTAAAACTGTTCCAGTATTCTTTTTACATTTCTGCATATCCTTTGTATGTTCAATTTTGAGTTGACTAAAATTTATGATTTTAGTCCTCCTTCTTATTGAAATCTACTTTAGACAACCTGATGATATTCACAGTGGGTCAGTACCAATTTGCTTGTAACTTATTCCTTATTCAAATGAATAAGACAGTGGAACAAGATAGGTCAAACCACTTGGTAATTTTCTTAGAGCCTTCCTCACATCGATAAACCTAAATCAATTTGTTTTTTCAGTCCTCATAGATTTGTTTTAAAAACAAATGTTTAATTTGTAAAATAAATTTATATAAGCTTTCTGAAGTGCTCAATTTTAGCTGCTTTTATGACCTAATTACCTACCATTTTTTATGCTTGAATTCTTTATTATGTCATCTCTTCAGGGTGTAGGTGATCATGAATTGCTACAATTTCCTATAATTTATACCTCTTAGGGAGTTTTTTTAACATCCCTCTTAATCAATGTTCAGCCACCCATTTACAAAATCTTGTAGTTTAGTATTTCTCTCTGTCCTTTGGGTGTTGGATTTTCCAAACACTCTTTTTCTCATTATGTGTCTGTTATAGTGGAACACCCCTATTCTATAGTTAATAGACTCTCCCACCTATAATAAGCAGGAGTAGTAGGGAGTCGCTCAGTGAGTTTGTCAGTCAGTCGATGCCGGACGGCCGTTAGTCGGATACTAAAGTATCAGTGACCACAACTAGATTTCTCTGCGTCATTACCTATTATATCAAGTTCCTAACGTTTTGTACGTCAAACCTATTTTAGGACCGACTTAGTACAAATACAAGCCTCCACTGTGAAACCACTCCATAACAGTGTCCTAGCAATTTGTATTGCTAATTAGGGAAATAAAATTTTAATCCTCCCTTATTAATTATTAATTGAGCTATTTTTTTGAGTAGATAAATGTCATCAAATCAAATTTGCAATGATTAATCAGTGAGAAAAAAGAGAAATATATGTTGAATACTTTGATAACTAAGTATAATTGCAATGGGGTAAAATATTTCTCTTGTGCAACTAATATATATATATATATATATATATATATATATATATATTAATTCTGGAAAAATATCACTAGCACACAATAATTGTGAGCATCATCAGGTGATAAAAGGACTGGATTGCTAGCTAATTACAAGAATAACCACCTAACAAAATGGAGCATTGCATTAAATCACATTATTTTTAATCATTTCACCCCAAGCAAAGAAATAAAGTCACTAGGATGCAAGAGGTTACTGAGTGTTAGAGAATATTAGATAAACCTCTATCATAGGGGTAGGACAATAAAAGAACAAGAATTAAGAAGAGAGAAGATAATGATTGACATTGCATTTAAATTTTTGAAAATCAAAGGCAATAAAGCCACTGGGATGCAAGGGGTTACTCAGTGTTAGAGAATTTGAGGAAAACCACGATTAAGGAGAGAGAAATTCTCAAAGGACAAGAATTAAGAAAACAGAAGATAATGATTGTCATTGCATTTAAATTTTTGAAGAACAAATTGGACTGTAAGAAAGAAACCAGAAGAGAGTTCCACAAGCAAAAAGTGCGATAGATAAAACTGTTAGGATAGAACTTTTGGTTACATATAACCATTTCAAATGTAAAATTATAAGTTATCATTAGTCTAGTACTGTGCTTAAATTCACAAATCTAGATACCATAGAAGAAAGTTCATCAGAAAAGTTACCATGAAAATATTTATAGAAAAGGCACAGTGAAGCTATGTAATGGTGGTGGGAAGGGATTGAAGCCAAGATGCCAGGTCAGGACCAATAAGATTGCAATTTCTTCTTTGGATTTTACCAAGAATCTTTAAATATATAACAGAAGCACCAGACCAGATATATATTCCAACTTAATGATGTCAACACGGAACCCATTAGGCTATACACTGTACAGTATAACCTGAGATTGGCAATTATGAAATGCTTTGGTTTTTCATAGTTGTCAATTAACATGGATACCATTATTATATTCGTTACTGGGAACATCACTATAGGCCTAGAGAAAAGTGGTATACCATGTCCACTGTGTCATATTTATATCTCTTAAAAGTAGATAATTGACTTTGTGCGAAAGTCAATACATGAAGCTATGGATTTATGTTAAAGAAACTGATGTAGGATGAGGGTTATTTTTGGTACGTGTGTGTTTTACTATAAATGACTGATAAAGGATTTAACAGAAGTACACCATGTCAGTCATTTTTAATGAAACATGTATGAGAGATTGATTGTTTCCCAAATATGCAACTATATATATATATATATTCCTGCATTACTATAATGCACATTAGCTTTGAGTGGAAGATTCTAAATTTTGAAAAGGAAAACAATCAGCAGCCAATTAGCTGATTAATTTCCAGCAATCTAACTTGTCAGCAAGGTGTTTTGCAAGTTAATGATGGCTCTGTAATATGATGGGTGTGTTCTGTCAGAGTTTCAGAGGGTTATTTGTGAAACTAGTTTCTCTTGGTATGTGTGGCAAAAACAGATTGTTACAGAACCTTTGCATCTCTTTTTGATCTGCAAGTTTTCTGGCAGTTTTTGGTGATGGTTTATGCCACCTACTCTATTGGACCTGATGTTCACCAGATTTAAACCCCATTAAGCATGTATAGATCATGTTGCAGATCTTGCTTAAAATGTTCTTGGAGATATATATGAGTTTGGGTGTGGAGACATACTCACTCACACACACACACACAGGTTTTGTGTCATGTCCACAGATAGATATTTGTTCTTAAGATGAAGTCAAATTCATTGAAAAATCAAAAACTGATAAACAGAAGTAAAAGTTTAAAAAAAAGTTAAAATTCAAAATCTAAGACAAAGAACTGGAAAGAAGAAGAAAATTGGTTGAAGAACTAGATGTTAATTCTCGGAAGGTTACTTGCTTAAGTTTTAAGAATCTTTGTGAACCTCCTGAACTTTTAGCCTTCGATTTTGTCTCATTCATAGACCACAATCTATTGAGTTCCTTAAAGAAGAAACTTTCACAATGGTTATACTTCATTTCTTAACAAATTATACTTTTTCAATTTCCCATTGTCAATAAAGTATAAACAATTTTGTTTCTTGACAAATATGGCTTGAAACTACAATAAGTTTGTTGAATGATGCAATTGAATTCAAGAATATCATGTTAGTAATTCAGCTAAAGACTCATAAAGCAAATCTGAAGATAGTAAAACCAAAAAATGTTAAATAATAGCATTGTTTTTTTGTTCTTTAGAGAGGGAATTTCAGGTTATATCCTCTGTATAATACAGAAGCTTAAATAATGACTAATGGTTACATCTACTTTGGTAAGAAGGAAGACAAACTACCGTTACTGCTTAGAACATACCCATTAAGCTGAGGAGAGGGAATTCAGTTAGCTAAGAATGGTGAGTTCAATTCTAGGTAGGACTTCAAGAATCAGTATAATTTAAAATGCCATCTGCATGTCTCTAATTCTTAGAGTAGAGATAGTGAGTGCATTAGCATTATAATTTGTTTCTGTTTGACTTTTTCTTTTAGTAGGCATTCTAGATCTGAGGAATGTTGTAGAATGGATCAATCAAAATGTTATGGTAATAAAACTATTAAAAAAGATTTTGGTGGTTTCATCAAATCAAGAAATGATAATTGTTAATGACTTAATTACCTCCCCTTTGATTCTAATACCTATGTAAGGGTGTAAAGATGAGGCTAGCTTTACTTATTTTTATGCTGGAAATCATGGAGGGCTAAAGAGATAATAGAAGGAATGAAAGTGAAGAATAACAATAATGACTTCTCAAAATTATAGACAAAAATGAAAACATTTTGCATTAGAATCTGCAAAAACTATTCCTGCTGCTACAATGATTTAATAGTCAATAAAATGTTGTATGAAGTGAGCAGGAATAAATGCAATAAGAGAAGGATTTGGAATTAGAAGACTTTAACTGTGAGAGCCAAAAGTGATTTGCTCCATGAATCATTAATTTCTGTTGGTAAGGGCTCAGATTTTGAGTTCTTTCCAAAGCTACCATATTTCATGGAATATAAGACCTTACTTCCCCTGCCATTACCAAAAATGGTTAAAATAGATCTCTCCAAGTATTACATATGTAAACTCTAAATATCCAATAAGCTCATGTTTATTGAGATGCTGTAGACAATCCTTATTTGTATCTTTTCCAACTCTGCGATCCTATTAAATGTAAATGGTGCCAGGTTTTGTTTGCTGTTAAGTATGGTTGTTTATTCTGAAGTCACACAGTTTAAATTGAAGCCTAAATAGTTGAAGTAAAACAAAACTCAAAAGATAAATGTCATCATCAAAAAAATTAGGAGCCTTACATAAGTATAGATTTAAGGTAATAACTGAAGATATGTAAAGAATGAAAATTTTCTAATGAAATATTATTTTATCAATTGGAGCATGAACATAAATTAACCAAAAACTTTTTGTATATATATATATATATATATATATATATATATATATATATATTAAAAAGAAGAGAAGAGAGGTTCCGCAAATGTTTTTGGTTGTAATGTGGATTTATTTAGAAAAAAATATTATGTTTTGTTTTCCATAATTTTACTACACGTGTTTCTGGTCTCATGACCGTCTTCAGGTAAAAGCGGAGATTTCCACATATTATTAAAAATGATTAATTTTTTCTTTTGTTTTTCAATGTTAAATATTCTCGATATGAGACATTTTTTGTTTTTGTCTTAGTAATCCAAATTTCTTTCTTGAATTGGCAATGAAGAGTTCTGCGCAAAGGGTCATAAAACAATTATGGTTGGTCCAAGAGAAATGATGAATTACTTATCGGCATTTTATCTTCTAATGTTTCTAAATAAATCCACATTACAACCAAAAACGTTTGCAGAACCTCTCTTCTCTTCTTTTTAATATACATACGTTTCTCTTGTTGGAACCATTACAACCTCTTTCTTTCATATATATATATATATATATATATATATACATACATACATAATACTGGCATGACAACTTAGAGTTTTATGCACAATGTTATTTAAATTTTAAGAAAAATATATGGTAAATGCAATTTTGGCATAGTCCATATATTATGAGGATTACAGTTTTTTGGGGTTTTTTAAAATATATTTTGCATTTAAAATAAATGTGTGTGTGTATATATGTATATATAATATTTTATTTGTGAATATTAATTTTATATTAAGCATAATGGGAGATTACTTTAAAATAAAACATTAAAATTAAGAAAAAACAAAAAGAGAAATGTTATAATTTACATTAAAAATTAATCTGGATCAACATATTTCAGCAGATATTTATTTTTATGCTGACATGTAACCATCAATTCATTTCTCTTGTTTAATAAGCTTGGGTTATTTAAGTGTTTTAAGATAACTAATTTTTCAGTAAGGCATAAATTACACCTATTGCCTTTCCCATTGTAAGACTTTGCTTTTGCTACAATATCTTGCATACTGTGTATATTACCACCATTCTTTAATTGCCAGAAATGTTTTGAGAGAGCAGTGCTGTTTATGTATCTTACATTGTCTAAAGTCATTTGATGTTGGTAGAAAAGAAATTTACAAGGATTTTCAAAATGTTATAAGGATGGTTAGATTATTTACTGATGTATCTGTGGTTATGTAGATCTTTGGTATATGGTTTGTAATAACCAATATTCAAGTCCAAGGTTACATCAAGAAAGTTGATCACTTTAGCATTGGTGGTTGTGGTAATATTTAGCTCATGATCTTTGAACAATTATATTACTTCCTTTCTCGATCAGATTATATTTCTTGGACCCATTTTATAGAGGAAAATTACACCATCATCTCTATAAAGTCCAGTGTCCTTAATGTTGAAAATAAATCTTACTCAACACAATAACAAGATTCCAACAATTTTTCATATCTCCACAGGATTGAAGGCCTCCATAGCAATGTTAAATTCTGTGTTATTTCTTTTGGTCCACAGTTAACCATTATGGAATAATAAGTTTTTGTGATTGCTAATAGGACAGTAATTTTTTTGCTAAACTGATAGCAAGCATTAGTAGATTCTTGTAGATGGACTGGTAAAAGTCACAAATATCAAATTGGAGGAAATTGCATTAACCATATATTTTTGTTGAAATTATGGTCAGTCTATACTCAGCACCTGAAGATTCCATTGTGCATGAATGAAACTCTGAGCTGTGCTACTGGTGAGGGATAATAATAATAATAATAATAATAATAATAATAATAATAATAATGATATATACATACATACACACACACACACACACAAAATCTAAATTAAATTTTTTTTAATGATTTTGATTTTTTTTTTAGAAGGCAGATTATTCCTGGATGAATTTACAAATACAAAAAGAAAACAAATCCTAAATTAAAAAAAAAACTAATGAAAAAAAATTATAATTTGAAAATGATTTGTAAAAAATTGTAAAATCTGATTGCGATTTAAATTAAAAAAAAATCCAAAATGAGGTTTGTAAGAGCTTTTACTTTAATTGTCAACCTAAAATTGTTTGAGATTTTCTGACACCCATGTATTACGTTTGTGTACATGTCATATGCCTGTCTAATGAAGTTATTCACATCGACCCGTTTCCTGTTTTTGCTGTGGGCAATACATGAAATCCATTTATTCTTTATTTACAGAATGTGAATACATACAGCCAGGAGGCTGTCTTATGCAATATTTGAATAATTTTGTATATTTAAAAAAAACTGAATGATAATATCGTCATCTGAAAAAGGAAATAATTGGTTTGCAGCAATGGCTGCTTTGAGGAAGATATGATATGCTGAAGGCACAAGTTTCATTCAACTGCAGGAATGGTTGGTAGATTTTTGTGAAAACTATGCAGTGTTTTGATTTTAGACTTTGAAATAAAATAAGTGTAATGAACTATGTGATTCTTGGTTAGGAAGGAAACTCCCATCAATACTGAAAAGACTGATAACAGCTACTAGACTTTAGAAAACTGATTTCCTAAAGTGCTTTAAAAGAAAGATTTTATAAAATTCAATCAAAAACAGTACTGGCTATTTGGTCAATGAATGCTAAATGTTTCCAGAGAAGGAAATGGCTTATATTACCATTACTATTCAGTTGGATTCATTCATGATAAAGAAATATTTTTTAATTTCTAATAAAAATAAAATTTGAGGAATTTTAATTTTTGTCTGGATTTCTGAGATGAGTAATTGTCATTATTATACACAGATTTATTGAAACTGTTATCTTCATCTTGGTTGTTATGGCAATAATTTGGGCATCATGTTATTGGTTAAGGGTAATAACTCTTATTGGTTAATTCTTTGTACTTGATTTGTACTTGTGATGTTGTGTTTGCTTGTTCCATTGCCTGAACCAGGGATTGAACACATAAACACTAGTTAATAGCACTGAAGTGGTTGAATGAGAATTGTTTGTCTCTTTTTCTTTCCTGTCATTTCCTTTCAGGATGTTGGCTATCATGGCTCTCTATAAATCCCTGACACTTGTTCTCTTTTCCGTTGCCATTTTTCTATGTCATTTTCATTCTGCTATCCATTTACTCAAACTCATTAAGTATGCTACTGTTGTTACATTCTTCCCAAAATCCAATCTTCTTCTTATTCATACTACACTAATTTCCACCACTAGCTAGCTGAACACCCAAAACTCAACTAAAAATCCATCAGCTGCACTAAGTTCTGCACATACCTTCCATTTACTCACACACTCAAAAATAAAAAATAAATTAAAAAAGAGCAATACAATGCAGAATACTTGTACCTTGAGTGGCTCCTGGGCCTTGGATAGGATAAACATCACTATAAAAAAAATAAGTGTTAGGAATGAAGCCTCTATTAATACTGAAAAGAGTGCTCATTGTTTTTAGAAAAAGATTTCATGAATTTCAACTGACAATGGTGCTAGTTGCTCATTCAAAGAATGCCAAATTATAAGGAAATGGCTAATTACCATAATATTACCATCCCTAACCTGACATGTCTACAACTGAGGTTTCAACATGATGTCCAATGCTGTTTTCTTTGTTTCATTTATCTGTTATTGGATTTTGTAATATTATTTGTGGAAACATTTCATCACTCATCAAGCAATTTTATGAGGTTTATGAAATGTCTATAATATTTTTGTTGGATTTTTCCTTGGCAACTATAACTCACTGAAGCCAAGTTACCTTGTAATTTATATCATATATCATCTGGAGCCCCTTCTGTTTGTCTCAAGGTTCTTGATAATATCCAGAGATGGATATGCAATATAATTGGCCCTGATCTGGCAACTCATCTGCAGTCACTCTCTCACAGACATGCCATTGCCTCTCTCTGGCTTTTTTACAAATACTTTCATGGTAACTGCTCTGATAAGCTGCATTCGCTGGTTCCCTGACTTCATGAATTTAAGTGTTCAACTAGGCTGGCATCTCGCTCTCACCCCTTCACTGTCGAAACTATTAAATGTAGCCGTCTCTTTTACTCCAATAGCTTCATGTCTCGCACTTCTCGCCTGTGGAACTCCCACCCCTTTTCCTGTTTCCCTGATAGCTATAATCTCCAACTATTCAAATGTAATGTCAATCGATATCTCCAGATGCCTTGATCTATCTCCTATCCTACTCTTCATCCTTTCCTCTATCATTCCTATTTGATCTTGCCCCAACTCTCTGTAACCCCTTGTATGCTAGTGGCTCCCCACCTTGCTTGGGGTGAAATGTTTAAAAAAAAAGTCATGTCAGGAGTCCTGAGGGTCAAAGTGTATAACATATACCACAGCCAAAGCAGTAGTGGTATGTCTAGAACAGCTGGATTGAACCCATCTCTTTTCAGGCTATTTAACCCATAGCTGATGGGAGAAGAGATGAATTCATGCCTTTTCCAAGAGTATTTGTACAAAAGTGAATATAACAAACCTTTTTTTGTTTTTAATCCTTCCATCCTAAACAAGGCAATAAAGCTACTGAGATGTGAGGGGTTACTGAGTGAAATAATATTAGATATAAAAAAATTATTAAGGAGAGAGAACAACAAAAGAACAGGAATTAAGAAGCCAGAAGTCAGTTCTACAGTGAGAAAAGTAACTGTTAGATTATAGTTATATCTAGCCATTTAAAGTGAAAAAGGATGAGACCTTGCTGCCAATCTAGTACTGCATTTAAATTTATAAAGTTGAGGTAGCAAAGAGGTAAGTTAATCAAAACATAAAGCATGAAAATATGTATAGAAAAGACATAGAAGGAAAAGTGACTGAAGCTGAGATACCAGCTCAGGACTGATAACATTGCAGATTCTTCTTTGAATTTCATCAAGAATGTGAATGTCTGAATACATGGCAGAAGCACCAGACCAAATGTGGCAGCAATTTCCAGTGCATTGGCAGATGGCAGACTAATAAATGCATAAGATAAATTTTGACGACAGAAATTGTCTAGTATATCAGAAATTGTCTAGTACATCACAGTGAACCAACTTTTCTAGAAACAGATACTGACTATGAAAATAGAAATACATTTGACAGAAAATTCTGAGATTAAAAATTTTTGTAATTACAAATTTGATATCATTTACTTGATTTTCATCATTATATCTTTTGGGGGTAATCAATTCTTCAGCTATGAAATTGTGGAGAATTAGAATCAAGCGTTGACTTAACCTTCATCTCATATATCAGAAATACATCTTTCAGGTTTGGTGCTTTAGCCAATTAGATCATCAAAGCTGCTATGATTTGGCAATGGTATCATCTATAGTCAGGTTAGATAAAGCTTAATCCTAAGTTGTTGACTATATAAATGAATTCTTTTAAGACTGTTATTATTACTCAAATGGGTAAATTATATTCAGTCAATGAAGTATAAACAGAAATTGTGAAGAAGCAGAGAGATAAGGTTATGTAATGGGGCGGAAGAAAATGGAATAACATTTAGAGAGTGGGGAAAAGAAGAGCGGAGATAATATTGGATAGAGTGACTCCAAATTTAAAGCTGTCAAAATGAGGAATTATTAGACAATAAAACACAAAGAAAGGATGAGATAAATCAGAAAAATGAGTGAAAGAGAGAAAATGAAATTACATGAGAGAGGAATAAGAAATGAGAGAGACTTTATTTTAAAAGAGAGAAGAGGTATAACGTAAATAGGCCTCCAGAAATATTGTATGAAACTCGACTGCTTCTGTTAATATTGTGCCAGTGATTTCTCTGAGAAATCAGTTTGAGAATTTACCAACTTGGATTTAATTCTCGTGAATTATGATTTGACTCGGTCAATGGAATTAAAATGAAAGAATATAGCGAGATGACTAAAATGAATTCCATCTGTTGATAGGTTTCTGTGGCCAAATTGATAAGGTGTTATCCATGTTGGCTCTCAAATCTTGTAAGCTGTTCTTTATTTTGAATTCACAGATTCATTAATGCTTGTAGGATGTAGAATGTCCTGAGAATTGAAATAAAAATACATGACAAAAGACGAAGAAAAGAAACTTGACAAAACTAATAAAGAGCAGAAAATAAAATAAAAAACGAATATGAAGAGAAACAAAAAAGTTGGAAAAGTTGTGAAGAGAAGCAGAGATAATATTTATCAGAAAGTGGGTGAGAATTAAATGATTTAAAGGAAGAGAACAAACTGAAGGAATTTGGTAACAGAGGAATAAGGGATGGAAGAGGGTGTTTTAAAGAGAATGATTTAGAAAAGGTCTATTGTGAATATGCTTCCTAAATACTGAATGAAATTAGTGTTTCTATCAATATTCAGCAACAGATTTCTCCGAGGAATTGGTTTGAGGATTTATTTTATTGATTTATTTTGTGCAATATCTTTTCAATGAGTTCAACTTTTTAATCTGTTCTTATTGATGGCTGATAGCAATTTTTATTCTTTACTCCAATTCTTTTATTTAGTGAAACCCAGCAAATCATAATTATACAATACAAACCTTAGATTCACAGCCACCAGATAAACACTTAGTACACATTTCACATCTCTGATGATCAGATTTAGAATAAAATTCACGAGCAATCAGATTAGCATATATATATATATATATATATATATATATATATATATATATATATACAGACAGACACACACACACACTCTTTGACTATGTATGGAGCAAGGTCAAAGGCTTGTGGATCAACAGAAATCTCTCTTTACCATTATTAAGCATTAAAAGATAGCATGGTTTGGCTCCATCACACACAAAAACAGCCTCTGCAAGGCTATAATGCAAAGCATTGTTAAAGGTGGATTTAAGCATGGACATCAGTGAAATATCTGGTGAGATATCAAAAAATGGACAGACAGAATTGCTGGACCAGTGCCAACAATCAATCATCCTGGAGGAAGTTGTCTGTTTCTTCTGCCCTTAAGTGCCTCCACCCAATCATTGAAGCAATGGAATGGCCAATTTTACATATATATATATATATATATAGCTGGCCACTCATATTTGATTATACCCATCTAGTAGGACAGCTAGCCAATCCCTATTGCAGATGCTTGCTCAGGCACTTTTTTGTTTGCTCAACACCCACAGATCCCACCTGGGGTTTATACTGCAACTATGCTGAGAAGACCTTAGTTATGTTTTCTGGGAGAGAGCATGTTATCTAGTGTGATCAACAATTTGAACAAGGCCAGCACACTCAAGTCCATGGCCACAATTTCTTTTGGCTTCATGCTAGCACAGCTATCAACAGCCCACAAGAGTTCTGTCTACCCAGTTTCACTCACAAGATTTTGGTTAACCTGTGGTATGGTTTTCAGGCACTTAGCAAAGGTGCTGCATGCTGGGATTGACCATGATCCAGTTTGATAACATCAGGAAGTCTACTTCCTGACAAATCGACCATGTTGAGATTCGAACTTGGGTCTCATGGTAAGAAAGTGAATGTTCTAACCACTTAGCAACGCACCCATATATATCTCATAGTACCTATAAAAACTAAGCTGATTATTGGATCAGCAATTCTGTTGTAGTTGAGCGTATAAAAATGTCATTTGCTGGCTTTCTGCTGAAGATTAAATTTTTTCGCTCTGACCCTCTGCCTCGAGTCAGTGTAATATATGTGCACTGTACTCTTCTGCAAAGACCAGTGTCATGTCTGAGTATTTCTGCCTGTGATCATTAAAACATCTGTTTACCCTGCTAAGAATGGAAGTGTTGTTACCTTGCTCTTTGCTTGAGGTCAGTGTAGTATCTGTGTATTCTGCCAAAGATGACAGTTTTGCACACTCGCCCTCTGCCACAAATATGTATTGTATTATTACTGAAAAAAAGCAGAGCATGATAAAAACAAAAATGGCCCCAAACTTAATAAAAACAAAGTTTTATCATCAAAATGTTTGTTATTATTAAGAAATTAAATTTCAATCTCAAAATTGTTTTTATTAGTTAAAAGCAGGACTCCTTGGAGAATGTAAATCAATCATTTTTTGTTAAACTACTAAATGTTTACTGAAAATTTTCCTCTGAATCACAAAATAAAAATGCAATAAAACAATCACATTATTTAATTAGAAAAGCTTTTAATTGCTTTTACAAATAAGATTTATTAAGGACACTATTATCTTTAAGAAAAATGTTTTTTTGATGTATGATGAATTTTTACAAGAATTGTTTTTCATTTTTTAAAATTTTAATTAGAATAATTTAAATCATTTAAAATTCTGCATTATTTTAATCTGGTTAAGTGATATTGTTATTAAGTCAAAATTATCATTACAAATCAAAAACTGAAAAGCTTAATAAATGTTGTTTTGCACCAAGATTTTTAAAATGATTGATTTTTTTTTTTTTTTTTTTAGAGTAGAAACATTGCCATTTTCATAACTATGGATGTCCATACCATATTTGAAAGAGTTGTGCACCCTGAAAAAAAAGTATTTTGCTATCTGGAAATAGTAAATTTAATCATTTAACTTTCAATTAAAGCTAAAAAGAAAACTTCAAGAATGCTTTTTAATTTTATAAAATTCATTTTAAATCTTAAGTATCAAAATTTAGTGAAGGTCTCTACTATTGTATCTGTGCACTTTGCCTAGGATGGAAAGAATTAAAGACCAGCCTTATGTCAAGGATCAGTCTGTGTATTCTGTCAAGAAAGGAAATATTGTGCCCTGTTCATTTGTCTTAGATCAGTGTAGTATCTGTACACTCTATCTTGTCTAAAATTATTATCCCTTAACCCCTTTGCCAATGATCCGTGTTGAATCTGTATGCTTAGTCTAACTTTGTATTTCCATGGTAATTTGACCTTGATGTTCAAACTGAAGAAAGTGGTGTGCTCAATTGTTTACATGATCTTTCATCATATTTTTAGGTTGGCCATTCAAATAAGGTTAGAATTCACTTGTTGATTTAATATATCTCTTTGTTTTTAGAATTGCAGAAGTGTCATGGAAAGAGGAAAGAAAGAAACCATGATATTTTAAATAAAACAAAAAAAAACAACTAAACAGAAAATGATGCTGTTCACTAAACAGATTTTTTTTTTAATCTCCTTGTCTCTTGCATGAAATGGCAATTCTGTTTGGATGCTTAATTTGATGTCAAATCTTTAAGATAAAAATGTAAGAAAAAGTAAATAAATTATTTCCTACACTGTTTATATTTAACAGAAAATCTTAAAAAATTGAGAAAAGAGAGAAATGCAAAAGATGTATTAATTTGTGCATGCACTTGATATTAAAATGATAATCAAGTCTGTAATATTGGTCATGTTCCATTTCCAATGTCCATTTTTCATTATTTCTTTCATTATTATAATCAATGGAAATATCAGTGTGTTGCATGATAGCCAACAATATTAGCTTTTGGTTATGTACAAACCTACAGCAGTTATACTTAGATGTGTATTACTCTGAACTGAATTTGCTTGAAGTCATTACTATATATTAATCAGTTCTGACGAGTGTCCTTATCTTGGTTGTTATAGTCAGAATATTAGATGGTTTTCTTTTTTCGATCTAGTAACCTTCTGAAAATTTTAAACTCTGCTGTTTAATTAACCTCCAAACAATAAAATGGGAACTATCTCTTCTATGTACCATATTCTTTCAGGATGTAGCAATCATGGTTCTCCACAATTTCCTGTCCTTTGTAGCTCTTAATAAACTGTGTCTTTTTTGTTATCATGCAGTGGAAGCGTACTGGGTTCATAACCTGTAAAGAAAGTGGCCATTGTTAAATGTAAATAAATGGCAGAAATACCCAACAAACAGAATTGACAAAGTTTGTAATAAACAACAAAAGAAAAGAACAGGGAAAAAAAATAATATAAAGCAAGCAAGCAAGATATGCAAGACAAATTAACAGTAATAAGGCAAAACAGCAGTAATATGGCAAAGAAGGTAACAAACTAAGAATAGGGGTTGACCTGCAAGAACAAATTCGAATATGCGAGCATAGCATTCTGACTTCAAAGTAAGACAGACTAGGACTGAGTCAAATGAAACCAAGAACCAGTGTATTGGCTAAGAAAAAATCCCAGAATGCATTTGTGCACTTCTGCCTATAAATTAGGGTGGGGAAAGTGTTTTGCAGTCATTCCCCACAAAGATGAGAACTAACAAAAGTTGTTCCACCGTCCATTTATTACATAGGTTATACATTATTTTCCTCTACCCCTCTTGCCTTCAGTCTGTCCTGTGAGTATCAGATTTTCCAAGCCTTCCTATACTCATTGTGTGCACTAGAAATTTCAACTCTCTCTTCTTGACATTAATTATAAGTGCCTTTTTTGTTTCCATTTTCTCTAAAACTTTGTTGTTGCTCATGATCCATGGTATTCTCATCATCCTTCTGTAGAAGCACATACCTCAATCAATTCTTGTGATGTCAATTTTTCTCCATCCACTAAACCAGAATATCTGTCATTTTCTAGAGATTGAACCCTCAACAGGTACTTTGATGCTCTTAACCTCTCAGATATTGTCTTGTGATAGAATATTGAAGCATTTAACTTAATGTTTATTCTTTCCAAGTTTGAAGTCATTCTTTAATATGTTCATAATTTCTTGAGTTAAAGGATTTTAAAAGGTTTAAATTTAGTAAATAATTATTTTGCTACCAACACAACATATTATATTAATGTCACAAAAAAACTAAAATTTAACTACATATTACAGTTGATTTTTTTGCTTTACTTCTTGGCTCACATTGTTTCAACTAGAATCAGAAGTATGCTACACCTCTGGATTAAATCCCAGTGCTGACTAGGCTGTGTATCCTTGGCTGGTAATGAGTCAAAGAAAGAACTCTGAATTAAAAATTGCAAAAAGACAATCTTTGCAAAGAACAATCAAAGCAACACACAGTTTACAGATGTTAAGAAAAGGCATGGTGGAGTAATGGATTGTGGTTTGGATTGAGAAAACAGATAGCCAAGATTGAATTCCAGTCGAGTTTATGGCATTCACTTATGTGGAAATACTCTTGGGAAAGGTATGAATCCACTTCTGCCTCCAGCTATGCATAAATAACTGGGCTCTATGGCCTTGGGTAGCAACTGGCCAAGAATGACAACTCTTAATTCAAAACTTCCCATTATGGATTAAATAGCAGGGCATTCAGTGTTTTGTGGCTTTGGTTGGCAACCAGTCTAGAAGAAGGACAATGTTGAATAGCCCTGGCAAAGCATATATTATACAGCTAAGGAAAGGAGTGTGGAGTTCACATCGACTGTAGTTGAGATCATTGAGACAATCTATCATAAAGAATAGGAAACTGTGGAGGGCCATGATTGCTTAGATCTTAACAGATACATTGCACTTAATATTTCAGAGGTTGGGATTTGAGCTTAAATTTTCAAAATATTGATTTTGTCAGTAGACAATAAGAAGATGATGCAACATTATCATCAGATTTACTTTCATTCAAATCTGTGCCACATGATGGCAGTTTAATTTTTGCTGTTCATTTGATGGTTGGAATTTTTTGTTGCTGTTCCTTTATATTATTAATTTAAAATGGATAGTCAATTCCTGATTCTTTGTAAATGATTTTATAACATGCAATTCCATTGAATCTATTTGAGCAACTTCTAAACACCCCGCTCCACTATGTTCATGTGACTGAATATCTGATAAACACTTGACTTTTAATTTTTTCATTTAGTTATTTTTAAAAAGCACGAAATACAAGCAATATAAGATATTTTTATTTTAAATATGTTTATATTTTTTTATTTTTTGGTAAGCAACATGTTTCTGTTTTATTCAGTTAGTCGAGTACTTTGCTTACAACCCCAGGGGCTAATGCAAGTATACAGGAGGAAGTAATATAGCGAGTCTGTTTTTGCAATGTATTGCTCTTCTTCATGCTAAACCTTAATTAGATTAGATACATACCAGGGAAATGTTGTTGTTGCTTGTAAAGATGCAGTAAGCTGTAAGATAATAGAGGAACTAGGGCAAATGTTGGAGACTGTTGTTGGTTTTGTGTGAAATAAATTATACAAAATAACATTTTAAAATCACCATGCTGTTTTGTTTATTCTTTAGAAGCATTATTTTATTACTGACAAGAAAATTCATTCAGGATTTGAAGCAAGAATTTTTCATCTGTTTCTGGTGATTTATTTGAAAATAATCTAATCTTGTCAAAACCTGTGTTTAAACTTTTAAGATTTCAGAACTACTTAAATAGATGGATCCACTTGTTAAAAAAAAAAAAAAAAAAAAAAATTAGGTTGGGGAGAATTTTGATAAAATTTTTGTTGATTAGAATTCTTTATATTTTCCTTTGGCCATGACTCTTCTCAGAGTCAAAAAAAAATTTTTTTTAAATTTTATCATTTTAAAAGTAGGGGGTTACTGTTCAAATCATCAATAATGTGTAAAATTAATCCACGACTTCATAGAGATTTATTGGGCACATCTATTCTACATAGGAAAGTAGACATTTCATTGTTCTAAAGGAACAGATAAATACTTTCTAATTAAAGAACCAAAATTTACATAAATTAATAAAATATACATCCATTTATTCTTCAT
Source organism: Acanthosepion lycidas (assembly GCA_963932145.1). Lineage (NCBI taxonomy): Eukaryota > Metazoa > Mollusca > Cephalopoda > Sepiida > Sepiidae > Acanthosepion > Acanthosepion lycidas. Next base: position 86,044,086 of record OZ010585.1, on the reverse strand, counting down.
TTCAGATATATAACTATTACCTACCAATATTTATGCACATTCTTTATAACCCTGCCCCCAAATGTTTTAAAAAAAAGTTTAAAAAGATTCAAAATTCAGAAAATATTAAAAAAAAAATTTTTTAGAGTATGCAGTTATTAATGCTGTAAACAGTTTCAAACTTGACATTTATAAATAACAACTAAGTCCAATAACTATAAAAAGTTTGGAACTGTGTTTACACTGTTGATATTATGAACATGATCCCTGCCTTCTAAATCAATACAAATATCAATATTTTTTTTATTCTGACAAGTTTCATGGCTTGAGGGAGGGATTCTTTTTTATCTACCTTATTTATTCAAGACATGGCTTTCCAAAACTTCCTATTCCTCTAACAGTTGTGAGCAGCTTGTCTTTTAGTGAGAAAGTCATGTGTTTATGTGAAAAGAGAAAAGTGGGTTCGATTTTCATTGGTTTAGAATGAGTGAGTTAATGATAATTATAATTGTTGTAATTATTCTATTATAATTATTTTTGACATTATAATTAATTTTTATCGATTTATATTTATGGACACAACAATATCTGATATCTAACATCTGATATAGTAGTAAATGCTGGACAAGATTTCAAATAAGGTGTGTTTCTTCTGATGCTTGCTGAGAATAACATGGAGAAAGCATGTGTGAAATGAGGAAGTTTCATTGAATAAAAACTACAAGGAAACTGCTGCTAATAATTAGGGACATTTTAAATGTTTTGGATGCATAATGAGTGTTGTAGCATACCCTCGGACTATAATGGGTACGTCCCCCCCATTCACATAAATACAGTAATAAACACTGTATGTTGGTCTGCAGTTGAAGATTCCTTGTGGAATTCACTTGACTCACTTCTAGCAGTTGACTATTTTTACGTGCCGCTGGTGAATCTTATGTTGTTCTTGTTATTACCCGCTTTCGTGTGATTATTCTATTTAGTAACCTTCTCTAGATTACAACAATGAGGAAAGAGGTCATTTAGAATTTAACACCCATAAGAGGTAGGAGAAAAAACAGCAAGTAAAATACTTAACAAGTTTGAACAAAAGGCAGAACAAGGATACTTTTTTGGACATATAAAAGCATCAGTGAAAAAATTGAGTAAACTGCATAACAAGACTGAATGCATGAACGTCAGATTAAGTATAGAGCAACAAAAAGACAAGAAACTGTGGAGGGCCATGAGAACCTTCGTTCTGTAAAGTCATGGCATATAAAAGAAAGAAATATTGGATTTAACCTGCTTGACTCAACAAAATAACAGCTAAGGTGGATGTGGGTTGACTTTACACTCAATAACCTTATATTGAATGTAAGTTTTTAATGTAATATTATTTCTTAGAGATTTTAATGCATCATGAAACATTTACGTTTAAGGCAGAACTAAAAATTTGCTGACTAAAAAGTTATACAAAGACATATAAATTTTCATTGCCAAAAAAATGGAAAAACGAAATCATTTATTTTGCACGAACAAAAGCTTTTTTTCAAGATAATTTCCTTTCTTTTTACTTAAACCTTCTCCATGGATGATATAACAAAAACCTAGCACATGTCAGGCTTAGTGACACACTCCTCAAGATGTAGGTGATCATGACTCTCCACAACTTTCTCTCCCTTGTAGCTCTTAATAAACATTGTCTTTCTGTTATTTCTCCTAAGCCCTGTTCTATCATCTATTTACTCAAGCTCATTAAGTATGTGTTGTCTTCCTCTGTTCCTCTTACCTGTATTAAGTATCAAATTTTCCAAGGATTCCTTCGTCATATGCACTAGAAACCTCAACTATCTCTTGCTGATGTTAAATATGTTACTATAACAAAGAAATGCCTTATGAGTAAGTAGGGGGGATTAGACTGATAATACATTAGTTTTCTTTGGATATTTTTTATAAATGGAAAAGTGGGTGGGGGAATAAAGAACAAAAAAAAATGAAGAGTTAAAGATGGAGAGAGGAGAGAAAAGAAAAATGTAAAGTAAGATATAAAGGGGGAAAAATAGTAAGGAAATAATGGAGACAGGAGGGAAATGAAGAATGGTAAAGATTTGTGTTTGGAGAAAGTTCAACTTTTTAAATGTTTAAAAAAAAAAAAAAAATATCAGAACTTTACATCAACTATTGATGGCACTGGCAGCTCCAAAAGTGGAAAAAAATGAAAGGAAAAAAAAAAAAAAAAAAAAATCTGGGTAGTAATTTTGCTGATTTTGCTGTAAGAGTCGCAGATAGTTTTTTGGCTAATGTAGATGTCAAGTTTCAATTATTGGTTTTGGGTCCAACAAAGAAAAAAGAAAATCAGTATTTCTGACAAGAGTTACAGGGCTTAGCAAATATAAATTTCTCTCCTTGCAGTCAGAAATAATAGCATCTAGTATCGATGCTAATGTGATAGAGTGCAGATAGATACATCTCAAGTCTAATTGAAGGAATCTGGAACAGTTCATTTATTCGTTCATCTTGCATCTTAAAAGAATAAAATGGATGTTTCTATGAAGTACAAAGATTTTTTTGTCTGTACAAAAATCTGGAAATTATATAAAATAAAGTTGTTTGTATGTGTAGTGGGTCATGTCCTCTCCAGATCTATGATGCACAGCTGCCACTCTATTTTCCTCTCCTCCAGGGCACCTAACAAACAGGTTAGCTCCCCTCCCAATTGAAGTATTCCAAAGTATTTAGTATCAGTACTCTGTGTGTAAATATTACAGAAAACTCTGACCTGAAATAAATGTAGCTTTATCATTTATTCCTATACCAGTATGTGTCCTATATCTTGCCCAACTGAGTAATTCTTACTTAATGGCAGTAATTAATTTGCATATTCAGGTTTAAAAAATACAGTTTTAAAAATAACTATCCTTTTGTTTATTTCTTAGTTGTTTTTTTGTGATCTTTATAAATATTTTTTTTGTTGATGGCTTTTCTAACTAAATTTCTGTGATTCAAATAAAGCCCTTTTTGTGCCCTGTTAGTGGTAACAAACTCATCATTTAGGTCACAGCTAATTAGTAATATTGTTACTTTTTATATCATGAAGATCAAGAAATAAAAAATTATTTACTTTGTTTGAAATAAAATGAATATGAAAATATTTAAACCTATTGCTTTAAATACAAGAATGTTCCAAATACCATTTTAATGTATATACGAATCTCTCGAAACAAAGGATTGCATGACAGTGGAAAGAAGAAAGGAATATTGATAGTGCATATTAAGTTAAGATAAATAATTTTAATATTTTGCCTCAATCATGTTTATAGAAATATATTAATAAAAGAAATAAAAAGAAAACTTTTATGCCAATATGTTTCATTCCCTGAGGAATTTCACCAAAGCAAATGTAGAACGTTTTTAGGAACCTGTTCCAAACAATAGAATGGGGAAAATTCTAGAAATTAAAATAAAAGAAAATATTTACAAGGAAGATCACTTACCAAGTATTTTTTCAATGCATTAGTTTTTTTACAGAAATAATTTCAACCGCAGTTTCAATTCCAAAAATGTTTTCTTTTAAGAGAGAAATAAGTTTGACAAAATATTCTTAATAGCATATTAATAGATACTAGCCAAAATATAAATATACACCCTGTATTTTTTCAAATATCTCCTTTTCTTCAATGAAATGTTCTTTTGTCAAGCCAACATGTTAGTGTATAACCATGAAATTTAAAAAAAAAATAAAATGGTTAAATGGTCACGGCTTAATAATAAAATAAAAAATGAACAAAAATTACAAACACCAAAAACAACAACATTAATTCACTTTTATTTAAAAAAAAAAATGCTCAAAATTTGCATCACTTAATGACCTCTATAGTGTTTCTTTGCTTTCCTTAATGCCAAACGTCCTGGGTATGATGATAAACTACATCCACGTCCTGGGTACGGCAATAAACTGCATCCAACAGCAAGGTCTCAGATAATGTTTTCAGAAAAATAATGTTGCCAGCTCTAAGTTTTTGAAACAATAATGTTGCCAGCTATCCGTTTTTTTGTAAAGGAATAATGTTGCCAGCTATCCGTTTTTTTGTAAAGGAATAATGTTGCCAGCTATACGTTTTTTATTCCATACAAAATAGGCATTTAAAATTTATATAAACTGAATTTGGCATTAAATAACCCACAGTGGTTGATATGCCATAAAACCCAAACAAACAAACAAACTTAATGCCAAGGGATTTTTAAAAATATTTTTGAACTTTTCTATTTCAAATTTGAAAGCACATTATTTCACTGAGTGTTACGTGAGCATAAAAGGGTTTTCCTTTTTAATATAAGAAATGTTGTTGCAGATAAGGCAATAAGAATATTCATATCAGAATTTTGAACACACAAATATATCTGCATGCATTTGGAGTTTCTACAATTACTTCAAACAATACTTATTTACTAAGTCAAACTCATTTTAATATTTTATGAAATTATTTTACTAAATATTAGTCACAGTAGTGCGGGCACATTGTGAGGTTCAACTTCACTGCAGACATAAATTAGTGTACAAGATCAGTTTTCTAATCATCACATTATTGGAAGCACTTGAAAATGTATACGTATTTGATTTAACATATATAGTTAACATATAAAAAAAGTTTTATTTCTTCTTATCTGTGAGACTTCAAGTTTTACAGATACACTGCTCATCAATGTCAGATAAATATATTGAATTTATTAAAAAATATATTTATATTAAAAACAGGAATCCTTGACATCAAACAAATTTCAAATGTATTCTATACTAAAAACCCAAAACAAAACTATAATTCTACCATTCGTCCATACTTAGAATATTGCTACCACGTATGGTCCAGATAAGATCCAAAAAAGTATCTGCAATATTATTTGTCATGATCTGGTGACTCAGTTCCAGTCACTTTCTCATACTATAAGGTTGTCTCTCTGTCTTTTTTTTTAAATATTTTCATAGTAAGTTTTTGAATGTGCTTTTTGCTATGCTACCGAGACTTTTTGAATTTAGGCGCAGCACTAAATTGGACATCAAGATCTCATCAATTTACAGTTGAGCAGGCTAAATGTATCTGTAAATTCTATGCTAATAGTTTCTTCTTTCACACTTCTCTCTTGTGGAACTCCCTTCTGGTTCCATGCTTTCCAGCTAACTTTAATCTGCAAAAATTTAAATGGAATGTCAATCACTTTCTACTGTCCTCCGGATTACTTCTTTGGCCTGCTCATTATTAATGGGTTTTTTTTTAAATTCTCCCACACCCTGTAACCCCTTGTGTCTTTGCTGCATTACTGCCTTGCTTGGGGGATTCCAATTTAAAAAAAAAAAAAAAAAAGATACATATATTTGTGTATCAACCCTTCTTTTAAACATGTTTCACTGAATATGAAAAGACAAGGAAATTTTGATGAATTCTTCATTTAGTTTTTCCAGTGTTCTTACATTTTTCTGTTTGGTGGAGATAAGCAAGTTTAAAAATTGTCCAATTCACTGAAAGTGCTTGGGATAATGGATAATATGGGCAATTTTTGCACTTGTGTTATATTCAATGAAATGTATATATATATATATATATATATATATATATATATATATATATATATATATGTGTGTGTGTGTGTGTGCATTTAGGCAGCAACCTTTCTTTTGTGCATCTTACATTGCAAACAGTCAACAAGGAAGATTAGTCTTTTATTTTTTCCAGCAATCTAACATTTTACTGATTTTTTGGGGGGTTAAAAAACATAGGAATTCTCCATAGTTACAATTGTTCCTAGTGCTTTCGCATACTTCTAGCCATTATCAAGTATGTGTTTTTGGTTGGTGAAATTCTGTGTGTGGCTGCTGCATAGTAATTTTACAATGTGGAGTTCAAATGGTTTGTGTGCTTCTTGGCATTCATGTGCTGCACGTGGCCAATTGACCTGGGCAAGAATTCTATTTTCAGAACACTTTTAACATGCCATCTCAAAAACTCAAGAGATTAATTAAATCTTCCTTGTTGGCTGTTTTCAATGAAAGATATATATATATATAAAATGAAATGGACTAAGTCTGACAATTATTTTAATATATTTTCTGTTTATGCATTATTTTTATAGATACAAATATTTAAGTAAATGCTCTGTTTATAATAAACACTATTAACTACATTTACCAACCTGAATGTCTGAGAAATTTCATAGAAAATGGTATATGTGGGGAGCACATCAGGCTATATTACAGTTCCGTTTAGGATACATATTCGATTCCTGTTGAGGACACGTATTTTTTATGAAATTTCACAGACATTCAGACTGGTAAATGTAGTTAATAGTATTTATTATAAACAGAGCATTTACTTAAATATTTGTATCTATAAAAATAACATATAAACAGAAAATATATATATATATATACTCATGTATGATGTAAGTTTTGAAGACTTAATTTTAAGTTCATTGTATCATGCATGAGATATAAAATTAGCATATGTATTGCTATGTATTGCTGCCTCTGGCTTTGTCGCTGACCAAATTATATATCTATTTACTGTAACTGTAGTCAAATTAGCTTCAAAATTATGTCTTCAAAGGCCACAAGATATGTGAGTATATAACGTACATGAGATAGAAAGTAACAGTGTTTAAAATTTGCTATATTTATAGAGAAAGACTTGTCCCCATCAAAGATGGAGTGTTTATAGAGACAGTGTGGACATAGGTATCAACACTGCATGGGGACTCATGTGTCCATGCAATAATAAACTTGGATTGAAGATCACATGGAGTCATGCCAATCACCAATACATTGTTGTTACTGATGTCTGCACTGTTTCTTTAAACACTCAATCTCTGATATTGAGCAAATTTTAAATATGCCCACTCATCTTTTAAAATTGAAGTAATTAACAGAGCTTTTTAATCTACTATTGTCTTTTTTAATACTATAAATGTTATTTTAAGATGAACATGTTTGAGTTGACATTCAGATATCCTTACAGCAAGTCATGGTTCAATTACCCTCCCAAGGGGTACATTTTCTTCAATTAGCTTTTTGATGATCTACTTTGGTATACTTTAATTTCACTGTTCAGATGTGTGTGCATGTGTTTAGGCTGCAAGAATTCATCCAAACATGTTTTATTAAATGCAATTGATAAGCTCTGTCTGTAACTTTTTCTTATATTAAAGTTATGAATAAATTGTCCAAAAGTCATATTTTTTTTTTTTTTTTTTGTTGTTGTTGTTATAGTCAATAACATTTTATAGTCATGGTCAAGAACTGGGTATTATCAGTGTGTTAAGCAAGGTTTAATTGAATAAATTTCAGCATTTTTAGATATCTTGAATTGAAATTGGAATCAGTTTGAAGTAATGTTGTCATTAATGGCAAAAAAAATCCAGTAAAGCATGTATCAAATATATATGCTTTTTTTAATACACAGACTAGACAAGTGGTTAAAATATTTGCTACCGAATCATGACTTCTAAGTTCAAATCTCACCAGGGTTGATTTATCAAGAGGGGGACTTTTTGATTCTATCAGTTTTGGGAGATGATCTCAGCCTTGAAGCACTGTTGGAAAGTGCCTAAAATCAACATCATGGATTTGGAATGACGTAACTGTTTTCCAATGGTTATGCTAGTACAATTCATTATGACCATACTGATCTTGTTCAGACTGTTGATCATAC